>CM017762.1:67494610-68694610 GCA_008009225.1 Acer yangbiense
AATGGGTTTTTTAAATTTTTTACTTTTAACACCGATTTGTTTTTCGTTTTGTTTTTGTTTTGAAATAAAATGAAAAACAAAATGGAAAACGGTCGAACGCGTATTCGAAATCATTTTTGAAAAATAAAAACAGGTACCGGACAGGCCAAGCCTTTAATAATCTGAAGATCATGGCACTTGCAAAAAATAGTCCCGATACACGTCAACCCCTCCTTGTTTTATTCTTCTGCGTTTCTTCTTCATGAACCAGATATCCGTTTCAACTCAGCACCAATCAAGATCTCTTCTTCGGCGTTTCTTCTCATTCTTCTGTGTTTCTTCTTCTTGATTCTAGTGGAATGGGCAGACCAATCGACCTTCATCTAGAGCAGACCAATCGACCCTTTTTGCCATTATCATCTTCTTCGGTGTTGACACCGGAGAAGAAGGAAAATAAATAGTTAATAGTGATTCTCATCAACTATAGTCTTCAATGTAAGCTAGAATTCGGTAATATTAACATGTTGGATTTTATCATCATTGTATTGGCTTACATGTCAATATAATCAATTCTGTGTTGTGCTGTGCATGATAATGTTTTTGACAGCAATATTTTCCTGGCTCAATAGATTACTTTATAAATATTATTGTGATTAATTTTTGGTAATCTAATCAAACACTTTGATTAAGATCTTTAATTTGATTTTTTTTTTTGATGATTATACAACAACTGCCGGGATAGACTCTATTCCGGACTGCAGCTACAAGCGGGGAGAGAGCACCCACAATAGGTGGGACAACTACCGCCCTTGGGATTAATGGCCAAGGGGGACAAATAATAGAGCCCAAACCGTGGTGGTGGAATCCAATATTTGGTTTCATGACATTTTGTTTCATGACACTGAAATTTGGTTGAAATCCGTGTATATATATCATTCTTATTAGTAGATGAAAGTAGTCACTAATAACATTGAAGACCATGTAGAGTCCTCGAATTAATATTCAACTCTCTCACTAAATCAATTTCATAACCATCAAAATTCATGACAAAAGTTCGGATTTTGAAGATGTCAAACATAAAACTCAAATTTCTATTTAGAATTCACAACGAAGGAAAATTCAGGAGATTATACTTTTACTCATCCTCGTCCTTTGGTCTAGTTGAAATCAATTCTCATCGTGAGCGAAGCTTCTTACCCTTCGGCGTCGTCTTTTGGTTTGCTTCCCCTGCAGTTTCGCCTTTCGGTTTGGTTGAAATCGAATCTCTTCGTGGGCGAAGCCTCTTCCCCTTCATTTTCGTCTTTTGGTTTGGTTGAAGTCGAAACTCTTCATGGGCGACGCTTCTTCCCTTTCAGTTTCACCTTTTGGTATGGTTGAAATCGATTTTCTTCGTGGGTGATGCTTCTTCCTCCTTAGTTTGAGCAAGGCCTTGATCCAAGATGGAACCTCTCAACCTGACGCTTGTGGGTTAAAGATACCACTGCTCTTGTGAGTTCTGCCAACAGAATTCAAATCTTCTGTATAAGAATCTCAAGAATAAATAGATACAAACTAAAGGGAAATCACAAGGAGTGGATCTGCATTCAATGAGAGTTATGGATGGAAGTCATAGAAACAAGAAACAATGGTACACCTAATGAAAGATACTATGGATTTCAACATGTATCCTCAAAATACATGCACAATTTGCATAATAAAGTTATAGCTTCACCTTGAGCTTTGTTCCATGAGTGATTCTTCGTACCGTGACATGAGCTCTTGTTCCATGAGGGAAAACAGCAACAAAGCCTTTGTTTCTTCTTGTTTTCCTGCTGCAATCTAAATGTTCAGATTATTCATTGAACAGGAAATTAGTTGAAAAGAGAGGCGTATCCAAGTCCCATTATCCCAGATGACGACGTTTCTGCTGTCCATAATAGTTATACAACAACAGTTAAGCTGCTCTGTAGCACGACTGGTAATGAATTCTGCTTTTGTCTTCAACAACAGTTTGTCTAAATGCAGAAAAGCATTTGTTGTGCAAGGGACTTATACAAGAATAGTTAAGCTGTTGTAGTGTACACAATACATACATAAATGTGAGAGCAAGCAAGGCAGGATTTTCAGCTTTTCTAAAAATGAATGGAAGTTTTAACAGCTTTAGAATACCAAGAATGTATAGTGAATCTTATTAACAGGAAATTAATACTTCCTTATAAAATTCTTCACCTCAATCACACAAGTTCTAATGCAAAACTTGGCATAATTGTCACTCATACCAAATCCAAAGCAGTTTCACATGACAACAAACAAGCAATAAAAAATAAACAAAACAAACAAAAAAACATAAAACAAACAACAATTATTTCATCATTTTATTTTATTTTATCAGTAACTTATCAAGATACTGAGGCTGCTCATGCCCTCTTTTGATAGTCCCAGTGAGCTCCAAGAGTCGGTCGGCCAGCATCGATGTGTGCAATTATCGACAAGTTTCTGATTCTCTCAGGTGGGTACTGGGGATTGAATTTGTGGAACAAAACGAACGATTCGGATTCAACAAAAGTTTGTGGTGTTGGGTTTGGTTGAATCTAGGGTTTAGTGTGTTGATTCTGAGGATTGAAGTGAGTGTGTGTTTGTGTTGTTTTAGGGTTTTTGAGGCTCTGTAGAGAATGAAAAAAATCGAAGAAAGGGAAAAGAAGATGATGACGTGTCATGGTACGTCAGTAAAATGAGTGGAAAAGTCAGATGAAAGGATGACGTGTTATAACACGTAAGTTAAATGGTGTGACATGTCTGAGTACGTCATCACATTTAGTCGACGTGCAGTGGTACATCAACGAGAGGATAGTCACGTGTTCTATCACGTCAGCTCAATGGGTGACACATCATCGGAATAGAGATATAAATGACACGTTCATGAAATGGCGGGTGACATGCTAAGCCACGTCGGCCAAAGTGGTTGACGTGCTCGGACACGTCATCGAAAGCTAGTTGTTTTTTTGTTGTCTGGAAACAGAAGAAAAAAACAAATAAAAGAAAATGGCAGAGATGGAGAGTGTAGAAATGGAGAATGTAAATCCAGAACCAAGAGACCGCCTTCGAGAATCGAGAGAGAACGTCAGGCTTCAAGTTTGTATGGAAACAGAAGAAGAAAGAAAGAAAATCTCAGAGAGATCCAGAAACGGCACTCGACGATCCTCTCCAACAATGGTTGTTAGGGTCAGTACATTTTCAATTACACAGAGTACTCCCTAGGTTTCGTTTGATTTCTTTGTTCGTTATAATTTTTATCACCAATTAGGGCATTTTACACAGAGTCCTCCCTAGGTTACCAACTTAATTACATTCGCTTCCTGTTTCTCATCGTAGACGGAAACTGTTGAACAAATATGTACTAAATAATCGATTTTTATTTTTGATTTGATTTGATTTTTGTTCCTGCTATATATTGAAGGTGTATTAAATGGTGGGTTCAAGAGGCATTTCCGTTTTGAGAACACTACAACCAGAAGTTTTCCTCGGGTTTTACGGGAGGCTCTTGAGCTGATCTGAGTTGTCACAGCTAAGTTTTTCTCCTGATATGGTGGCCTGAATTTTCCTCCAAATTTGATTGTTTTTTTTTTTTTTTACTATCTTGTTACAATTTACAAGTTTTGCTTTTAGTCTTCATGATCAAGTTGTAATTGGAAGATAAATTGTCTTGATCATGTATTGTGTTACATGTACATAATGTCTGGTAATAGGTCTGGAACTTGATTCATATATTCAATCAGGAAGAAAGATTCAGATTTGTGATTAATTTGCTAAAGAATCATGGTGGATTTTGAGGGATTTGTTCAAAATTTTGATCTAATGATGCAGTTGAGTTGTTCTAATTTCTGTTTCTGTTTGCATTTATGTTTTTGTACTTAATTGAGCTTGATTTTTCTGATGCTATGGTTTTGTAAATGGCAGACCTATTAATTGGCTCACAAGCATTGAATTGTGGATATTTTGAAAACATGAACAACTTATTTTATTATCAATAGAAATTGAACTTGCATCACATAAATGCTTACATATGTTCCCGTTTCGGTGCTTTTTTTACACTCAAATAGTTCACGAGACACAAAAGACAAACACTGTGGTTCCAGAAGTAAAGTTTGGATTAACAAATCCAACAGTAACCTTATAACCAGTACTCATATATATACATCCATTGCTCACTGAACCACCCCCATAAATTGTGGCTCTTGTATCATATGACCACAGAATCTTTCCGGTCTTGGCATTCAATGCATAGACGGGTCCTTGTCGATATGTTGACCCAGCAAACAGTACACTGTTAGCTACCGTGACGGGTCCTGGGGCAGTAGCATTGCTAGGATTGGCTGTGGACCAGAGGAGATTGCTGTTTCTAGCATCCATTGCCACCCATCCACCAGCAATTGTGGTGTTCTTGGATGGCTTGATAGTGAAGTTCTTATGTTGGCTGTTGGCTGTTGACAGTGTTGGTGTACATCCTTCTCTCATCCGTGGCTGCGCCCCACATAGCCTGTCCACCTAAGCCACCTGGTCCAGCCTCCTACATTGGAAAAGCCTTTTAGTTAGGCAGTTCTAGGTTCAAAAAGAATAATAATATCACAGCTGTTTTGTTTGCTATAAACTAGTGAAAAGAAGAGAGTTCATTGAATTCAAGTCATTTCTGTAGGGACTAAACTCACCATAGATCAGACTAGGCTGCAATTATCACGATCTAAAGCCCTGGCAAAGCCACTTTTGAACAGCAACTACTATATCATGCTTGACTCTGTTTACATATCAGCATCTGGACTAGGTCCAGGCTGGCAGTTAGGATTTAAATGCCAGTTACATGCTCCAAACCATACATCATAGCCTCCTAACTGTTTGTACCATGTGATTTTGCCAGTGTTTATGTCAAGTACCAACCAATGTTTGAAACTTGAAAACCGAACAGGTTCGGTTTACAGAGAAATTTTGATAAATCCAATCAAAGGTTGAAACTTGAAAACCTAACTGATTAATTCTGACAAATCCCATTAGTGAGGAATATTTTGTATTTATCACATGAGAAGCCTCATGTTTATAAGTTAAAACGCCTTTCTTTTAAATTTTCACAGTAAGTGATATATGCTCATGTGACAATTTTTGGAATGATGAGTTGTTGTTTATACACATAGAAAATGTTGCAACTTATGATAATTGTGTAATACATACAGGATTTGCTCACAAGTTGCAATATTATAGAGGGGTTCTCAATTTGTAACTAGTTTTGCTTTTGTTTTTGTAGGACTATTCATGTATTTTCCTGCAGTTGCCATCTTTTTGAGGCAGACTGCCCTGAGCTATTCGTTTGGTTTATTTTCCTTTAATAACACTTTCGTTTTCTGATCAAAATTCAAAAGATACAATAAGGTGCAATTGGGAAAAGTTCTGGAATGAGTTTGAGGATAGAATTGTCCATAAATTCTACTAATTGATAAGTTCCTAAGAAATGTTTTTCACCATGATTAGATGTGTAAGTGATGCCTTTCTCACGGACTAATTGTTGTTATGCACATGATTGACTTGCAAAAGCTTGTAATGTTGTTTCTTTTTAGTTGAGATATCATTTACATAATGCAAAGTTGTGATCTTAA
Organism: Acer yangbiense; assembly: GCA_008009225.1. NCBI lineage: Eukaryota > Viridiplantae > Streptophyta > Magnoliopsida > Sapindales > Sapindaceae > Acer > Acer yangbiense. Next base: position 67,500,211 of record CM017762.1, read on the forward strand.
TTTTTTTTTTTGACTAGATGTTGTGATCTTCTTGATCGCTTGCTTTTGGCTATCTTCTTTTTGCAACAATGTGTTTCCTATGGTCACTAGCAAATTATTTAAGTTTAGGTGAGTGCATTGGGGTATTCTGTTTCTTGAGAAACATATTTCCTAGTTTCAATCTAGTGCTGCCTCTTGACCTCCAAAGTATGTTGCATGGCTTTAGTTGCTTTTCCAGTTATTGATGTGATAGTTTGATCTATTGACGGAACAATGCTTAGGACTATTCATTTACTTTGATTAGAGATCATGTGGATGATATAAGGGAAGTTCTGTCTAAAATAGAGAAAAGCTTTATGTGTACTTTTTTTTGTTTCACAATTTTCTGTCAAGAGGATCTACCATAGATGGCACAGGAGTTGATGATAGCATCGTGAAGCAGCTACTTACTAAGGTTATAGTGAATTTTGCAAAACCAATATTATTTTTCTGAGCCATTTTACTTTGTGTGCATGCATCTGTATACTTCCTTTCATCGGAAAGGCTTTGATATCATCTTTATGACCAATGGTCTGTTCGTGCTTATCATATAGATGGTGGTGGAATCTTTAAATAATGTTTTGTGTATTTGTGCTTATCAGGCTTTTATATCATCTTGATGAAGCCCTTTTGAGGTCTCTCTTTCTCTCTCTACCTCTTGTAGTATTTGGTGTTTCTTATTACTTTGGATTATTTTCGACATGAGTAACAAGTAACAACTACCAACTGAAATTAAATTAGATGGGTCTTCACCTCAATTACCAAAGTCTTTTAGAGCTCCAGTAACTTGTTGCCCTTCATGGAATATACAGTGATTTTCAGAATTTTTTCTATGGAAAACATATGGACATAATAAGTTATATGAATTCTCAAGTATTCAACATTTGTCCTTTTTTAATTTATAGACCGGGTCGCTTGGAGGTTCAAGTTGAGATAAGCCTCCCAGATGAAAACGGTGGTCTGTAGATTCTTCAGTTTCATACTAACAATATTAAAGAGAATTCTTTTCTTGCTCCTGATGTAAACCTTCAAGATCTTGGTATGTGCATTAGTAGTGTATGCAATTACACTAGTAGTATATATATATTTGAGAAGGCTGTGAAGGGATTTGCTCATTCATGTTGTGTGTACAGCTGCTTGGACAGAAAACTATAGTGGTGCAGAACTTGAAGGTGTAATGAAAATTGCAGTATCTTATGCTTTGAATAGACAAATAAGTCTTAGATGATCTTACCAAGCCAGTGGACCAAGAGAGTATTAAAGTTACCACAGATGACTTTTTTAATGCACTAGGTGAAATTATTCCTGCATTAGGAGCATCCACTGACGACCCCCAGCATTGTAGGTAATGATTTGCTGCTACAAGCAGTGAATTTTTTTGCATTTACGTGCATAATTTGCATCATCTTTTGGATGCCAGTAGGCAATAATAGCTTTGCAAGGTTTTAGTTTTTGTTATAATATAGTTTGATCCTAATTTTGGACTTTCCAGCTTCTAATGTACCGTATAACGGCAAGGCCTTTGTTAAATTAATTTTTTAGTAATGGTGGCAGCAATTGAAATGTAGATTACATTTTTGTTTTGTCTAGCATATGACCACAGATTTCATTTCTCATGCCCTAGATATATATATTTGCATATGTATGTTATTGTTGATGGGAGAAACTTAATTGTCATATTAGTGCAATAGCTAGCAAGAGGGGATCTTGATTAGTCTAAAATCCCAGTGAACTCCTTAAAGTGTAAGACATGTTTTGGGTTGCAAAACCCAAAAGCAAACCCATTTGTCCAAAGTGGATGATATCTTTAATCAATTGAACCTTAGGATTATATCTATTTTTCTTGAACAACCTTCTGTTTTTCTTCCTAGTCTCAGCTTACAACTGGGTTTGTTTCATAGTGAAGATTAACAAGTTTCAGTAAACCATGAGTATGATCGATCTTCTTGTAGAAATACTTGGTTTTCATATTTATGTTACTAGTAAAAATACCTGTGCAACACTTGATATACAAGTGCGGGCACATCCAAACCAAAAGTTATGTAATGATATTTATGTAATTTAACTAAAACTGTAAAGTCAACTGTTATATTTAATATTGTTTTGACCGTTAGAGCTAGGGACCAATTTAGTCCCTTCTAATTAAAGTCAGAGTCTAATTTGACACTTGATTAATATGACTCAACTCAATGGTAAAAGTGTTCATTTAGTTCGATAATATATCCCAGTTACGTTTGGTATATAAAAATAATATATTTATGTGGACTAGTTTGATCGGTTTTATAGAAATCTTAAACTATTTGATTTAAAAAAAAAAAAAAAAAAAAGATTCGTAATATTTACATTCCGATAATAAAGAACAAGTTGAAGAGAGAAAATCCATTTTAATCATTATTCATGCACATTGAAAATCATGGTGCCCATGCAGATTTTGGTCACATGACAGATAATATAAAAACCTTTCCAGTATAGTCAAAAAGTACTGGAAATATATTCCAGTTTGTCTGGTTTTTCACTTTTCCATAACAAAAATGTCACTGAAAATATTAAGGTGACCACACGCGGGCCTTATGCCTTGGTGGCCTAGAGTCTTCCTAAGACTCTCGCCACCAAGGTTCGAATCCTGGCTTGGTGTGTATATGGAGGTTTTCCCACCATGTGTGTGGGTCTTGTCCCACCTTTGTGTGGGTGCGCTCACCCCTTATGGGAGTTGCTTGTCCGGGCCGTGCTTGTAGAGCCTCATCTTACTGGTCCCGGTAATTGTTGATGTAATAAAAAATAAAAATAAAAATTTATTAAGGTGACCACTAATGAGATACAGTCTTTTGGTTGGAAAATGACATTGATCATCAGTTGAAGTCGTCAAAAGTGGCCATCTATTTTTTTTTTCTTCCAATAATCTTCCAACAATAAAGATTTAGATAATCATCCGGCGTTTAACTTTAGTTTGCTCTCGGTTATGTTCATGACAACGTTGTTACTTGATCTTAATTGATCATCCGTATTATCTTCTTAGTCAATTGAGAATGCAACCGCGATATGATCAATTTGATCATCGGCATATCCTCGTCTAAAATTTGTAATCGGAGAGTTCAACTGTTTTTATATATAGCACTGGTTTTGAAATAAATATTAGGGTAATTAGCACAAATATCCCTTGAACTCTATGTTCGTTGCTAATTTACCCCCTATACTTTTTTTTTAGGCAGTAAACCCCCTGAACTCACATAAATTGGCAATCATCAACGGAATGGGGACGGAACCCTTATTCCGTTTGGTTCCTGATCACGTGCCTTGCACATGTAAGGGTAAAATTGGAAATATATTTTTAATAATTAAATAATATTAAAATACTTAATAAAATATACAAAAACATTTTACAAAACTAAAATAAAAAAATAAAAAAGAATATTAAATAATAATAAATCCTATATCTTAAAAAAATTAAACATTTTACCCAATCACCTTCTTCTTCTTATTCACCTAAACAAATTAAAAATTAAAATTAAAATTAAAATTAAAAAACTCTATTCTCAATTTCTCACAAACCGTAAATCACCATCATCCCAACATAAAAAACTCTCTCCTCACATCACAAACCCTAAATCATCATCATCATAATCCGAAAAAAAAAAAAAAAAAAAACCTCTCTTCTCACCCTCTGCTCTCACCACCACCACACCCTCCAACTCCTCTACTGCCGCCTCGCCAAGTCCCCCAACGAAGCCAGCTTCGCGTCGCCGTCATCGCTGCACATCCTCCTCGCCGCCACCGTCGCTGCACATCCGTCGTCGCTGAACTGGGTGGTGGTGTCCTTGATCACCCTCTGCTCTCACTACCACCACACCCTCCAGCTCCTCCGCCGCCGCCTGGCCAAGTCCCCTAACGAAGCCAGCTTTGCGTCACCATCGTCGCTGAATATGGAGATTACAGTGAGTGATCTGGGTTGTTGAATATGCTTCTTGACAGAGCACTGATTTAGAGAAAGTTCTGGGTTGTTGAATATGCTTCTTTACAGTGAATGATGCCTCTCTTTCTCTCTCTCTCTCTCTCTCTCTCTCTCTCTCTCTCTCTCTCTCTCTATTCGTTCTCGATCTCTCTCTAACCGGCACCGATTGGGTTCAATTGGTTTTGGGTTTGATCGCATGATGATTTGCTTGGGTTTGCTGATGATGATTCTGGATTTTGGTTTGATGATGATTGGTTTTGATTATGATGAATCTGGATGATGATGGTGATGGTTTGGCTGGGTTTCATTTGGGGTTGGCTTGAATTGAATCTGAAATGTGTTTTTGATTTTTCAATTATTGATTTGGTATTGAAACCGAATGGAATCTGATGTGATGGTGGTTTTGTTTTTGTTTTTCAATTTTTTTCAATTGGGGTTGGCTTGAATTGATTGGAATCTGATGCTGATGACGATTTGTATTGAATCTATTTTTAGTTTTTAGTTTTTTTTTATTTTTTTATTTTTTTATTTTTTTTATTTTAGTGTTGTAAAATGTTTTTGTATATTTTATTAAGTATTATTACAAATATAATTCCAATTTTACCCTTACATGTGCAAGGCACGTGATCAGAAACCAAACGGAATAAGGGTTCCATCCCCATTCCGTCGATGATTGTCAATTTATGTGAGTTCAGGGGGTTTACTGTCTAAAAAAAAAGTATAGGGGGTAAATTAGCAACGAATATAGAGTTCAGGGGATATTTGTGCTAATTACCCTAAATATTATTATAAATAAATATGAAAGGGTTAAATTAGGAATTATAATAAAACAATTTATCGTGGTATTTGTAATTTAGTATTGCATTGGAGCAATATTTTACACTAATTTAGTGTGCCATTGGAGATGGTCTAAGCAAATATTAATATATTCCGATTATTTCAGCACCGTATACCTCATCAAGCCGACGTGATAATGATGACGTGATAATCTACAGAATTTCAGCTCCAATGATGACGTGATAATCTACAGAATTTCAGCTCCAATGATGATGTGATAATCTACTCATCAATAGGAGAAAAACTTGGGTGCATCCGATGCACCACACTGGAATCTGATGGTGGTGCATCGGATCCACTCATTGATTAACACGTGTCTCTCCAATTTTAATTTTCCTCCACCTCATCTTCTCTCTTCTTCTTCACTATCTGTCAGTTTCTCTCTCTCCCATTTTTTCACGCACACCATCACCGGTGCTCTTTCGCCGGGGCCGTTTGACTCCGACGATAGTCGTATCTGGAAGATCTGACGACACCGAGTTTGTTGGAGCGATCGATTTCGTCGAATTCGCGATGGATCGGCGCAGATCTGATGATGAAGTTTCGGCGATTGTTCGGATTTGTATTCGTTTCTCTCTCCACACAGCTCGAATCCGAAAACGAACACTTGGGTTATGACGGCCGGCACTCGACGAATGTTCCGGTGTGGGTGGTGTCGCTTCACTTGCTCCGGCGGTAGACGGTCGGCGACGCTTAATAGTGGTCTGAAAATGAGAAAGAGAGGCTGCTGATAGGTTAGGGAAGAAGGAAAGAAAAGCTGAGGCGGAGGAAAAAATAAAATTTGTTGTGACACGTGTTACTCATTGAGTGGATCCAATGCACCACCATCAGATTCCAGTGTGGTACATCGGATGCACCCAAGTTTTTCTCCATCAATAGAACATGCATGAATCCATTAATTAAAGTGCCCAATCAGTATGTGCTTTTTCTAACTTTCTTGCAGAATCTTATGTTAACAAAAGGTCTCTGCTTTCAAAGTGGATTAATGCATATATATATATATATATATATATATATATATATATATTTAAATTTAATGACCCACATGCAAGGAACTGATATATCTATTGTCAGTTCGAACTGATAATAGAAAAACTGATATATATTAATATTAATATTAATATTAATATATATATAGTCCCGATCTAGTCAGTGCATCCTGATATAATTTCATCAGAATATTGAATATGAGTCACTAGTTTTGACAAGTGCATACACACTTGAGTCAAAGTATGTAAAACCAATGACTCACATTCAATATCCTTACGAAGTTATATTAGGATGCACTAACTTGAAAATTTATGTGTGTATATATATATATTTAAATAATTTTTTTTTTTTAAGTATTATACTATTATATAAATTGGAAGGTTTTTCTGGGAAGTGGGAGGATTCAAACCCATAACTTCATGGTACAGATCTGAGGGGTTTTCAAAGTGGATTAATGAATATCAACCGTACCATTGTTATAAAATTAGAAAAACATCTTAAACTTTCAAAATCACTCTTACATTACCCAAAAAAAAAAAAAAAAACTCTTAAAAATATTATTTTAGGGTTCTTTTTGATGAGTTTCTCTAAGTAAATCCCTTTATATTAGATATTTTAAGAAGTAGAGATTTTAATGAAAAATGGTTAGTCATTTGGTTGTCAATTAAAAAAGCTTTTTTAAATTATAGATAGATCATTTGATTATCATAATTTATCAAATTATATTATTTATACTTTTCCCACTTATACACATATACATATATATACTTTTATGAACATATATACATAACCTAATGCCATAAAAGTAGTTACAATTATTAGGAATTACTTAGCGGTATTAAAGGTTAAAGGTTCATTGGCATGCTGTATTATAATGGATTGGATTGTATTGGAATATTCAATATAATTGGATTGTGTTTGATTGAACTATATTATATATTTTCTTATGTTGTCAATAATGTAATATATAATATAAAATGCATTGATCTAAAAATTAAAGAGCAAAAAAGCAATAATCTTTTGCTGGTGCTCATATGAGAGAAAGAAAAACAAGTTCAAATCTTCACCAAATAATTAACGGGTCCCATCAACATGTTGATGGATGTCATAAGAATCCATCAACTTAATTTGATAGCAGTCAATCTCGTGATCAATGCAATTTTCAATGAAAGCGATTGCCAAAAACCTTTTTGCTTTCAAATTCAAATCCCACAAAAACTTTTTTGCTTTCAAATTCAGTTATCCACGAAAACTTTTTTCTGTTTTTTTTTTTTTCTTCTAATAATTATTTTGTTTTTCTTTATATATTTTTTGTTAGCGCAAATGTGCACAATTTATAGAGGGCCCATTCTATAAAAGATGAAGATTTAGTTTGCTCTCGATTATATATGTTTTTATTTCGGGTAATACTATACCATCCAAAAAAGTTAACCAAAAATTCAACTCAAATAGATGGTAAATGAGTTGTCATCACTAAACAAATCATAGGGTGATGTGGTAAATGATATAATGAGGACAAATTAATCACTTGCCATATCAATTGGGGTGGTTTTTGCACTAATTTTTAGGGTTGTCTAGCATTAGTGTTATATATATATATATATATATACATATAAGGTCGATCTATAAAACACCGGTGTACCATACACTTTTAAAAATTTATATATGATCATGAATTTTTTGGTCTGATCACATCAATTTAAAATTTATTATTATTATTATTATTATTATTTCCCTGCACCAGTAATCGACTCCATTTAAAAAGACACAAAAGTCCAACTCTAATAATTGGAGCCTAAACGACGAGGTAAGCAAATATTATATGTATTCCGAACTCATCAAGCCACACATGGCCACTTGCCATGGTGGTGGATCTTTCCTTTGGAAACACCACCACCCAAGATCGAGGCCTAGTGTATACATGGCTTAAGGCCAATTTTCCCACCTCGGGTGTGGGTGTTGTCCCACTTATGTGTGGATACTTTCTCCCCTCTTGTGGGAGTGTCAGTTCAGACTGTGCTTGTAGAGCTCAATCTCGTCGGTCCCGACAGTTGTTGCTGTAATTAAACAAACAAACAAACAAACAAAAAAAAAAAAAAAAAAAAAAACTCATCAAGCTGACGTGATAATGTACGGTATATCTACCGGTCAATAGAACAAGCAGATGACAATTGACAAATGATTAACTCATTTATTCTCCCTTGTGTGGAAAGTGAACGAAAAGGTGATAAATAAAAGTTGAGACTTGTGTGTTCAGTTTTTGTCTGGAAGCTTGGTAAGTTCTGAGCATTTTGACTATATTTTGGACTGTTGTACGTTGTGCCCTTATTCAATGAGCACATGATCTCCACACATAACTAACCCATATTATTTTGTTCATTTCTGATCTGTTGAAAATTATGACTTGTAACTCTCTGCTAGTCGGTGATAAATAGCATTGTCAGATAATATTTCAAGTTCGAGTCGACACATTATCTACTGTATCAAAAAGAAAAAAAAAATCTAAAACTTGTTAAAAGATTTTGTATGTCACATACTCCTAATAATTAAGGTCTAACATGGTCATTATAGAACTTAGAAGTCCCAAATCTCCAGGTGAGAAAGACTTGTCATATAAATTTATTTCCATTTAATTAAATCTTTATCAGGTAATGAATTATATATGCTAATAACAATTATCCAGACATACCAAATTATCTCATCTATGAACTGAATCTAGCGGCTCTTAATGATATTTAGAGTAGTGGTTATGAGTTAATTATATGGGGAGGTATTGTTATAGAATTAAAAAGACAAGATAGAGAATACAACCTATGAATTCTCTGCTTTGTATTAGCTAATACAACCTTTCCCCTTTGTATAAAAACCAATCTAAATTTATTAGCCAATACAATACAATGGACATTATTGTATTATTCTAATACATTTTAAACTTCGTATGTAATACAATAGAATATGCAGATGACAAATGATGTCAAGACAATATTTTCAATTCTTTCATTTGAACTCGTACATGTTCTTTAATTATTGCACAAGTTGAATGGACAATTCTATCTACCAATCCAATATCGAAATTATCGGTTCGTACATTCAGATATTTGTTTAGTCAAAAAGTACAGTATATTTCAGTTGTCTGTACCAACATTTTGTCTGGTTTTTCCATAACAAAAGGTCATTAAGGTGGCCACTAATGAGATACAGTCTTTAGGTTGGAAAATGACAAATAAGGTAATCATCTAGAAGTGATCAAAAGTGGCCACCTAATTTTGTTTTTCTTCCGATAATTATTTTGTTCTTTTTTATTAGCATGCACGTGCACAAGTTATAAAAGATCAGAAAGTTAATTGAAAAAAAAAACAATAAAGATTTAGATAATCATCCGGCGTTTAACTTTAGTTTGCTCTCGGTTATGTTCATGACCATGCTGTTACCTGATCTTAATTCTTAATTGATCATCAGTATTATCTTCTTAGTCAAATGAAAATGCAAACGCGATATGATCAATTTGATCATCAATATGTCATCGTCTAAATTTTATAATTGGAGATGAGTTCAACTCTTTTTATATGTAGCATTGGTTTTTAATCACTAACAAAGCTGTTTCAATGCTTCACTAAACAATTAATTTAAACTATCTCACATTTTTCACCAAAAATAAAATATAAATCCATTAAGTATAACAAAACAATAAACATGGGATTCATATAAGCTCTCAATATAAGTTTTAATTAAGAATTTACGTACATATTTTGTAATTTTAATTTAGTAAACTTCAGTTAGGAAGAAAAATTTTATGAAATTAAAAAGAAAAAAAAAATTCCTAATACACATTTGAAAATTAAACAATTGTCGTAAGTGTTGATCTGAAACATCAAAATTGTAAGAAGAATTAAACTTGAATCCACAGGGTTTAATTTTGTTAGACATGATAATGACCACCGGCCATTTCAAAAAGGTGACCTTTTCATATTCTTAAAGAGATCATATATTATATTAAAGTTGGCAAAACGATCCAAAAGAAACATATATCACAAATATATGAACTTCACACAAATAATCATATATAATTATTGATTGCATTCGTATGGATGAAAGCTATTAGCCCCACAAATTTTTTTTTAGCTTGATACAACCTTTTTTTTTTTGACCCCACAATTCAACTCTTTTTCTAGTGATCAGCTTGAAAGCTATTGATCATTTTTAACTTTATCAACTCTATAAATTAGTATGGTTGTTCAGAAGAGTTTTGCATAAACATTCTAGTTTCTAATTAGCCAAGCAAAGTATTCTTGTTAGTTTTCGCCATGGAGATCTTCTCAAAGCTTCTAACAGAAACTGATATAAAAGCAAGATTGACAGTCCCAACCGATGCTCTGGCGCATATCAATATTCCTGGAGGTGGCAACAAAGTGGATTTGTCTCCCATGGACTCGGATGGGAACAGATGGCCATTTCGATGCTACACTCGGCTGAATGGCCACCCCAAACCAGCTTTCACCACCGGTTGGCTTGATTTTGTTAGAGCTAAGGGGCTCCAAATCGGTGATAAAGTCACCTTCAGTAGGCTGGAAGATGAAGCTGGTGGAGCACCACAGTACAGAATTCATGCCTCGAGGTTGAGAGCTATCACTCTGATGGGGGCAGAGGTTGAAGGTTGGGCTGATCTGCCGTAAAGTGATATTTTTGCTTCTTCACTATTCTCAGATGCTTCATAATAATCGTAGGTTGTGTGTTTTTGCTTCTTCTTTTTTTGTTCATGCATGCTTGGGCTTAGTTGTTGCTGTCATGTTTTCTCTGTTGTGAAAAATAAAATAAAATAAAGCAGTTATTTTTCTTAATAAATGCAAGAAGACAAGGGCAGGGAATCTTTTTTCGTTAAACCAGATTCAGTCTCCGAAAGTGTTGGACTTAAACTGCTAAAAAGTCTCTTTTATGATGATGATTGTACGGATGGGACCCATTAAGTTTATTTTTGGTCCAAGATAGCACGTGAGTTTATGCATGCAATACTGCCAAACACTTATCTTCTATTACCATTTATATTTTATATATATGCAATCAAAACCAGTATAGTTGACTACAAGATAAGTTTGGTCAAGTGATCGTGGATTCAAGTCCTCTCTCTTAATTTCTAAAATAATTAAATAAATTTATGTAACAATTAAAAAAAAAAGGGATGAGGTTGGTCAATTATTTTAATATTAAGAAAACCAAAAATAGTAAAAAAAAAAAAAATTGAATCTTCTACTGAATCTGATCTTTTTCTTAACCTTATCTAATCTCATGACACTTACATAAGCATTGCAATGAATATACAGTTAAGATGTGATTGGTTTCCATAACCACTTTATCAACAACCAATCACATACTTTAAAATAGTCAGAAAAAAGATTAGATCATGAGAGGATCCAAAAAAAAAAAAAACTAGTAAAGTTGAAAAGTGAACTTTAATTATTTATTTTATTTGACTTTTGACTTGTATAATAAGAAAGTGCAAGAGAGCGAAGATAATACCAGGGAGTGAGAAAAAAAAAAAAAAAGAAAAAAAAAAAAGAGGCTAATTATATTGTATTTTATCAAATAACTGCTTTTTTGATAGTTCTACTTGCAAGTTGCAATTAAACAAGAACTTATCAACAAATCCACGTACGTGAGATATGATGTCCCTGGCCTACATTGGATTTTCATAATTTCATGTCTGGGCAACCATGCTCTTACCAAAATCTTTAGTCTCCACAGAAAAAAATAAATAAATAAATAATTCAATTAGCAGTTGTTACAACAAAACCTTTTATGTATATATATACACAATAATTTTCAAGTCAGCACCCTCTCATTGTATTACTATCAGCATATTTTAATGAAAGTCATTGGATTTAAATGCTTTGATTCGGTTGTATGCACTTGTCAAAGTATCTTTTAAATCCAATGACTTTCATTAAAAGATACCGATAGTAATACAATGAGCGAGTGTTGACTTGAAAATTAATGTATTTATACCTATAGTTCCAACCAAAAGATTGTATCTCATTAGTGGACCAATTAATTTTTTAGTAACAAAGTTGTAAGTTGAGACTAGGAAGAAAAACATAAGGTTGTTCAAGAAAAATAGATATAATCCACTGGCCCACTAATGAGATACAATCTTTTGGTTGGAAGATGACTGATCATCAGTTGAAGTGGTCAAAAGTGGCCATCTAATTTTTTTTTTCTTCCAATAATTATTTTGTTCTTATTTGTTAGCACATGCACAAGCTATATAAAAGATCACAAGTTATATAAAAGATCATAAAGTTAATTGAAAAAAACAAATAAAGATTTCGATAATCATCCGGCGGCGTCTAACTTTAGTTCATGACAATGTTGTTACCTGATCTTAATTGATCATCAGTATTATCTTCTTAGTCAATTGAAAATATAAACACGATATGATAAATTTGATTATCGGTATATCTTCGCCTAAAATTTGTAATCGAAGAGTTCAACTGTTTCTATATATATAGCACTGGTTTTTAATCACTAACAAAGCTGTTTCAACTCTTCACTAAACAATTAATTTAAACTATCTCACATTTTTCAGCAAAAATAAAATATAAATCCACTAAGTATAACAAAACAATAAACATGGGATTCATATAAGCTGTCCATATAAATTTTAATTAAGAATTTACGTACATATTTTGGAATTTTATTTTTGTAAACTTCAGTTAGGAAGAAGAAATTTATGAAAAAGAAAAAAAGAAAAAAAATCCTGATGCACATTTGAAAATTAAACAAATGTTGTAAGTGATGATCTGAAGCATCAAAATTGTAAGAAGAATTAAACTTGAATCCGTGGGGTTTAATTTCATTGGACATGATGACCAACGACCATTTCAAAAAGGTGACCCCTTTTCATATTCTTAAAGAGATAATATATTAAAGTTAGCAAAATGATCCAAAAGAAACCTATATCACAAATATATGAACTTCACACAAATAATCATATATAAGATAGTTCGACACTATAAGGAAGGTGAGGTTGCCGTATCCTATAAAAACAATAAATGTATGTCAAATCTTTATTATTATTATTATTTTAAATATAAATGTTACGTTTAATTCGGGGCAAATTTAATCAACAGAAATCAGTGATTACGAATATCGTTTCAAATGCACATGCAGTCAGCACTCACCAGCGATGAACGGTTCTAGAATGGCCACGTGGAGGAAACTTCAGCTGATTCATAATCTTATGTCTTGACAACCAAGCTCTTACCAAAATCTTTAGTCTCCAAAAAAAAAAAAAAAAAAAAAAAAAAATCAATTAACAGCTGTTACTAACAAAACCTTCTATAGTTTATTTGAGAGTTTTATCGAAAGGGATTTAAGTACGGTTTCTTAAAAGGATCATATCCTCTCCTTAGTCCTTGTTTTTCCTTGACTTCTTTCAAGTGTAATTAAAACACTAAGTTGCATGAAAGAGAAAAAAGTGATCAAATCTCAACCATGTATTTTTTATTTTGCTTAGGTGTCATTAGATTATAAAAGATGTTGCATTGTAAAAGATTTAGTTTGCTCACGATTATATATGTTTTTATTTCGGGTAATACTATACCATCCAAAAAATTAACCTAAAATTCAACTTAAATGAGGTGGTAAATGAGTTGTCATCACCACACAAATCATGGGATGGTGTAATAAATGATATGGTGGGGATAAATTAATCACTTGCCATATCAATTGGATTGGTTTTTACAATAATTTCTAGGGTTGTCTGGCATTAGTGTTATATATATATATATATATATATATATATATATATATATATATATATATATATATATATATATATATATATACACACATAAAGTTGGTCTATAGAACGGTGTTAAAAATTTATATATGATCATGAATTTTTTGGTGTGATCAAATCAATTTAAAATTTATTATTATTATTATTATTTCTCTTCAATTTATATTTTCTAATGTTCACCGCTTTGTATTAGCTAATACAATCTTTCCCCTTTATATAAGAACTAATCAAAATTTATTAGCTAAAAGTCTAAAACAATACAATACAATGAACATAAAACAACTCAATTATTATATTATATTATTCTAATAATTTTAAACTTCTGATCAGTTTTTGAAAACGCGGCCACCTAGGCCAATTGATCGGACCAAAATAGCTAGGCGGCTGGAAAGCGCACCGAAAAGGTGAAAATCGGACCATTTCTGTGGTAGGCGCGTAATCGGGCTGGGCGCGATTAATCGGATAGACGGGTCAAAGCCGTTGACCCCACCTAGCCAGGTTTTTTTTTTTTTTTTTTTAAAAAAAAAAAAAAAGGGACCAGAAACAACAAAGGCCAGAACAGTAGAAATCGGAGAAGCTTTCTGATCTCTTGAACTTGGCAGACACGGAGTTCAAGACGACGCAGAATGAGGCGGCGACGACGAAGAAGAAAGAGGAGGCTTTGGAGGAGTTGAAGCGCATGGTGATTGGTGAGAGAGTTGCAACTCGAAGACGACGACGTCGTCAGTGGTGGCGATAGAGAAAGAAAAAGTAAAAGAAGAAGAATTGAAACTGTGAGTTGAGTGAGACCACTCGTGATGGTTCGAAAGAACAAACACAAACAAGCACCGTCTGATGCCTTTCATCTTCACCATCAAATTTAAAGACCAATCAGATCACAGGACTAGGATTGCCAACTCAACAAAGTGTGTTTGTTTGCAAAGTGTGTTAGTTTAGGCGCCAAACCTTTATTAACTTAGTTAACTTTTGTATATAAACTGACTCAAAGTAAATTAATCTGTGCGTGAATAAAATCATAAACACTTTTCTGTTTTTTCTGATTTTCTCAAATCCTCTGTATTTGCTTGAAAGCATTTATTTATATAAAATTTTGATTGGTTTATTATTGGATTTTGATAATTGGTAATTTGGCATTTATGAATTTGGAAACAATTTAGTTTGGATTTAATCATTGGAATTGTTTTGTGATTGGATTTTTATACAGGAAAATAAAAAATATATAAAAAAAATTCGTCAACCGATTAATCGCCGATTAATCGGCCTAGGCGCTAGACGCTGGGTCTCCGCCCGACTAGCGTCTAGCACTTACTAGAACACTGCTTCTGATGTAATACAAAGACGCGTTTAATATTTTTGGTGTCACTTTGCAGCAAAACATTAAAGATTAAAGATTAAGTTTATTTTCTTAGAAATCATACAGTGATTTTTGAATCCCTGCACTAGTAATCGACTCCATTTAAAAAGACACAAAAGTCCAGCTCCAATAAATTGGAGCCCAAACGACAACTCATCAAGCCGACGTGATAATCTACAGTATATCTACCGGTCAATAGAACATGCAGATGACAATATTTTCAATGGAGATGACATTCTTTCATTTGAACTCGTACATGTTCTTTAATTATTGGACAAGTTGAAATGGAGAATTCTATCTACCAACCCAATGGTCCCAATATCGAAATTAGCGGTCCGTACATTCACATATTTGTTGACAAAGTTTTTTTTGAACAGCAAATTCATTAAACAAGGCCAAAGCCAACAAGAACAACCCCTGCAAGAGCAGCCAGAAAGAGCAAAAAGAAGAGGACAACAGCAGCAGAACGCCACACAGCAACAAAGAAAGAGCACAACTGCAACAGCATCAAAAAACAAACAGGCAACACAAAAAAACCCAAAAGAAAACAACACAGCAGCCTCAACCCAGGATACACCATTCCACAAATCCCCTTCCCTATTAGACCCCATTTTAGCAAGTCTATCAGCAAAAAAATTAGAATCTCTCCCAGAAAAAACCACCACAGAATCCTCCATCCTCTGCAACATATCACGAATATCGTAGATCATTAACAAAATTAATATTACCCACCCCTCCACTATTGATCCAGTCCACCACCACCTTAGAATCACTAACAAACTCCAACTGACGACCTTGAGAGAACGGGGAAGAAGCACAGAGAGACACAGCTTTCATGATAGCAAACAGCTCAGCTGTATTAGCATCATGGGATACCAATAATTCCGAAAACAGGCACCTAACTCTACCATCAGAGTCTCTCAGCACACCTCCTATACTGCCATACCAGGATTCCCCAACGCTGAGCCATCCGACATTAAATTTCAGCCCACAAGCCTGAGGAGGACACCAAGAAATCTTCGAGTTCTTTATTTTGCTGTGATCAACGCACAATGCTCTTTAATATTGAGCAAGATGGCAGTAATAGGCTCCATAGAACTAGAACCATGGTACTTAACCACCACCCAACTCTAATTAACCAAGTCTATCACCTGCTCATCATCAATCACATATCCCTAAAGATCACTTGATTCCTCATCTCCCAAATCGACCACACCACCCGCATAAAAGAGGATGATCCAACTCTAGCATACTTACCAAAACGGACAAAAAAACCAAACCAACTCTCCCACCAATCAGCCACATTCGAACTCATACAACTTGACATCCCCCACCAACTCATTCCCTGCTGCCAAATATCCAAGACCAGGGACATAGAGAAAAACATGAGACAGAGATTCATCACTAGCTTGACAGAAAGGACACCTCACAGCAAGACTAAAACCAAATCTCTGAAGCACATTACCAACCATAACTCTACCCTTCAGCAGTGCCACACAAACAGCTCCACTTTAGGAGGACACACTTCTTTCCAAGGAAGAATACCCCCCACTTGCACAACCCCTCAATATCCTCCATAGCAGACCGGAAGGAAGCAACCAGAAAACAATACCAGTAGAGACAAAACTCCACCCATAGTGTCATCAACAGATTCTAATACCATCAGACAGAACCTAAGAACTTTTAAGAAGCACAGCCACTGATTTTTTTCCCAATCGAAAGGCTCCCTTCTAAGGCTCCACCTTCCACTCCCACTCCCCCCCTATCCACTCCCATAATCTTTAACAAAAACATTTTTAACAGAAGCAAGAGCATATATTCTAGGAAAGGCCTCCATAAGCTTCACGGTCTCCACTTTTATGTCCTGCCACAACCTAAGCCCCTTACCACTCCCTAACACCTCCTTAAAGCTTGCATTACACACCTGCTCCAGCCTCGAACCAGGCTTTAAAATGGCAGCAACAGCCCTAACAAACTGAGAAGGAGCTCTAGAACAGCTCCATCCCAAACTAACCTATCTTTATTAATCCCGTACTTAGAACAAATCACACTCTCCAAAGGGAATCGCCCTCTTTCCCAAACCTCCAAGTCCATTTGGCAATCATACCATTATTTTTGTCCACCATCTTACTGTTGGGTGTGCAACCAAAGTCCCACATTGGCTAGACATGGGGATGATCTTGGGTATATAAGTATGGAAACAACCTCCATTGGTGTGAGGCCTTTTGGGTAGTGACCCAAGAGTAAATCCGTGCGGGCTTAGGCCCAAAGCGGACAATATCACACCAATGTGGAGAATGTGGGTTCCATACTTATAACAAGTGGTATCAGAGCCAACCCCCAGACTTAGCTAACCGTAGCCGAACCAACCAGGAGGTGTGGGCCCAAGTAGCTCGCGATGGGTCCGTGATGTTAGCTCTTGAGGTAGGAAATGCTCTAATGCTTCACGTAGGCTGTGCTCCGGCGCGGTGGAGAGGAGTGACCTCGATGGAGTGCTTCTCCTAGCATTGATGGATGGATGATCGCTTGAGGGGAGGCCCGGACCGTGAAGATAATGATGGTCCTTTGTTCGAGGGGAGGATTGTTGGGTGTGCAACCAAAGTCCCACATTGGCTAGACATGGGATGATCTTGGGTATATAAGTATGGAAACAACCTCCATTGGTGTGAGGCCTTTTGGGTAGTGACCCAAGAGTAAATCCGTACGGGCTTAGGCTCAAAGCGGACAATATCACACCAATGTGGAGAATGTGGGTTCCATACTTATAACACTTACCAATACCCAAGCCACCCTTATTCTTACTGCAGCACACAGAATCCCAGTGAACAGCATGAACCTTCGTCTTGACCACCTCATCCCCCCATAGAACCCTCTTTGAAGCTTTTCAATTCTCTTTGCCACCCCAATTGGCATTTTAAACACAGACAAAAAGAACATTGGAATGCTGTTCAAAACAGATTTAATCAAAATCAGCCTTCCACATTTTGAGATACACTTTCTTTTCCACGGCGCTAATCGGTTCTCAATTTTTGTAACAACAGGGTCCCAAAAAACTCCTAGCACTAGGCCTTGCACCAAGGGGGAGGCCTAAGTACAAGATAGGCAAATCCACTGCCCTGCAATTCATCAAACCTGCCCAAAGCTCCACTCTTCTCATGTTTTTCCCAACACTCACAAGGCAAGATTTATGGAAGTTGATTTTAAGTCCAGAAGACAGCTCAAAACAGCGCAGAATACGTTTCAGATTCAGCACATAATCAATCTTAGGTTTAAGAAAAATCACCGTATCGTCTGCAAACTGCAAATGAGAGACATGCACCTCATCCCTCCCAAACGAAACTCCTCTGATAAGCCCCATCCTAACAGCTTTATTAAGAGAAAAACTCAATCCTTCAACAACAATATTAAAAAGGAAAGGGGCAAGGGGATCCCCTTGCCTTAAGCCTCTCTGAATGCCGAATTGCTTAGTCGGGCTACCGTTGACTAGAACCGAAATGTTCGGCGAGGAAATACACTCCCTAATCCAATGTAATCCAATGTCTCCACTTCTCGCCAAACCCCATCCCATCTAGTAGCCTATCCAAAAAATCAAAGTCCACGCTATCGTACGCCTTTTCAAAGTCTAATTTCACAACAAAACCCCCCTCCTTTTCTTTCCTCCACTTATCAATCACCTCCTCCGCCACCACAAAGCTATCCACCAACTGTCTAACATTAGGCTTTATTAACTTGATGTATATTAATATAATATAGGGTTCGGTAGGATAATAATTTATAATGTTAACCTAAATTTAATGAGATTTGAAACGGTGATCAATCTCCTGTAAACAGATTTGTCAAGTTGAATCAGTTCAACTACAAACAATCATAAATAATCTGAAACAAGTTGAAAAAGTGTCAACATAAAAAATATTAATCAATAAAATAAATAAGGATATTTATATAATTTAACTAAAATTATAAAGTCAACTGTTATATTTAATATTGGTTTGACCGTTAGAGCTAGGGACCAATTTGGCCCCTTCTAATTAAGTAGAGTCAGGGTCTAATTCGGCACTTGATAAATATGAGGATCAATGCGGCTTAATGGTAAGAACGTTCATTTAGGCTGATAATATCCCAGTTACGTTTGGTATATAAAAATAATATATTTATAAGGACTAGTTTGATCGCTTTTATAGAAATCTTAATCTATAAGAATTTTTTTTCTTTAAAATAAATAAGATTCGGAACGTAATTGATATTTATATTATGATAATAAAGAACAAGTTGAAGAGAGAAAATCCATTTTAATCATTATTCATGCACATTGAAAATCTTGTTTGCAAATATATAAAATTATTTTGGTGGTGCCCATGCAGATTTTGGTGACATGACAGATAATATAAAAACCTTTCCGGTTTAGTCAAAAAGTACTGAAAATATATTCCAGTTTGTCTGGTTTTTCCATATATTAACAAAATGTCACTGAAAATATTAAGGTGGCCACTAATGAGATACAGTCTTTCGGTTGGAAAATGACATATAAGGTAATCATCTAGAAACTAATCATCAGTTGAAGTGATAAATTTTCTTTTCTTCCAATAATTATTTTGTTCTTATTTATTAGCACGTGCACAAGTTATATAAAAGATGAGAAAGTTAATTGAAAAAAAGAATAAAGATTTAGATAATCCTCCGGCAGCGTCTAACTTTAAATGATCATCATTATTATCTTCTTAATCAAATGAAAATATAAACGCGATACGATCAATTTGATCATCAGTATGTCCTTCTCTAAAAGTTGTAATTGGAGAGTTCAACTGTTTCTATATATAGCACTAGTTTTTAATCACTAACAAAGCTTTTTCAATGCCTCGATCACTAAACGATTAATTTAAACTATCTCACATTTTTCACCAAAAATAAAATATAAATCTATTAAGTATAACGAAACAATAAACACGGGATTCATATAAGCTCTGGATATAAGTTTTAATTAAGAATTTATGTACATATTTTGTAATTTTATTTTAGTAAACTTCAGTTAGGAAGAAAAAATTTATGAAATGAGAAAGAAAAAGAAAATCCTGATACACATTTGAAAATTAAACAAATGTTGTAAGTGATGATCTGAAACATTAAAATTGTAAGAAGAATTAAACTTGAATCCGTATAGTTTAATTTTGTTGGACATGATAATGACCACCGGCCATTTAAAAAAGGTGACATTTTCTTAAAGAGATCATATATTATATTAAAATTAGAAAAATATATTTTTTTTGTCAAGTCAACTCTAATTATTACAATATCAATCAATATAACATTTAGGTTTTTGGTCTCCAATTGAAGTGTTTAAAATTGCTTTTGAAATTAGGCCCCACCCCAACGGTAAGTGTTCTTGTCAAGAATTCTCTTTATAGGTTTTTCTATCTCCAACAATTTTAGTGCTAAAAGGTGCTAATTGTACATGCACGTACCGGATTTTAGCTTGATACAACTTTTTTTTTTTTTTTTTTGGACCCCACAATACAACTCTTTTTCTAGTGATCAGCTTGAAAGCTATTGATCGATCATTTTTAACTTTATCAACCCTATAAGTATGGTTGTTCAGAAGAGTTTTCCATAAACATTCTAGTTTCCAATTAGCTAAGCAAAGAATTCTTGTTTGTTTTGGCTATGGAGATCTTCTCAAAGGTTCTAACAGAAACTGATAGAAGAGTAAGATTGACAGTCCCAACCCGTGCTCTGAGGCATATCAATATGCCTTCAGGTGACAACAATGTGGATTTGTCTGTCATGGACTCGGGTGGGAACAGACACACATTTCGATGCTACACTCGGCCGGATGGCCACCCCAAACCAGCTTTCACCACCGGTTGGCTTGATTTTGCTAGAGCTAAGGGGCTCCAAATCGGTGATAAAGTCACCATGAGTAAGCTGGAAGATGAAGGTGAAGCTGGTGGAGCACCACAGTACATAATTCATACCGCGAGGCCGAGAACTATCACTCTGATGGGCAAAAAGATCATTGTAGGTTGGCTTGATCTGCCGCACCCATAAAGTGATAAGTGAGTCCTTTCGTTGTGGTTTATGTCTACTGTCTGTTGTTGACTTCTTGTTCTGATTTCTTCTTTTCTGGTCTCTCTTTTGTTTCTTTTTGTTCTGTTTTGCGCCTTGTTGTTGCTGTCATGTTTAATTTCTCTGTTCTGAAATAAAACAGTTATTTTTCTTAATAAATGCAAGAAGACAAGGGGCAGGGAATCTTTTTTCATTAAACCAGATTCATTCTCCGAAAGTGTTGGACTTAAACTGCTAAAAAGTCTCTTTTTACGATGATGATTGTTCGGATGGGACCCACGTGAGTTTATTTTGGTCCAAGATAGCACGTGAGTTTATGCATGTATACTGCCAAACACTTATCTACTTGCAAGTTGCAATTAAACATGAACTTATCAACAAATCCACGTACGTGAGATATGATGTCCCTGGCCTACATTAGATTTTCATAATTTCATGTCTGGACAACCATGCTCTTACCAAAATATTTAGTCTCAAAAAAAAAAAAAAAAAAAAATCAATTAACAATTGTGACCACAAAACCTTATATATATATATATATACAATAATTTTCAAGTTAGCACCCTCTCATTATATTACTATCATCATATTTTAATGAAAGTCATTGGATTTAAATGTTTTGATTCGGCTGCATGCACTTGTCAAAGTATCTTTTAAATCCAATAAATTTCATTAAAAGGTACTGATAGTAATACAATGAGCGAGTGCTAACTTGCTGACTTGAAAATTAATGTATATATATATATATATATATATATATATATAGTTCCAACCAAAAGATTGTATCTCATTAGTGGACCAATTAATTTTTTAGTAAAAAAGTTGTAAGTTGAGACTAGGAAGAAAAACATAAGGTTGTTCAATAAAAATAGATATAATCCACTGGCCCACTAATGAGATACAATCTTTTGGTTGGAAAATGACTGATCATCAGTTGAAGTGGTCAAAAGTGGCCATCTAATTTTTGTTTTCTTCCAATAATTATTTTGTTCTTATTTGTTAGCACATGCACAAGTCAGTGTTCGAAAACACGGACGCCTAGGCCGATTAGTCGGAGCAATGCAGCTAGGCGGCCGGAAAACGCCTTGAAAATTACAAATCGGACCAATTAGGCGGCCTCCACGTAATCGGACACGTGGACGAGTAATCGGGCACGTGCCGAGTAATCGAGCTAGACGCCGTTCTTTTGCACCGGAAATCAGCTGGATAAGGCTCGGGATCGCGTTTTCGGCGACTGGAACAGCTTGGGGTTCGTCGGCAATGGAGGCAAGTGTGAGGTTGAAGATGAAGTGGAGAAGGTGGGGTGCGTTTAGTAACTGTCTGGGGTGTACGCAGGAGATAGATTGGGCAAACATTTGGGCTCATGTGTTGGGCCTGGCCTGTTGCCCCCTTTTAATGAAACGGCGCCGTTTCACTTATGTGCTTTCTTCACTGATTTGAGTTGCAAATTACGAAACGCTCCCTGATCTCTTATAAAATCACAATAACTTCAATCTTCCTTCAATAATTACACTTATACCCCTAATTGACCAACTTTATAAATACCTAGAAAGAGTTTTGTTTGGATTTGATAATTAGAATTTGTTTGAGATTGAATTTTTATACAGGAAAATAAAAAATAGGCTTAAATTCGCCAACCGATTAATTGCCTACTAATTGCCTAGGCGCTAGAAGGTGGGTCTCCGCCTAACTAGCGCCTAGCGCCTACTATAACACTGGCACAAGTTATATAAAAGTGGCCATCTAGTTCATGACAATGTTGTTACCTGATCTTAATTGATCATCAGTATTATCTTCTTAGTCAATTGAAAATGTAAACACGATACGATCAATTTGATTATCAGTATATCTTCGCCTAAAATTTGTAATCGAAGAGTTCAACTGTTTCTATATATATAGCACTGGTTTTTAATCACTAACAAAACTGTTTCAACGCTTCACTAAACAATTAATTTAAACTATCTCACATTTTTCAGCAAAAATAAAATATAAATCCATTAAGTATAACAAAACAATAAACATGGGATTCATATAAGCTGTCAATATAAGTTTTAATTAAGAATTTACGTACATATTTTGGAATTTTATTTTTGTAAACTTCAGTTAGGAAGAAAAAATTTATGAAAAAGAAAAAAAAATCCCGATGCACATTTGAAAAGGGTTTGAAATTTAAATGTCACTTTATGGGGTGCCTTTTGGGGAAAATGCACCAACTTATTAACTTATGTTTAAAATGCACCATTTATGTTGACCAGACAAAAATACCCCTTCATTTGTCGCTTTGTGTGTTTTTTCAAACGTTGGAAGAAAATATTTGAGAGAGAGACCGACGGCCAACAGTCCTCACCAGTGAACCAAAATCCGACGGCGAACCACCGGCGACGGCGCAACAGTAGTGATGTCGAACAGATTTGAACGGTGAACTAAAGGACTAAGATAAGCTTTTGTTTCTTGTTTTCGATCAGATTATGTGTTAGTTCGATGAGGTTAGGTTAGGGTTTTAGTTTAGGAAAAAATTTCCTTTGAAAACGATGAAGATCTAGGTTTTTTGTAGTTGTATCGAGTCTTTTTGTTGTTGTATCGAGTCTTTTTGAACTTAAATCGAGCCTTTTGTATTGTAATCGAGTATTTTTGTATTGTAATCGTGCCTTTTTGAACTGTGTATTGTAATCGAGCCTTTTTGTATTGTAATCGAGCTTTTTTGTGTTGTAATCGTGCCTTTTTGAACTGTGTATTGTAATCGAGCATTTTTGTATTGTGTAATCGAGCCTTTTTATATTTTGTAATCGAGCATTTTTGTATTGTAATCGTGCCTTTTTGATCTGTGTATTGTAATCGAGCCTTTTTGTATTGTGTAATCGAGCCTTTTTGTATTGTAATCGTGCCTTTCTGAATTGTGTATTGTAATCGAGCATTTCTGAACTGTGTATTGTAATTGAGCCTTTTTGTGTTGTAATCGTACCTTTTTGTATCTTTTTGTATTGTAATCGTGCCTTTTTGAACTGTGTACGTCATCACATTTAGCCGACGTGCACTGATACACCAACGAGAGGATGGTTACGTGTAGGGATGGCAGTTTTACCCAGACCCGCAAGACCCGAACCGTGTGGGTCGGGTCTGGGTCCTCTTAATTGGGTCGTGGGTCGGGTCTGGGTCCATAATTTTAGACCCGTTTTGGGTCCGGGTCCGGGTCCGGGTCCGGGTTCGGGTCGGGTCTGGGTCTGGTCAAAAAACCGAACCCGAAGCCATGGACCCGACTGTTTTGATTTTATATATAAATCCCTAAACCTAATTTCATTTTTGATTCTTGTCTTCTTGCTACCACAACTCATTCTCGGAATCTCAAAGACTAACAAATATAATATTTTCTTTGGTGGTTTCTGTTTATTCATCATCTATCAAAATCCACCAGTTCACTACTATACCTGCTTGTTGAGGAATTGAATTATGGCCTCTCTCCTGTAATTTTCTTTGACTTTGTCTGCTAAATTTATACACAGACGAAAATTCAAACCTTGATCTCGCTCTAACATCGATAAAGATTATTTGACTAGCTAGCTAGGTAAATAATACAATTCTACAATTTCTTGATATATATAATATACCAAGCCAATAATCACATAAAGTCCTAGCCACCAGTTAGGGCCATGCAAAGCAAGGCACCTACATATTTAGAGAACACTACTTCAACAAATAAATGATTACCGTTCAAAAACATCTACAATTTTAGTATATTAGTCGTTATTGAATAGGTAAAAATAAAAATAGAAAGGAAAAACTAAAAAAATTGAGATTTTAGTATATTAAAGATGTATCGGGTCCACGGGTCTGCGGGTCCAGACCCGAACCCATGAAATTTCGCGGGTCCTCGGGGCGGGTCTGGGTCTGCTCAAGACCCGCGGGTCTAGACCCGAACCCGAATCCGAAACCGAAACCGAAAATTTTCATGGGTCTGGGTCTGGGTCTAGTAGGACCCGACCCGAACCCGAACCCGACCCATTGCCATCCCTAGTTACGTGTTCTATTATGTCAGCTCAATGGGGTGACACATTATCGGAATAGAGACATAAATGACACGTTCATGAAATGGTGGGTGACGTGCTAAGCCACGTCGGCAAAAGTGGTTGACGTGCTCGGACACGTCATCGAAAGCTAGTTGTTTTTTTGTTGTCTGGAAACAGAAGAAAAAAAGAAAAAAAAAATGGCAGAGATGGAGAGTGTAGAAATGGAGAATGTAAATCCAGAAACAAGAGTCCGCCTTCGAGAATCGAGAGAGAACGTCAGGCATCAAGTTTGTATGGAAACAGAAGAAGAAAGAAAGAAAATCGCAGAGAGATCCAGAAACGGCACTCGACGATCCTTTCCAACAATGGTTGTTAGGGTCAGTACATTTTCAATTACAGAGTCCTCCCTAGGTTTCGTTTGATTTCTTTGTTCGATATAATATTTATCACCAATTAAGGCATTTTTTAGAATCATTTGTGTTACCAACTTAATTTACATTCGCTTCCTGTTTCTCATCGTAGACGGAAACTGTTGAACAAATATGTACTAAAGAATCGATTTTTATTTTTGATTTGATTTGATTTTTGTTCCTGTTATATATTGAAGGTGTATTAAATGGTGGGTTCAAGAGGCATTTCCGTTTTGAGAACACTACAACCAGAAATTTCCCTCGGGTTTTACGGGAGGCTCTTGAGCTGATCTGAGTTGTCACAGCTAAGTTTTTCTCCTGATATGGTGGCCTGAATTTTCCTCCAAATTTGATTGTTTTTTTTTTTTTTTTTTTTTTTTTTTTAAACTATCTTGTTAGAACTTACAAGTTTTGCTTTTAGTCTTCATGATCAAGTTGTAATTGGAAAATAAGTTGTCTGGTAATAGGTCTGGAACTTGATTCATATATTCAATTAGGAAGAAAGATTCAGATTTGTGATTAATTTGCTAAAGAATCATGGTGGATTTTGAGGGATGTGTTCAAATTTTTGATCTAATGATGCAGTTGAGTTGTTCTAATTTCTGTTTCTGTTTGCATTTATGTTTTGTACTGAATTGAGCTTGATTTTTCTGATTGCTATGGTTTTGTAAATGGCAGACCTATTAATTGTATCACAAGCACTGAATTGTGGATATTTTGAAAACATGAACAACTTATTTTATTATCAATAGAAATTGAACTTGCATCACATAAATGCTTGCATATGTTCCCGTTTCTGTGCTTTTTTTACACTCAAATAGTTCATGAGACACAAAAGACAAACACTGAGGTTCCAGAAGTAAAGTTTGGATTAACAAATCCAACAGTAACCTTATAACCAGTACTCATATATATACATCCATTGCTCACTGAACCACCCCCATAAATTGTGGCTCTTGTATCATATGACCACAGAATCTTTCCGGTCTTGGCATTCAATGCATAGATGGGTCCTTGTCGATATGTTGACCCAGCAAACGGTACACTGTTAGCTACGGTGACGGGTCCTGGGGCAGTAGCATTGCTAGGATTGGCTGTGGACCAGAGGAGATTGCCGTTTCTAGCATCAATTGCCACCCATCCACCAGCAATTGTGGTGTTCTTGGATGGCTTGATAGTGAAGTTCTTATGTTGGCTGTTGGCAATGTTGGTGTATATCCTTCTCTCATCCGTGGCTGCGCCCCACATAGCCCATCCACCTAAGCCACCTGGTCCAGGCTCCTACATTGGAAAAGCCTTTTAGTTAGGCAATTCTTGGGTTCAAAAAGAATAATAATATCACAGCTGTTTTGTTTGCTATAAACTAGTGAGAAGAGAGTTCATTGAATTCAAGTCATTTTTGTAGGGACTAAACTCACCATAGATCAGACTAGGCTGCAATTATCACGATCTAAAGCCCTGGCAAAGCCACTTTTTGAACAGCAACTACTATATCATGCTTGACTCTGTTTACATATATGTTAAGCACCATTGGTGCTTCTGCAAAATTAGCATCTGGGCTAGGTCCAGGTTGGCAATTAGGATTTAAATGCCAGTTACATGCTCCAAACCATACATCATAGCCTCCTAACTGTTTGTACCACTTGATTTTGCCAGTGTTTATGTCAAGTACCAATCATAGTTTGAAACTTGAAAACTGAACAGGTTCGGTTTACAGGGAAATTTTGATAAATCCAATCCAAGGTTGAAACTTGAAAACCTAACTGATTAATTCTGACAATCCCATTAGTGAGGAATATTTTGTATTTATCACATGAGAAGCCTCATGTTTATAAGTTAAAACGTCTTTCTTTTAATTTTTCACAGTAAGTGATATATGCTTATGTGACAATTTTTGGAATGATGAGTTATTGTTTATACACGCAGAAAATATTGCAACTTATGATAATTGTGTAATACATACAGGATTTGCTCACAAGTTACAATATTATAGAGGGGTTCTCAATTTGTAACTAGTTTTGCTTTTGTTTTTGTAGGACTATTCATGTATTTTCCTGTAGTTGCCATCTTTTTGAGGCAGACTGCCCTGAGCTATTTGTTTGGTTTATTTTCCTTTAATAACACTTCTGTTTTCTGATCAAAATTCAAAAGATACAATAAGGTGCAATCGAGAAAAGTTCTGGAATGAGTTTGAGGATAGAATTGTCCATAAATTCTACAAATTGATAAGTGTCTAAGAAATGTTTTTCACCATGATTAGATGTGTAAGTGATGCCTTTCTCACGGACTAATTGTTGTTATGCACATGATCGACTTGTAAAAGCTTGTAATGTTGTTTCTTTTTAGTTGAGATACCATTTACATAATGCAATGTTGTGATTTTTTTATTTTTATTTTGACAAGATGTTGTGATCTTCTTGATCACTTGCTTTTGGCTATCTTCTTTTTGCAACAATGTGTTTCCTATGGTCACTAGCAAATTATTTAAGTTTAAGTGAGTGCATTGGGTATTCTGCTTCTTGAGAAACATATTTCCTAGTTTCAATCTAGTGCTGCCTCTTGACCTCCTAAGTATGTTGCATGGCTTTAGTTGCTTTTCCGGTTATTGATGTGATAGTTTGATCTATTGACGGAACAATGCTTAGGACTATTCATTTACTTTGATTAGAGATCATGTGGATGATATAAGGGAAGTTCTGTCTAAAATAGAAAAAAGCTTGATGTGTACTTTCTTTTGTTTCACAATTTTCTGTCAAGAGGATCTACCATAGATGGCACCGGAGTTGATGATAGCATCGTGAACCAGCTACTTACTAAGGTTATAGTGAATTTTGCAAAACCGATATTATTTTTCTGAGCCATTTTACTTTGTGCGCATGCATCTGTATACTTCCTTTCTTCGGAAAGGCTTTGATATCATCTTTATGACCAATGGTCTGTTTGTGCTTATCATATTGATGGTGGTGGAATCTTTAAATAATGTTTTGCTTATTTGTGCCTATCAGGCTTTTATATCATGTTGATGAAGCCCTTGTGAGGTCTCTCTTTCTCTCTCTCTACCTCTTGTAGTATTTGGTGTTTCTTATTACTTTGGATTATTTTCGACATGAGTAACAACTACCAACTGAAATTAAATTAGATGGGTCTTCACCTCAATTACCAAAGTCTTTTAGAGCTCCAGTAACTTGTTGCCCTTTATGGAATACACAATGATTTTCAGAATTTTTTCTATGGAAAACATATGGACATAATAAGTTATATGAATTCTCAAGTATTCGACATTTATCCTTTTTTAATTTATAGACCGGGTCGCTTGGAGGTTCAAGTTGAGATAAGCGTCCTAGATGATAACGGTGGTCTGTAGATTCTTCAATTTCATACTAACAATATGAAAGAGAATTCTTTTCTTTCTCCTGATGTAAACCTTCAAGAGCTTGGTATGTGCATTAGTAGTGTATGCAATTACAATAGTAGTGTGTGTATATATATATATATATATATATTTGAGAAGGCTGTGAAGGGGTTTGCTCATTCATGTTGTGTGTATAGCTGCTTGGACAGAAAACTATAGTGGTGCAGAACTTGAAGGTGTAGTGAAATTGCAGTATCTTATGCTTTGAATAGACAAATAAGTCTTAGATGATCTTACCAAGCCAGTGGACCAAGAGAGTATTAAAGTTACCACAGATGACTTTTTTAATGCACTTGGTGAAATTATTCCTGCATTAGGAGCATCCACTGATGACCTCCAGCATTGTAGGTAATGATTTGCAGCTACAAGCAGTGAATTTTTTTGCATTTACGTGCATAATTTGCATCATCTTTTGGATGCCAGTAGGCAATAATAGCTTTGCAAGGTTTTAGTTTTGGTTACAATATAGTTTGATCCTAATTTTTCCAGCTTCTAATGTACGGTATAACGGCAAGGCCTTTGTTAAATTAATTTTTTAGTAATGCTGGCAGCTCAGAGAGACCAATTGAAATGTAGATTACATTTTTGTTTTGCCTAGCATATGACCACAGATTTCATTTCTCATGCCCTAGATATATATATATATATATATATATATATATATATATTGCATATGTATGTTATTGTTGATGGGAGAAACTTAATTGTCATATTAGTGAAGATTAACAAGTTTCAGTACACCATGAGTATGATCGATCTTCTTGTAGAAATACTTGGTTTTCATATTTAAATTACTAGTAAAAATACCTGTGCAACACTTGATATACAAGTGCGGGTACAGGCAAACCAAAAGTTACTTTGCTGTTTCCAGTTTAGAAATTGTAACCAACAAGTGAAACGGATTCACTTATGAGCTCTAATGTTTTCTAATTCAGTTTCCCTCACAGTATCAGCCTTGCATACTCCTACCAGCCACTGTACTTAATCACCACTTCACAACCATTTGTCTTCTTGCTATTGCATTTCTTGATATTTGGATATCCTACACTTGTGATTTCCAGCTGGAACGTGAGGCAGTCTCAACATCAAAGTAGTGTAGAATCTAGAATGTATTCATCAAAGTAGTCTCAATATGGATGTCAATATAACACTTAGGTTTTTGGTCTCCAATTGAAGTGTTTAAAATTGCTTTTGAAATTAGGGAGCCCCACCCCAACAATTAGTGTTCTTGTCAAGAATTCTCTATACAGATTTTTCTATCTCCAACAAATTTAGTGTTAAAAAGTGCACGTGAACCGGTTATAGCTTGCTTGTTCAGAAGAGTTCATTTATAGTTGATTCTTGCTAACTAATGCATCATATATAGAACTAGTTTCCATTAGCTAAGCAAAGTATTCTTGTTTGTATTGGCTATGGAGACTAATGGGATCGTCATCTTCTCACAGAATCTAAAACCAACTGATATAAGTGCAAGATTGGCAATCCCAATCGATGCACTGGAGCATATCAATATGCCTGAAGGTGACAACAATGTGTATCCCAAGGACTCAGATGGGAAAGATTGGAGATTTCGATGCTACACTCGGCCGACTGGCCACCCCAAACCAGCTTTCACCACCGGTTGGCCTGGTTTTGTTCGAGCTAAAGGAATCCAAATCGGTGATAAAGTAGTCACCTTCAGTAAGCTGAAAGATGAAGCTGGTGGAGAACCACAGTACAGAATTCATGCCACGAGAGCTATTCGTCTGCGGGGGACACAGATTGTGGTTCCCATAAAGTGATAAGCGAGTCCTTTCGTTGTGCTTTATGTCTTCTGTCTGTTGTTGTTCTGTTTTCTTCTTTTCTGGTCTCCCTTTTGTTTCCTTTGTTGTGTTTTTGCGCCTTGTTGTTGCTGTCATGTTTTCTCTGTTCTGAAATAAAACAGTTATTTTTCTTAATAAATGCAAGAAGACAAGGCTATGTTAGTATGTTTGGGATTGATTTGCGTAAAAAGTAATCTGCATATAGCTTACCTTAAAAAATAATTGGCTTAGCAAAAAAGTTGGCAAGTGTTTGGTAAATTAAATTTTAAAATTGCTTTGCATTTGAATGGCTGGAAAAAATGTTTGTCAAAATGACAAAAATAGGCACTTGGTTGTAACTTGTCCTTTCTGGCATATATGCAACTTGTGCCATGGTTGGATTGTCCTCTCTAACATCACAGGTCATTATATGACAATGCCTATTTACTACGTAAAACTTTCCTTTATAATAAGGTCGATCAACATTGTTGTTTTGACATATGTTTACTATTGTCCAAGCTGTATTGCCCGGTTTTATTGAATAAATCATTTTTCCTCTAACTCCATGGATCATCATCGGGCTATAATCTAATGTCAATGAAGGATTTGATGATAATTTTTTTAACGGAACATGGAACATAAATCTGTCACACGAGGGGAATGGCAGTTTAATTTGGACACCGGAAAAAGCATGTAAAAGAGCGCTACTGCCCAAAGCAATAGTTAAGAGCCAGCCTTCTGAAGAAAGGCACATCTTGTGAATCCCAGGAACGGTGTCGGGTAAGACTCGGTGCTGTTGAGTGATACCTTGTACTTGTACTTGCATGACAAAGCACAAGACAAGAATTTTGTTCAAATACAAAGATCTCTTCCTCATGTGTGTCTTCTTCAATATTGCGTATATGTTCGATAAGAGTAACATAAGCAGATACTGGCTTGGGATCGAAACCAAAAATCTTCTTAGCCACCTTCTTCCCTTCTTCCATGTTCATCCAGAACCAACAAGCACCAAGCAAAGCTCCTCAGACAACTTCATCTGCTTGAATTGGCATCTCATTGATAAACTCCTCAGCTTCTTTTAGATGGCCTGACCGACCAAGAAGATCCACCGCACATGTATAGTGTTCTATTGTTGGAGTTACTTCATAACATTTTTCCATTGAATGGAAAAATTTCATCCCTTCATTGACTAAACCAGTATGACCACAAGCAGACAGAATTCCAACAAAAGTAGCAGCATTTGGTACTACTCCTTACTCTATCATACGCTCAAAGAGAATGACGCGCATATCCATTAATAAGAGCTGTCCATGCCGCCACATTGGGTGAAGAGATGCAGTTAAATGATGCTTGCGCTTCAGCAATGTTTCCACATTTGGAGTACATGTCAATGAGGGATGTTTCTACATAAACATTAGACTCAAATGGGGTTTTAATCAAGTGGGCATGAAGTAATTGTTCTTGTTGAAGAGATCCAAGGCATGAACTAGAACAGAGAAGGTCGATCTAGTCCGCTCTATTGCTAATCTGCACATTGTCTTGTATAACTCCAAAGCTTCTTCATGCAGATCATTTTGGATATAACCTGACATCATTGAGTTCCAGGCCACTGGGTTCCTTTCCCCTTTTGTTTCTTCAAAAAGCTTCAAAGCTTTGTCAATTTCACCATTCCTGGAATACACAAAAATCATAGTATTTGAAGAACTTATTGATCTGTGAGGATTTTTCTCAATAATCTTTTGGAATCTTCAAATTGACCTTCAGCTGCATAACCTTTAATCATCAAATTGTATAAAACCAAATTAGCTTTAGTCAGTCTATTGAAAATCAATTCTGCATCTTCAATCCTACCTTCAAAATAAGTCCGCTAATAATGGAACTTGAAGCATCCAAACCCGGATTTGCTACTCTGTCATAAACTCTCTTAGCTTCATTAATATGTTCACAACTACAATAAAATTCAATCAATGCGCCTCTAATCAAGTGATCAAATTCATAGCCACATTTTATCAACATCCCATGAACAGCCCTCCCTTCATGAAGAACACCAAGCCTATCACAACCTCTAACAACAGCATCAAAAGTGAATTCATCATTCATAACCTCACCACTCTGTATCATCCATCGAAACAACTCCAAAGCCTTCTCACACCCATCTACATCTTCACTCGTCACATACCCCGAAATCAACTTCGTCCACATGACAACGTCCCTTCTTGGCATCCTCATAAACAAATCAAAAGCATCACTCATCATGTTGCATTGCACATACCCTACTAGCATCGCACTCCACAACAACCCATTCTCCTCCCTCAACTCCTCGAAAACCCTCTTTGCTTCCTCTATCTCGAAACAGTTCCTGTAAAAATACAGCAAAGAACTACCCACAAACTCAAAACTCTCGTACCCGGATTTCAAAACAAGATCATGAATCTGTTTCCCATTTATCAAACACTTCAACTGCGCACACACGCTCAAAACAGTCGAAAACGTGGTCTCGTTGAGCTTGACATAGCTACCATGCATAATTGAAACTAAACTAAGAGACTCGTTGAATTTTCCCCATTTTGAGTAACGAGAAATCATGGTGTTCCAAGAATTCACACTTCGTTTTGGCATTTGATCGAAGACGTAGCGGGCAATATCTAGTTGACCTTTTTTCGAGTGTTTGGTTATGCCAACGTTAGTGGATATGATTTCTGTGAGATGGGTTTTTAGTGTCCCGTTATAAGTGGAGTACATTTTCGTGTTCTCCCATCGATTGTGCTTCCATTTTCCCGGGAAAAAAGATCTCAACGACATTTTGAAACAGAGAGAAAAAGAGGGAGAGAGAGAGATACAGCTGAAACGCACCGTTTTGAATCTCTGAAGAGTGACGGCGACATTTGCTCTAATTATATAAGGCGTAGAATAGATTCACAAAACGCATCGCATTGGAACATTTTAACAAGATAAATGATGTTTATTGAATGGAAGTCTAATATTTTAAAATGATAGTAATATTTCAAAAAATATTAGGTCCCAAGAATATATGATCAAAGATTCAAAATGCTTGTTAGGTACCCCAAGCAAATATGGAAAGGATCGAGTAAGATAAGGTGAACCACATAAACTCAATGGATAGTAAGAAACATGTTATGATGGACGGATATGACTGTTCGAGAAAAGGTTATGAAGACAGTAAGGGGCGGTGGAGTAGGGCCGGTCCTGAGATTTTCGGAGCCCGAGGCGAACTATAGAAAATGAATTTACGGGCCCCTGAGATTTCAAGTTGAGATTTTGTATCTGAATTATGAATTTTTGTAGCAAGATTTATGAGAGTTTTGAAGGACCCTAATTTGATTTTTGTTCGATGTCTGTTTCTGGTTGTCTGATAAGTGATATGAGTAGTGTTGTACTGTTGCTTTCCCGTTTTAGATATATTAAAGACAATTAGTGTTAGGAATATTATTCAACCCACGTTTGACTTAGTGTAAGAACTTGAGAATAATAATTAGGTTTTATAATTTGTGGGCCTTTCTTAAAAAAAAAAAAAGTTCAATGGGCCTATTTTAAACTCATTTATGAGTTTGTTAGTTTTAAAAAATTATATGTTTGATGGGCCTTTTTTAAACTTATTTATGGGTTTGTTAGTTTAAAATCATACATGGGTTATATCTCAAATCATTTTTTTATTTATTACAATTTGGGGGCCCTTAAAGATCAGGGGCCCTAGGCGGCTGCTTCACTGGGCTCCCCCTAGGGCCGGGCTTGGGTGGGAGAGGGGTTGGCGGGGGTCATAGCTTCTTTGCAAAAAAAAAAAAATCTTTTACAATTTTAAAGAATTACCATTAAATTTGAAAATGTTTTCACTTTGGTCCCTTTAAGCCCTGTTCGGTACTGTTTTTCAAAGGGTGATTTTGTTTTTGTTTTCCAAATCCAATCTCGAATACGCGTTCGTTTACGTTTTCCATTTTGTTTTTCATTTTATTTTCAAAACAAAACAAAAACAAAAACAACAACAGTGTTAAAAGTGAAAAATTTCCAAAACAACTTTTTGATATTTTTCATTTTGTTTTTCGTTTTGTTTTTCGTTCTAAATAAAAAACTCTTTTCTTTTTTCTTTTTTCTTTTTTCTTCTTCTTTCTTCGACTCTCAGACCGATGTTCTTCTTCTTCCTCTTCCTCTCTTTCTCTCTTCTTCATTGTCACTCTTCTTCTTCTTCGAATCTTTGATCTCCATCACTGTTGTTCTTTTTCTTCCTCTGCTTCTCTCTTCTTCTTCTTCTTCTTCTTCTTCTTCTTCTTCTTTCCGATCGTCGGAATCTTCCTTCCACAAGATCGCTGGAATCTTCCTTCCGCTGACCCAGCCACCGCCAGAGGCACGTGGGCGGAGCCGAAGGCACGTGCTCGTTACCGCTACTGCTATCAATTCTCAACTCAACAACTGATTCTAATTTCTAAGTTAGGGTTTTCTCTTCTTAATTTCTTCTACCTGCAACTATTTCAATCCATTTCCAGAATTTACAATATTCCCTGTTTATGTTTTTAATGGTTAATTTAAAAAATTAGAATCATGAGCAACCTATTTTGGAGCAATTAGTTGGATTACTTGAGTTGACCTGGAAGTTGGAAAGTATATTCGCAATGAATGGCTGTCTTCGAATCTGGTTGTTGGTGTGGGTTCGAATAATTTCTTTGATTTCTTTTTTGATTATCTCTCTAAGATTCCTGTGGTCAAAAAGGAATTATTTTGCATTATTCTTTGGAGAATATGGTTCATACGAAATTCTTGTGTTCATAATACTAATATTGAGGATATGTCGGATGTCATTGGTTGGAGTGAGAAGTTTTTGGTGGATTTTCAGTCTTTGGGCATTAGTAAGCAGATTTGAGTGGGTTGTTTGAGTCTGAGAAACCTGGGTAATGTTTGTGTGGGCTGTTTTCCCCTTGTTGTTTGCTGTATTCTGGGCGTTTGTTTGTGTCTTTGTGCAGCGATGCTGCTGTCCAAAAAAAAAAAAAAAAAAAAAAAAGGGAGTTTCTTGGTTCAAAACCACTCATTGAATTTCTTTGGGAATCAATAATTTTTGATATATTTTGGATAACCTACAGGACGCGTTTTTTACGTTTTCATATTCGGAATACAACTTCCAGGATACGCTACCAGACGCGTTTTTGGATTTCGAAACTGAAACAAAAAACATTGTTTTCATTTTCATTTTTATTTTTGAAAAACAAAAACAAAAACAGCTTTGAAAAACGTTACAGGACAGGCCCTTAATTTTTGTTTTTGTTTTTGTTTTTGTTTTATTATATTGTCCCTAAGTTGAAATTTCTGACTCCGTCCCGATAACAATAGATTCATGCATGATGCTCCAATGACACTCGAAAAACACTACAAACGTAGGAAACGAAGATATATTGTAATTCTCTAAGGTTCGAATTCTCGGGTCACTTTGATAGTTTGATAAAAAGATTAATATCGTTGAACGATGGCCTTTGCATGTCATGTACCAACCACCTCACACAGGGGCGGATGTATAAGAGGGATAATTTGGTTTAAACAATTGATAATATTTTATTAATCAATTCAAACCCATAATAGGCTTTTCATGAACAATACAACTGCAAGCTAAAAAATAGAATAGCAATTACGTGCAGACCAAGGAAAGCAGATAAGCATCAGTTGCATACAACATCATGATTATCCTCACCCTAAAACAAGACTCCTATCTAGTTTATTCTTCTACTAACTCAAGACTACTAACTAATCCAAATTGGTGATCCATAGAACATGTCCCACCTTGCATGACTTACATTCACATGCATGTGTACCCACCTAACGTAACGTGGTGAGACTGTCTAATAAAATTGAATCATATATGAAAATGTTTATATTTCCATTATAAACTACCTTAATATAGTTTGGTGTTTTTGGTTTGTTTTGGTCTGTTTTGCTATTTTGTCCTTCTGTGTTGGGTGTTTGCTGGTGGTGAGGTTTTGTTTTGGCTTTGCTGGTGGTGAGGAATGATTTGGCTTTGTTGTTTGTTTCATTTTTTCTGTGTTATGGTCTTGTGTGCCTTTTTGCGTTTTTTTGGTGCTATCTCTGTGTTTTGCGGTGCCCTTGTCTTTTTTCAGTGTCAGGAGTGCTGTGGGGTTGTGCAGTTCCTGTCATAGTTTTTGATGTGTTTTTGGCTTGGCTTTTGGCCTCTTGAATAATATTTGCTTTTCAAAAAAATATTGTTCAATTTTATTAGACGGTCTCATCATGTGACAGTGAAACTTTCTCAGACAAGTTTTTCTCCATACAACAACACCGATATCCCAACTTGTCTTCAAACCCTAGTTATCTTTACTGATATTGATCTTTTGATGATCCAACTTGCATGCTAGCTATTATATATATTTATATACCATGAATGGATTTTTCAACACATCTCCAGTACAGTAGTGGGAAGATTCTAAGAATGAGAGAAAAACAAGTTCAAATCTTCACGTCATAAATAATTAACGGTCCCCATCAACCTGTTGATGGATGTCATAAGAATCTATCAACCTTAATTTGATAGCAGTCAATCTCATGATCAATGCATTGGGGATAAACCTCTAGAACGATGAACGCGGAACCGCCGTGCTTAATATACGCCCATAACTCATAGCAATTAATAACGTCAATAAGCAGAAAAATAGATGAGAGAGAATAAACAATCATAACATAAGATATACGTGAAAAACCCAAATCGGGTAAAAAACCACGGGCCGTCAGGATGACAGAGAAAGTTCTACTATATGATAAAGTTACAACCATATACTCCAGAATTCTCTCTCTCACAACCCAAACCCCAAACGCTCACAAGATCCTCACTGAGTACCACCCCAATATCCCCTAGGTCTCCCCTAAATATCACCCACAGATCTCATACTTGATCCGCCGATATTCCCTTGGATCCCTCCTCGGATATTCCCTTTAGGTCTCCCCGGATCTCACTCACACTCTCTGATGTTACATTGTGTTCAACTAACACATTCAACATAAAATACAAGGTTCTATTTATACTAGTTACAAGGAGTTTAAGATAAAAGGAAATCCTACTCCTAAACGTACAAGACTTACTTGTTCCACATAAATACTATTTCCTTTTATGACAAGTCTTCTTGTAAGGAGTAAATCCTTTTCCTTCAAGCACAAGAACTTCCAGAAGAATACCTTTTCCTATTTTACGCAACATTCCCGATCTCAGCAATACATCGTCTCCGCCGTATTGGTCACGGTGTGCACCTCGCTTCCAACACCACGAAACAATTCTGCTCCTGACCGCTCTTGCCACCGCTGTGGCTTTCACAGCGCCACTCGCAGCGCTCTCCACTAATCTTCGACCGCTCTCATTACCGCTGTCGAAATCCACAGCGTACATCACAGCGCTATACCGTTGTGGGAACCGCTGTCCAAGCCACAACGCAACCCACAACGGTTTGCTCCATTCTTCCGTTCTTCTAGCCTTCAACCTCCCTCAAACGCCACCATTCAACTTCCAAACGTATCCCACGTCTCTAGGAAGCTCCACATCAATTGAGTCTTGTTTGGTTCACATCGGGTTCATTCGAGAATACGAGCCAAAACCTAACACAATGCAATTTTCAAAGAAAGCGAAAGCCAAAAACCTTTTTGCTATATTCTGATAAGATTTCAAATTCAAATCCCACAAAAACTTTTTTCTGTTTTCGGTTTTTTTTTTCTTCTAATAATTATTTTGATTTTCTTTATATTTTTTTTGTTAGCGCAAATGTGCACAATTTATAGAGGTCCCATTCTATAATAGATGTTGCACTGTAAAAGATTTAGTTTGCTCTCGATTATATATGTTTTTATTTCGGGTAATACTATACCATCCAAAAAATTAACCAAAAGTTCAATTCAAATAAGGTAGTAAATGAGTTGTCATTACCACATAAATCATAGGGTGATGTGGTAAATAATATGGTGGGGACAAATTAATATCTTGTCATATCAATTGGGTTGGTTTTTGCACTAATTTTTAGGGGTTTTATATATATATATATATATATATATATATATATATAAGGTCGGTCTATAGAACACTGGTCACCTTTAAAAATTTATATATGATCATGAATTTTTTGGTGTGATCACATCAGTTTAAAATTTATTATTATTATTTCTCTTCAATTTGTATTTTCTAATGTTCTCCGCTTTGTATTAGCTAATACAACCTCTCTCCTTTATATAAAAACCAATCAAAATTTATTAGCTAATACAATACAATGAACATAAAACAACTCAAATATTATATTATATTATTCTAATACATTTTAAACTTCTGATGTAAAACGAAGAAGCTAGCGTTTAATATTTTTGGTGTCACTTTGCAGCAAAACATTAAAGTTTAAAGATCAAGTATATTTTCTTAGGCATCATACATTGATTTTTGAATCCCTGCACTAGTAATCAACTCCAATAAATTGGAGCCCAAACGACGAGGTAAGCAAATATTATATGTATTCCGATTATTTCAGCACCGTGTAACTCATCAAGCCGACGTGATAATCTACGGTATATCTACCGGTCAATTCAATAGAACATGCAGATGACAAATGATGTCAAGACAATATTTTCAATGCAGATGACATTCTTTCATTTTAACTTGTACATGTTCTTTAATTATTGGACAAGTTGAAATGGACAATTCTATCTACCAACCCAATGGTCCCAATATCGGAATTAGCGGTCCATACATTCACATATTTGTTGACAAAGTTGTCTAATATAATACAGGGTTCCGTAGGATAATAATTTATATTGTTAACCTAAATTTAATGAGATTTGAAACGGTGATCAATCTCCTGTAAACAGATTTGTCAAGTTGAATCAGTTCAACTACAAACAATCATAAATAATCTGAAACGAATAATCCATTTTAAATAATCCATTTTAATCATTATTCATGCACATTGAAAATCTTGTTTGCCAAATATATAAAATTATTTTGGTGGTGCCCATGCAGATTTTGGTGACATGACAGATAATATAAAAACCTTTCCAGTTTAGTCAAAAGTACAGAATGTCTGATATTTCCACAACAAAATGTCACTGAAAATATTAATGAGATACAATCTTTCGGTTGGAAAATGATATATAAGGTAATCATCTAGAAACTAATCATCAGTTGAAGTGAAAATTTTTCTTTTCTTCCAATAATTATTTTGTTCTTATTTATTAGCACGTGTACAAGTTATATAAAAGATGAGAAAGTTAATTGAAAAAAGGAATAAAGATTTAGATAATCCTCCGGCAGCGTCTAACTTTAGTTTGCTCTTGGCGTCTAACTTTAATTGATCATCATTATTATCTTCTTAATCAAATGAAAATACAAACACGATACGATCAATTTGATCATCGATATGTCCTGAAATTTGTAATTGGAGAGTTCAACTGTTTCTATAGATAGCACTGGTTTTATCTTCACTAACAAAGCTTTTTCAATGCTTCACTAAACAATTAATTTAAACTGTCTCACATTTTTCACCAAAAATAAAATATAAATCTATTAAGTATAACGAAACAATAAACATGGGATTCATATAAGCTCTCAATATAAGTTTTAATTAAGAATTTACGTACGTACATATTTTGTAATTTTATTTTACTAAACTTCAGTTAGGAAGAAAAAATTTATGAAATGAAAAAGAAAAAAAAAATTCCTAATACACATTTGAAAATTAAACAAATGTTGTAAGTGATGATCTGAAACATCAAAATTGTAATTAAGAAGAATTAAACTTGAATCCACAGGGTTTAATTTTGTTAGATATGATAATGACCACAGGCCATTTCAAAAAGGTTACATTTTTGTATTCTTCAAGAAATCATACGTTGTATTAAAATTAGAAAAATGACCCAAAAGAAACATATATCACAAATACACGAACTTCGCACAAATAATCATATATAATTATTGCTTGCATTCGTTATTATATATTTTTTGTCAAGTCAAATCTAATTATTACAATATCAATCAATAAGGATGTCAATATAACATTTAGGTTTTTGGTCTCCAATTGAAGTGTTTAAAATTGCTTTTGAAATTAGGCCCCACCCCAACGGTAAGTGTTCTTGTCAAGAATTCTCTTCTCTTTTTTTTGACCCCACAATTCAACTTTTTATCTAATGATGAGCTTGAAAGCTATTGATCATTTTTAACTTTATCAACCCTAGATTCATTATAAATAGTATGCTTATTCAGAAGAGTTTTGCATAAACATTCTTGGTGCATTTATAGTTGGTTCTTGCTAACTAATACATCATATATAGAACTAGTTTCTAATTAGCCAAGCAAAGTATTCTTGTTTGTTTTCGCTATGGAGATCTTCTCAAAGCTTCTAACAGAAACTGATATAAAAGCAAGATTGACAGTCCCAACCGATGCTCTGGTGCATATCAATATTCCTGGAGGTGGCAACAAAGTGGATTTGTCTCCCATGGACTCGGATGGGAACAGATGGCCATTTCGATGTTACACTCGGCTGAATGGCCACCCCAAACCAGCTTTCACCACCGGTTGGCTGGATTTTGTTAGAGCTAAGGGGCTCCAAATCGGCGATAAAGTCACCTTCAGTAAGCTGGAAGATGACGCTGGTGGAGCACCACAGTACAGAATTCATGCCTCGAGGTTGGGAGCTATCAAGCTGATGGGGGCAGAGGTTAAAGGTTGGGCTGATCTGCCGTAAAGTGATATTTTTGCTTCTTCACTATTCTCATATGCTTTATAATAATCGTAGGTTGTGTGTTTTCTCTTCTTCTTTTTTTGTCCATGCATACTTGGGCTTTGTTGTTGCTGTCATGTTTTCTCTGTTGTGAAAAATAAAATAAAATAAAATAAAGCAGTTATTTTTCTTAATAAATGCAAGAAGACAAGGGTAGGGAATCTTTTTTCGTTAAACCAGATTCATTCTCCGAAAGTGTTGGACTTAAACTGCTAAAAAGTCTCTTTTATGATGACGATTGTACTTTATTATTGGTCCAAGATAGCACGTGAGTTTATGCATGTAATACTGCCAAACACTTATCTTCTAATACCATTTATATTTTATATATCAATAATACTAGAGGATCCAAAAAAGTTATCCAGATTTTGGGCCCGAACCTATATGACAACATCACATGGGATTTTTAGGAAAAGTGTTGTGGGCTCATGTTGTGTGTGATGTTACCATATAAATTTGGGTCTAAAATTTGGGTCACTTTTTTCATCCTCTAGCATTATTGTTTATATATATGCAACCAAAACTAGTATAGTTGACTACCAGATAAGTTTGGTCAAGTGATCTATACCACCACGGGGTTGTGGATTCAAGTCCTCCCTCTTAATTTCTAAAAAAAAAAAAAATTATGTAACAATTAAAAAAAAAAAAAAAAAAGGAATTTGAATCTTCTACTGATCTGAACTTTTTCCTAGCCGATCATCTAATCTCATGACACGTATATAAGCATTGCAATGGATGTGTGGTTAAAATGTGATTGGTTTCCATAACCACTTTATCAACAACCAATCACATGTTTTAAAATTGACCAAAAAAAAAAAAAAAATCAAATCAGAAGAGGATCCAAATAAAAAAAAAATATATATAGTAAAGTTGAAAAGTGATCTTTAATTATTTATTTCATTTGACTTGTAAAAGTGCAAGAGAGCGAAGATCATACCAGGAAGTGAGAATTAAAAAAAAAAAAAAAAAAAAAAAAAAAAAAATCAAAAAAATAAGAAGGCTAAAGAAAACAAATCCACGTACGTGAGAAATGATGTCCCTGGCCTACATTAGATTTTCATAATTTCATGTCTGGACAACCATGCTCTTAACAAAATCTTTAGTCTCCAAAAAAAAAAAAATTTCAATTAACGAAACCTTATTCAATCCACGTACTTGGTGTTTTATCGAAAGGGATTTAAGTACAGTTTCTTAAAATAGATATGAACATTTTTATACGACAAAATTATTTAAACTTTATACTGATTTATTAAAATCAGCATAGATCTAATAAATGAAGTTTATTACAACAACTTTATAAAATGTTGTTTGAAACTTGAAAGTGACTAAGTCGTAGCCACTGTTCGTTCTCCACGTGGAAAGCATACCGAACTTTACTGATCGACTTCTTCTTAAGCCTCAAATGTTGGCGGTGATGACCCCGTCGTGGTTGTATTCTCTAAAAATATTTTTGACATAACGAAGTTAGATAATTCGTTAGATAATTGTATTGGAGAACTTTTTATATCTGATTATCTATCTATTCTATGTGGCAAGAAATTTTCTTTAAATACATAATAGCATTGGACATGTTCTTAATTAAATGAAAATAAAATTTTCTTATTTTTTAAGTTTCACTTGATTTGTTTTCTTTTTACACTATTTATTGATTTTTTTTAATATTTTATTTTAAAAAATGCTTGAAATGATGAAATGCCCTTATTTTTTTATAGTCAAACCTGGTCAATGGTTAAGTTTGAATATCGGCAAAGGAGGTGAGTGTCAATTTTCAATAAAAAAAAAATTCAAAAATTCGTTTTTGGTGTAATTATTCTAATACATTTTAAACTTATGATGTAATACAATGAAGCGTTCAATATTTTTGGTGTCACTTTCCAGTAGTGTTCGAAAACGCGGTCGCCTAGGCCGATTAGTCAGACCAATATAGCTAGGCGGCCGGAAAAAAAGCACTGAAAAGGTGAAAATCGGACCAGTTAGGCGGCGGCCACGTAATCGGGCTGGGCGGCGATTAATCAGCTAGGCAGTCAAAGCCGTTGACCCCACCTAGCCAGTTTTTTTTTTTTTTTTTTTTTTTTTTTAAGTCGCCGTTTAAACAAATTCCACATTTTCCTTCATTCTTCCATTCTTTTCTTTGACCAAATAGATTAAGAAACCTAATCGAAAATTGAAAATACCAAATCGAAGCTTCAATCGCCTGCTTTCAGTCGCCGAAAGCAGTCGTCTTCATCGCCGCCGTCACGAAAGCTGCTGCAGCTGTGCCGTCTCCGATCACTTGTAACAGTGAGAGAGAGAGAGAGAGAGAGAGAGAGAGAGAGAGAGAGATTTATATGTACATACAAGGATCTAGAGAGAGTAAGAGGTTGGGGGTTTGTTTCTTTCATTTTTGAAAGAGAGAGAGAAACGAAGCTAGAAGAAGAAGAAGAAGAAGCTAGAAGAAAGAGAGAGAATTAGTGTGTGCAGTTTGTAGAAGAAGAAGCTAGAAGAAAGAAAGAGAGAAGTTAGTGTGTGTGTCTATTTTAGTGCTTATTTTATCAATTTTTTTTATTTGACCTATTTACATCTATTGACCTCTTGTTTTAGCTTACATGTGAACTTTATTTATCATTTTTATTTGGTATTTATGGATTTGGAAAGAATTTTGTTTGGATTTATAATTAGAATTTATTTGTGATTGGATTTTTATATAGGAAAAAAAAAAAAAAGGTCTAAATTAGTTAACCGATTAATTACCGACTAATCGGCTAGGTGCTAGGCGCTGGGTCTCTGCCCAACTAGCGCCTAGCGCCTACTAGAACACTGCTTTCCAGCAAAACATTAAAGTTTAAAGATTAAGTATATTTTCTTAGGCATCATACAGTGATTTTTGAATCCCTGCACTTGTAATCGACTCCATTAAAAAAGACACAAAAGTCTAACTCCAATAAATTGGAGCCCAAACGACGAGGTAAGCAAATATTATATGTGTTCCGATTATTTCAGCACCGTGTAACTCATCAAGCCGACGTGATAATCATGCAGATGACAAATGATAGATGTCAAGACAATATTTTCAATGCAGATGATCACATTCTTTCATTTGAACTCGTACATGTTCTTTAATTATTGGACAAGTTGAAATGGACAATTCTATCTACCAACCCAATATCCAAAAGCTTTTTCTAATTGACAACCAAACGACCAACATCTTTCCATTACAAACTTTCCTCGTAGAAGGTCTACTTTAAAAGATCTACTTAATCAAACTCTTCCAAACGGACTATATATGAGCTTGTTTGGTTGGGCTTTTGAAAAACCTTTATCAGTAAAAGATCTACTTATAGTAGATCTATTATAAATAG
This sequence comes from Acer yangbiense, assembly GCA_008009225.1. Lineage (NCBI taxonomy): Eukaryota > Viridiplantae > Streptophyta > Magnoliopsida > Sapindales > Sapindaceae > Acer > Acer yangbiense. Next base: position 67,544,919 of record CM017762.1, read on the forward strand.
AGTTTATATATGTAGTTGTTTGGTTGGTAAACTTAAAAAAAAAAAAAAAAAAGTCTATTTGGAGAAGCACCTCCTCATGAGCTTTTCTCTAGTAGAGGTTTAAACTTTATTTGATTTAAAATAGACAATCTCAAAAGTTCAATTAAACAACTCTAAAAAAACTCAAATAGACGTTAGTAGACATTTTAAGGCGGTAGAAAACTCAACCAAATAAGCACTAAGTCTATTTTCTTAGGCATCATACAATGATTTTTGAATCCTTGCACAAGCAATCGACCCCATTAAAAAAGACACAAAAGTCCAACTCCAATAATTGGAGCCCAAACGATGAGGTAAGCCAATATTATATGTATTCCGATTATTTCAGCACCGTGTAACTCATCAAGCCGACGTGATAATCTACGGTATATCTACCGGTCAATTCAATAGAACATGCAGATGACAAATGATGTCAAGACAATATTTTCAATGCAGATGACATTCTTTCATTTTAACTTGTACATGTTCTTTAATTATTGGACAAGTTGAAATGGACAATTCTATCTACCAACCCAATGGTCCCAATATCGGAATTAGCGGTCCATACATTCACATATTTGTTGACAAAGTTGTCTAATATTACAGGTATACATAAAATTAGGCTTTATTATATCATATCTTGATGTATATAAATATACTATAGGGTTCGGTAGGATAATAATTTATAATGTTAACCAAATAATTAGATTTCTTAGTCCAAGTTAGAATAGATTATCTGAATCTAATGAGATTTGAAACGGTGATCAATCTCCTGTAAACAGATTTGTCAAGTTGAATCAATTCAACTACAAACAATCGTAAATAATCTGAAACAAGATGAAAAAGTGTCAACATAAAAAATATTAATCAATAAAATAACTAAGGATATTTATGTAATTTAACTAAAATTATAAAGTCAACTTTTATATTTAATATTGATTTAATTGTTATAGAGCTTGGGACCAATTTGGCCCCTTCTAAGTAGAGTCAGGGTCTAATTTGACACTTGATAAATATGAGAATCAATGCGGCTCAATGGTACGTAAGAACGCTTATTTAGCCTGATAATATCCCAATTATATTTGGTATATAAAAATAATATATTTATAAGGACTAGTTTGATCGCTTTTATAGAAATCTTAAACTATAAGATTTTTTTTTCTTTAAAACAAATAAGATTCGGAATGTATTTTATATTTACATTCTGATAATAAAGAACAAGTTGAAGAGAGAAAATCCGTTTCAATCATTATTCATGCTCATTGAAAATCTTGTTGACCAAATATATAAAATTCTTTTGGTGGTGCCCATGCAGATTTTGGTGACATGACATGCCCAGTTTAGTCAAAAAGTACAGTATATTCCGGTTTGTCTGGTTTTAGGGTTCGCTTTGATGAGTTTCTCTAAGCAGATCCTTTTATATTAGATTTTTTAAGTAGTAGAGTTTGTAATGAAAAACGGTTACTCATTTGGTTGTCGATTAAAACAGCTTTTTAAAATTATATATAGGTCATTTGATTATCATAATTTATAGAATTATATTATTTATAATTTTCCCACTTATACACATATACATATATACTTTTATGAACATTTATACATAACCCAATGCCATAAAAGTAGTTACAATTATTAGGAATTACTTGGCGGCATTGAAGGTTAAAGGTTCGTTTGGCACACTGTATTGTAATTGATTGGATTGTATTATATTGGATTCAATATTATAATTGGTTGTGTTTGATTGAACTGTATTATATATATATATGTATTCTTATACAATCATGTTGTTAATAATATAATATATGATATAAAATGCATTGATCTTTTTGAAACAGTAAGCTTTATTAGGAAAACTTGTTTGAGTATAAGCGAAAGATGTATAAATGATGTTGATTATAAAAGCGAGGGCCAATTCTATAAAAGATGTTGCACTGTAAAAGATTTAGTTTGCTCCTGATTATATATGTTTTTATTTCGGGTAATACTATACCACCCAAAAAAATAACTAAAAATTCAACTCAAATAAGGTGGTAAATACCACACAAATCACAGGGTAATGTGGTAAATGATATGATGGGGAAAAATTAATCACTTGCCATATCAATTGGGGTGGTTTTTGCACTAATTTTTAGGATTGTCTAGCATTTGTGTTATATATATATATACATATAAGGTCGGTCTATAAAACATCGGTGTACCATACACCTTTAAAAATTTATATATGATCATGAATTTTTTGGTGTGATAACATCGATTTAAAATTTATTATTATTATTATTATTATTATTATTTCCCTGCACCAGTAATCGACTCCATTTAAAAAGACACAAAAGTCCAACTCCAATAATTGGAGTTTTAAAAGACACAAAAGTCCAACTCCAATAATTGGAGCCCAACCGACGAGGTAAGCAAATATTATATGTATTCCGATTATTTCAGCACCGTATAACTCGTCTAGCCGACGTGATAATGTACTGTATATCTACCGGTCAATAGAACATGCAGATGACAATTGACAAATGATTAACTCATTTATTCTCCCTTGTGTGGAAAGTGAACGAAAAGGTGATAAATAAAAGATACTTGTGTGTCAGTTTTTGTCTGGAAGCTTGGTAAGTTCTGAGCATTTTGACTACATTTTGGACTGTTGTACGTTGTGCCCTTATTCAATGAGCACATGATCTCCACACATGACACAACTAACCCATATGTTTTTGTTCATTTCTGATCCGTTGAAAATTATGACTTGTAACTCTCGGCTAATGTGGTTGGATGATAAATAGTACTGTCAGGTAATATTTTACGTTCGAGTTGTCACATCATCTTCTGTATCAAAAAGAAAAAAAATCTAAGACTTGTTAAAAGATGTTGCATGTCACATACTCCTAATAATTAAGGTCTAACATGGTCATTTATAGAACTTAGAAGTCCCAAATCTCCAGGAGAGAAAGACTTGTCATATACATTTATTTCCATTTAATTAAATCTTTATCAGGTAATGAATTATATATGCTAATAAAAATTATCCAGACATAGCAAATTATCTCATCTATGAAATGAATCTAGCGGCTCTTAATGATATTTAGAGTAGTGGTTATGAGTTAATTATATGGGGAGGTATTGTTATAGCATTAAAAAGACAAGATAGAGAATACAACCTATGTATTGTATTCTCCGCTTTGTATTAGCTAATACAACCTCTCCCTTTTGTATAAAAACCAATCAAAATTTATTAACCAATACAATACAATGAACATGAAACAACTCAAATATTATATTGTATTATTCTAATACATTTTAAACTTCTAATGTAATATAATAGAACATGCCGATGACAAATGATGTCAAGACAATATTTTCAATTCTTTCATTTGAACTCGTACATGTTCTTTAATCATTGCACAAGTTGAAATGGACAATTCTATCTACCAATCCAATATCGAAATTAGCGGTTCGTACATTCACATATTTGTATAGTCAAAAAGTACAGTATATTTCAGTTGTCTGTACCAACAGTTTGTCTGGTTTTTCCATAACAAAATGTCACTGAAATCTTAAGGTGGCCACTAATGAGATACAATCTTTCGGTTGGAAAATGACAAATAAGATAATCATATATGTAGAATCATTAGTTGAAGTGATCAAAAGTGGCCACCTAATTTTTTTTTCTTCCAATAATTATTTTGTTCTTTTTTATTAGCATGCACGTGCATAAGTAGAAAGTTAATTGAAAAATAATAATAAAGATTTAGATAATCATCATGCGTTTAACTTTAGTTTGCTCTCGGTTATGTTCATGACCACGCTGTTACCTGATCTTAATTGATCATCAATATTATCTTCTTAATCAAATGAAAATGCAAACACGATATGATCAATTTGATCATTAGTATGTCATCGTCTAAATTTTATAATTGGAGATGAGTTCAACTGTTTTTATATGTAGCACTGGTTTTTAATCACTGACAAAGCTGTTTCAATGCTTCACTAAATAATTAATTTAAACTATCTCACATTTTTCACCAAAAATAAAATATAAATCCATTAAGTATAACAAAACAATAAAGATGGGATTCATATAAGCTCTCAATATAAGTTTTAATTAATAATTTATGTACATATTTTGTAATTTTATTTTAGTAAACTTTAGTTAGGAAGAAAATTAAACAAATGTTGTAAGTGATAATCTGAAACATCAAAATTGTAAGAAGAATTAAACTTGAATCCGCAGGGTTTAATTTTGTTGGACAGATAATTACCACTGGGCCATTTCATAAAGGTGAGCTTTTCGTATTCTTAAAGAGATAATATATTATATTAAAGTTAGCAAAACGACCCAAAAGAAAGTGATGGATTGTATGTATATGTATGCAATAGACCCCGCAATTCAACTTTTTATCTAATGATGAGCTTGAAAGCTATTAATCATTTTTAACTTTATCAACCCTAGATGCAATATAAATATGCACGCTTATTCAGAAGAGTTTTGCATAAACATTCTTGGTGCATTTATAGTTGGTTCTTGCTAACTAATACATCATATATAGAACTAGTTTCTAATTAGCCAAGCAAAGTATTCTTGTTTGTTTTCGCTATGGAGATCTTCTCAAAGCTTCTAACAGAAACTGATATAACAGCAAGATTGACAGTCCCAACCGATGCTCTGGCGCATATCAATATTCCTGGAGGTGGCAACAAAGTGGATTTGTCTCCCATGGACTCGGATGGGAACAGATGGCCATTTCGATGCTACACTCGGCTGAATGGCCACCCCAAACCAGCTTTCACCACCGGTTGGCTTGCTTTTGTTAGAGCTAAGGGGCTCCAAATCGGTGATAAAGTCACCTTCAGTAAGCTGGAAGATGACGCTGGTGGAGCACCACAGTACAGAATTCATGCCTCGAGGTTGGGAGCTATCAAGCTGATGGGGGCAGAGGTTAAAGGTTGGGCTGATCTGCCGTAAAGTGATATTTTTGCTTCTTCACTATTCTCATATGCTTTATAATAATCGTAGGTTGTGTGTTTTCTCTTCTTCTTTTTTTGTCCATGCATACTTGGGCTTTGTTGTTGCTGTCATGTTTTCTCTGTTGTGAAAAATAAAATAAAATAAAATAAAGCAGTTATTTTTCTTAATAAATGCAAGAAGACAAGGGTAGGGAATCTTTTTTCGTTAAACCAGATTCATTCTCCGAAAGTGTTGGACTTAAACTGCTAAAAAGTCTCTTTTATGATAATGATTGTCTGATGGGACCCATTAAGTTTATTATTGGTCCAAGATAGCACGTGAGTTTATGTAATACAGCCAAAGCAGCCAAACACTTATCTTCTATTACCATTTATATTTTATATGCAATCAAAACCAGTATAGTTGACTAGCACCACATGGCTGTGGATTCAAGTCCTTCTTAATTTATAAAACAAACAAATTATGTAACAATTAAAAAATAAACAAAAAAGGGTTGGTCAATTATTTTAATATTAAAATAAAAAACAAAAACAGTTAAAAATAAAAAATAAAAAAAGAATTTGGATCTTCTACTGATCTGATCTTTTTTTCCGACCGATCATCTAATCTCATAACATGTACATAAGCATTGCAATGAATGTATAGTTAAAAAAAAAGATATGATGTCCCTGGCATACATTAGATTTTCATAATTTCATGTCTTGACAACCATGCTCTTACCAAAATCTTTAGTCTAAAAATAAAAATAAAAATAAAAAATAATCAATTAACGAAACCTTATATATATATATATATATATATATATAGTTTACTTGAGTGTACTTGGTGGTTTATCGAAAGGGATTTAAGTACAGTTTCTTAAAATAGATATGAACATTTTTATTCGATCAAATTATTTAATATTTGTACTGATTTATTAAAATCAGCATAGATCTAATAAATGAAGTTTATACTATCTTACATTTATGAAATACAGTATTGTGAATGTCTGTGTGTCAACCAAAAGTGATCAACAACTTTATAAAATGTTGTTTGAAACTTGAAAGTGACTAAGTCGTAGCCACTGTTTGTTCTCCACATGGAAAGTATACCGAACTTGACTGATCGACTTCTTCTTAAACCTCAAATGATGGCGGTGATGACCCCATTGTGGTCGTATTCTCTATAAATTTAGATAATTGTATTGAAGAACTTTTTCTATCTCATTATCTATCTATCAAACATATGTGGTAAGAAATTTTCTTCAAATACATAATAGCATTGGACATATTTTTAATTAAATGAAAATAATTTTTCTTATTTTTTTTAGTTTCACTTGATTTGTTTTCTTTCTACACTATTTATTGATTTTTTTTTAAAGATTTTATTTCTAAAAATTCTTAATGATGAAAATGCCTTTATTTTTATAGTCAAACCTATTCAACAGTTAAGTTTAAATAACGGCAAAGGAGGTAAGTGTCAATTTTTAATAAAAAAAATTTCTATAAAAGAGCAATCCCCAAGGATGTTAGGTGTAATTTTATCTAAACGATCGTAATGAAGTTAGAAAGCCATCTCCATAATCCATAAAAATATTTTTGACACATCGACTTTATAATGAAGTTAGATAATTGTACCGTAGAGTTTTTTGTACCTCATTATCTATCTATCCTATGTGGCAAGAAATTTTCTCCAAATGAATAATAGCATTAGATATGCTTTTAATTAAATGAAAATGTTTTTACTAATTTTTTAATTTTTCAATTGATTTGTTTTCCTTTTACAATTTTTATTGATTTTTAAAAAAATTTATTTTAAAAATGCTTGAAATGACAAAAATGCCCTTATTTTGGATAGTCAAACTTGGTCAACGGTTATGTTTGAATAACGGCAAAGGAGGTGAGTATCAAATTTCAATAAAATTATTTTTGCCCGTAAAAGAACAATCCTCAAGGACGTTTGGTGTAATTTTCTCTAAACAATATATGGTCTTAACGATATTTGAGCTCACCAATGGTGTTAGATTGATCTAAACATTGCAAATTATTCGTTCTCCATGTGGATTATGTCTTAGCCAATATTCGCTTTCCACAAGGAACAGACACCGTAACATGATTGATCGGCTTTTGCTAAAGCTTTTAGTGACGACGGTGATTTGAAATTAAGTGAAAAGTTAGGATTTTTTTAGTTATTGTAACTAATCTCAGCACTTTTGTAATAAAATTACCAAACATTTGTATATTGTTTTTGAGTTATACAGTAGTTTTAAAAATACAATTAACCAAACATCTGCTGATTAACTTCACAGCTGATTATTCGTTTAGCACAGCTAACAATGATTATTATAAAAATTACAGCAATACAAAACTGGCTTAAGAGCTTGTTTGGTTGAGCTTTTGAAAAACCTCTATTAGTAAAAGATCTACTTGCAGTAGATCTACTAGAAATAGAGTTTTTGAAAAAAAAATTATAGTTGTTTGGTTAGTAGACTTTAAAAAAAAAAAAAATGTTTATTTAGAGAAGCACTTCCCCATGAGCTTTTGCCTAGTAGTCTAGTAAATGTTTAAACTCTACTAGCCTCTACTCAATTTAAAATAGACAATCTTAAAAACCTAACCAAACAACTCTAAAAAACTCAAATAGATGTTGGTAGACCTTTTGAGGCAGTAGAAAGTTCAACCAAACAAGCACTAAAGTCAAACTATCTAAGAATTATTAAATGTTGGAATGACAAAATCCTAAATCAAAGAATAGTCTTTGTTTTTTTTTGGCCCGGGGGTAATTACACAAACATCCCCCAAGATTTAATAAAATTGCACAAATTTGGTAGTTTTGACCATATACTCACAAACTTCTCTTAACATTTGAAAATTGTTGCACAAACATCTCCTACCGTTAGATGAATCCGTTAGTCAATGGTCAAATGTGTAAAAAGTCCAAAATACCATATATTTTTATTTTAAAAAAATAAAATTCATAAATAAGATAAAAAAAAATTAAAAAATCTTTTAGGAAATATAAATGTATCTTAAATCAGAAAGCTAGAAAAAGAATTCATCTTAAAAAAAAAAAAATTAGTTTGTGCAATTCCCACTTGATTTTAAATAAATTTAAAATTTAAAATTTATTTATTATTAAATTGTTGAAAAAACTATTATTTTTTTTTATTTGTAAAGATACTTTTTTTTTTCCAGGTTTTAAATTTAAGATACATTCATGTTATCTAAAATTTATTTTAAAAAAATATTTTTTATCTTTTTTTTTTAGTTTTTTAGTTTATTTAAAATAAAAATAAAGAGTATTTTAGACTTTTTATACTTTTGACCATTGACTAATGGATTCATCTAACGGCAGGGGATGCTTGTGCAACAATTTTCAAATGTTGAGGGAAGTTTATGTGTATATGGTCAAAAGGCTACTCGAGTAATTTTAAAACTTTTTCCCCCAATTTTACCCTAAAATCTAAATCGTTAGAGAGCTTCTCCTTACAATCCATAAATTTTCTATTCACACTCCAATTAAAATTTTTTTATTAATGACAATTTTAACCTAAATTAAAATTACTAAACAAGACAAAAAAAATTAAAGGCACTCAAAACTAATTAAATTATTAAAAAAAGATAATATCTCTCCTAAATCATTAGATTAAATATTATGTATTAAACTTTCTCTCCTAAATCTATTATTACCATATTAAACAATCTCTTCTAATTAATCTCTCTACATTTATAAAAAAAAAATAAAATAAAAAAAATCATATTTCTATACTTTCTCAATCAATCTCTGATTAATAGTTAAAAAAAAAAAAAACTTATGAATATTTTGGTTTTTTACTAACAGTAATTATATATATATATTAAAAAGTCAATTTTCAAAATAAAATAAAATAAAAATATATATGAAAGCTTGAATTGTTACAACTAGATTCGATTAAACTCAATATCTCTAAGATAAATGAAAGAATTAAAGTTCTCTAAGCAATCATATACCTACAAGAGTAACAAAAAACATTTTCATATTTCGATTTAAAAAAAAAAAAAAAAAAGGTACTTGATTTTTGAGTTTTTTTTTTTAAATTTATTTATTTATTATTATTATTTTTTAATATATACATACATATGGTTCCTGAAAATCAAACTTATTAGTAAGTTTTTTTTTTTATAAAATTAGAGATATGTATTGGAGGAGAGAGAGTTTAATATGGTAATTAAAAATTTAGGAGAGAGTATTTAATATGTAATAATTAATCTAATGATTTAGGAGAGATAATTTCTTTTTTAATAATTTAATTTAAAAAAAGATAAAAAGGATAATCTTGTAACAAAATAAAACGTTTTTAGAATTTTTTTTAATTTAAATTTTAAGAATGGAATGTTTTTAGAAAAGAAGTATAAAAAGAAAAAATTGGATTGTTAAAAGAAGCTCTCACATCGTTAAATTAATTGGTTTCTCTCGATATCTCATAGACATAAAAAAGTTCTACCGATCTCTGAGTTTTTGACTTTTTCAATTTCTTCTTTAGTCTCTCTCTCATTTCTGACTACTCTAATATCTGATTCTTCAATTTTCGTATAGTTATTCTTCAATTTTGGTTGATCTCTCTCTCTAATTTTATCATTTGTGCCGAGGAGTGTTGCTCCATAAATCGCCATCCTCACTCATCCTCCTCTTTTCGTCTCTAACTTCGACTCAGCTGAGTCGGCTCAGATTCAACAAAACAATGGCAACCTCCAAAGCTTATCGAATGGCGGCCACAGAGGCTTCTTCGTCGTCGTCGTCGTCGTCCGTCAGCGGTGGTGATTATATCAATCCTCTCGATTCCTCCTCGGCAAGTAACAGCATAGCCTTCTCTTCCTCTACTTCCTCCGCTATCGACTTTCTCTCCCTCTACCACCGCCTTAAGGTGCGGACGTGTTTCTAGATTTGTGATTTTTCGTGTTTCTGTTTGGTTAGTGAGAAAATGACTGAGCGAGTGTAGAAAAAAAGAAATTTAATTTAATTTACTGTTTGGTTGCTGAGAAAGCTGAGACACGGAGCAGTTTTGTTTTCTGAGATATGTAAAAATTTAAACCGTTAAATTTAGATAATTATGTTTAGCTTAGTTAAATGGAGGATTCGTTTACTCAAATTTTGAAATAAATATGAAGATTAAAAAAAAAAAAATTCTAGCTTTCTTGGAAATGAAATGAAGTTAAGATTTTACTTGTTTTATTGTCAAGCTATAAAATTTAGGATTAGTTTAGGATTTTTTATGGTTAATTTGTTTTTAATCTTCTGATTTGAATTAGACAACTAAAAGAGCTGGATGGGTACTGAGAGATGTTAAGGATCCGGAATCGATATCCGATCACATGTACAGAATGGGATTGATGGGGCTCATTATGGCTGATGTTCCGGGTGTCAATCGAGATAAGTTAAGGGATCAATTACTTTCCAGTTTTGCTTTGATCGTTTTTCCAGTTTTTTGTATTTAAAATTAAATAGAAATGAGGTCTTAATGGCAGATACACTAGACTAATTTACTGGCATTGCAGACATGGATCCTGATAGGTGGCCTGGTTCAAAATGAAGATATATATTGGTTTGAATTTGTTACAGAGCTTGTTTATGTTTTAAATATTTTAGCTTATAAGTTTCCAGTCTCTTGAGTTTCTATAGTTCAATGTGTATTTTCAATTCTACCGTAAAGAACAGTGTTGTGTGTAGTTGCTGATATTAAACTGCCCTGAAGATCTTTTTACTTTATTATTAGTATATTTAATACTTTTGATAGTTTTCTATAAACAAATTGTGTCGAATATCTCATGGCAGGCTAATTGTGGATCTTGTTTCCTTGACTTGCTTCTTCTTTTCTGATGGAGGATCAGGTTTCTCACTCTTGAACGACTGAATTAGATACTTTCCAGTGATGTGCATGAATCATATCTATATCTTTTTACTGGTGTGTTGCCTGCTACTACTTCACATACATGATCTATATATTTGTTTTTATTAGCCCACCTTAAATTTTAAACAGCCTGATTTATTATCTTTGCAAATTGATGTCAGTATATTTATTTGGATAGCCTTTTTGATATGTGTTTGTCTACATCGGGAGTTCCTTAGGCTTGTTTTGGGTATTCTTAATCACTCTTGCATTGCACTTTCCTTGCTTCACTGCAGCCTGAGGATTGTGACTTTTGATACCCTGATGTTCGTGAAAATTTTACTAGATTTCCGGTGCATCTTGCAGGTGCGGTGAGGTGCAAATTTTGGATGTTGATTTTTGAATAAGCTTCAGTGCTGGAGGAGTTATATGTATCATATATTGGTGTTGTCTAATTGTTAAGTTATTTGTTTTTCTTGTATTTTGTATGGAAGGTTGTTGATTATTGTCTGTGACATATTCGAGGATATTCAACCAAAATGGCTAACCCAATTCTCTCTGTGCGCATTCTGTCCTTCTTCCTTGTGTTTTGGTTCTTCATTTATGGTCAATAATTTCTTTTTGACTGAAAGATTTGTCTAAGCAGTATATTAGTTCAAATTAATTACATGTACACAAGAAGTTTTACATTTATTATGGGAGCTATTATGATTCATTATTCTCATGTGTAACTTTTTTTCTAATTAATTTGCAATTTGTTGCAGAGAACTTGCTGTGTTGCAAATCCAATGTTCAGCAGCTCTGCACTAATTGCAAACCTGGACTGTGCTTGTGCATATTATAGTTTCTGTACATGTTGTGCAAGAGGTATTATTCTTTCACACCAATTCAGCCACTAGCATCTGTTGTTGAGTCTGTGTCAGAATTTCTATCAGACTAATTTTTTTTCAAAATTTGCTTTATCGTATTGCAGGTAATGCTCATAACTTATTTGCATTCCCCTCAGAGTGCAATTTCTCAAGTTCAAAATTCAATCTTGACTTTGTGAACATTATGAAGAAAAACCATGCAAGAATTTTGGAAAGCTCTCCTTACCACGAGTGTGTGAGTCGTGCAGTATTGTGCATTCAGTTGTTAATTTTATGCTTTGGAATTCTAGCTTAGTTTGAGACATAGCAGCACATTCTGCCAAATCCATGAACCTGGTTGAAATTAAACGAGATTTGTAGGAAAGTAGTTTTTACGAATTTCAGAATTCTCTTTAAATATCATATTTTTATGCTATGTAGTTCTTCAATATTAACTTCTTACCTTCATTCTAATTGTTCCTCAGTTTATTAACATGTCAAGACTTTGTTGTTCATTTAGATTATATCGACTGTCATTGATCCAATATGTGTTTTCTTTTGGCACATATAGGGGATGCTGGATGGTCTTGATTGATGCTGCAAAGGGGTTTGCTACACAGCCACCAGATTTGTCCAAGTATCCTGCAGATTTTGTTGTCGTCTCATTATATAAGGTAGATTTATATATTTCTGGATTTCATTTAAGAAAAAAGGGTGTCTATGTTTAGTTGCTGATGCTTTTTCTTTTGTCAAGATGTTTACCTTTTTTGGTTATCCAACTAGACTTGGTGATCTCATTATACGGAACGGTAAGCAATTGCTTCTGAAGGAACTTATAAGTTTTAAAGTTTCATTTCATTTGATATTCTTCATGAGAAAATAGTTATTCTTGCGATGTATTGTGTCCTATAAAACGGAATAATTTATTTAGGCAGATGAAGGATCAATATCTGCTAGTACTCCAGTCAAATCCGTATTTGATAGACTTAATATGATGTTGGTAGCCTGTAGAAGATACTTAAGAGCAGATACACTGGTCCTTTTTTGACTGTCCTGTTTGTGGAATGGCACTCATCAGATATAATTATCAATTAAGAATAGAATCTAAACTCTGGTAACCAGCAAGGAAGATTTAATAATTGACAGAAAGAAAACTAATACTTATTGGGACAAATATGTTAATATTGGTCCATCTTTAAAGGAAACCCCCCTAACTTCTGGACCTCCACAGGCTCTTTTGTTTATTCTTTTAACATTCACAGAGACTTATGCTATGCTTTGTGTCTTTACCGCTTTCTCATATATGGTAGTTATGATCTGCAGATGCTGCAAAGTTACTAAAGAAGACCTACTTTAGTGGAGTTATTTGAACATATTAATCTGTATGAATGGTACTTTTTGTTAATCAGTAAAGAACTTTCCAGGTACTGTTGCTGCCTCAATGGCTCTGCTTCCTTCCTGAGCATAGCATCTGTTCTCCATGGGTTCAACATAATAGATTCTTTGACAGTATCTGCGATATTCAGGTATACAAAATTGTTTGCTGTTGCAGTTTGCAGATTGTTCAAGTCATGAAAAATAAAGATCAAAGTTGAAGTAGTCCAAATGTCCGATCTTTTTTAAAATTAGGAATTAGTGGTACACTGCACAAAGCCAACAACTCCAACAACTTTAATATTGTGTGTTGGTACTTATTTGACCATACCCAATCTGAAAAGATTTTCAAAACAAAAAAAAGTCTGAAAATTCTAGAGAGCAGAGAGTAGTTGGTAGAAATCAACAGCTTATAATAACTGGTTTGTTGAATCTTTTGATGTTCTTCTACAGTTCTACACATGTAATTGATTTGAACACTTCGCATGTAATAGCTAAAGTCTAAAGACAGAGAAAATGGATTGATGAAGTTGTGGTTCAAATTTTTATCATATGATTTCCTTATCAATGAGACCATTTCATAACAAATCTTTTAACTTATCGTTCCTCTCAGCTTGCGTAATTAGGTGTTAATGTGAATATAAGCTAGAGAAGTTGAATGCTAAAAGTCAGGTGCTGAAATTTAATCTAGAATTATTTGAGAGTTACAGATTCGATTTCTGCAAATCAAGTGATTAAATTCGATTGAGCTAGAGTTAGGTGAGTTTTATAATTCATAATTTAATTTACCATGTTATATAATTTTGTTCAAGCTGTTTTCTAAATTGTAATCATGTGACTTATGTTTGACATTATATATAAATTATTTTAGTTGAATTTAATTGTGTTTTCATGCACTTACTGTGTTTGAGAATTGAAACTGGTTTTTGCAATAGGTGCAATTTGTCATAGCATGCTGTATAGAAATAACTTTCCTATTCCTTCATATTAATTAGGGGTAACATGAATTTTTTAAGTGGGTTGAAATCGAAACAAACCATATAATTAGTGGAGATTTTATTTTAAGTGGGTTAAAATGTATTAAGTGTTTTGATTGTTTTTACCCAACTTTCCACCGATGAGACAAAAATACCCTTAATCATTTCTCAATTAACGCTAGTCTTCTTCGATTTTAGTATTCTTCAATGGAAAGTTTGGGAAAAACATAAAAATACTAATTTTGAGTAAAAATAGAAACTTCCTTAACTTTTTGGTTAAAAAGTGCTATTTCCTCTTTTAAAGTTTCATTTTTATTTCATGTTTCAATATTATCACCAACATCACTATATGAGAATATATTGTGCAGTTAATGAAAACTATTTATTAAGAAAATGAAGAACTTAATTAGCTGGTAATTGTTCTATTATAAATTATAATAATATTTGACTTTATGATTAAAATTGCAATTTTCATGATCCAGAACAATCTTTCATCCACGTAAATATTCTGATTTTAACAACTTTGCAATGGAAGAATAAAGAAATATATATATATATATACGGAAATTATCCTATCAGTGCGCACTGATAGAATTATATAAGGACATTGAATATGAGCCACTCGTTTTACATACTTTGACTTGGTATGTATACACTTATCAAATCACTGTTATAAATACGTGACTCACATTCAATATCTTGATAAAGTTATATCAGGATGCACTGATAGGAACGGGATCGTATATATATATATATATATATATGTTTTTTTTTTTTTGAAGTATATGTATATATGTTTCACAATCCAAAAAAAATTCATTAAAACTTTCTACTACATCCAACAAAACACAACACAACATTTTCCCAGAAAAGCGAATAATCTTATAAATTTTCTTCAAAAAAAAAAAAAAAAAGGAAAAAATTACACTTATAAGTTGTAGATTGCAAATAATCTTTAGATGTGCTACAATGGCACTGATGCTTGGTAACGAGATTTAGTATATAATTGGTAATTGGAAAGTGTATGAGCTGGGGTTTTATTTTGTAGAAGTAACAATTTGTTCTTGAACAAAATGTTGGGTTTTTTTTTGGGTCAACTAATTGCATGTTTAACGAATTATAAGTTATGAAATTAGGATTAGGATGTTCTTATCGAATTAGTGTTTAGGGTTAATTTGTGGGGACTTTGTTGATTAATTGCATGTTTGGATAATTATGGTTTTCTTATCAAACTAGGGATTATGGTTAAATGATATAAGACTGACTGTTTTTTATTGGATCATATTACATAATATTTACTTGTCTGGTTGACTCATGAAGACTCAATGTCTATGTAGTGACCTTTCGTAGAAAAGAATGGAGTTCACGGTGATTTATTTTTAACGGTCTTTCTACTGTTAGTTCGTCTTGATATAAAATATATCATGACGGAGAATGTGGACCATAGATTATGGAGAAATTTTGATAAATACATACATTTTGAGTCAAAGTATATAATATAATGGTTTACATTCTTCGTCCTGATATATTTTATATCAGGACGAATTGACAATAGAAAAATTGTATTTTTAAATATTATTTATTTTTATTTTTTTGTGGATAAAAACTCTTTCTAGATTGTGATTTGGCAGAGAGAATATCTTCGATGCTGCTAGATTTGTACCAATCATATCTAAACGTACATAAATGATAGGTTTGGTCAAGAAGTTAACTATGGAGCCTACCTTGATGTTTTTCCACACCCGAATATGATCTCTCGCCGAATGAAAAGGATTAGGTAACTGAAAATTTAAACACAACTTCTTTCTTTTGTTTTTCATAAGTTATTTTTTTCATCATGATAATTGTATTCTATATGCATGTCATACATGGTTGGATTGCAAACTGATTTCATGTTTTTAATGTAACGTTATTCAAGTTATCTAATCTATTTTACGAATTCATTCAATTCACTGCTCTTTTATGGAACCTATATATGCTATATACAGGTGAAACCTACATTCTACGAGAGGGTGATCCAGTTGGTGAAATGCTCTTTATTATGCGCGGTGAGCTCTTGATCACGAGAAGCTAGCAATGGCAAAAGTAGAGATACAAATTCAAATACAATCAGCTTGTAGAAAATCAATCCTCTCAATCCCTCTGCATTTCTACACAAACATGCTCAAAGAGTGACTTACATTTTGTGTCTCAAAAATTTGCATTTAAAAAAAAAAATAAAATTATTGATTTTTTAAATATTTTATTTTTAAAATGCTTGAAATGACGAAAATGCCCTCATTTTGGATAGTTAAACTTGGTCAATAGTTAAGTTTGAATAACGGCAAAGGAGATGAGTGTCAATTTTTGATAAAATTATTTTTGCCCCTAAAAGAGCAATCATCGAGGACGTTTGGTGTAGTTTTCTCTAAACAATATATGGTCTCAGTGATATTTGAGCTCACAGTAGTGTCAGATTGAACTTAACATTGCAAATTATTCGTTCTCCATGTGGATTATGTCTTAGCCAATATTCGCTTTCCACATGGCTTTGAAACGTGGAACGAACACCGTAACATGACTGATCGGCTTCTGCTAAAGCTTTTAATGATGATGGTGATTTGAAATTAAGTGAAAAGTCAAGATTTTTTTTAGTTGATTTTTGGTATTTTTAAGTGGTTTGACCACATAAAATATATAATAATAATAATAATAACTTGATAGTTTCAGTTTAGAGTTCAGGCCTATTAAGTGTTAAGTGTAGAAAACAAACGACCCATAACTCTTCTTAAATTAAAGGAAATGAGACTAGTTATTATAATAGACGATGAACTATCATGAAATCTAACACAACTCATGATCTGTAATAACAATCAAATAATAATAATCCTAAGCTCAACCGATATGGATAAACCTACTTAATGGGTTAATGTGTCTGAATTGAGTTGGGATCCTCTCATTGGTCTTTGTTTTTCCTTGACATTTTTCAAGTATAATTCAAATATCAAGTTGCATGAGAAAGAAAAAAGTGAACTAATCTTAACTATGTATTTTGTATTTTGCTTAGGTGTCATTGAATTATGAAAAGTCAAGGAAAAAGAAGCTAAGGAGAGGATCTTGATCCGTTTGAATTGGACCTATTGAGTTATTGTTTATTGTTTTTTAAGTGGTCAAACAAATTAAAATACCAAAAAACACAACTAAAAAAAAAGTAAAAAAAAAAAAAACTTTTTATTTAATTTGAAATCACGTATTATTATACTTTCTTCCAAGACTATATATCCTATCTAAGATAACATATTTTAAATTTTACCTTAATATTTTATGATATATATATATATATATATATATATATATATATATATTTTAAATTTCAACTTATTACTTATTATCAAAGGCTTTTAAATAATAATAATAATAAAAACAAAAACATTAATCACGTCGTCACTTTCAATACAATTAGTAAATCTTTAATTTTTTTTTTTTTTTTTTTTTAACAATCTAAACAAATTCTATATTATTAGTTATCATATTAAAGACATGAATAATATCTTATCATTTTTTATTTTTCATTATTATCCTTATGAAATGAAGTTAAAATCATTTATATACCTTATTTCATCTCAAAATCTAATATTCTATTTAAATATTGATTTGATCTATAATATCTTTTATTGTTCTTATGGAATTTTTTTTTCTAATTTAAATATTCTACCTAAATATTGGTTTAATATATATAATTAATGAAAAAAAGAATGAAATAGGGTCCTAAAATCATGTATATTTTAGTCATAGTAACTAATCTCAGCACTTTTGTAATAAAATTACCAAACATATGTATACTGCTTTTGATCTATACAGTAGTTTTAAAAATATAATTAATTAAATATCTGTTGATTAACTTCACAGTTGATTATTCCTTCAGCACAGTTAACGGTGATTATTATAAAAGTTATAAAATTACCAACAAGCCCTTTATGTAATTGCTTACAGAATAGTTACGATAACCGGTGGTAAATTCATAACTTCTAAGTTCTGACTATGATGAATAAAATCTGTTTTTCGCTTGTCTTATGATAGTTTATAATGCCAACGTTTGCCACGTAACCTTACTTTGACTTGTTGTCAACTTGAGGTCCACCAATTGGTTTGAGTTGGACTTTGACCACCATAATTGGTCCACGCGTGAGTCATTAAAGTCTGGCTTTGACTGGGCCTGGATTTGGGCTTGGATCTTTAAATATGGCAGTGTCGACCATCTTCAAATATGGTACAACATCTCCTTCTAAATGTGCAGTGGCTAAAGACAGCAACTCAGCTTCCGTTAGTGTAGAAACTTTTTGATATTGCTCACACCTAAACACCCAACTTGATTGGTTATCCCTAGAAAAAATTGGAAAAGTGATTCATATGTTACGGGGGTTGCACAAGCGCACCTTCAAAACGTGGCAGCCCTAGGCCTACTTGGTGTTGATTGCGGATAATTGGTGGTCGCCTTGCATCGCTAATCTCCAATCGTTCACTGATTATACGCAATAGTCCTTGCATCCTGGGCTCCCGGCTGTTTGTTGAGACAAGGCTTCAACCTTCTCATCAAGTTGTTTGGATAAGGTTTCAAATTTTTCTTCTTACTCTTTAAGAGTCATGATGCCCAAGAAAGATGCTCTGAAACCAGATGATAGGATTCCTCTATATTTAAATTAATAAAAGCACAAGAAATCAATAAAAGAAGACAATAATAGCAGAAAGAAAGAATTCAAAGAGAAGAAGAAAAGAATTCAGAGAGAAGAAATTATAGAACTTCTACTTGATTTATTATAATGAATGATAGCCCCTTATATAGGGAGATAACAAACCTAATTATTTAAGCAAAATAAACTAATCTATGAAAGGAAAACTTAAACCTAAAATAAAAAGGGAAAGCAATTTATAATAGGAAATATAACTAATTAATATATAACTCCTGACATACTAACATTCCTAATTAATATCGATATCCTAACATTGTTTAATTGTTTTTTGGATTGCATATTCCATAACAATTTTGACTAGTTAACCTAAGTTATCAACTTGTTGATGACTTGTTTATTTATGATACAACAAATATTATGTTATAAATTAAATTAAAGTATGTAAATTCTCTATTCTTCGTCCAGCTTTTTTAGGATGCATATTGACTTGATTAATTCCCACTCCATTTCATGTACTCTTCCTTCTTTGCATCAATGCATTGCTTTATCACTGGTCTAAGTATCGATTATTTTTATTTCCTGTTTTGAAAGGAAAAGTGATTTAATTTAATCACTTTTTTGGAAAGCAAGTACTTGTGATATATACCATCCCCCATTGCACAACTTATTCTTTAACACTTCTGAATTAGCTTTGTCTCCAGTGATTATTTTTATTTCCTGCTTTTGAAAGGAAAAGTGATTAATTTACTCACTTTTTTGGAAAGCAAGTGCTTGTGATATATACCATCCCCATTGCACAAGTGATTCTTTCATACTTCTGAATTAGCTTTGTCTCCAGTTTTTCTATAAGAAAATGGACACCAAAATCAGACCTTCAAATATTCAATTACACCACCTGACTCATATAGTTTCCAAAGTTCTTGGGTGCTGTTTCTTTTCTAGGTAAGGGAGCTATTGTTCATGACTACAACATTCTTTTTTCATATATAGCTTGTCCGCGCCATGGAAAATTGTGTGGATTTCATCTTAATTAACCATGTGCGGCATGTTTATATACAACTCAATATTGTAAAAAAAATATATATATTCACAATCATTTACTAGGCATGCACAGAATTTAATACATCTTCATAATCATATGACAAAAACGTGATACTATACTTCATGTTCTCATCTAATGTTTTAAATTGCTTTTGTAACTTATAGTATGAAAAGTTTTTTGTTATTGGAATGTATGTTCTGAAGGTAAAGTGATCATTATTTTTCTTTATGAGTATACATGTTATAGAAACTCTAGACGTACATTCATCATGACATGACATTCATTGTAACTGATGAATTTATATTTTGGAATTCATGCGATGAATTTACATGCTCAAATGACTTTTCATGATTTCTATTGGATCGATTAGTCAAAATTAATATTTCTATTTGGAAATTAAGAAAATGGTAGAAAAGGCTTCGTATTCCATCCAGCGTTCTCTCAATGAGCTTGAAGCGTTTCAAGTAGGGCCATTCGGTGAGCAGAAAGGAAGGGAATGGAGCTATAAATCAAAGGGTGCAATCACAGGGATAATGGTTACTTGTGACGACACTGCCGTTATATCGTATGTCTTTAAAGGTGTCGATGAAAATGGTAACGTCGAGTATTCGGATACATTTGGCTATCATTATAAAGACGTTGTACACAAGGTACGTAAAAATTAATAAATATTTTTATCTTTTGACATTTGGATTGTCTTTCTTGTCTTCTAACCTTTTTTTTTTTTTTAAATTCTTAAATGATTGCACAACAGATTATGCTCGACTGGCCTCGAGAATATTTTACGTCATTAAGTGGGACTTATTATCGGGGTCAAATAGCTTATTATTTCTCGTCTCTAAACTTTCATACAAATCTGAAAAAATACGGACCATTTGGCTATGTTAGAGGCACTCCTTTTGAATTTCCTATGAATGACAGAGTCATTGTTGGTTTTTATGGAAGTGTACTGAGTGATGGGAGGTGGACACATGGAACTCTAGGGGTGTATGTCAAGCATTCTAAAGACTTGTTGGGTCCTTCAAGCAAAGTACAAGTTGTGAAACCAAAGAGCAAGGTAATTACTGATCGACCCTTATATGATTTCTTCTATATGATCGATTAATACTTATATTTTATTTATTTATTTTTGGTTATGATAGCAATCTAGCATGTCCAATCACTGGGGCTAACGCACATCCATTCCATTACATGTTTGTGATACGGTGTTTAAACCTCACCGTATACATTTACCTATATATGTTGGGAGATTTGTATATCTCTGATTATGTAGGGATTAGGGAATAGATATCTTATATTTCTAAAAGTAGATATTTGACCCGTGAGTCCTTTAAATTTATAGCACTCTTTAGAGAGGTATTTTTGGAACTATCACCAACTTAATAATTTGAGTTAAATGACACCAAAATATGGTGATGGACAAAAATACCCCTATTTTTACTTTTATTCGTTTCCCATTTTTTTTCCAAAAACCTCTATTGATGGAGGTAAATCAATGGAGGTAGAGCAGACCTCCATTTGAGGTCGTCGAAACGATCTCCAATGGAAGTCGGTTTCAACATACATTGGAGGTCATTGAAACAACCTCCAATGGAGATTGTCGAAATGACCTTCATTGGAGGTCTATTCTCACCTCTAATGGAGGTCGAAGAAGAAGATGACAGAAAATTAAAAAACAAAAAATCTGGAAATAAGTCTCGAGTAGGGTACTCGAGACTTATTTCCAGATCTAATTAATAAAATAAAAAATAAAATAGATCTGGAAATAAGTCTCGGATAGGGTGGAAATAAGTCTTGGATACCCTAACGGAGACTTACTGCTTTGTAAATAAGTCTTAGATAGGTTACCCAAGATATTTCCACCATTCTTGAGACTTAGGCTCCGTTTGGAAGAGCTTCTTCAAATAGATGTTTTAAAGTAGACTTTCTACAAGAAGAGCTTTTAATAGGATGACGTTGATCGTTTGATTGTCAATTAGAAAAAACTTTTTTAAATGGTAGGATTACCAAAATATTCAAAAGCTATTTTAAATGATAAGGTTATATTAGACATTTTAGCTCAAAAAGATCTACTTGGAAAAACCTAAAATTTGAGTTTCTCCAAGTAGATGTAAAACATTTTTTTTAATCATCCAAAAGCTGTAATGAGTGACAACCAAGCGACACAAAAAAATTTGAAAAGAGCTCTTTTAACTATTAGACAAACTTTTCCAAACAGACACTTATTTTCAAATCTAAATATCTTTTTTTATCTTCTTTTTCATCGACCTCCAATGGAGGTCTTTTCGATCTCCATTGATGGAGGTAATGGAGGTTCTTGAAAAAAAAAACATAGTAGAGAGGAAGAAAGAGAGAAAATAAAAAAGTAAAAAATAAAAATAAAGTCTAAGAGTAAGTTGGAGAATTTTGATCTCACCACATACTTTGGTGCTATTTTTATATGAATTATTAACTTGGTGTTATTCCCACAAAATCAACCCTATTTGGTGTTATTTTCCCCCTATTCTCTCTTTGTGACTCGTTTGGTGTAAAATTTCCAATAAACAATATCTGTAGCTACTGATATAACTTTTGTAATTTTATATTCCAAATTATATGATTAGTTTCAATTTGTTAAACTTCGTTAAATTAAAAGAAATGATATCAATTATTCACAACAATACACAAAATCCAACTGATAATTTAATTTAATTTTTTTTAAAATATTACATAAAACTGATAAATTTATTTAAACTTTGATTAAGATTTAATCATAAGAAGGTATAAGATTGATTATATAATTCCTAACATTAATATTTTTGTTTTGGTGCAGGTTGTTGGTCCTTTGAAGGAGGACGAATGTATTAAGGTAGGGCCATGGGGTTGGTCAAGGTCATCAAATGTGGAGGAATTGAGCTATATGCTAAATGGTCCAACAGAGATCAAAATTGGTTATAATGGAGACTCTATCAAGTGCATGTTCTTCAAAAGTTTGGATGGAAAGGGTAGCGAAGTTCAAAATTCAATAAAAACTAATGCTAGTTATGAAATGCATGAGGTATATATATGTTGATTTAGTACTACAATGTTTTTTATTTTCCTTTGCTACCATTAATTTGTTTTATGTTATAAAGGTTTTAATTTGTTTGTATGAATAAATATGGTACAATATATATGCAGGTTTTCTCACTTGATTGGCCAGAAGAATATCTGGTATCCATAAGCGGGACGCTACGTGATAATGTCAAAGACATCGAATCTCTATGTTTCTATACAAACGGAACAATATATGGACCATTTGGTACCATGAAAGGAAGTGCTCCTTTTAGATTCTATATGAAAGGAGGGATTATTGTTGGTTTTCATGGACTTGATGGAGGCAATTACTTTGATGCCTTAGGGGTCTATATAAAGCATACATCAGACTTGTTTAGTTCTTCTTCTGGCCAAGGACAAATTGGAAGCCCTAAGGTTAAGTCACTATGCTTGGTGCTGTGAAGGATATGGTTGTAAATCATCTGATTAACAACCATACGATCATCGTTCTCATCATCAAATACCAGTCCTTAGCTGGACAAATTTCCCTCCTTGTCCTATAACATAATATAGTGATTATCAATAACCAATCGGCGGTGATGATCATCAATCACCTGGGTGTTGTACTTTCCTGATCATCAATAGTACAGTTTGAGATCAGACTCAGCTACTATATATATAAAGCTGAAGCTTGTAATTATATTGTACATTATAATGAAGAAATTGTTGACACCACAAGTGACCTCAAAATTTCCCACTCTACCAACAGTGGTATCAGAGCCCAGGCGAACCAGAGATTCAAAGAATAGAGGCCAAAACCAAAGTGGCCCAGAAATCAAAGTGCTCAAAATAGCATTTTTAGTATACCACAGTGTTCCACTCGTCACAAGGAGTGCAACGGTGAAAATTTCACCCAAATCGGAGCTATAGAAAGGCCACACGAGCCGCCTGAATTTGGAGAGTGAGTCCACACGCCGTCCACGCGCAGCCATTCCTCCGGCGCGTCAAGTTCACTCTCCGGTTGTCTTCCTCGCCCGATTGCAGGGATCCGACCCGGAGTCCGACACATAATCGGTCACCGGATCCGACCCGAATCTTGATCCATCGGCCCAGTTATTGGCCCGACCCGAAGTCCACCCGGTTCTTGACCTAGATTTATTTGCTGCTGCTGACGTCACCAATGCCGCTATAACGGCTAGAATATTCCGTCAGAAAAAGGAATATTCCGTTATTGCGGTTGACTTTTGCGAAGAAGTTTGACCGCCCGTTTCAGACGCTTCCGAACTCATTTTTCGATAAACCCGGACTGGTTTCCAAGGTTTTGGACCATTCTGGACGCAATGGTTTACTTTGATTTTGCAAATTCAGACTCTAGATCAGTGTTCTAAGCACTTCAAGTCTCGATGGCCAACGAAAACGCGCAAGTTGTCATCCCGAAACTCACCAAAGACAACTACGACAATTGGTGCATACAAATGAGAGCCCTACTAGGTTCTCAAGATGTTATGGATATTGTGGAAGATGGATACACGGAACCTGCATCCAAAGAAGCTGAAGGAACCCTGACAGAAGCTCAAACAACAACTCTCAAAGCAGATTGAAAGAGGGATTGTAGAGCAAAGTCCATAATCTATCAAGGACTAGACGAAGCCATGTTCGAGATCATAGCATCCTCTAAGTCGTCGAAAGAAGTCTGGGACACCCTTCAGAAGACCCATAAAGGTGCTGACAAAGTGAAAAGGATCCGTCTTCAAACTCTACGAGGTGAGTTCGAATCTTTACGAATGAAATCTAATGAATCCATTACTGAATTCTATACACGAGTTATGATTGTTGTGAATCAGCTAAGAAGAAATGGAGAAACTCTCGTAGACATGAGAATTTCAGAGAAAATTTTGCGATCATTAGATCCAAAATTTGACTTCATAGTTGTGGCCTTGGAAGAAACAAAAGATCTGGAGACGATGTCTGTTGAAGAACTAGTGGGTTCATTGCAAGCCCATGAGCAGAAAGTCAGTAGAAAAAGTGACGACAGAGTATTGGAGCAAGCTCTTCAGTCAAAGCTCTCCCTCAATGAAAAAAGATATGAGCAAGGGGGGACCTCACAACAAGGAAGAGAACGAGGTAGAGGATCTCGTGGAAGAGGTTATAGAAATACCGAAACCAAAGGTAGAGGTAGAGGTAGAGGCAGAGGAGGAAGAGACACAGATAGAGGAGGACATGGACAACAGAATTATGTCTCACGAGGAAGAGGACGAGGAAGAAGAGGCGGTTACAACAACCGTCCGATCATCGACAAAAGAAATGCTCAATGCTATAATTGCCACAAATATGGCCACTATAGCAACGAGTGCAGAGGTAAGCCAAATGAAGTCAATGAAAATTCTAACTTTGCAGAGAAAGAGCAAGTTGAAGGAGAATCGTTGATGTTGATGGCACACAACTCAACCTATCAAAATCAAAATGTTTGGTTTCTTGATTCTGGAGCTAGCAATCATATGACTGGCAGAAAAGACTTGTTCACTGAACTTGATGAGAAAGTTCAAGGAGAAATCTCATTTGGCGACCTCTTTAAAATCTCTGTCCAAGGAAAAGGAGACGTCATGATCAAGCAGAAGAATGGAAATCATGCTTTCATCTCCAATGTTTATTATGTTCCAGACATGAAGACAAACATCCTAAGTCTCAGGCAACTCTTGGAGAAAGGCTATCATATTAGCCTTCAAAATATGCAACTCACCATTACAGATTACAGATGCTCGAGGAAAGCTGGTTACTCGAGTCCAGATGACGAAGAACAGGATGTTTCCTCTCGCAATCTATCATGATACGCCAAGGTGTTTGACAGCCATTATCGATGATAAAGACTGGTTGTGGCATTTCAGGTATGGGCATCTCAATTTTGAAAGCTTAAAGCAACTGGGAAGTAAGAAGATGGTGAAAGGATTGCCAAACATCCATCACCCAAATGAGATGTGTGAAAGCTGTGTTCTTAGTAAACAACACAGAAATAGCTTCGGAAAGGAGGCAAATTGGAAAGCAACTATGCCACTTGAGCTCGTACACACAGATGTGTGTGGTCCATTGACGCCAATATCAAATGGACAGAATCAATACTTCCTTACCTTCATTGATGATTACAACAGGAAGACTTGGGTCTATTTCCTCAAAAAGAAGTCTGAAGTATTTGGTTACTTTAAAGAGTTCAAGACGCTTGTGGAGAAGCAAAGTGGCTACTACATCAAAACATTGAGATCAGATCAAGGTGGAGAATACACTGCAGGTGCTTTCTAGGAATTCCTTAAGCAACAAGGAATCAGACATCAGTTTACACCCGCTTATACTCCTCAGTTAAACGGTGTAGCTGAAAGGAAGAATCAGACAATCCTTAACATGGTCAGAAGCATGTTAAAGGATAAAAACATGCCTAAAAGTTTTTGGGCTGAAGCAGTCTTGTGTGCGGTATATCTACTAAACAGATGTCCTACAAAGACAACTATTTTTGCAAATGAATAAGTTAAGCCAAATATGCTCCTGTATTATTTCCCCTTCAGACAACTATTTTTGCAAATGAATTGGTTCTGCAGTTCACAAGGGGTGATCTCCAACGCCGGTGGTTTATCTTCCGTAGATTGTTGGATTTTTTTTATGGAGGGGTCGATGCCTAATATTAAAAAGTTTAGGAGTTTATTATAATTAATTTAGGGGATGTTTTATAATTAAATCAAAGGTTGAAACTTGAAAACCGAACAGGTTCGATAGTGGGTTTCCTTATCGGATTCGGAAGACCGAATCCCACTCCACTTTGCTTGTAGATATATATATATATATATAGATGATGTTCTTGTTTTTTCTTTTGTTCTTGTATAACTATTAACAATTTATTTTCCTTTGGCTTAGATGTCAACAGCAAAGAAGATGAAGATGAAGATGGCAACAAAGGCAGGTTGGTCTGGTCTGGATGATCTTGCTTTGGAGGAAATTACTGGGCGGATGACATTGTATCGGGACTTTGCTTCTCTTCGTATGGTTTGCACTTCATGGCGATCTTCTCTACAGGATTTCAAATTCAAGTGTCGGATGCCATGGCTCATGCTACCACCAAAAAAGGGCAGCAATTTATACGAATTCTTCATCTTTCCACAAGTAGAAGAACAAGTACTACAAGGTGGTATGATCACTCAACAACACCTCGCCATACCTGAGAGCGACATCTTTCCACACCTCCACCTCTTTGACTTACCCAGGTTAACTAGCTTTTCTTCAAAAGGCTGGCTCTTAGACATTGTTGAGAGGTCTCAGAGTATCAGTATTTTACATCCTTTTTCTGGTGCCCAAATCAAACTACCACAATGGCCCAAGAATCGTAACTTATTCATCTATAAATTTGTTTTATCATCAAATCCTTCATCCACATTAAATTGTACGGTGATGTTACTCTGC
This sequence comes from Acer yangbiense, assembly GCA_008009225.1. Taxonomy (NCBI): domain Eukaryota; kingdom Viridiplantae; phylum Streptophyta; class Magnoliopsida; order Sapindales; family Sapindaceae; genus Acer; species Acer yangbiense. The sequence goes on from CM017762.1 coordinate 67,572,117, forward strand.
TACTGCTCTGGAGGTCCAGGAAGAATACATTTGATATATTCAAAACCTAGCGATAAAGCTTGGACAACAATCAACACAGGTCAAAACGACTGCCTTCATGATGTCATTTATTTTGAAGGAAAGTTTTACATAGTAAATAGTTATTGTCAAATAATGGCCTGTGATGTTACGGGGGGCAATCAAACCATGACACAAGTAGCAAATATGCCTGAAAGTCTTCTTCCAAAAGACTTATGGGACGAAGTATATATTGTAGAATCATCGAGAGGAAGATTATGGGTGGTTACAAAAGTAGAATGGCACTGGCGAAGAGGAAGAAGAACAAGACACGGAAGAAATAGAAAGACAACCTATGGAATTTATGAATTCCAGGTTTTCGAGGTGGACTTGAGCACTAACAATTGGACAAAGATGAAGGATCTGGGCAACAAAACTCTCTTTCTAGGTAATACTTCTTCGATGTGTATTGAATCGGACGGTGTTTATTTCAAGCCTAATAGAATATTTTTCATGGATCATTACAATATGGATGCTATTCGTTTATTTAAAAAATATGGAGGAACACATGTGAGAATCTACAACATTGAAGATGGAAGCATCGAGTCATATTTCTTGGGTGATCCCTGCAACCCTCTTACTCCATACAATGATTGGAATCCAACACCATTGTTTGTTGAACAATGTTTCAACTAATAAGCTACAGTGTTAAAGATTTGCTCTTAGCTATATTATTATAGCAAATAAGTTTAATTGCATGTTTATTTTCGTTTAATTTTGGAGTGTTCAAAGGAAGGTGGGTTGGTTATATCAACTTTATTTTTTTTCCTGTTTAATTATATGAAAATTTAGTAATAGTAATCACATGAGAAGTTGAGAACCCTCATGTTTATAAGTTAACAACTTTCTTTAATTTTTCACAGTAAGTTATATATATGCTCATGTGACCATTTTCTTGAATGTTAAGACACATGTAGGTTGTTGTTTATACACAGAAATTGTTGCTTCTTATGATAATTGTTTTTCAGAGATTGAATATTTGCCTGTCAGATACAAGCTCCATTGTTTGCCGTTGCCGAACATCTCTGATCATGCTGTCATAGTGTCATCACGTACATATTTTGTAATTTTATTTTAGTAAACTTCAGTTAGGAAGAAAATTTTTATGAAATGAAAAGGAAAAAAAAAAAAAAAAAAATCTTGATACACATTTGAAAATTAAACAAATGTTGTAAGTGATGATCTGAAACATCAAAATTGTAAGAAGAATTAAACTTGAATCTGCGGGGTTTACTTTTGTTGGATATGATGACCACCAGCCATTTCAAATAGGTGACATTTTCGTATCCTTCAAGAGATCATATGTTATATTAAATTAGCAAAATGACCCAAAAGAAACACATATCACAAATATATGAACTTCACACAAATAATCATATATAATTATTGCTTGCATTCGTTATTATTTTTTGTCAAGTCAAATCTAATTATTACAATATCAATCAATATGGATGTCAATATAACATTTAGGTTTTTGGTCTCCAATCAATCTAATTTTTTTTTTTTTTTAAACAGCAGACTTTATTGAAGGGGACCAACAAAACAAGCAGGCCAGCAAGGCCCAAAGCACATTAGCAACTAACACAAAGACCCAGCAAGGCAGAACAAAACAAAAGAGGAGCACCAAAAGAAACACAAAGACCCAGAGCAAATACTTTGGGCCCAATGAGGTTGACAATATTCAACAAACTGAAGCCAAATGTTGGCCTGCCTTGACTAATTGACTTGATGAAATACGGTGTCGTTTGGCTTGTTAAAGAAATTCTGAATTTCAAATTCAAGTATTGGATGCCATTGCTCCTGATTCCACCAAACAAAAGGCTGCAATTTAGGCCACTTCTTCATCTTTCCGCAAGGTATCGCTCAACAACACCTAGTCTTACCAGACACTGATCCTGAGAAGTACAATACGCGCCTTTCTTCAAAAGGCTGGCTCTTAACCAAGGTTGTGGCGAGTATGAATCTTTTACATGCTTTTTCCGGTGTCCAAATTAAACTGCCGGAATTCCCATGGTATGACAGAATAATGATACATAAATTTTTTTTATCATCAAATCCTTCATTGACATTAGATTATACCTTGATGATGATCCATGGAGTTAGAAGAGAAATGGTTTATTCAATAAAACCGGGCGATACAGCTTGGACAATAGTAAACACATGTCAAAACGACAATGTTGACCTTACTTATTATAAAGGAAAGTTTTACGTCATAAATAGGTATTGTCAAATAATAGCCTGTGATGTTAGAGGGGACAATCCAACCAAGGCACAAGTTGCAAATATGCCAGTTCCAGAAAACTTGGGGAATGTATATATCGTAGAATCATCTGAAAGATTATTGGTGGTTACACAACAACTATTGCGAGAAAGAATTATAATTAGAGAGAAAGCCTATAGAACTTATGAATTCCAGGTTTTCGAAGTGGATTTGAGCACTAACAATTGGATAAAGATGAAGGGATCTGGGCAGCAAATCTCTCTTTCTGGGCAGTAATTCTTCGATATGTATTGAATCAGATGGTGTTTATTTCAAGCCTAATAGAATATTCTTCAAGGATGCTTACATGAATGCTAATTACTTTAATAGAAAAGGAGGATATCATATAAGAGTCTACAACATTGAAGATCGAAGCATCGAGCCATATTTCTTGGGCAATTCCAGTAACCGTTTTACTCCAACCTATAATTTCACTATGCCACCAACGTGGATTGAACAATGTTTATACTAATTATTGCATGTTTGCTTTGGTTTAATTTTGGAGTGTTCAAAGGAAGGTTTGTTGTTCAATCACCTTTTTTTTTTTTTTTTTTTTTTTTTTTTTTTTTTGACAGTATCTATCTATCCACCTATCTAATCATTGATAGGATTCGAGCCATTGATTTGTGAGTCATTTGCCCAAACCCCAAGATCATTCATCTAACAGCAAAGCTTTGCTCCTGGGGACTCATGTTTATAAGCTAAGTTAAACACCTTTCTTTTAATTTTTCACAATAAGTGATATATGTTCATGTGACAATTTCTGGAATGTTGAGTTGTTGTTTATACACGTACAGAAAATTTTGTATCTTATGATAATTGTGTAATATACAACCTTTATTTTTTTATTCATGTTCAAGTGAATCAAGTCCCTGGCTTGGGTTAGTTGCCTTCTAATTATAGTTTACAGAATAGTAACCATACAGGATTTGCTTACATGTTACATGATTGCTGACTTGCAAAAGCTTGTAATGTTGTTTCTTTTTAGTCGAGATATCATGTACATAATGCAATCTTGTGGTCTTTTTTTTCAACAAAGTGTTTCTTATGGTCACTAGCAAAATTCTACTTGCGAGGAGGAAGAAGTAGAGAGACAGCCTATAAAAACTTACGAATTCTGGTGTTTCGAAGTGGAATTGAGCACTAACAATTGGACAAAGATGAAGGATCTGGGCAACAAATTTCTCTTTCTGGGGAATAATATTTCTTCGATATGTATTGAATTGGATGGTGTTTATTAATGCAAGCCTAATAGAATATATATACTTCCTCGATGTTGACACGGATGCTTGTTTGTTTAAGAAATCTGGAGGAAAACATATATGAGAATCTACAACATTGAAGATGGAAGCATCAAGCCATGCATATTCAACCATCTTACTCCAACCTATAATCATCTTACTCCACCAATTAATGTGGGTTGAAAAAGTTTCTACTAATTAATAAGCTACAATGTTAAAGATTTTCTCTTATTAGCTATAATTATAGTTAAATTGCTTGTTTCTTGTCGATTTGGTGCTCTGATCATCAGCCATTTTGAATTGAGAGAAAAATATTGTGGAACAAGGTTGAAGAGGAAAAAATAATCCTAGAAAGAAACAAAGACTCAGAAAAGTGTTGTTGAAGAAAAATTATTTCTTGATGATCAAGAGATCAGAAATTAGAGTTGAAGTAAATTTATAAAAGTTTATTTAGTTTAGAAATTAGCAAACTAATTAATGTAGATTAAAGTTTGATTTTTTTGATTTATTTATTTGTTTTTAGTAAATAATAAAATTCAAATTCATGCCAATACTAATTGATTTTCATTTTTTATAAATATATTCAACTTAATTGTGGGTTTCCTGATTGGACTATGAAGACCGAATCCCACTCTTCCGTTTAGAAATCAGCAAACTAATTAATGTAGATATATATATAGATGATGTTATTGTTTTTTCTTTTGTTCTTGTATAACTATTAACAATTTATTTTCCTTTGGCTTAGATGGCAGAAAAGTCGGATTGGTCCGGTCTGGATGATCTTGCTTTGGATGAAATTACTGGGCGGATGACATTGTATCGGGATTTTGCTACTCTTCGTATGGTTTGCACTTCATGGCGATCTTCTCTACAGAATTTCAAATTCAAGTGTCGGATGCCATGGCTCATGCTACCACCAAAAAAGGGCAGCAATTTATACGAATTCTTCATCTTTCCACAAGTAGAAGAACAAGTACCACAAGGTGGTATGATCACTCAACAACACCTCGCCATACCCGAGAGCGACATCTTTCCACACCTCCACCTCTTTGACTTACCCAGGTTAACTAGCTTTTCTTCAAAAGGCTGGCTCTTAGATATTGTTGAGAGGTCTCAGAGTATCAGTATTTTACATCCTTTTTCTGGTGCCCAAATCAAACTACCACAATGGCCCAAGAATCGTAACTTATTCATCTATAAATTTGTTTTATCATCAAATCCTTCATCCACATTAAATTATACAGTGATGTTACTCTACTATGGAGGTCCAGGAAGACATTTGATATATTCAAAACCTGGCGATGAAGCTTGGACAACAATCAACACAGGTCAAAACGACTACCTTGACGTCATTTATTTTGAAGGAAAGTTTTACACAGTAAATAGTTATTGTCAAATAATGGCCTGTGATGTTACGGGGGACAATCAAACCATGACACAAGTAGCAAATATGCCTGAAAGTCTTCTTCCAAAATACTTATGGGATGAAGTATATATTGTAGAATCATCGAGTGGGAGATTATTGGTGGTTACAAAAGTAGAATGGCACTGGCGAAGAGGAAGAAGAACAAGACATGGAAGAAATAGAAAGACAACCTATGGAATTTATGAATTCCAGGTTTTTGAGGTGGACTTGAGCACTAACAATTGGACAAAGATGAAGGATCTGGGCAACAAAACTCTCTTTCTAGGCAATACTTCTTCGATATGTATTGAATCGGACGGTGTTTATTTCAAGCCTAATAGAATATTTTTCATGGATCGTTACAATCCGGATGCTATTCGTTTATTTAATCAACGTGGAGGAACACATGTGAGAATCTACAACATTGAAGATGGAAGCATCGAGTCATATTTCTCTGGTGATCCTTGCAACCCTCTTACTCCATACAATGATTGGAATCCTACACCATTGTTTGTTGAACAATGTTTCTACTAATAAGCAACAGTGTTAAAGATTTGCTCTTAGCTATATTATTATAGCAAATAAGTTTAATTGCATGTTTATTTTCTTTTGATTTTGGAGTGTTCAATGGAAAAGATTGACGTTGTTTATATCAACTTTTTTTTTTCTTTTTTTTCATGTTTAATTATATGAATATTTAGTAGCAGTAATCACATGAGAACCCTCGTGTTTATAAATTTACATGTTACTAACAATTATTCTCCTTGTGTTGTATAACTATAATTATATATACAAATCGGAAATCGAAGAATATAATAGTAGTTTAGTTCACAATTTTTCTGAAAAAAAAAGAAAAAAAAAAAGGGAGACTAGTGAAGCAAAATAACATTTTTCATCATCACCTACTATCTCCAATTGTAATGTAGAATGGGTTTGGAAGCATGCATTTTGCTGGTGAATGTTGAGCATCAATAGTTTATTTTCAAATTTCAAGGCAAATATAATTTATTTTCAAAAACCAACACCATTAGTTCTCACTTTTGAGGTTCAATTTGTGAGTTTTTTTGTGTTCATATCGTAAGACATCACACAGACCCAAAAATGATAAAATGGTGACAAACTCATCGTTTTTTAGATACACCTTTTTTCGTCATAATGTGAATCCTTGCTTTCCAAGCTACTGATAGGAATTTCGTTAAGTTTGCGAAGTGTCGACAGGTGTGTCCGGGTGAGCGCCCCATTCGGTCCATGATCCGTCGTAAACAGCTACATCAGGCTTCCCGATTCGATGCAAACCCTGGAAAAATCAAGACCATGAAACATTTTCCTCTTTAGACATTGTCTAATTATAAGTTCTACAAGTTGTGTATGACAATAAGAATCAAGGTTAAGACAAATCATTGATGCAATATTTTGAAAAGTTTTGTCGGTATATCTTCGTATAGAAAGGAAGTCCGTAAGATTACCAATGCAAGGATGCATGCAGTTACGCCGGTGCCACATGAAGTTACAACAGGTTTTTCCACTGAAATGCCTGCAGCAAAACTTCATCGTTCAGCAAAAATACGAAAAGGGATACTAATAGTATTCAAGCTCATTAATGGAATCTCAGACCATGTAAAGGCATGTTTCTCTTGCACAGCCATAAATTATTGAGAGAAAAATGCCTGTAATCTGTACCTTCTTGTTCAAATCGTTTCTTGAGCTCTTCGGCAGGTAAAAGTGACTGGGAGGCATCCAACAGCTACAAAAAAGACTCCAACAATTGATGAACCGAATAAGATATTGATGATACCATATTAAGAACTTGATCATTCATTTGTTTACCTGGGGAAAAGGAATGCACTTGCTGCCAGGTACATGACCGCTTCTTATTCCCTTACGAGGTTCTGGTGCAGCACCATCAAACCTACAGTAATAATAAATTTCCATAAGATCCGAAATGTAGAACTGTAAATACGGAGCTCAATATCTTGTTAAAAAGTCAATCCGAACTTGATTCCAAAATATTTTAGTTTACTCAATCATGAATTATAGGATTGCTTTTAGGGCATCTAGGATTCGTCCAAACAATACCACGGCCAATTAACAGTATGCAATCAAGCTTGAAATCTACAATACAGGGTTTGACATGTCATGGAAAATAATTAATCTTATTCTGCTTCGTATACTACTCCAAATGCCATCATAACAACTGACATGAACCGGTTTAATTGTGATAGAGATGCTTTATTAGTAGTGAATTAAAACCAAGCTTTTAAAGGCCATTTAACTTTATTATCATCAATTTTATCATCGATTTGCAATTTTCACAACTTACGACCCCTAATCGTTCCACCATGAAGTAAAAAATATGCTTACGAATGCAGAGCAGACACCATAATTGTCCATGTGACATCCATAAGCATTATTTACTTTTGAATTAAAGATAACTTCTCTTCAAAAGAGTTCATCTTGATGAGACTCAGCTGATCAAATAAAACTTAAACAAATAATTTGCAGGCAAATACAATAATTCAACAATTAACGCTAAACACACATTTACTGAACCCGTAGAATATAATGAACAGGCTTTCCCTTTTTGCCCTTTTTGGCTAAAACGGAAACATGCAGTATCAAGAAAAATCAATCGCACAAAGCAGACATTTGAAAATTGATACAATCATATAAATCTAATTACCTAGCCTTTGATCGAGCATCTATGTGTTGGTATGCTTTCTCCTCAATGTTCCCTTTAACCTGGCAGATATAAGAGGCAAAAATCAAAATATAATTGAAGATAATTAATATGGAATTCTAGTCAAATTCAAAACTATCTTAGCGAAAAGACTTGTTCCATTGACAATTTGGCATGTCATATTTGTTGAGACCACAGCCATGACAGCATAACATATAAAAAGCAGCAACTTGCAACTAGGACACGCGGATCATTCCACCTTTCACTAACTTCTTTAATTTCTTCGTTATGTAATGATAAGGCTAATAAGTTGGACAGGAACATTGTAAATAAATCAAGAAGGAGGTTATAACCATGTATCGAAATTTTTGAAAATATACTCTTTGAAATCCTTATGATTACTATAGCAATTCGGGAATGAGTATATGCATTTTTAAGGGTTATACAGCCAAAAAGCATTTATTAAATGCAAACCAACCTGCTCAAGCGTCCAGACAAGATGTGGCTGAAATTTCGTCTGGAATGTGGTTGGACCTACCTGCAGCACGGAGATGCATGTGGTTGAAATCACTCACAACAAGGATACAAAATAACAAATTAGATAAGTAAACAGATTAGATAACACTTAATGCAATGAATTGGGTATAGATATAATGTATTGATGACAAGATAAAATACGCAGAGAAGAAGATTATTTTCAAAGCATAGATACTGTGAACTTACCGGATGTCCCTGATATACTTTTTCTATTGCCTCACTGGCAGCACTAGCTTTCAAAATAGCATCACCAGAAGCACTGGATTCAACATCATATCCTGATGCACGCCATCTTGGCAGCCCTCCATCTAACACCCAGACTCTGTCATGCCCAAAAACTCGGAACATCCTTTCCATTTGATAACAAGATAAATTGATCAGTTGATCCAACAAAATGATTAACATCATACTGAGATTCAGAGAAGGTTGCAACTCACCACCAAACACGAGCCGCACTAAAGAGCCCCTTCCCATCATAAACAACCACTCCTTCTTTGTTCTGGATGCCAAGAGCAGAAACAGCAGCAGCAAAAGCTTCCTCCGATGGCAACATATGAGGCAACTGAAAGTACATGATGCAGACAGTGAAACACCAAGAAATTTTTTTCAATTTTACAATATAACGCAATGGATCACTAAGACATTCAGATCCTTAAATCCACCATCTAAAGCGGATTTAAAGCTTCAAGTCTAAGTCTTGCGTTCAGTGTAAACTTCCATAAACAAACAAATATAATTTTCAATATGTTGACAATAAAAAATAGTTAGAAAAAACAACTCACGTTTGTCTTCCGATCTGATATTCCATCAACATCAAAGAAAAGGGCACCGGGAATATGGGCAACCTATAGAGAGAGGGAGGTTGATGTTAACCGTGAACTTGTACAAAATGAAGAACTTAAGAAGCACATCCCAAGGTGAAATTGTATAACAAACATACATATAGAATTTGAATGGAAAAAGAGCATTCTGCAAAATTATTTGCATTACTTCATGAATGATCAAAGTGAGAAACATTGAGAATGAGTTCATAGTCAGCACCTGATACTCTTGAATAGGATTCCTTTGCTCATCCGGCATGTACCAGGATGCATCCAGAACCTGGACGAAATAATTGAAATATCAATGATAATAATAATAATATTAATGGTAAAAAAGGTGCAAGTAAAATGCACATACCACATGTCCGTAACTAGAATTGCTAAAATAAAAACATGGGCCAATTCAATAAAAGCATCTAGGAAGTGACCTAATGTGATATCAGGACCTTCAGCCCAAGAGGATTACAAGAGGTGAAAGGATAACATAGGAAATTTTTGGAAATACTTTGCAGAGCTAGAGTAAGTAGCATTAATAATTCGAGAGTTTCTATAGTTCAATAAAGATAATGAGCACAAAATACCACATAATGAACAATCTTAGAGCACTTCTAACAGCAAAAAGAAAAAAAAAAAAAAAAAAAAGGGAGTAAACAGGAACAAGTTATAAGCCAAAACGGATACCTTCAAATCAGGCTCCCGGAGATTAGCATGGAGCCAATCAACAGAAACAACAGGTTCACTGTTGGGCACAGACAGTGTCGAGTAACCCGCTTTTGTCCCAGCCACTGAGGAAGCCATAACACGAGTAGCTTGACAAGATGATGTTCTATTTGCTATATGGGTGAGGCCGGGCTGTGAGTGAAATTGTCTCTTCTGCAACAAAAACAAAGATTATATAGAACAAAATTATACAATTAGCATAGCACAACATCAAACGAAAAACTTAAGTAATAAACACTATTTCACAATTGAAGTAACAAAATTATAAGTTTTCAACAATATACAATTTTTCAATAACCAAATGTCAAACACTGCCATGATCATGATTCCTAGAAAGTTCAATTCTTTTCAGCAGAAAACACACATCCAACAAGTCTGAGAATCAAAATAATCTTAATTTGGTTTCTATCAAGTCAACACACAAAAACAATAAACCCCATTAACCAAATTCAATCCTTTAAACACATGCACCAAAAAAAAAAAAAAAAACAAGACCTCAAAATAAGTCAAACAAAACCAAAAACCCAGAAACGAATGGAAAAAACATAAGATACCCAATATATATAGAGAGAGAGAATTCAGAGAGACTTACATTGAATAGAGAGGTGAAAATTTGGGGCTTGTGTGATAGAGAGAAAGATGAGGGAATCAAGCGGTGACCCAAAAGTGTTCTAGTGAAAAGGGACGATGCCATTTATTCAAAGGACCATATATATGTATATGATGATCTGCTGTGTGGTTTTTTTTGAGAGTAAGAGAGAGAGCTGCTGTTGATGTTAATGTTTTGTCAGATTCTTTTCAAGAGAAAACGAAAACAAAAAACAAAAAGCAAGAAACTTTACAGGACCCGATTGTTGGTGTTTGATGAATTTGATGAATTGACAATGATAAAGAGAAGAGAGACTGAGAGAGCGAAGGAGGCAGAGTCGAAGTCGAACAGTGAGTGAGCTATAGTTGTTTACCGCTAAGGCGCTATGTGGATATATTAATATTTTATTTGTTTTGGGGTTTATTTGTGTTAAAATTCTAATATACAATTAGGCCCCATAATTAATTATAATTTATAAAACTGCCCTATAAAAAATTAATTAATTTTTTATTAAAATTATGTAAAATAAAATATACTTTTTTAGTTGAAATCATATAATTAATTATAAAAATTATTTTAAAATGTTATCTATGACTATGAGTGTGTTTTTTTTTTAGTGCTTTAAAAGAAATTGTTGTGAAAAGTTAAATACCTTCCTTAAAATTTCACAAATTTTTTCAAAAACTTCCACTAGAACAACTTGGAATTTGTGAACTTGTGAAAAATTATCTTAATGTTAGTCTAAAAATTATCTTGTGAATTTGTGATAATCTAAACATATTAGTCTAAACATCTTAATCTAAACATCTTAATGTTTAGATTATCATCTTAATGTTTAGTTTAGATTATCTTATTTGGTTGGGCTTTTAAAAAACCTCTATTGGTAAAAGTTCTACTTACAGTAAATCTATTAGAAATAGAGTTTTTGAAAAAAAAAATTATAGTTGTTTGGTTGGTAGACTTTTTAAAAAAAAATGTCTATTTAGAGAAGCATCTCCCTATGAGCTTTTGTCTAGTAGAGGTTTAAACTCTACTAGCCTCTACTCAATTTAAAATAGACAATCTCAAAAGCCCAACCAAACAACTCTAAAAAAACTCAAATAGACGTTGGTAGACCTTTTGAGATAGTAGAAAGCTCAACCAAACAAGAATTTAGACTAATATGTGTTCCCTTTAATCTAAACATAATAGTATAGAAAATATATTGAATATCATCTTTAGAAAACATCTTTAGTAAGAGGACCGACATGTCTAATATATGTAAAAAGAAAGAAAAAGAAAGCATTCGATACTATATACTATAATGTTAAAAGAGTAATGGATTTGTAAGTTACTATATATACTATACTATAATGATCATTTTTAGTAAGAATATTGAATAGTATATATATAGTACAGTAACTTACAAATCCATTACTCTTTATGATCATTATAGTATATAGTATTAAATGCATTTTTTTTTTTTCTTTGTTTTTACACATATTAGACATGTCGGTCCTACTAAAATTGTTCTCTTAAACCAAAATGAGAAAGACTAAATTATATGAATGGCATTGATGGTTGAGTCGGTCCAATTAATTTTAATGAGCAATGGAAACAAAAAAACAAACCGATCGAATCTGTAACTTGGAGGCCGTACACAGCAATATCTATGCTATCAACAAATCATTGGGTGAATTTTATGGAGTTTTTATTTTTGGATCTCACAAGGGCCACCATGAGAATATGTTCTCTGAACCAGAGAAATTTTCATGTGTACGTGTCTAATGTCTTCCCTTCCCTCTCCCTTCCTTTTTGACTGAAAATTAACCGGTCAATAAATTCCCTTCCTTGTTTTCTATAGAGCAAATTGCAGCCAACTTCCCTGAGGTTTGGCATTTGACAATCAAAAATAATTTTATCATTAATTGACAATGACTTCCCCTACTATTAGTCAAAGCTAGTGGTGGCCACGGTTCGGTTTCGGACCGAAACAGGCGGTTTCAGTTTTGTGGCCACCCAAAACCAAAACCGAAACCATGGCCAACGGTTTGGGGGCGGTTTGTAACCGCTGGTTTTACGGTTTCGGTTAAAAAATCACCGGTTTTTGTCACGGTTTCGAGCAGTTTTTCAAAAAAAAATTCAAAAATGTGCCACATGGCACCTTCTGATTCATCTATTTTTTAAATTTTTTTAAAAAAAACCGGCGGTTTAACTGCAGTTAAAACCGCTGGTTTTGGCCGGTTTTGGGCATGCCCAAACCGAAACCGAAACCAAAACCAAAAATGTATGGACCGGTTTTCAAACAAACGGTTTTGGTTTTTGGTTTTCGGTTTTCGGTTCAGTTTGGTCCATACGGTTCCAATTAAACCGCAGACAAAACCGACGGTTCAACCGGAATCGTGGCCACCACTAGTCAAAGCTGGTCAAATTTAACCATTTACTGGATTTGGGCACAACAAATACCAAAATGTCCCTGAATAAAAAAAAATATATATATATATATAATATATATGAAAACTAAAAAAAAAAAATGTAATGATTTTCCTTTGGGAATGCTTTATTCTCATTTTTTTTTTTAATTTTATAAATAAATACAATCTTATTTTTTGTATTATCTAATATTGTTCAAATTTATGTTATTAACACAATTGAAATAGTTAATTGCATATAATGTAATGGAATCATTACATTTAAAAAGAAAAATTAACTATGTAAAAAGGAAAAGGGCTTTTTAACTAATAGCTATATTGGAATAATTTTTGGTGTATTCATAGTCTATTATATATTAACATATACCATCTCATTCTCACCCCACTTCCCTGGTTTTTCTTCTCCACCTTCTTCAATACATCTTTCAAGTTCTAAGAGATTAAAATGTCTCTCTATTGTATGATTATACTTCCTTTCGGGCGGTGAAGGTATGGACAAGAAAACCAAATTTGAATCCCAAAATAAATCACACAATTCAAAACAAAAGCGGTTTTTAACATTCTTTCAACATCTCTCTTTCAAGTTCTTAACCAAATTATACAGGAACGAATGTAGTCGATGGACAAAAGCGGTTTTTGTTTCTGTCAAACTTTTTCTATGATACATTTTAAATTTGTTACTACAAAACTAATAAATTTTGTTTTACAATGTTTCAAAATAACGAACCGGGAGAAAAAAAAAAAAAAAAACTTATTTACTCAAGATAGAGACTTAACAATTAACAAAACAAATTAGTCTAATTTTGTCCGGTGTCTTGTCCCCTCGAAACAAATTTATAGACAAAAAATTGTAACAATTGGATAAAAATATATGATAAGTATATATTACTTTTCATGCATCAATAAAAATTCACACCAAAAGACTTGTAAAGTTGGTTTGATCATGAAAATAAGTAGAAATCTTTCTTGGTATAGGGCAAAAGTGTCATAGTTATAGCATTGATGCATTGAGCTCACTTCAATTTTCACACACATTAATGAAATTATATCGAATGCTACTTATCACATCGTATGTATGTTCGTATAATACTAATAGTGTAAATCACATTTGTTATGAACATAAACTAGTAAAAAGTTATATGTATAAATATTTTCGAATTCGAAAATATCCAATGATTAAATATATTCCATACTGAATACAAAAATCAATAAAAATGGAGCCAAACAATCACTATGCTGACAATGTATGCTAACTAAAATGCTCTTGGTTTCAAATGAAGAAAAATTCAATAAAAATGGAGCCAAACAATCAAACAGTTTCCCGGGAAAATTAAAACATACAACGGCCGAATACCAAACACAGATTCAAGCTGAAAAAATTAATCAGAAAGGAAACCCTTTCCGCTCAATCTTCTTCGAGCCTTCAGCTAATCTTTTGATGCATTTCGCATTCCTGTAAACCTCCATCAGCTCATCAGCAACATCTTGTGGGTGACAACTAACATACGCCTTCAAGAACCGCTTCTCTGCCATCCTCAGCGCTCTCAAAATCGCAGCACGTCCCTTGATTTCCGGGGACAGACCCATGTCTTGAATCTTCCCTGCAAGAACCAGTCTTGGCTTCATTGCAGCTTCTAAGTTGTTGAAGAGCAAAAATGGATATTTAAGGACTGTATTTGCAGGGAACTTCAATGTGGCCACAACGAATGTCATGTTCCTTTGAACTTTATCGACAGATAGTGTCAAAAGAAGTGGAGACCTCCCCAAAAGGGTCAACACATCGTCCTCTGAGATGCCGAATTTCTCAAGGTTGGCAACCTTTTCTTGGATTGTTTCGAGCCTAGAAATGGCAATGAGTGTCACTATATATTTGTACATTGTGGTGCCCTTCAAGACACCCGTTTTGCGTATGTATTCGAGCTTCTCGTCGTTGAATGAGGTACGAGGGATCAAAGTGGGGCGCGATAACAGCATTGAGATCAAATCGTTCCCACTAACACCCATTTGATCATACAAGGCAATGGTAGGTTTGATCTTGCTATGAAAATCGTAAGTCAACAGCGAAGGGTTTCTTACAATGGCTTTACAAAGCATGTCTTTTGAACCAAACAGTTGAGTGAAGTATTCGATCCTCTCGTCGAAGTAGTGATTGATACGACTGCTGAGAAACCGCGGGCGGCAGTTGACAATCTTGACAAGATCAGACGATGTCAGGCCCAACCCAGATAAGAGACTGAGCTTGGATTGAAGCTGGACAAGGTCAGCATTGCGTAGAGACGGACGGCGAGTGAAAAGCTTCGAAATGTCGTTTTCATTGCAACCCCATTTTTTGAAAATTTGCATGGAGTCTTCTTTTGGCGGGCTGTTGTTGTTGTTGGCTTCAGATTCAACTGATTCTTCTGCTACTGCTGATGTTAGAACTTCGGCTTGGCATTTCGTCGAACAGGTGGCGGTCCTGATGGCAATGCATAATAACCAGTGATTTCTGAATCGGATTTTGGACAGATTCAAGAGTTGGTGTGAAGTGGTGAATGGGAATCCGATTCTGGATAATGGGTTGGATTTGGATTCCATTTATTTCAAGTTTGCAAATTGCTGAATCTGAGATGGCAATTTTATAGAGTCAAGAGAGTGAGTTTTGTCAACAACATTTGTAATGTGAGGACTATATACAGATAGTGACCAGTGGCTGCCACCTCCAGTTTTCTCTTCCGTTGAATGAAAACAGTTCGTTAATGTAAGATTGTACACTCCTTTCAATAAAAATCCAATCAAGTAGAGTCTTGAGTTCAACTTTTTTTTTTGTGGCGAACAACTAGTTAGTTAGTTTATCATAATCAAAATAAAAAACCGAAAAAATGAATTTTTATTTGGTGACATAAGATTTAATTTTAGAAAGAATCATGCGGATAATTGTTGTTTTTTTACCGATATTGCTGATTAGTAATATCGGTAAAAAGACAACAACATAAACAGCGAATTCTTCCTTCGAATTAGGAGGCAAGGCAAATAAAACGAATTTCGTGTTCTGTTCGCCACTTCTATATGTATATAATTCAAATATAAAAAATATAGAATCTTGCATCTTTCTATATCTCCCAAGAAGTCCCCTTTTTATAAGAATCCCTGCTCTTGGGTCGGATTCTAACGAATCTTTCGGGGATTTTTAAATTTTTAAGACTCTTTTTTTATTAAAAAAGAAATTAGAAGAAGAAGATAAGAACAATATAAGAATAAAAATAAAAGAAGTAAGAATAATAAAGAAAGTGGATTATCATACATACATCTATTTCATGTAGTAAATAAAAGATTAATTACTATACAAAACTCACCACTAATTTTCTAATTTCTTATCTTTTATTAGAAAAGATTAGACTTCAATCCAACCTAATAATGTTACTCAACTTGTTGTCCGTTGTACATTCGATACACATTCGTGTGTATCAGATTAACATTCCTGAGCAGTGTGCGACCTCTAAACCAAGTATCATAACACGATTAACGTTACGTGTAGTGTACAACTACTAAATCAAGAGTTAATATATATTATAACATGACCCTTAAAAACAATATTAAGGGTGCAAAAATGAATACATTGTATATCTTTCGCACGCACAAAAATTGTGATTTCCTCATCATCCGTAAACTGTAATGATAAATATATCTGTTCTAAATAAGATCAAAATCTGGAGATTTTCAGTTTAAGTAGGCAAGAGAACTACGACTCTCATTTTCTTTTCTTGTTGAACTGTTGTTTCTTGTTGTTGTTCTTCTTGTTGTTGTTGATACCTAAAGATCTCTCAATGTTGTCGTCGTTGTCGCCGTCTCCTCTCCTCCTCTTATTGCCTCCACTTTCCTTTATTGTCTACATAAGTTTGATGAAAATAAATGAATATCACACGAACCAGCACGGATAGGAAAAACAAATTTGACAAGGACAAACTACATAAGTTTCGTGGCATAGAGACTTGAAAGAGGCTGAACCTTTTGGAGAAATCAAATATGTTTGACTAAAATTACAAAGATACGGTAATTACTAGCAATTTCCATATTATAAAGGCTAAATTAATTAATTAAATGAATAAATACCGTTATGGATATTCTTTTAGCTTCTGTCACTTGCTCCAACAACAATAGAACTTCATCTTCTTCAGCAGGGAATTCAGGTAACTTTTTGCCTGAGACATGGTAAACTGTTAAGTCTCTCGAAGACGCTCATCATTAAGTGTGCCTTTAAGGCGAATAACAAAATGTTGAACCTACCGATAAGCTTCTCTATCTGTAAAAACCATTCCAACTCGTACTGATTCACTAGTGATATTGCACCACCGGATCTTCCTGCACGAGCAGTTCTTCCCACTCTATGGATATAATCCTGCAGCAAACATGAAATCAGCAAAAAAGTGTATATACTATTTATGATAAAATCAAAATTAAGGTATGAACGTATATATCAATTCAGATATAAAGCCTGACCTTAGAATTTGTTGGGATATCATAATTGATAACCATATCGACAGATGGAATATCAAGCCCTCTACTCGCCACGTCAGTGCAGATAAGGATATTACACTCTCCAGCCTTAAACTTATTCAAGGCTCCAAGTCTTTTTGACTGTCACATATGCCATGGATAAAAGTGAGGACAAGTAAAAAATAAAACAAGGGGCAAAAAGAATGGCAACAGAGAGGACAGCTCAAGCATAACTTAGTTAGATTAGTATACCTGGTTCATTTGACCACTAATTGGGATGGCCCTTTGACCAAGATTTCGAAGCAACAAAGCCAGAAGGCGAGTTGCATCACACGTTCGAGTGAAAACCATTGTTGAAAATCCAGGCATCTCAGTCAGAATATATACAAGATAGCATTCCTATAAGCAGAGGTAAAATGGATATATATGTAAGGAGATAGAACTTTGAAGAGTTATCAACCACAGTTACTAGCAAAGAAAAGGTCTGTAGTTGTACTCTATCTGCCTCATTCGGGGAATATAATGAAATTTGCATTAACAATCAGGGGAAAGGCGAGACCTTATACTTAGCAGGAACAAAGCGGTACTGCTGCTTCAGTGTGTCTACAGTTGAATATTTGGATGATGCTTCAATCTAAATGAATTGACAAAGAAATGGTTGTTAAATATCAATCTAAAAGTAAGTACTAACGTATTAATACAATGTGTGGGGAAGAATTATAAATATTACCTTTACAGGATTCTTTAGACAAGCCCTCTCAAGCTTCCTCACCTGCAATATTGATAGAAGAAATTCATCAAAATGTCTCATTTCACCCTTTCATTTTCTTTTTCTCCTTCGTAACTAATTTATCCATTTCTTAAGGTGGTTTTATAAGGTAGATATAATTACATTGCTTGCATATGCCAGGCAAACTACGGGATAGACCAAGCTCATAAAGTTGGTAAGCAGTTAGCACGAGCACATAGGCAGAAGTTATATATTTTTTCAGTTGTATCTGCCCAAGGGTGGCCTACTAAACATAATATTTAATAGATTGAAAACTAATGGTGCGAAGTAATCCTCATCTGAACTCCACTAGTATATTTGCCAACATATGTACACATTTAACCATATATACCTTCTTGGTCATTGTTGCAGAAAATAAGTATGTTTTCCGTGCTTGTGGGATAACATTTAAAATTTCATCAAGCGATTTCTCAAATTCCTCATTCAGCAACCTGTCTGCCTCATCTAGGACCTGCTCAATGTGCAAACATATCACACAACTCATAAAACATGAAAAGTAATAAGCAAACGAAGTACGAATACAAAAATATTTCGGCTTAACATTCTAGCCAAGTAAAATACAGTCACGACACTAAACAAGGACCAACAGTCAAGTGCAGCTATCAAATTGTGCATCATATGCTGTGTCAATATTTAATATGTTTTATTGACGTGATTATTATTCTAAGTAAAACAACACAACAACAGAGAGCTCTAAATTATTGTACATACCAAATATCTCAATGTGCCAAGAGAAAAGCCTTTCGTGTTGGTTAAATGATCCATAAGGCGTCCAGGCGTTGCAACCTACACGAAAGAAAAAGAATTTAAACTCTACATCGAAGAGTTAAAGATAAAGATTTATCAATTTTGTTCACATTTTACTTCATTTCTTAAGGGGAGATGCACCTAAATTTATATTGATAAACATATTGATATCAACATCTTAAATGCTTGTTGAAAACCACAAAGAAAAACAAATTATGAAAATGAAACCAAATTATCTGCCCATTAATACCCTAGTCCCTAGATATCATATAAGAACTTAAAAAGCATCATTTGATTCAAATGAAAACTCACAACTATGTGTGGACGCTTTGCAAGAGCAAGGGTCTGTTGCATCATGTCTATCCCTCCAACAAGCTGTTTGTTCAGGAAATAAGGTCAATAACCAAAATCAATATACACAAATTGAAACACAAATTCTACAAGAAACTTCCTCCCGTCTACAACATTGTACAATCACACTTCAGAATCGGAGCATTGAAAGATTTACTGACAAGACCTATTCCTTATACAACATGTTTAACCAGAAAATCAAAACTTGACAGTAAACTTACCACTACACACTTGAGGCTAATTCCAGATCCTAAAGCTTCGAACTGCTCAGCAATCTGAATTGCAAGCTCCCTGGAATTGGGCAAAGATGAAAAATTAGCCAAAGAGAGAATACCAGATTATTTACAGATGAGAACATCTTTTGTGTTAGTCGTAGCAGCATCTTCTTTCCAAACCTTGTTGGAGAGAGCACGCAGGCAAAGAATGCTGGAACCGTCCGTTGATTTTCTGCAATCTCTAAAAGAGCCTGCAATATGGGAAGAGCAAATGCTCCAGTTTTACCAGAACCGGTCTGTGCAAGTCCAATCATGTCTTTTCCTAAATCAAAAAATCATTTCATGTTAGTCTTCATCAATCCAACAGTAAGATTTTTTTTTACAAAACAAATGGTAAGATACCTAATTTTTTTTACCTACTTTCCTTTAACTTATGTTAATAAAAATCATAATCGAAATAAGATGTGACACGATAATGTTTATGAGAGTGAACCTTCAAGCGCATGAGGGATGACCTCCGCCTGTATCTTTGAAGGGGTTTTCCATCCTAAATTTTCACAAGCTTCGACCAATTCGTCACGTAAACCCAGTTCCTTAAACGTCTTCTCTACTTCATTCTCTTCTGCCATTCTCAACTAAATAACCTTCCAAAAATAAATTCAAAATACAAAGATTCACATGCCTTAACAACACAAACAAAATATTTCACCCAAAAACTGAAACCTAAAAACAAAAATTCAAGTTCATGACAAAACAAGACATACAAAGTACAAACAAACGAAAGAACATAAATAAACGGAATACAAATAAGAACATAAATCGAAGACATTATCAAACAAAACTAATACCACCAGCTTGATTCGTTCAGTTTCCGAAACCGAGATACACAAATAGAAACAAATTAACGAAAAAGAATGCAACTTTAGATCGAGCTTCATGAGAAGCAAAACAAAAAAAAGATTATTTTCATATATTTGAAATAAACGGAATACAAATAAGACTCACAGTTCCAAGAGACACAGAGAAACAGCAAAAAATCCAAAATCTATTCTCTATTAACTGACAGCAGAAAGAAACTAGGCAAGTTTTTGAGGAGAAGACAGAGTCCTCAAATACTGGTAACTCCCTTCCACAAACAAAGGATGTAGCTTTGTCAGAGGAGAATATGTACAAAGCATGCCTCAGTGTTTCTAGAGCAGTACCAGTACCAGGGGAGAGTGTGGTCCATATGACGGTGGATCAAGTGAACCACCGGCCCATCGGAGATGGTGAATGGAGTGATATTCAGGCAACAGTGGCAAGGATAGCTGATGTGAGAGAGTTGCCCCAGAGACAGAAGGAAGCAGTCTGGATATTCAAGTTGTTAGTACACCCGTTAATAATCACCATGAGCAAGGTGCAAATTCTTTTCATCAGCCTTGATTTTCCAAATTTAGTACATTTACAGAGGACAGCATCACTAGTCACTACATGTAAACTAAAGAATCACTCACAGAAATGTCATCTTGGTGATTTTTTTTTTTTTTTCACTTCCATAAACCATAATGAAGCTATACAGAGGCTGTATGATGTAAATTTGTGGTATGATTATCAGTTGTAATATTTGAAACCTCAAAAACAACAGTTTAAGCTCATGACAAAACAAGACAATTAGCTCAAAATTGAAATTAATTTCAAATAGAAATTCAAAACATATACGATATACAAACAAACGAAAGAACATAAATCAAAGACATTATCAACAGAAACTAATACCACCAGCTTGATTTGTCCAGTTTCCTAGATAACAAATTAACGAAAAAGAATGCTAACTAGACAGAGACACAGACAGAAACAAATTAACGAAAAAGAAAGCGAACTTCGATATGGAGATTTATGAGATACAAATATATATATATATATATATATAACTGATTTCTTTATTAAAAAAAAAAAACGGAATACAAATAGTACTCACAGTTCCAGTCCTACAAGCAGAGCAACAAACAAAAAGCTAACCGGAGGCGGCGAGAAGAAACAACGGTGGTGGTGGTGGCTGTGGCGGTGGTGATTAGGGTTTATGTTCTCACTCAGCTTCCTTTCTTTCTTTTTTATTTTTTTTATGTCACACACTTTCTGGTTAAAGTGTTTGACTGACTTGCGACGACACTACATAAGTACATAATGAAACCGATGCCGTTTTAATATATTTCTATTAAAACGACGTCGTTTCAGTTTTTAATTTATTTTTATTTTTATTTTAAAATAAAAATAACACGATTTCCCTTTGCTCAAGCAAAGAGAGACTATACAAAACACAGACCTCACTGTCTCTCTCTCGATCTCTTCTCTCTCCATCTAAAAAAACCCTGATTTTGATCTCCAAGGTAAGCTCACGTTAAAATCTCCTCTAAACGCTGTCGTTTTTACTCACGCTCGCATTTGTTTTGAGTAGATTTTGAAATCGAGTTATTCGAAAGTTTGATATTTTGTTTGTTTGTTTGTTTGTTTGTTTTAATGGTTGCAGGTTGTTTTTGTTTTTGAGCTAATATGGGTGATAGTCAGTACTCGTTTTCTCTTACCACTTTCAGGTTTTTGGACCGTGTTTGTGTATTGTGTTCAAAGTTTGCATTTTTCAAGATTAAATTTGTTTAATTTATTTTTATTTAACAATGATTGTGATGATACAGTCCTTCTGGGAAGCTTGTTCAGATTGAACATGCCCTGACGGCCGTTGGATCCGGCCAGACTTCCTTGGGAATTAAAGGTATTTTGTTTTGATTCATTAAATTGTCGTTTATTTTGCTAATTATTGTTAATGGTTTTGGGGGTTTGTGCTAAATGTTTTGGGGTGGTGGTTGCAGCTGCGAATGGTGTTGTCATCGCCACTGAGAAGAAGCTACCATCTATTTTGGTTGATGAAACATCTGTGAGTAGATTTTTCTTTTTTATTGTTGTGTGGCTCCTGAATATGGTTTGGTAATTTTAAGTGATCGTATCATGGATGGGTGGACTATTTTGTGCTTGTTTATTTAAATTTGCTTGTTAAAAGAAATAGAGTAGTTTGTTTGTTATATAAGGCATTTTCTCTTAGATTTTGTTACAATATCCCTAATTCAATCTGTGGATTTCTTTGTCTTTGATTGCAGGTTCAAAAGATTCAGATATTAACTCCAAATATTGGAGTTGTTTACAGGTCTGTTTCATGATACTTGCCTGGACATCTATTTTGTGAAATATTTTAAAACTGTGTTTCACATTCAGTGTTATATTCCCTCAATAAAGAAACTGACTGTGGATAGGACTATTGCTTTTGTTGTGTTCTCCATGAATTGTTATTATTCATTGCAAAAAATATATTTATATGCTATCTATGACCTTTGACTTGGTACTTTTGGTTGTTAAGATTTGTTGCACATCTTGAATCCAACATAGTAGAATGTTGATTCTCTTTGTTCGAGGTGGGGTAGCTGATTGATATTCTTGGTTTGGACAGAGGTAACCTCATGCTATTTTAGTTGTAGGCTGTGGATTTTTCACCTTTCATAATGGGTTTGGTGTTAGAGAAATGGGTTGTTTGGATTTGAATTATGTGATTCTGTGATTATTGAATTTGGGTAGATTCCTTATTGTAATAAAATCATATGGTGCTTGAAGAAACATATATGTATTTATAATGAACATTATGGGGCTCTCTGTTATGGCAAATTGCCGAGGGGTTTGGTGGAAACTAATGGTGGGAGGAAATGTCACTCAATTTAGGACCATTGGCATGAGATTTGACAGATTAAGACTTTGTTTCTTTCTTGCTCTTCATGCTATAATGGAGAAAAACCCTTGTCTATCCAACCTTAAGAACCAAACTCTGTCCATCTGAAGCACTTGAAGCCTCCATTGTTAATTTTGGATTTGTCAATGAACACTATTTGTTTTCTTCTTATTTTTTTGTTTAAAGTATCCTTTGCTATATGTTTTATCCTCTCTTATTTGTTGTGCAGTGGCATGGGGCCAGATTTTCGAGTTCTAGTTCGAAAAAGTAGGAAGCAGGCAGAGCAATATCATAGATTATACAAAGTATCACTCAACTTCCTTGCTTAAACACGTTTATCCATTGTTTCTTTGCTTGTTTTAATTTTTTTGGTCTCTTTTTCTATTTCCTCATCCACCATCGCTTTTATGTGTGGTAGTTTATTTATGTTGTTTCTTCAATATTATTTGTGTGTCAAAGTTCTCTATTGATTTAACAAATATTTACTCAAAAATTCAATATAATCTAGGAGGCAGTTTGTAGACTTTGATCATACTTCTTTCTCGTTTAAAATATGAATGCCCTTCTAATTTTGATGCAAATAGTTCCTGATCAATTTGTACAACATGAATTGGAATTGCATACTTCGGACCATGAGTTCTTTTATGAGCATCATAAATCCATATTGTCTGTAGTTTTACATAGGAATAAGGCTCTCAATTAACTGTCTGAATTAGGGCTCTGTATGGTCTGAAGTCATAAGAGTTATATTACGTTACCTAGCTGATAGTTCTTCTGAATGTTTCTGTTTTGTTTTAATTTTGTTGTTTTTGCTGATCACTTGATAATAAATTAGATGTTATGTTGATGTTTTTTCAGGAGCCAATCCCAGTTACGCAACTTGTAAGGGAAACTGCTGCTGTTATGCAGGAGTTCACTCAGTCAGGGTAATTATAAATTCACTGTCTCATGATATTGTTTTATTCAACCAATTATTTTTCATTTGAAAAAGTGAAGTAATTGACATCTTGTGTATCTGCTGCTAGTTCACAATTTACAAATCATGGAAAAAAGTTTACTTTGTTTTTTTTCTTTTCTAAATCTTGTAATTCTTTCTGAATACTGATTTATATGTTTCCTCCTCCTGCCAGTGGTGTTAGGCCTTTTGGAGTTTCACTGCTGGTCGCTGGTTTTGATGACAAAGGTCCACAATTATATCAGGTAATTCAGTTGTCCTGGTTCAATGTTAAACATGCATTGCCCATGGCAAGCCCCTCCATTACATTTACTATTTTGAGTAGAATCATAAAGACTCTTATTATCTGGAGTAGTGGAGCAATGTTTAACTGGTTTGCTCCCAAACCGAAAACATTGGCTTGATGCAAGCTAGCTTACCTTGGAAACATGCACTTATCTGAGGATGCTCTTTCTATTTTCACCCTGGAGATCATTGATACACGAATTTTTGTTTTTGGTGAAGCAATGGGACATGGAACTCACTAGCTTTATGATTTGCATTTTGGTCTAGGTGGACCCTTCAGGTTCATATTTTTCGTGGAAAGCTTCGGCTATGGGGAAAAATGTTTCCAATGCAAAGACATTCTTGAGAAGAGGTGAGTATTATCTTCAACACGTTAGATGGTCTTCTGGTAGATCTATCATTAGTCTAAATTTGTGAAATGAAATGAGTAAATTTATGTACTTGGAGCCTAACCATAATAATTTAATTTTGTCTCTGGAATTTCTAGTGGTTGTTAATCCGTGAATTGCAGTTCTGTTAATGTTGTTATTTCTCTTTAAAAAAAAATGTCGTTATACCTTTCAGTCACACTGATAAATTTAATTTGATCGTGTCTTATAGGTATACAGAGGATATGGAGCTTGATGATGCTGTCCACACAGCAATATTGACTCTGAAGGAAGGGTAAGCATCTAACTTTTCTGTCCGTGCGTTAAAAAGATAAAACTTTCTGCTTGATGAGTACAATTGTGCTCTTTCATGAATGGCAATCTTAATAAGTTCATTCCCTCCATTTATTTATTTTATCTTATTTTTCTTTTGAATTTACTTTCAAGCCAACCTAAGCTGATTAATTTTGAAAATGGGATGGCATAAACCTTAATATAGTAACCAGAAAAGTTTTATGATTGATTGGTTTCTACTTTAATGGAAGATATGACTGCTAAATAGCAATTGTTGCTTTGTGGTTCATGTGTTTGTGCATTGTTAATTTGTAATATTTTTGAAAGGGTATCGATTCGTCCTATTCGACTGTTTATAATAGCTCCCTTTTTCCACATATTTTGTAGGTTTGAAGGGCAGATATCTAGCAAAAACATTGAGATCGGAATCATTAGCGCTGACAAGAAATTCAGGCAAGTTTCCTTTTTCTCTTTCTCTGCACCAGTATATCAATTGTTTGGCTCTACTTCTGTGTTTTTTTTCTACATGAGAAGTTAAAATCTCTCTTACATCACATGAGAAACAATTCATATAATCCCAACTCCACATATACTTAGGTATTTGTTTGTTTTTTTTATCTTAGACAAAATTTACTCTTGAAATCAGGTGTTTTTGCAAAATTCGCTTTAACGTTAAACAGTTTATCCACCCTATTTGCAAGGAAGTCCTTGAATAAAATACCCTTAGCTGATCTTTCTTTATCGTTCTTGTTTTCTTACAGAGTGCTCACACCCGCTGAAATTGACGATTACTTGGCTGAAGTGGAATAGATTGTCCTCTCTTTTATTGAAGAAAGGAGAAGAATTGTTATGATATCTGTCAAAATTTGGAAGTGTTGTGAGAGATTGAATTCAAGTGATAAACAAGCTCTAGTTACAGACTTCTTCTGTCTTTACTGATATAGTTCTAATTTTTTTCCTTGATGAATCATGGTTTTTAGAACTAATTTTATGTCTCTCAACATGCGTTATATGTTTTCAATTTCAATTTCGTATAATCGATGGTTCTTGAATTTCGACTAGACTGCATAACATGATTTCTTGAATTATGGCTAGACTGCATATCATGATTTTAGAAATGATCCAATGGTGATGCTTCTTAGTAAATTTTGATCAAAAAGCATGCGTGATTATTTGAAAAATCCCCCGAAATTGATACGATAGTTTTTATTTAATTTTATTGTAATATATTTTAATCAAATGTTATCCTTTTTCAAGTTCCACAAACTCAAATATGATTTGGACATAAACACTGATAAATTTCATCAAAATGTATATGTATATAATATATACATATTTACGGTCTTTCTACAATCAATTCAATCAGAGAATAATAAAAGTTAGAACGAACAATTCTAATCTTTTTGACTACAAAGACGATCATAAAAGATGTTGCTTGTGTATCAACAATAAAATTATTGACTATCAACAATAAAATCAGAGACGTAAAATAAAAATGGAGTTGGTTTTTTTTTTTTAAGTGCATACATAGTTTGATACTTTGATCACCAGTAGTCAGAGCAAGAACATTTGCCACTACTAAAATGGTGAAACCGATAAGGATCCCTCAATATGATTCTTCGCCGGATAATTTTACTGATGAACTTGTAAACAGAGTGGCAATCGCCACAGACACGAAGATTCTTGAAAACTCTGATAGTCGAACCTTCCGGAGTGTTTATCAAGCCGAATGCGAGAGCCACTCTCTCGCTGTGGTCCCAAAGATTTTGTTCTTTTTGTTCTTCATCTGTATCATGCAATGCATAGCTTGTATCAGGCACATAACCTGCTTCTTTGATCATCTTCTTGAGCTCTTCCAACTTTGAATAGATTTGCAGAGTCTGTGGATGGGATTTGTCTCCCATTCCAAATGTACTCACCCCATCTTTCAACTTTACCCAACTGCAGGCAGGCTGTTTCTTTATCTTATTTGATCCCATTTGCCTTCGGACGTTCTCTACGTCCTCCCATCTCCCTGTAGTTGCACAGATATTCGAATACAGAACATGAGCTGAATCATCAGATGGGTTCAACTCGAAAAGACGTTCAGTAGCTTTCTGAGCAAGCTCCAGATTGTGATGGATTTTACATGAAGACAATAGGCTCCGCCACACAAGGTCGTGAGGTGGACTGGCATTTTGTTGATGAAAGTTTCAGCCTCAGAAAGCCTTCCTGACCGTCCAAGCAGATCAATAATGCATACACAATGTTCTATTCCAGCTGGGACACCAAACTCTTTGGTCATTGCTGTGTAGTATGCAAGACCTTCCTCCACCAGACCCCCATGACTACAGGCAGAAAGAAGAGAGACGAAAGTAACGCGATCTGGTTTCACATGTTTCACCATTTCATGAAAAGTCTCCCTGGCTTTCTCGAAATACCCATGTCTGGCAAAAACTGATATCAGTATGTTCCATGACATCCGAGCCCGTTGCATCGGCTGAGGAGATACTCTTAACACATCATCAATTTCCCCACACTTTCCATACATATCCATTGCAGCATTTGTGACAAAAAGATCGGAGGCAAACCAAGTTTAATTGCCAACCATGAAGCTGTTGGCCTTCCTCCAATAAGGCCAACTTGGCAGTAGCAGCAAGGCCTTCAGAGAAGCTGAACTGATCTAATTCTAATCCAGTACATCTCATCTTTGAGATAAGTTTTAAAATCTCTTCTCCACACCCGTGATGAGCATTTGCAGCGATCATGGCATTCCATGAGACTGAGTTCTTATTAGCTAATCCATCAAAGATGTAATTACTCGAATTGAGATCCCCACACTTGGCATACATTGTGATAAGGGAATTCTGCACATATTTATTTGATTCAAATCCTGTTAAAACTATATGCGCATGAATTGGCATCCCATGCTTTAGTAGATTACCAGGAGCCAAGCAAGCACCAAGGACATTTGCAATTGTAATGTAGTCCACAGGCAACCCTTTTTCTCTCATTAATTTATAAGCTTTAACTGCCTCATCTGTTCTCCGTTCTCAGCATATCCACCAATGAATGCATTCCAAGTCACTTCATTTCGTTCGGGCATCATTTGGAACACCTTTTTTGCTTCAGCCATCATACCAGACTTGGCATACATGGTAAGTATTGCGTTGCCAACGACCAAATTTTCGTGTAGTCCTGTAAGAATCGCCAGAGCCTGAATAATCTTGCCTTGAATGACAACTCAGGATCTGAACAGGCAGCCAATGCACTAGTAAAACTCACATAATTCACTATTTTTTGCTTCAGCAGCATATTAGAGAAAATTTTCAAGGCATCTAAGCATTTCCCATCCTGATATAGCAGACCATCAGGGAATTCCATGAGATCGAATCCTTCTCTGGCATTTCTTGAAATACAAATTCTGCATCTTCTGATCTTCCAGCCTCAGAATACATACCTAGAAGCGTATTGCATACACAAACATCCAAATGCAAACCCAACTTAACTACTAGACCATGAATTCCTCTACCCCACCTCAAATTATCCACAGAACCACAGACTGACACACAAAGTTGAAAGCGTAGTAGTATTTATTTCCTTATGAACATTACGCATCCAATGAAAACATCTTAGCGATCCATCGCACAACGTCCCAGCCACTACGTACATATACAGATATCAT
Source organism: Acer yangbiense (assembly GCA_008009225.1). Classification (NCBI taxonomy): domain Eukaryota; kingdom Viridiplantae; phylum Streptophyta; class Magnoliopsida; order Sapindales; family Sapindaceae; genus Acer; species Acer yangbiense. The sequence goes on from CM017762.1 coordinate 67,600,725, forward strand.
TGAATTCCATGAGATTGTGTCTCTTTCAGACATGCTGTCAAAGACACCGCGAGCTTCTTTTGCTCTACCAAATTACCAAACATGGATATAAGAGAGTTTGACACAGACACGTTATTCTCTAATCCAAACTTTATTACATGTCCAAGAACTTGATAACCCACAAATCATTTTCCATTAACCCGCAAGAAGTGATCACTGTTGCAAACGTGTTTTCATTGCAATCCACATCTTCACGTCTCATATTCCGATACATATATTCATAACTTCCGACGGATTCCCATTATCCAAATAACCAACCATTATGAAGTCCCAAGAAACTACATTAGTATTCGGCATCTCCTCAAACAGCCTCCTAGCATTCAAAACCAACCATAAGTCCCATAAAAATGCAAAAGCGAGGTACCCACAAAACACACTCAAAACCAACTTTCACCGCGAAACTATGCACTTAACACCTTCACCAACCGAAAACCCGACCTACCACACCCAGTCATCAAACTAGCAACCAAAACCCCACTTGGCCTGACACCAAAACCCACATTTCACTAAACAAACCAACCGTTTCCCGATACAATCCCAACCTCACAAGCCCCGACATCATGTTGTTCCAAGAAGACTCATTCCTCTCACGCATTTCATCAAACACGTGACGAGCAGCCCTTGCACAACCAAACCTCGAGTACATACTAATCAACGTGTTGTTTAAAAACACACCGAGACTCAACAACCCTGTTATACAGAGACCGTGCAAGGCCTTTCCAGTGGCTTCTCTGGTGATTTGCGAGAAACCCTTTTGATAAAACATGATATTTCCGGGTTCGGGTCTGGAAGTGAAACGAAGCCATGGTTGGTGGTGGGTTGTCGTTCTTCTTGTTCTTGTTGGTTTTCTAGACATGGTACTGCTAATGTGGAGAAGGGTCTTGGCCTGAAGTGATTTTCGCGGGAAAAAACGGTCAGTTTTGAGGATTTTAATTTCCTGAGTTGCATAGTTTTTTTATCACTCTCGAACGAGACGGTCTTAGCTCGTGAAATTTAAATTTGGCTAATTTGAGCCGACGTGACCTGGCGTGTCGGCTCATTTTGAACTGACTTGAGCGGGCTCGTCGGCTAACGTAAGCCGACGTGCTTTGGCCTTTGGGCATTGTCGATTAGTTCACGTTCAAGTATAAATTTTTTTTTTTTTATTTTTATTTTATTTTATTTCTTCCATTGGATTTCCACTTGATCATTGAAATATGAATATATTTTTACCTTTTTTTTTTCTTCTTAAAATTCAAATCTAGTTGAATTAATCAAATTATAATGAGTTTATTTAATTAAATAAGTAAGTGCATTGAATTTAATTTTTGCTAGCATAAATGTATCCTTAGAAGATTAATTCATTTTTAATTGATTAGATTAATATAATATAATGAATCTTTCAGTTGGTTAAATGTACACATTGAATCTCAATTGAATAAATGAGTAAAATGGATGTTTAATTTAATACGATGCATGTTTTTGATTAAATGTATACAATTACAATCAATTTATTTAATTAAGAATAATGCTAGACGTATCAATTTTTTTTCCCAAATGATGTGGCATGTGAGGTGTCAATATCATATCAATCACCATATAATCTCATGATTTATAGGATACTGACACCTTACGTGCCACGTCATTTATGACAGAATTTGAAAAAAAAAAATCGGGACGTCTAGCATAACTCTTTAATTAAATAGGAATTTGCTATGAATTTAATTTTTAGTTGGTTAAATTAGTATAACAAAATGAATATTTAATTGGTTAAATGTATCTCAATTGAATAATATGTATGTGTGTAATAATAATAATAATAATAATATACGTAAATATGTCAATAATTTATCGATAAATTAATATACCAATTAATAAATAGATTTTATTCGGTCCCAACATTATTTATTTATAGATGTTATACTATATATATATATAACATTATAATTTTCTGAAACAATTCTCATAGTTATTTTAATATTCAGTTCTTGGCATTTAAATTGAAATACAAAATAAAATCACTAATTTACAACATAAAATTAGACCCAAAAAAAAAAAAACAAATCTCAGTTAAAAACTGGCTGCAGCCTGCATGCATGAGTAAAAGAAACTTAAAATATAGACCTCATTGTAAAATTACTCTATATATATAACCTTTTTTTAAAAAATAAAAAAAAAAAAAACTTAATGTTTTAATTAAAATACAAATAGTAATTCATGTCGATCCGCATGAAAATAAATGTGGGCCAAAATTCTTGGTTTTTTTTTTGGGGAATGCTATTTACCTTTCCCATTTGCCTTTCCCATTTACCTTTCCCACTCATTGTTTGACACGTGTACACTTTTTCATTTAATAAAAAGCTCTCACTTTTTGCTATAAAGCTTGTTTACGTCTTTACCCCTTATTAATAAAAAAGTGCATTTTTGCTCACCCACATTAACTAGAGGTAACCATTACCTCCCACCCCAAGTGTTGACACGTGTCCCAAACTTAATCCAAAGTTCAAAGTTAACCCAAAATTAACCAAAGTTTGGGACACGTGTCAACACTTAGGGTGGGGGGTAATGGTTACCTCTGGTTAATGTGGGTAAGCAAAAATGAACTCTTAATAAAATGATAAAAACAACCATCAAGGGTAAATACGGAAATAAGCTTTGTAGCAAAAAGTGAGAGCTTTTTATTAAATGAAAAAGTGTACATGTGTCAAACAATTTGTGTGAAAGGTAAATGGGAAAGGCAAATAGGAAAGGTAGATAGCATTCCCCCTTTTTTTTTTTTTTTTTTTTTTTTTGAGAACACCAAAATTCTTGGTTAAAACTTTAAAAACCAATGCTATATATTGTTATATAATTAACGGTTTTTCTTTTTGTAGATTTTTTTTACTATTTTTTCATTTTGGTGAATCAAGGTATTTCTATCTTTTATCATTTTTTAACGGTCAACTCTCACACTTAATGGTCAAACCCCAACGGCAGAGGAGGTGAGTGTCAATTAACGATAAATTTGTTTCCAACTATAAAAGAGTAAACCTCAGTGGAGTTTGGTGTAATTACCTCAAATATTAATCCATGTTGATCCGTACAAAAAATAATGCATGAAAATAATTTAGGGACACTTATGTCCACACAGCCAAAATTCTTGGTAAACTATAAAAACTAGCTAGGGTTATTATATGATGACTACTTTTAATGAAAAATATTGTTATATTTACCATAATGAAACCCTAAATCCGATCTTTCATCTATATTTTAAAAATAAAAAATGAAACCCTAAATTTTCTTCAAGTTTTCTCTATATATTTTTGCCGTCTGTTCTAGCTCTAGACTTATCACTATGGAATTCCCGCGAAAGCCCCTCCATGTCCATAGCTTAGCCGTCGCGGATCTTCCACCAGAGATGATAGTGAGCATACTCTCGATATTGCCAGTTAAGTCTCCATGCTGATTCAGGTGTGTATCCAAATCATGGCTTGCTTTAATCAGCGACTCTCGATTTGTCAAAATGCATCTCACTAAAACCGAAAGAGAAAATCTGTTTATTGAAAGCAGAACATATGATGTTGGAATCTGCTGTTTTTACTCTATAGACCTTGAAAGCATAACATATGATGTTGACAAAGTTGTTGCAGTGAAACTGGATTTTGATATAGAAGGTGGCCGTTATCCACGGATTAGTAGTTATTCTAATGGTTTGTTGTGCATTGTTCTTGAAAATTGTTTTTGGTTGTATAATCCTTCAACTAGAGAACGTAAACAAGTTAAATTTCAAGGTGGCATGAAATGTTGCTTTGAGTTTGGTTTTAGTTATGTCGACTCTATTGATGATTACAAATTTGTTAGATTACATCATCTTGAAAAAATTGTTGAGATCTATTCTCTAAGAAAAAATTCTTGGAAAAGTATTAAAATTGAACATGATCTTATTCTTTATAATATTAGGTATTGTACTTGTGAACTGGTGGGGTTCCCTCTAAATGGAGCTATTCATTGGGAATTTTATTACTATGATAAGATTGAGAATCCATCGGTGATTGTTGCATTTGATTTGTTTGAAGAGAACTTCAAAATCCTAACTCTACCAAATATAATAGTAGGAAGCGAATTTGTTGGAATTTTCGGAGGGTATCTTTGCACGATAAGCAGAAGCAGACGAGGTGATATAACCGGAATTTGGGTTATGAAAGAATACAGTGTAAAAGCATCTTGGACTAAAATTTTGACAGTGAACAACATACCGTATCCACGACCATTATGCTATTTAAAGAATAGTAACATAACGATGTTTTCTACATCCAAAGGATTGGCATTTTATAATCCAGAATATCAGAAATTTAAGAAAATAGAGGTCGATGGTATTCAAAAGTTTTGGGTCGTCTATCCTTACGTGGAGAGTCTTGCCTCACCCAATTACGAAAATCACTTCACAACTGAAGGTAATCATATCATTCCACCTATTCTAAGCTTGTTTAATTCAACTCTTCTATATATTATATTATGGTTATTATTACATGTGATGTTTTTTGCTATATATATATATATTGCCTGTTGTTGTTGAATATTTTAACTAGTTTACAAGTTTTCTTATAGTTTTACTATTTTGTTGCAGATCAGAATTTTTTGGATTATTGGTTTTAAGTAGAGCCAGAGGTGACTATTAATGAAGAACACAATTTGCCTTTACATGATCACTCTCAAACGAAATGGTCTTAGCTCCTGAAAATTTAAATTTGGATAATTTGAGCTGATGTGACCGGGTAAGTCAACTAATGTAATCCCACTTGCAACTGCAACTACTCGAATCCAGGATATTATAAAGTTGAATGAGCATTCTTACCAATGAGCCACATGTTTTGAGCCAAATTTGGATAATTTGAGCTGTTGGGGACGGGAATTAGTTCCCTCATCCCCAACATGTTTTTATTCTTATTTTTCTTGTGTAATTTAATTATTTTGAATTAATTTAAATAGGAGATTACTACTTTGAGTTTTGAGTGTTTTATTTTTTGAATGGTTTAAAAAAATTTAAATAAAAATCATTTCATATATCTTCTCTCCCTTCTTCTGAATCTCTCTCTTTTCATCTACAATTTGTTTGTGTTTGGTGGATGGGTTTGCGTTTGGTGGATGTTTGTTTGTTAGATGTTTGGAGGTTGGGTGATTATCGATCAGCGGCAAGGGTGACCTTGTTTGGTGGCTGGGTTCTGGTTTGAGTGGCTGGGTTTGTGGGATGGTCAAGTTCGCGATGTTGCTATGTGGCTAGGTTCATGGGGTTTCTAGGATCCATGGGGTTTCTAGATTCATGGCTGGGATCTTGGGGGGGTTTTGTGTTTGTGGCTGGGTGGATGAGTTCGACGGCGGTGAGGGTTGATGGGTTAGGGATTCGGCAGCGCGGCGATCTCCGTGGAGGAGATGAGATCAAGGATGCATCAAGTTACTTTTCAAAAAAAGAAATGGGTCTGGCCACCGGGTTAATATAAATATATATATATATATATAGTCTTTATATTATCAGTTCGAATTGATATAAAATATGTCAGTTCCTTGCATATGAGTCATTGGATTTAAAAGATGCTTTGACAAGTGTATGCAGCCAAGTCAAAGTACTTAAATATAATGACCCATATGCAAGAAACCGATATATCTTTTGTCAGTTCGAACTGATATATCTTTTATCAGTTCGAACTGATAATAGAAAAATTGTATATATATATATAATTTTTTAGAATATTCTGTTTTCATCGACTCTCAACCAGATCAATTTTAAATTGTGTTTTTACTTTTGATATCCACACTCCATCTCAGAGATGGACAGTGGATATCCTCTTTTTAAAAAATAAATCCATCCTTTTATTAAAAGATTTTTTTTTACAATAATGTTGTTCCACCCAAAAAACTAGAGTTCATTTTTGTTCACCCCTTTTAAAAGGGAAGGGGTGAGCATTACCTCCATCTCAAATAGCTGATATGTGTCCAAAACTTAACCCAAGTTAACAACTTTAACTCTCATTTTTGCACTATCGTTTTTACCCCTCTGTTTGTAAAAGTAACAAAACAGAAAAGGACACCATCAGAAGACAAAAAGACGTCTTCTTCTTCGTTGTCTCAAAAAGAAAAGTCTAAGTTTTTTTTTTTTTTTGGTTTCAAACTTTGTAATGAACATAAGTCGACATGCTGTTGTTGAAGTAAATTCTAATGACGAGCTTCATCCAATGTATTTCTACTTTTGTCCAGTTTTGTCCAATTGTTTACTGTATTAGGTATATATTACTCTTGGTTTTTTATGCATATATTTATTTGTACTTGTTCCAATGCACTTAATCAAGCACAAATAACGGGGCATATCCTCTATGCATCTTCTTTAAAGAAGCGGAGTCAGATTTCTTTTATTTGGTTAATTTGATTGATGGATTATTATTCTAAATGTTTAGGTTCCGCGTGTGACTTTCCAATATTGTTAGTGAAGCATTAAACTTGCTATCTACCAAGGTAAGTGGTTTTTGCATAGTATGTGGTTACAAAAAGAAAAAAATATATTTTTCTTATGAAACAAATTTAATTATTATATTATTATGTTATAAAATGATTTATATATTTATATATGCTTCTACTTATGTAAACTCATATTTTTCTACTTATATATTCTTTACTTACACGTTATTTATCCAATTCTTTAAATGAGTTTTGTCTTTACTTGAACTCTTGTTTAAAAGTTTATGTGTTCTGTTCTTTTGTGCTTTAGTAATGTAAATGTATTATTATATATATATTTTGAAAGTAATGTTTTAGCTCAATGTCAATAGTAAATGAAATTGTGATCACTAGTGAAAATGTAAATGCAGCACGCACGACAAATGAAATGATATGATTTTGGTCTTGTACCAATTTTTGAAATGTAAATAGCCGGGTCAACGGGGGTATTGGTGACATTACTTGACTTGAGCTTATTTTTATGAAATATTAATAATCGTTATCGTACAATGAAAATGTTACTTTAATTTTACAAGTTTACTTGTATTTGAATATTTGATTTTTGCTTTTATGTACTCTTTAAAAGCTTTTGGTATTTTTTGTAAATGTTTTCGATTGTGTATTATGCAATGCTTATTGAGCTGACATCACATCCCTTGTCATTTAACATTTTGCAGACACAGATTCTTAAAAGCTTACCGCTAGGGCGATAGATTTGGAGTTGGAAGTGATTGAGATTTTATGTAACGACTCCCTTTGATTTTGTTACTTAGAATTTGAATTTAGAATTCTCGGAATTGTTTTAATTTCCTTTAGTTCAATTTGGACCTTACTGTTGGTTATATTTGGAGGTATATTTTCGTTGGAGAATGATTTATTTGGAGGTATTTTATAATTATTAAATTTCTTTGGTGAATTAATTTATGGTTTATGATATAACATTTTATATCAAAGTGTTTAATTACTCTTTGAGTTTTGGGGTGTTACAAAGGAAAGGTGATTTAACTTATAAACATGAGGGTTCTCATGTGATAACAACTAAATATTCAAATAATTAAACAGGGAAAAAAAAAAGTTGATATGAACAACAACCTTCTTTGAACACTCCAAAATTAAAACAAAATAAACATGCAATTAAACTTATTTGCTATAATAATATAGCTAAAAGCAAATCTTTAACACCGTAGCTTATCAGTAGAAACATTGTTCAACAAACAACGGTTGAGGATTCCAATCATGAGATGGTGTAAGACGATTGTAAGAATCGCCCGAGAAATATGACTCGATGCTTCCATCTTCAATGTTGTAGATTCTCACATGTGTTGATCTATGTTTATTAAATAAACGAACAGCATCCAAATTGTAATAATCCATGAAGAATATTCTATTAGGCTTGAAATAAACAACATCTGATTCAATACATATCGAAGAGCTACGGCCCAGAAAGAGGGTTTTGTTGCCCAGATCCTTCGTCTTTGTCCAATTATTAGTGCTCAAGTCCACCTCGAAAACCTGGAATTCAATAATTCCATAGGTTGTCTTTCTATTTCTTCCACGTACTCTTCTTCCTCTACGCCAGTGCCATTCTACTTTTGTAACCACCAATAACCTTCTTCCTGATGATTCTACAATATATACTTCATCCCACAAGTCTTCTATAAGAAGACTTTCAGGCAAATTTGCTACTTGTGTCATGATTGGATTGTCCCCCGTAACGTCACAGGCCATTATTCGACAATGCCTACTTACTGTGTAAAACTTTCCTTCAAAATAAATAACGTCAAGGTAGTCGTTTTGACCTGCGTTGATTGTTGTCCAAACTTCATCACCAGGTTTTGAATATGTCAAATCTCTTCTTGGACCTCCATGGAGTATCATCACCGTATAATTTGATGTGAACAAACGATTTGATGAGAGAACAACTTTTTGGATGTATAAGTTAAGATTATTGGGCCATTGTGGTAGTTTAATTTGGGCGCCGGAAAAAGGATGTAAAAGACTCAAACTCAGAGGCCGCCTCACAATTACAATGTCTATGAGCCAGCCTTTTGAAGAATGGCAAGTTAACCTGGTGCTCCCACGTAAGGCGAAGAGGTGGAACTGTCGGTCCATGATACCTTGTACTTTTTCTTGTGGAAAGAAATCGGTCTCGGGTATGGCGAGGTGTTGTTGAGTGATACCCTGTGCTTGTACTTGTGGAAAGATGAAGAATTCGTATAAATTGCTGCCTTTTTTTGGTGGAAGCATGAGCCATGGCATCCGATACTTGAATTTGAAATTCTGTAAAGAAGATCGCCATGAAGTGCAAACCATACGAAAAGCAACAAAGTCCCAGTACAGTTTTATCCGCCCAGCAATTTCCTCCAAAACAAGACCATCCAGAGCAATCCAATCGGGCTTTTTTGCCATCTTCATCTTCATCTTCATCTTCATCTTCTTTGGTGTTGGCATCTAAGCCGAAGTAAAAAGAAATTGTTAATAGTTATACAAGAACAAAAGAAAAAGCGATAACATATTCTATATATATAGAGAGATAAAAAAATCTACTATTAGGAGTCGGTCTTCAGATTCCAAAAAGGAAACCCACGATTTCTCAAAATTAATATGTTATCCCAACCTTTTAAGTAGTTTGATTTCCCACTAGATTAAAGTTTGATATAAAAAAATTGCGTAAATTTGAATTTTATTATTTACTTGAAAGAAAAAACAAAACAAAATCTCAAAAAATAAATAAAAACTTAAAAAAAATCAAACCTTTTCTGAAAGGATTGAAAAAAAATCAAACTTTAATCTACATTAGTTTGCTAATTTCTAAACGGAAAAGCAAAGTGGAGTAGGATTGGTCTTCAGAGTCCAAATTAATCTGTTAACCGAACCATCCGAACAAAACAAAATCATTCGAGATTAAAGTTTGATCTCAAATGATTTTCAAGTTTCAAACTTCGATCGGATCTGGAACAATCCAAACTATTTGAGATTAAAGTTTGAAAATAAAAAAGGAAAAAAAAAATCAATCAAAATTGGCATGAATTTGAATTTTATTATTTACTTAAAATAAAAAACAAAACAAAATCCCCAAAAAATAAATACAAAATTAAAAGATCAAATAAGATTCGGGTTAATTGCACTAACTTACCCTTATTTTATTGGATCTAGCAAGATTTCAAAAAGGTGTCCTAAATTAACATAAACAACTCTTGCCATCAAGTCAATCCGTTAACTTTAACGGTTGACTAACATTGACCTATGAAAAACCAAATATACCCCTATCACATCATACCAAACATAAAATATTTTTAATTAAAATTTGAAAAAAAAAAGATAATATATCGACTACCTGCGGAAACATTCTAAATTCACAGAGAAACCTCCTCTGTGACTTACAGGAGGTCGATCTCCAAGATTGACGGAGATCTCTTCCGGTAAGTAGGAGATCGTCAAAGATCTATTTTTTCCTACTACACCACTGGTAGATTATCTTGTTTTTTTTTTTTTTTTTTAATATTTGATTTTTTTAATTTTTATATTTGAGGTGATGTGGCAATGGTATATTTGGCTTTCCAAGGGTCAAAGTTAGTCAACCATTAAAGTTAACTGATTGACTTGAAGGCAATGGATGTTTGTGTTAATTTGAGGTATCTTTTTAAAATCTTGCTATATCTAATAAAGTAAAGGTGAGTTAGTGCAATTAATCCAAAAGATTCAGAAAAGAAAGAGAAGAAACTTTACCGTACTCACAAGTAGACAACAACCACATATCAAATTCACAAAACTCCACTGATACGATAACGCGACATAGAGGTGTGAAGGAAGTGACTTTTAGATATTATCCAAAGGATTTGTGAAAATGAAGGAAAAAAATAGCCTCAGCTATCGGCGGCGGAGAAGGAGGATAATGGGTAAAAAGGGAGATAGGTTTTTATACATATTAGGTTTCGTCTAGATTTTACAACGCTTGGTGTCAAAAGGCCCAGATTTATCAAACCTGGTTTGGGTCCGGTCCGGATCTGGTCCGATCGGCCCTTTACTGTGTATATATATATATGTAAATGATGATTGATGCAAATTGTCCCAAAATCCACCAACTTCATACCACAGATCACATATTTATGCCCATGACTGCTTCTACAGCTTTTACTTTGCAAGAATCACACCACACATATTACGAGATTTGTAATATATATGAGTTTGTGGAACTTGAAAAGATCACATTTTTATTAAAATATATTACAAAGGGGTGGAGACCGAGGGAGATGGGGTCGGGGGGAAGGGGTTGAAGAACAGGGGTGGGAAACTTCCCCATTCCCATTTGACTTATTGACATCCCTATTACCATCACAATCAGGCCAAATCTGCTGCTTTTTTGTATTCAAAGCCAATCCAATTAGATGCATAGTGTACACACCACACAATACAAGGCATCTCCAAAGCAAAATTTGTGGCCAAAATATATAAGACAAAGGCAATCTGATCAAAACAGAGAAATGTAACAGGAATGTAGCATTAATTTAGGAATCCAGGACTCGTAAGTAACAGAGATATACTGAGAAAATAAGGCATTCATTGGAAAGAGAAGTGCAATCCGCATATACAAAGCCTAAGCAGAGGGAAAAAAAAAACGATGCTAAAACAAGCAGGAAACTACTCGGCTGTTGTTCTAATACACTGTTACTTTAATTTCCAGTTATGGGCTGATCGCGGCCCACTTGAAATTCCTTCGTAGTATCGAGAATCAAGCTTCTGCTTGTTCCATGCCTTGATGAAGTCTAGAAAATATTCACGTTCAGAATCAGACGAAAGATCGGCGAAGAACACTTTTTTCTCTTCTATTAACCAGGTTGCAAACTTGTTGTTCTTGGGGCTTGTTTGGTTGGGTTTTTGAAAATCCTCTATTCGTAAAAGGTCTACTTGTAGTAGATCTAATTGAAATAGAGTTTTTGAAAAAAAAAATATAGTTGTTTGATTGATAATTAAAAAAGTACTTTTATAGCAGTATACCGTTTGGTTGTAAACTCTCAAAAAGTCTACTGATATATTAAATTACTAAAAAGGATATATTATTTATTCACTCTAAAAAAAATTGAACTTAAAAGATTTTCTATATATTAACTATATTTTTTATTACACAATAATAATAAAATTCAAAACTTTCATCATATAAACTAAAAAAAAAAAAAACAACAAGCTTTATTGAGAAAAACAACCAAAAAACACATAGGGGGAGCCAGGGCACACACACCCAACAGCCCAACAGCCCAAACAAGGGAAACAGGGCAGCACGCCCACAAACAGGCAAACACCAAAGGAAAACAGAAAAGCAAAACAGCCAACAGAGCAGGGGCACAGCTGAGCCAAACACAAGACGAAAAGATTAAATGATCAATATTTCATACAAAGGTAAAAAGTTAAATGGAAAAAAAAATTAAAATAGACTATCTGTAGAGAGCAAAAAATAAAGAATATAAATAGGTTCCAGGGTTTTATTTTAATAAAGGTATTCCATGTCAATAATAATGAATTAGGGATATATAGGTCATATACTTCTTTTTTTAAAAGGTCTATTTCGAAAAGCTCATAGGGAGGAGCTTTTGCCTAGTAGAGGTTTAAACTCTACTAGCCTCTACTGAATTTAAAATAAACAATTTCAAAAGTCCAACCAAACAACTATAAAAAACTCAAGTAGAGGTCCGTAGACCTTTTAAGCTAATAGAAAGCCCAACCAAACAAGCACTTAGAGAAGTAGTCATCCTTCGTCAGCTCTTGGAACTCAAGTTTCGGATGATAATAAAAAAATAGTAATTCCACAAGTATCAAAGATGTTGGATTGCATTTAATACAATTCAGTGATTTGCAATTAAGTGAAAAGTAAATATTTTTTACTTTTTATTTTAAGGTGTTTTTTGGTATTTTTAAATTGTTTGACTACATAAAAAAAAAAAAAAAAAAAAACAACTTAATAATTATAATTCAGACCCATTAAGTTTTAAGTGGAAAAAACAAACGACCCCTTAGATCGGAAGGGAATAACGAAAGGGCACTGAATTGGGGATATCAAGTTATTACTTAATATATGATGACTACTCTTAATGAAAAATATTGTTATATTTACCTTAATGAAACCCTAAATGCGATCTTTCATCCATATTAAAAAAAAAGAAAAACTGAAACCCTAAATTTTCTTCAAGTTTTCTCTATATTTCTTGCCGTCTGTTCTAGCTAGCTCTAGACTTATCACTATGGAATTCCGGCGAAAGCTCCTCCATGTCCAAAGCTTAGTCGTCGCGGATCTTCCACCAGAGATGATAGTGAACATACTCTCGAGATTGTCAGTTAAGTCTCTATGCCGATTCAGGTGTGTATCCAAATCATGGCTTGCATTAATCAGCAACTCTCGATTTGTTAAAATGCATCTCACTCAAACCCAAAGAGAAAGTCTGTTTATTGATGCTGAAAACTGCTCTTTTTACTCTATAGACCTTGAAAGCATAACATATGATGTTGACAAAGTTGATACAGTGAAACTGGATTTTGATATAGGAGGACGTAAGTGGAATCCAAGGAAACCATGGATTAGTTATTCTAATGGTTTGTTGTGCATTGTTCATGAAAAATGCTTTTGGTTGTATAATCCTTCTACTAGAGAACGTAAACAAGTTAAATTTCAAGGTGACCGGAAATTTTGGTTACGGTTTGGTTTTAGTTACGTCGACTCTACTGATGATTACAAATTTGTTAGATTACATAATCTTGAAAAAATTGTTGAGATCTATTCTCTAAGAAAAAATTCTTGGAAAAGTATTGAACATGATCTTTCTAATGTTGGGTTTGGTATTCGTCAATGGGTGGGGTTCCCTCTAAATGGAGCTATTCATTGGGAATTTTATTACTATGATAAAATTGAGGAACCATCGGTGATTGTTGCATTTGATTTGTTTGAAGAGAGCTTCAAAACCCTAACTCTGCCAAATATAATAGTGGGAAGCCGATTTGTTGGAATTTTTGGAGGGTGTCTTTGCATGGTAAGTAGATGGGATGAAATAAACGAATTTTGGGTTATGGAGGAATATGGTGTAAAAGCATCTTGGTCTAAAATTTTGACCGTGAACAGCATACTGTATCCACAACCATTATGCTATTTAAAGAATAGTAACATAATGATGTTTTCTACATCCGAAGGATTGGCAATTTATAATCCAGAATATCGGAAATTTAAGAAAATAGAGGTCGATGATATTCAAAAGTTTTGGGTCGTCTATCCTTACGTGGAGAGTCTTGTCTCACCCAATTACGAAAATCATTTCACAAATGAAGGTAATCATATCATTCCACCTATTCTAAGCTTGTTTTAATTCAACTCTTCTATATATTATATTATGGTTATTATTATATGTGATGTTTTTTGCTATATATATATATATATATATATATATATATATATATATATATATATATATATATTGCCTGTTGTTGTTGAATATTTTAACTAGTTTACAAGTTTTCTTATAGTTTTACTATTTTGTTGCAGATCAGAATTTTTTGGAATATTGGTTTTAAGTAGAGCCAGAGGAGACTATTAATGAAGAACACCCACCATATGCCTTTGCATGATTGGTATTTTAATTTATTTATTTTTAGATAGGCTTGTATTTTAATTGAAATACAAAATAAAATCATTAATTTACAGCAATGCAACAAAATTTGCCTTTGCATGATTTGCTCTTTTTGTAATTGGAGATTATATTTTCTAAAAACTTGCTTAGAAACGTTTATCTTTTAACTATTTGTAATGAAAGTTATATTACTGGATTTGTGTTGTAGTTAATTTTAGGGATTGTACATTTTATGTGATTCTTGAATTGAGTTAAAAGCTCAACTGTTTTATTTATATATGTTTCTTATTAGAAAAAGAAAAATCTCCAATTTTTTTAGATTAACTATAGGACGTAAATTGGACGAGATGAAGTTGGTTCAGTTTATTGTACCCTAAATTTATATAATACTTCAATAAATAAATAATAAATCCATCACTTTCATACCACAGATCACACATTTGTGCCCAATTGCTCATAACTGCTTCTACAGTTATATGTCTTTTACATTGCAGGAATCACACACACATTTCCCTTACAATTTTTAATATATTTAATATTATATATTGGATACAAGTTAAGAGATTTGTAATATATATGAGTTTGTTGAAGTATTACACTATTATACATAAATTTAGGGTTTTTTTTAGGGAGAAGGAGGACTCGAACAAACAACCTCGTGGTGCAGGATGTGAAGGGTTTATCACTAGACCAACCACATCTCGTCCATATATATGAGTTTGTGGAACTTGAAAAGATCACATTTTTATTAAAATATATTACAAAGGGGTGGGGACCAAGGGAAACAGGGTCGGGGGGGAAGGGGTTGAGGTACAGGGGCACAGGGAACTTCCCCATCCCCATTTGACCAGTTGACATCCCTATTACCATCACAATTAGGCCAAATCTGCTGCTTTTTTTGTATTCAAAGCCAATCCAATTAGATGCATTTTGAAGACACCACACAATACAAGCATCACCAAATCAAAATTTGTGGCCAAAATATATAAGGCAGAGACAATCTGTTCAATACAGAGAGATGTAACAGGAATGTAGTTTGTCACTGCTCTTGTTGGCATTAATTTAGGAATCCAGGACTCGTATATACAAGGCAGAGGCAATCTGTTCAATACTGAGAAAATAAGTCATTCATTCGAAAGAGAAGTGAATCTGCATATACAAAGCCTAAGCAGAGGGATAAAAATGATGCTGAAACAAGCAGGAAACTACTCAGCTGTTCTAAATTCTAATACACTGTTACTTTAATTTCCAGTTATGGGCTGATCACGGCCATATATATAAGGCAAAGGCAATCTGATCAAAACAGAGAAATGTAACAGGAATGTAGTCAGTCACTGCTCTTGTTAGCATTAATTTAGGAATCCAGGACTCATATGTAACAGAGATATACTGAGAAAATAAGTCATTCATTCGAAAGAGAAGTGCAATCCGCATATACAAAGCAGGAAACTACTCAGCTGTTGTTCTAAATTCTAATACACTGTTACTTTAATTTCCAGTTATGGGCTGATCGCGGCCCACTTGAAATGCCTTCGTAGTATCGAGAATCAAGCTTCTGCTTGTTCCATGCCTTGATGAAGTCTAGAAAATATTCACGTGCAGAATCAGATGAAAGGTTGGAGAAGAATACTTTTTTCTCTTCTATTAACCAGGTAGCAAACTCATTGTTCTTAGAGAAGTAGTCATCTTTCGTCAGCTCTTGGAACTCAAGTTTCTGATAAATAAATAAAAATAGTAATTCCACAAGTATCAATCAATTTGTACATGAATCCATGTCTATATTTAAATATCATCAGCCTAAAACCACACAAACACAAAATGTAGAATTCGTAACATGTGAAAAACTTCAAAGCATAGAATAACAAAACTCACAGAGTGGTGATCGTGTTTGGAATTTTTATCTCTGTGCTTATCCTTCGACTTCTTTTCTGAGATAAACTAGAATGTCAATATAAAGAACCTACTTCTCCATACGAGGAAAAGTAAGGAACAATAAAGAGGATCATTGCTCAGATTTTAGGTAACCATCAATACATATCATAGAAAAAGCTGAAGCACCCTAAGGAAAATCATAGTACATGACATTTTACATAAATCAAACACACAGGCCGTCTATAGACTTGGAAATGTAACAAGATCTACTTCTTTCTCTACAACTAAATAACTCTTGGCTACCCTTCATGACCCGAACAGAGAATAAGTGGTAGTTTTGAAACTAAATCAAACCATCCAAACATGTGACAATAACACGTACTGAATCGAGCCCACTATGAAAACTAAGAGTAGCTTTAGTACCAAATCGAAACAAGCCAATAGGCACTTGGAACTGCTGGTAGCTTTAGTCCCAAATCACATGCCACTAAAACAAAACCGTACATATCGAATCAAGCTAATATGCACTTGGAACCGCTGGTAGCTTTACTACCAAAATAAACAACCCTAACACATGACAACACTAAATATCGAATCAAGCCCACTACATGCTCAGCTGGTGAGGTCTTGGTGATACACTTTTTCATTTTTCAACCAAATTGGACTAGCATGTAGTGATGTATGAAAACAAAACCGTACATATCGAATCAAGCTAATATGCACTTGAAACCGCTTGTAGCTTTACTACCAGAATAAACAACCCTAACACATGAAAACACTACATACCAAATCAAGCCCACTTCATGTTCAGCCAGTGGTGAGGTCTTGACTATACACTTTTTCATAATTCAACCAAATTGGACTAGCATGTAGGTACTCAAGACTTGTCACACCTTCAAAATTAACAAGCTAACTCATAAGTAAAGATCAATTCTTCTGCCTAGTTACTTATCACTCAAAAAAATAAACAATTGAATTTGTGACTGCGCCCTGGATACCATTACCACTCCACATCCATTTTTTTTTTACAGAATTCTAAAGAAAGAACAGAATCCCAGCTCAAAATTTCAATCTAAACATGAGAAAACGTCAAATAAAAATTGAAACTTTACTAAATACCTCAATATAATCGAAAAACTAAATTATACCCAGTTCAAGTATCATCCTTAACATTAAAAAAAGGAAAAAAAAATATAAAAAAATCAAACATATGCATTTATATATATAAATTTTATACCTTTATCAGATCGGTGTTTTTGAGATTTCTTATCCGTCCCCTTCTCTCTCTTGTCACTTCTCTGTTTCTTGCTTCTCCTTTCATCTGCACAAACAGCACCAATCAAAATCAAAATCAAAATCAAAATCAAAACAAAACAAAAATTAAAGTTTGTCAAATATGGAGGTTGCTCACTAATAAAAAAGAACAAAAAAAAATAAAAATAAATAAAAAATTGAAAGGAAAAACAAATGTTGTAACCTTCGGATTCAGGAGTGGGACTTCTCTTCCTGATCTTCTTCTTCTCCTCCTTCGACTTTCTTTCGTTTCCCATTTTTGTTTTTTTTTTAGTTTTCTCTGATTTGGGATTTCGAGAGAGAGCTGATATGTACAGAGAGGTTCAATTCAATTGATTCGAAGCAGTAGTGTTCGCATACCATTGCCACCCAACCCATAAACGACATGCCGTTTTTCCTTTCAAAAAATAAAATTTTGTTTATATGTTTTATTTATTTATTGGGGTAGGATCCATGACCCCATTTTTTTACACAATTTTTGACACAATTTTTTGGCTATTGGATCTTACTTCTTTTAATGGATAGGATCGAACCCATTGCACCTCACGTGTCTTGTTTCCGATCACTATCTGACAGGGGCATAGCTGGAAAAAAAAATTCGGGGGGCTAATCTATTTTTTTCTTTCTTGTTTAAAAATCCTAAAATTTTGAACTAACTACTATGCAAAAATTTTCTTTGTAATAATCGAATCAAAACGATATGAGAGAAATTTCATTAAAAAAAAAAAAAAAAAAATCGAGGATATACCTAATAAGAGATAATGGTAACACACAATAAATTTTTTCGATATATATTTTTCTTTTCAAATCCCCAAAGGTAAATAAACCTTACCTTTCCTAATATTTTTGACATTATAACCTACGATAAAAAAAAATGACATAAATAAACATTTAAAAACAAAGAATAATCTTCAAAATTTATTATTAATTTTTTACTGCAAGTCCAATAAAAAGAAAGAGAAAGTGAAATTCGGGAAAGTGAAAAAAAGAAAGAAAAAATGGGAAAGTGATCGAAGAATGAATGATGCTGGAGAGTGGAGAGACAGATCTGGGAAAGTGAGAAAAAAAAAAAAAAGGTAAAATATTTAATAACAATTTATTTGGGCTAATTGGGCTTTTGGGTTTATTTTATTATGTTTAAGGTTGTTGGGCTTTTAAAAATGAAGATTGAATAGATAGCTGTGCAACTATTTCATTTGGGCTGTGCAATTAATTCATGGGGAATTATCATTTTAGTTCCTATGTTATTTTTTTTTTTGACACTTTTTTAACTGTCTTTCCAGTTTTCGCTGAGTGGTCTCTATGTTTTAAAAAATCCATCAATATAGTCCCTCCGTTAGTTTACCGTTAGCCACAGATAACGGAGAGAGGGTTATTTTCGTCATTTTGTAGTGTTGGTAGGGTATGTGGCCACGTGTTATTTAAATGTAATTAAAAAACAAATAAAATAAAAATAAAATATATATTAAAAGTGAAAGGAATCTGGTGAGAGAGAGGGAAAGGTCTTATTTAACCTTTCAATCCCTAGAATGAAAACAAATTTTTTGGTCCCCACTTCCTACTCGATAGCTTCCCAAATTCCACCAGACCTTTCCCTCTCAACTTTCCTTGTCGCGCATTTTCGATTCTCCTCCTAACTTCTAAAATTCTTTCAACTTACCACCGTATAAGGCTGAAAGGAACCAGTAAGCTCCCTCCATTACCGGCGACAGAGGACGAACCCAAACCCGTAAGTTGAAGTCTTTATTTAACACGTTTTCGATTTCGTTTTGAAGTCGTTTTTTTTTTTTGGGCTTCATACTAATACTCACCATGATGATTTTTCCATTCTCCACCCCAATTCAAAACCAAATGCACATTCTTCATCGTCAATCTTGAAAAATAATTAAACAAATATTATCAATCATTAAAATATTCATTAATTCAAAGAACATAAATGGAAAAAAATAAATTAACCATAAATAAATAAATAAAAAAGGCTTTTAAAATATTCATCGGGTCGAGGTGGCTCGACATCGGGACGGCTTGACCCGATGAAAAATTTCATCGGGTCAGGCCGTCCTGACATCGGGCCACCTCGACCTGATGGTTTTTCTAACTTTTTCATCGAGTCAGGCCACCCCGACCCAATGAATATTTTCATCGGTCCGGGGGGACCCAATGTCAGGCGACCCGACCCGATGGTTTTTTCAAAAAATTTAAACCTTAATCGAATTTAAGAAAACAAATTGGGAGGTTGGAAAAATATTGTAACAAAGTAATACTTACCTCTTCAAACCATTCCCCAATGTTTGTAAAACTTCAAATATGAAAAAGAAATGTGATGTATAGAAAAAAAAAAAAAAAGATGATGTAGAGAAAAATAAATGTTAGATGATGTAGAGAAAAAAAAAGGGTTAGTTGTTGGTCAATTGTTAGTTTTTTTTAAGGGTTGGTAAATGATAGGTTGGTGGTTAGTAAATGTAATTAATATGGTTAATAAATGGGGTGTAGTTATGGTAAAGGGTATTCATGTCATTTCAGGGCATTTTTGCAATTAATTTAGGTTTTAGGGTAGATTTGCAATTCAGTCCCTAAAATAGGGTAATTTTGCTAAAAACCCTTTGATATATGCTATAAACTGTGCAAAATTTGGTACGGTGTATAGCATATGTCAAATTTGACACAATAATAAATGTTGTCGTATTTGTTGACTTTTTAATTTTAAAGAATAAAAATTTAACGAACTTGGTAGGGAAAATTGAGATTGAAACGATTCTAACAAAATATTCAATGCATTGGTTGTATTTGTTGATTTTTATAATTTTAAATAATTAAAAAATATCAAATAGCATATCAAATAGAATTTTACATTGGAGTATAATGCTAAAATGATGTGCCAAATATAACATTTCACTATATTTTTTGCCAAATTTGATATTGATATTGGTATTGGCATATGCATAGAAGATGGTCTAATATTTTATAATGGAACCTTCAAGCATAATGGGAAGCTTTTGATTTTAAATTCTCTCATTTTTCTCCTCAATCCTCACTCAATTTATGTCAATGACATTTTTAATTGAAGTTTGATTGTTTTAAATCCCAATAAAGGGGACTGTTAAGTGTTCAAAACGGTACATTCACTCAATTTAACCATGCACCGAAGCCATACAAATTAATGATGTAGCAAAACTCTAATTGTATTTACTAGTACAATTAAAATTGCTAATATACTTATCTACAATTAATTATGATGATTAAATCATCATTTAATATAAAATATAATTTCTCTCTTTTCTAGCTTATTCATCGTTAAGTTATATTGTGTTGAGGTTGGTCTGATTGTCTGATGGTCACGTCTTAATTAAAATACAAATATTAATCCACAAAAAAAAAAAAAAAAAATGCATGAAAATAATTTAGGGACACTTATGTCCACACAGCCAAAATTATATGCTAAAACTTTCAAAACTAACTAGGGTTATTATATGATGACTACTTTTAATGAAAAATATTGTTATATTTACCCCGCGTTTACTAATCAGGAATGGATGGAATCGGAATTAAGTTCAACAGGAAAGGGAATGGAGGAGAATTGAAATCAAGTTATTAAATTATATTCCCTTACTTAAACTAAAGAATCAGAATGATACATAATTGGTTACAAAAATACCCTTATGTATAAAACATGATGATATATATATATATATATATAAAAGAGATATGAATATGCCGTAATTTATTTATTTTTTTGAAGTGCAGTTGGTTTTTTTTTTTTTTTTTTTAGTTCATAAATGGTATTATAATACGTATACATAAAGATGCATTTTTTATAAATCACATAGCTAGAATAATATTAATTATTAATTATGTAAACCAACATTAAGATTTTTTTTTTAAAAAAAAAAAAAAAAAAAGAGACCTGATTTACGTAAATTAAAAACAAAAGTCAATAATCATGAAAAAGATGATTGTTTTATTTTTTTTAAGTGAGGATATTTTAGTAAATATATCTTAAATTCTTTTTTCAATCAAGAAAGAGAACTTGATTTCTAGGGTGGGTGGGAGGAATCAAGTTCTCTTTTATCGATTTAATTCTTGATTTATGAGTTGGGTCCTAAGAATTTAATTTCCTATAAATTTAGTAAACAGTAGAATTCGAATCAGGAACTTAATTCCCTTTTCTAATTAGGATTCCTGATTAGTAAACACGCCATAAATGCGATCTTTCATGTATATTTAAAAAAAAAAAAAAATAGAAACTGAAACCCTATGGTGGTGTTTGGATGTGTTTTTAAAAACAGTTTTTTGTTTTTAAAAACAAAAAATGATTTTAATGTCGTTTGGCTACCCATTTTACAAAACTGTTTTTAAAAATAAAAAACAACTTTTTAAAAATTATAACTAAAAAGTTAAAAACAACTTTTTATTGTTTTTTATTGTTTTCAAAACAGGTTTTTAAAATAAACCATAACTTTTCCCTCCAAACAACTATTTCACTCATTTTAAAAACAACAACCAAACACTTTTATATCGTTTTCCGTTTCAAAAAACTACTTTTAAAAAACATTACCAAAAACATCATTTTTAAAACATGATTTCTATTTTTAAAAATAGTTTTCAAAAACACCATTTTAAAAACGATACCAAACGCGCCCTTATTTTCTTCAAGTTTTCTCTATATTTCTTGCCGTCTGTTCTAGCTCTAGACTTATCACTATGGAATTCCTGCGAAAGCCCCTCCATGTCCAGAGCTTAGCCGTTGCGGATCTTCCACCAGAGATGATAGTGAGCATACTCTCGATATTGCCAGTTAAGTCTCTATGTCGATTCAAGTGTGTATCCAAATCATGGCTTGCTTTAATCAGCGACTCTCGATTTGTCAAAATGCATCTCACTAAAACCCAAAGAGAAAATCTGTTTATTGATGCTGATAACCGCTCTTTTTACTCTGTAGACCTTGAAAGCATAACATATGATGTTGACAAAGTTGATACAGTGAAACTGGATTTTGATATAGAAGGACGTAAGTGGAATCCAAGGAAACCATGGATTAGTTATTCTAATGGTTTGTTGTGCATTGTTCTTGAAAAATGTTTTTGGTTGTATAATCCTTCTACTAGAGAACGTAAACAAGTTAAATTTCAAGGTGACCCGAAATTTTGCTTAGGGTTTGGTTTTAGTTACATCGACTCTATTGATGATTACAAATTTGTTAGATTACATCATCTTGAAAAAATTGTTGAGATCTATTCTCTAAGAAAAAATTCTTGGAAAAGTATTGAACACAATTGAAAAATTCTTGGAATTTTCGGAGGGTATCTTCGAAATTTTGCTTAGGGTTTTACAATTTTGTTGCAGATCAGAATTTTTTAGAATATTGGTTTTTAAGTAGAGCCAGAGGAGACTATTAATGAAGAACACAATTTACCTTGCATGATCACTCTCGAACAAGACAGTCTTTGGCTCATGAAAATTTAAATCGGGTCTAATTTGAGCCGACGTGACCAGGTCAAGTCGGCTAATTTTTGTTGTAGTTAATTGTTAGCTCTTTTTCGCTTAATTATCATATATGATTGTACATTTTATGTGATTCTTGAATCGAGTTAAAATTCAACTGTTTTAATTTATTTATATATGTTTCTTAATAAATAAAAAATCCCCAATTTTTTTAGATTAACTATAGGATGTAAATTGGACGAGATGAGGTCAATTGTATATCCTTCGCACCTATACATGAGATTGTACCATGAATTTATATAATACTTCAAAATATATATATATATATATATATGATGCAAATTGTCCTAAAATTCACCAACTTCATACTACAGATCACACGTTTATGCCCATCACACCACACATTCCCCTTACAAATTTTAATATATTTAATCTTATATATTGGATACAAGTTAAGAGATTTGTAATATATATGAGTTTGTGGAACTTGTAAAGATCACATTTTTATTAAAATATATTACAAAGGGGTGGGGACCAAGGGAAACAGGGTCGGGGGGGAAGGGGTTGAGGTACAGGGGCACAGGGAACTTCCCCATCCCCATTTGACCAGTTGACATCCCTATTACCATCACAATTAGGCCAAATCTGCTGCTTTTTTTGTATTCAAAGCCAATCCAATTAGATGCATTTTGAAGACACCACACAATACAAGGCATCTCCAAAGCAAAATTTGTGGCCAAAATATATAAGGCAAAGGCAATCTGATCAAAACAGAGAAATGTAGTCAGTCACTGCTCTTGTTAGCATTAATTTAGGAATCCAGGACTCATATGTAACAGAGATATACTGAGAAAATAAGTCATTCATTTGAAAGAGAAGTGCAATCCGCATATACAAAGCAGGAAACTACTCAGCTGTTGTTCTAAATTCTAATACACTGTTACTTTAATTTCCAGTTATGGGCTGATCGCAGCCCACTTGAAATGCCTTCGTAGTATCGGGAATCAAGCTTCTGCTTGTTCCATGCCTTGATGAAGTCTAGAAAATATTCACGTGCAGAATCAGATGAAAGGTCGGAGAAGAATACTTTTTTCTCTTCTATTAACCAGGTAGCAAACTCGTTGTTCTTAGAGAAGTAGTCATCTTTTGTCAGCTCTTGGAACTCAAGTTTCTGATAAAAAAAATTTAGTAATTCCACAAGTATCAATCAATTTGTACATGAATCCATGTCTATATTTAAATATCCTCAGCCTGAAACCATGCAGAAACACAAAATGTAGAATTCGTAACATGTGAAAAACTTCAAAGCATAGAATAACAAAACTCACAGAGTGGTGGTGATCGCGTTTGGAATTTTTATCTCTGTGCTTATCCTTTGACTTCTTTTCTGAGATAAACTAGCATGTCAATATAAAGAACCTACTTCTCCATACGAGGAAAAGTAAGGAACAATAAAGAGGATCATTGCTCGGATTTTAGGTAACTGTCAATACATGTCTCCATAAATAGAAAAAGCTGAAGCACCCTAAGGAAAATCATGGTACATGACATTTTACATAAATCAAACACACAGGCCATCTATAGACTAGGAAATGTAACAAGATCCAAACCTCTGATCTACTTCTTTCTCTACAACTAAATAACTCTTGGCTACCATTCATGACCCGAACAGAGAATAAATGGTAGTTTTGAAACTAAATCAAACCATCCAAACACGTGACAATAACACGTACCGAATCAAGCTCACTGTAAAGTATCTTTAGTACCAAATCATATGCTATGTGCACAAAACAACAGTACGTATCAAAACAAGCCAATAGGCACTTGGAACTGCTGGTAGCTTTAGTCCCAAATCACATGCCACTAAAACAAAACCGTACATATCGAATCAAGCTAATATGCACTTGGAACTGCTGGTAGCTTTACTACCAAAATAAACAACCATAAGACATGACAACACTAAATATCGAATCAAGCCCACTACATGCTCAGCTGGTGAGGTCTTGATGATACACTTTTTCATTATTCAACCAAATTGGACTAGCATGTAGTGATGTACGAAAACAAAACCATACATATCGAATCAAGCTAATATGCACTAGGAACCGCTTGTAGCTTTACTACCAGAATAAACAACCCTAACAAATGACAACACTACATACCGAATCAAGCCCACTACATGTTCAGCCAGTGGTGAGGCCGACTATACACTTTTTCATAATTCAACCAAATTGGACTAGCATGTAGGTACTCGAGACTTGTCACACCTTCAAAATCAACAAGCTAACTCATAAGTAAAGATCAATTCTTCTGCCTAGTTACTTATCACTCAAAAAAAGAAACAATCGAATTCGTGACTGTGCCTGGATACCATTACCACTCCACATCCATTTTTTTTTTAAGTATTCAAAAGAAAGAGCAGAATCCCAGCTCAAAATTTCAATCTAAACCAAATAAAAATTGAAACTTTACTAAATAACTCAATATAATCGAAAAACCAAATTATACCCAGTTCAAGTATCATCCTAAACATTTAAAAAAGAAAAAAAAAATCAAACATATGCGTGTATATATATAAATTTTATACCTTTATCAGATCGGTGTTTTTGAGATTTCTTATCCTTCCCCTTCTCTCTCTTGTCACTTCTCTGTTTCTTGCTTCTCCTTTCATCTGCACAAACAACACCAATCAAAATCAAAATCAAAATAAAAACAAAACAAAAATTAAAGTTTGTCAAATATGTAGGTTGCTCACAAATAAAAAAGAACAAAAAAAATTGTTGTAACCTTCGGATTCAGGAGTGGGACTTCTCTTCCTGATCTTCTTCTCCTCCTTCGACTTTCTTTCGCTTCCCATTTTTGTTTTTTTGTTTTCTCTGATTTGGGATTTCGAGAGAGAGCTGAATATATACAGAGAGGTTCAATTCAATTGATTCGAAGCAGTAGAGTGTTCGCATACCATTGCCACCCAACCCAAATACCCAATTCATTAAACGACATGCCGTTTTTGCTAAATTTTTGTTTATATGTTTTATTTATTTATTTTGTTTTCTTTTTTTTAAATAATAATTAATTTCTCCAAGGAAAATTAATTAATTTTTGTTTTTATGTATTATTTTAACGGGAGAATGAAAACTTAATTATTGATTTGTTAATACAGTATAGTGTTGACTGTTTACAGGTAAATCAGAAAATAGAATTCAATTCCTTATAATTCTCATTCTAATGAAAGTTGATTCCCTTTTGATTTTCAATCCTAATAAATAAACATGCTCCTTAGAAAAAAGAACTTAATTCATTAAGTTGGAGGCAGATTAAGGGGTCGTTTGTTTTTTCCACTTAAGACTTAATGGGTCTGAATTGAACTCATTAAGTTGTTTTATTTGTTTTTTTAAGTGGTCAAACAACTTAAAAATATCAAAAAACAACTTTTTAAAAAAAAGTAAGAAATCATAACTTTTAACTTAATTCCAAATCACTGAATTATAATTAAAATATTTTCTTCCAAGTCTATCCTCAAAAAAAAAAAAAAAAATTCTAAATTTATCCTAATTTGATATGGTGTAAAAAAATTTCTTTTAACGTATTTCTTATTTTAAAAGGCTTTTAGAAAGAAAGAAAAAAAAAAACCCTAATCACTTCTCATATTGAAATCTTCCTGGAATTAAACAATTGAATCTCTCCTACAAAATCCTAATAAGAATTCTTTAATTTATTTATTTTATCTACGTATAGTGGTGAATAATTTGTCTATCATATTATGGTATTTGTTATCGTTATTTTATTATGATATTATGATCATGATGTTATGATATATTGTTTTCTTCAGTAATCCAATTGTTTTTCCTGCATATCTTGATATATATATAAATTATATTATCAGTTCGAACTGATAAAAGTTATATCAGTTCCTTGCATGTAGACCACTGGATTTACATACTTTGACTTGGCTGTATGCACTTGTCAGTCAAAGTATTTAAATCTAGTGGTCTACATACAAGGAACTGATATAAATTTTGTCAGTTCGAACTGATAGTAGAAAGACTATATATATATATATGTATATATCGGCGTATATAATTTAGGGACCTATTTCAAAAAAAAAAAAAAAAAAAAGGGTATCTGGGAACCTTTAAAAAAAAAATGATTTCTTGTTGCATATAATCCAGGAAAAAAAAAAAAAAAAAAAAAAAAAAAAGGGTTTCTAGAATTATATACTGGATATTTGGACAATATGTAAAATTGAGCTTGTATTTTTTTTTTTTTTTTTTTTACAATAAATTGAACTTGAACTTTGTTTGCAAAATAACATACAAAATTATATTCCTGGATGAATTTTTTGTTTTGTTAAATTAAACTTTGTTTGCGGAACAATATGCAAAATCTTATAAAGAGTGTTGCAAGTTAAATTACTTCTTTTAATTAGTATGGGTATAGATGTAAAATTATTTCTTTCAGACAATTTTATTTTAAAAAAACAAACATGTTGACAGTATATTCAGATATGAGAAAAAAAAAATATATATATATATATATGTCATTCAGATTCAGATTTCAGTCACTATTCAGTCTTCAGTAAAATTCAGGACTATTCAGTCTTCAGACAAAAAAACAAACAACCCTTAAGTTTTCTTTATGATACCAACTAGAGTTTGGCTATTATGCAGGAACGTTAACAATACATTATGAATGTCCTTTAGATTTCAATCATATGGTTCAACTATAAGAGGAATTTAAAAATTAAAAATTAAAATGGATTACATCTCTCTTGTAAGCTAAATCCCGAACGTAAATGCATGATTTGTGTTCGGGAACACCTAACTTGATTCCTATTTAGTAAACAAAGTAATCTAAAACTAGGATTACTTTTATAATAAAAATATTGTAATATTAAACCCTAATAAAACTGTAGATATATTATCTCCAAGTTTTCTCTATATTTCTTGTCCTCTGTTCTGCTCTTGATCACTTGTCATCGCCCACTACACTATGGAATTCTACCGGAGTTTAGCCTCCACGGATCTTCCACCGGAGCTGATCGTTGATGTACTCTCGCGATTGCCAGTTAAGTCTCTATGCCGATTCAGGTGCATATCCAAGTCATGGCTGGCTTTAATCAGCCACCCTCAATTTGTTAGAATGCATCTCACTCAAACCCGAAGAGAAAATCTGTATATTGGTGATGAAAATTCTTTTTACTACGTGGACTTTGAAAGCATAACTTATGATGTTGACAAAGTTGATGCGGTGAAAATTGATATTACTGCGTTCAAACCAAATCCAAAAGATATGAGAAATGCATTGATTAGTTCTTCTAATGGTTTGTTCTGCATTATTTTTAAAAAGTATGCGTGGTTGTATAATCCTTCTACTAGAGAAGGCAAGCAAGTACCGGGTTTTAAATCTCGAGGCGACTTCCCATGTTTCTTGATGTACGGTTTTATTTTTGTTGACTCTATTGATGACTACAAGTTCGTTCAATTACATAATCGTGACAAAATTGTTGAGGTCTATTCACTAAGAAAAAAATTCTTGGACAATTATTCAACATGGTCTTGGTGATATTTGGCATGGAATTCATAGACTGATGGGGTTCCCTCTAAATGGAGCTATTCATTGGGAGACTTACTACCATAAGCCATCAAGAGTAGGAGCGATTGTTGCATTCGATTTGGTCGAAGAGAATTTCAAAATCCTAACTCTACTAAATATAACGATAGGACATAGTGAACATAATATTGTTGTTGGAATTTTCGAATGTTATCTTTGCATGTTAAACAAAAACAGATATGATAAACACGAATTCTTGGTTATGAAGGAATATGGGGTAAAAGAATCGTGGACTAGAATTTTGACTGTCACCCAATATCATCGGTATCTAGAACCGTTATGTTATTTGAAGAATAGTGACATAATGATGTTTTATAAAGCTAGTGAAGGATTGGCATTTTATCATCCAGCATATCAGAAATTTAAGAAAATAAAAGTTGATGGTGTTGAAAAGTTTTCGGTCACTCCGTTCTACGTCTTTCCGTACATGGAGAGTCTTGTTTCACTCGATTACAAAAATCACTTTGCAACTGAAGGTAATCACATATCATTCTACCTATTATATGCTTGTTTTAATTCAACTCGATCTTCTCTCTATATTATTATATTATGTTTATAATAAGTTTTCTTATGGTAATTTTACTATTTTGTTGCAGAGAATTTGTTGGAATATTGGTTTTAAGTAGTGGAGCTAGCAATGCAAGAGACACAATTTGCCTTTGCATGATTTGCTCCTTTTGTAATTGGAGATTATATTTTCTTTCTAAAAGCTTGCGTAGAAACGTTTATCTTTTAACTATTTGTAACAAATTTTATTTACTGGATTTTTGTTTCAGTTAGACCCCGTCCTGCAAACTGTTTTCAGCCTGTTTTCATTTTTGTTTTCCAAAAATGATTTTGGATTCGCGTCCTGTAACCGTTTTTCATTTTATTTTCAAAATACAAAAACAAAATAAAAAACAAAACCAGTGTTAAAAGTGGAAATTTTGAAAAACAAAAAAAAAAAGTTGTTTTTGTTTTTTTTTTTTTTTTTTCCAAATTTAGTGGGTCCCATATCATTAATATATATTTTATTTTAATAAAAAAAAAAAAAATCACCTGACATCTTCTTCTTCCTTCTTCCTCTTCCCGCCTACAATCACCTTCCTCTTCACCGACTTCTTCCTCTTCCTTCTTCTTCCTCTTCTTCCTCTTCCCGCCCAGGTCTTCTTCTTCTTCCTCTTCTTCCTCTTGTTCCCCTTCTTCCTCTTCTTCCTCTTCCCGCCGAAGTCTGCATCTCGGCACGTCTTCTTCTTCTTCTTCTTCTTCCTCTTCTTCCTCTTCTTCCTCTTCTTCCCTCTACATCTCACCGTCGAGATGCCGCCGGGATCTGCTTTGCATCTCGCCGGCGAGATCTCTTCTTCTTCCTCTTCCTCTTCCTCCCGCCGCCGATCTGCGTTGCTTCCCGCCGCCGATCACCGCCGATCTGGGCTTCTTCTTCTTCCTCTTCCTCTTCCTCTTCCTCTTCCTCTTCAACTGTTAAATTTCTTAAACCCTAAATTAAATTAAAAAATGTTTTTTTATTAATTATTTAATCATTTATTTATAATTGTTATAATATTAAACAAAAATTAAAAATTGATATTTCAATTTTCGAAAGTTTTCGATTATCCTACGAGATGCGTTTTTTCCGTTTTTATTTTCAAAATATAGATTCCAGTAAATGCTACCAGACACGTATTCGGAATTCAAAAATGAAACCAAAAACACTGTTTTCGTTTTCGTTTTCATTTTTCTTTTCGAAAAACAAAAACAAAAAACGGCTTGCAGGACGGGCCCAATTTCTAACCCTTTTCGCTGAATTATCGTATGTGATTGTACATTTTAGTATGTTCATGTCAAGTAATTCTTGAATCAAGTTAAAATCTCAACCGATTTTATTTACATATCATGTTTTCTTTATTAAAAATTCCCCATTTTTTTTTAGAAATATAGAATGTAAATTTGTTAAGATGAGGTTGGTATAATGGTATATCCATCACACCTATACCACGAGGTTGTGGATTCCAATCCCCCTTACTCCGCTCAGGCTTGGCTAGGGATGGCAATTAAACCCGAACCCGTGGGACCCGCCCGAACCCAACCCGCTTAAAGAGGGTTTGGGTTTGAAAATTATACCCGTCACGGGTATGGATTTGGAAAAAAATTCATACCCGAACCCGCGTACCCGCGAAAAATAAAAATTATATAATATTTTATTATTTAAAATATTATAAATTTAAACTCCAATAAAAACTTTTTAATTATATAAAGAATAAAACGTAAACATTTCAATCTATTAAGTATTTTTATTTTTTTAAATTATAATATTTCATATATTTAAATAATATAGAAACAATTTTTTTTTTTTTTTAAATGGTGGGTTCGCGGGTTTTACCCATGAACCCACTTGTTTCACG
Source organism: Acer yangbiense (assembly GCA_008009225.1). Classification (NCBI taxonomy): domain Eukaryota; kingdom Viridiplantae; phylum Streptophyta; class Magnoliopsida; order Sapindales; family Sapindaceae; genus Acer; species Acer yangbiense. The sequence continues at coordinate 67,631,416 of CM017762.1, forward strand.
GGTTCGTGGGGAACCCGGACCCGTTTATTTTCACAGGTTCGCGGGCGGGTTTGGTAGACACAAAATTTCGTAGGTTTGGGTTTGGATTTTACCGAACCCGCCCCATTGTCATTCCTAGGCCCGGCCCTAGGGGGAGCCCAGTGAGGCAACCGCCTAGGGCCCCCGATTGTAAAGGGCCCCCAAATTGTATTTTAAAAAAAAATGTTTTTATAATATAGTTTATCTAAGATTTTAAATAAAACAGGTCCATAAATGACTTTAAAAAAAATCCACCATACACATATAATTTTTTTTTAAAGGCCCACCAATGGAAACCCAACCCATAAATAAATTTTAAAATGGATCACTGTACATATATAATTTTTTTTTAAAAGGCCCACCAATAGAAACTCATTTATCATTCTTACAACAACATCATTGGATCAATGGTGGCGGTGGGTTGAATCCTAGCAACACTCATGTTTGTCACATATAATCATCTTTTATATCTCTAAAAAAAAACTCAATACTCTCTTTATACGAAAATTCAGAAGTTGTTGTTTCGAAGGTAATTAAATCAATACTCTTCATTTTTTTTTTCTTTTTTCGAAAACTTGTAAGCTTAATTAGTACTTTTGTTACTAAAAATGTGAAACGAGTAAGGTTTAAATGATATATTATTTGATGCAATTATAAAAATAAAATAAAAAATTGGTAATTTTTGTTAATTTTTTTTTACTATTTTGTTGTGTTATAGTGTTGAGTTTGAGTTATTATATTGATTTTTACAAGTACTTACTTGAGAAAAAAAATCAAGTAAACATACATAGAGTATCGAGAGCCTCATATTCTATAGTTCGTCTCGGGCCTCGAAAATCTCAGGGCCGGCCCTGACTCCACTAACCCCAAATTTATGAGATACTTCAAAAGAATATATATATATAAATAAAAATAATAATAAAAAAAAAAAGGATGGCAAAATTGTCACAACCGAAGAGCAAATTGGTTGTTCGCTTTAATATATAATTTCCATTCCAATGTATATTTCAGTATGTTCATCATAACATGTTATATATTCTTAAACTCAAACTAGCCTTTTAGGAATATTAAAGAAATATATTAATTGAACTATTACTATAAATTTGAGGTTTAGAAAGAGTTACGTGATTCAAACCCACAATCTCATGATGTAAAATGTGAAAGGGCATGTATACCACTCAGTGACTCGGTTAATCTCATATCGTTAATATTACAAAAATATTAACATTGTTAATGAGTGTGACAATTATGGATAATCTTTGTGATATTGATGTTGTAAATTACAATCTGATTGGGAATATTAAGTTAGATTGGAAGGGAATAACGAAAGGGCACTGAAATCCTATTTTGCTAGAAAACAAATTACTTAATTATTCTATTGAAACTTAAATTCCTAATTTGTGTGTGAAATCTATGCGATTTGAATCTCTTCTTTCACTTGAAAGGACTCTAGGTAAGTTTCTTCCAAGTAAGAAATTAAATACTGAAAAATATTGTAATATCAACCGTAATAAAACCCTAAATTAACTCCCTAGTTTTCTCTATATTTCTTGTCATCTATTCTGCTATTGACTTGTCTCTCACGTCACTATGGAATTCCTGCAAAATCCCATCCATGCCGAGAGCTTAGCCGCTGCGGATCTTCCACCAGAGCTGCTCGTGAACATACTTTCTAGATTGCCGGTTAAGTCTTTATGCCAATTTAGGTGTGTATCCAAATCATGGTTAGCTTTAATCACTCATCCTCGATTTGTCAGAATGCATCTCACCCAAACCCATAGAGAAAAACTATTTATCACCGATAAAAAGTACTCTATTTACTCTGTGGATCTTGAAAGCATAACCTACGATGTTGACAAAGTTGATGCAGCGAAAATTGATATTACTGCATTCGAATCAGATCTAAAAGATATGCGCAATCTATGGGTTATAGCTTGTAATGGTTTGTTGTTCTTTAATCTTGGAAAATGTTTGTGGTTGTATAATCCTTCCACTAGAGAACGCAAACAAGTACCGGATTTTGATTTTATGATGTCCACCGAACTTGGCTTTGGTTACGCTGACTCTATTGATGACTATAAGCTTGTTAGATTACATCGTATAGGACAAATTGTTGATGTCTATTCTCTGAGAAAAAATTCTTGGACAAGTATTAAACATGATCTTTGTATTAAGTATATGATTCGTAAACTGACAGGGTTCCCTCTGAATGGAGCTATTCATTGGTGGATTAATGGCATTGAGTGTAAGACGGAGATTATTGCATTTGATTTGGTTGAAGAGAAGTTCAAAACCTTACCTTTACCAAGTGAATTCCACAATTCTTTCCTTGGAGTTTTCAGAGGCTATCTTTGCTCATCCAATGGATTTGAATGTGATACATATCAATTTTGGATTATGAAGGACTATGGTGTAAAAGAATCTTGGACTAGAATTTTGAAAGTCAATTTGACAGTTATCTCGTTCCCTTATCTTCCCTTATCCAGTAACAAAGTGATGTTTTATAGATATACTAAATACCCATCCTACATTACTGAAGGATTGGTATTTTATAACCAAAAATATCAAATATCGAAGCAAATAGAGGTCGATGGTATTCAAAGGTTGTTTTTGGTTTGTCCATACGTGGAGAGTCTCGTCTCACCCAATTACAAAAATCAATTCACAAACGAAGGTATTCAACTCTTCTATTATCATTATATTATTACATGTTATGCCTTTTGCTTTGTTTTGCATTTGTTCTAATAATGTCAACAAAAACTTGAAAAACAGTTTTGATCAAGTGTTTGATGAATATCTAAATATCAATATATATCATACAGAGCATTATTTAATGGGTTCGTATTTCTAACAGGACACTTTGAACATGATCATTTCTATGTATTTTGAATCTATATAGTTAGTAACTTTCAAGTGCAGTACGGGATCCCTCATATGATAATTTTCATCCGTACAGCTTTGAGTATAATATATATTTTGCATGTTGTTGGGATATTTTTACTAGTTTATAAGTTTTCTTATAGTTTTACTGTTTTATTGCAGAGAAGTTGTTGGAACAATATTGGTTTTAAGTAGAGGAGCAAGCAATGCAAAATTATTGAAGAACACAATTTGCCATACATGATTTGCTCTTTTTGTAATTGGAGGTTACCATTTTTTTTTTCTTTTTTAAGTAGAGAGAATGTTTTTCCATCTTCTAGAAACGTAACCAATGTTATGTTACTGGATTTTAGTTGGAAGGTCAATTCTTCGCCTTGTCTTTTTCTTTTTTCAAATATTACAATAATTCGGGATTTTGTGGGAAAGAGAAGAGAGACTCGAACTCACAACCCCGTAATATAAGTGCAAGGGGCTTTACCACTGGGTCAACCTCATACTGTTGCCTTGTTTGCTTTCGTACATAATTTTCATCACATTTTAATATGTTCATAACATGTGATTCTTAAACTAGATTAAAGCTCAATCACGCCTTTCAGGAGGAGCTATATTGGAGAAATATTAACAACATTAATGAGTGTAACAATTATTGATAATCTTTGTGATATCGATATCTAAATTATTATCAAGAAGCTTTCATGGGTATAATTCAGCTGGTAGATGGACAAACATGGGGTTTAGGTAAATGACTCTCAAATCCTACCAATAACAAAAAAGCTTTAAATATATATATATGATCTAAATAGGTTGTTAGATAAATACCGTCAATAAATAAATAAATTATTATTAAGAACGGATTTATATGTGATCATAAAAAATTGTCACTCCTTGGATACATTTATAAATAATCAAAAACTAGAATAGTAGGATAACTTTCAAAAACTTTGATGTAATCAAATATAAACATAATTGTAGGATAAAATCGAGATGGTCTAATGGTAAACCCCTTACACTCATATTAATATGTTCGTGAGTTTGAATCAAATCTCTTTTTAAAATATAAAAATATTTATTTTTATATAATTAAAATTGTATCTTCTTACACAAATCTCCTTACAATCATATTAATAGTTTTGTGAGTTAGAATCAAATCTCTTTTTAAAAATATAAAAATATTTATTTTTATTTATTTATACTTTATTTTCGGTAGATGTTATTAAATATCAACCGTCGGATGTTATTTGGTTGATAAATAAAATTCCATTAATTGATACCAAACTTTCCCGCTCTTTCTCATTTCCTCTACACAAAAGCCCTCTCTGTTTCTATCACTTTTAACTTCTCTCGATTTTTCTCTCTGGAAAAACAAGAATCGATTGAAGAGAAAAAAAAAATCAACAAAAGAAAATGTTGAAGTCATTATTCAACAAATGGGTGTTTCTGGTTTTGATGATCTGTGTGCTCGTCTCTCTCAGAAGAACCCCAGAAAAGAGTATCGAATCAGAGACCGAGTTGACTCAACCGATCTTCTGTGTTTTTCTTCAAAGAGATTTGGCTCAAGAAGACGAAGCTTCTTCGGGTTCCATTCTCTACCTGGAATACGATTATTACCGCGAAACTTGTCCTGAAGCAGAGAAGATTGTGAATTCAAGAATGGCCGGGATTTACGAGGAGGATCAAGACGTCTCTGCTGGTCTCTTGCGTTTGTTTTTCCATGACTGCTTCATCAGGGTATGATTTTTGGCTTCTTTGTGACATTTTATCAAATGGGTTATGTTCCTTTTTTAGTACTTTTGTTCTTGATTCGATAGTGTGTTGATTTCTTTTGTTCTTCACTAACTGAGGTACGTGGCATTTCATTTCTTGAATTTAAGGGTTTTTCTCTATTGGGGTTGTCGTCTTTGTCTTGAAATGTAAATAATTTTAGGTCCAAATAAAGGTGTTCGATATTATGAACTATACTAACTTTCTGTGTTTTTCAATGTTGTTGAATTTGCTTGAATTAGGGCTGTGATGCTTCGCTGTTTTTGGACGATAGCAATGGCAATAAGAGCTATCTCATAGAGAGACAAGCGATTCAACACACGACCTTGAAAGGTTTCGATAAAATCGGTCTTATCAAGGAAGAGCTTGAAATGGCTTGTCCAGGGGTGGTTTCATGTGCTGACACTCTTGCACTTGCCACTAGAGATGGCATTCTTCTGGTATGCTTCAACACTCGATTATTGCTTCGTGTCCTTTTTCTCTAATTCGGGTTGCCTTTTAGTAATGCAATTAATAGGTTATATGATTTTTGGCAAGTTTAGGATTGTTAATCGAAGAACAGTTTCCGTCTAATGGATTTAGCCATTGAAGATTCCTTTTGGATTAGTGAAATATATATAGTTTTAATAGGCTTCTTTTGGCTGGAATGTTTCAATATCAGAGGGTTTTGAATGTTATAACTTCGAAAATACGTCTATTTCTTTCCATCCATATCGTTCAACCCACCCTCTTAGTTGCTTGAAGAATCACTTCATGGATTTATGTTTCTGATGAATCTGTTTTCAGTCTATGGACTTTGTATATATGTGTTGCTTTTCAAAAGTTCATTAAGCGGTTTTTGTTCTCATTTGATCTTCCTGATGTGTTTATTTGAAATCACAGGCGGGTGGCCCATACTATCCAGTATTTACGGGTAGGAGAGACAGTATTCGATCATACTATCAGGAAGCGATGGCTGGAGTTCCAGGGCCTGATGACAATCTTAACCGGATACTTCAACTCTTCTCAGTCAGAGGCTTCAATGAAAGAGAAACAGTCAGTCTTCTAGTTACCGATCACAGATGCATTATTCGTTTAGCTCTCGTATCATATACAGAAGTAGTTGTAGAAAGATGGTTCGATTCGTTTGTTTTTGTATGATTTGTAGGGGCGCACAACATCGGAAAAATAAGCTGTCAGTTCATTAGATCACGACTCTACAAGTTTAAGGGAACAGGTCAGCCTGACTCGACTATGACTGATGATTTTCTGAACGAAATGAGACTTAATTGCCAGGAAAGCAACAACATTAGTGTTGATGTAGCTCCTGCTCCGATGAGATCAAGGAAGGTGACTGAATTGACTGCCGGGATGAGTTACTACCAGGGATTAACATCTTCGATCTCAGCTGGAGCAGGTTTCGACACACACTACTTCCATAGCCTGCTCAAAGGGAGAGGACTGCTCTATTCCGATCAACAATTGATGACTGATGTGAAGACCGCGGACATTGTAAGGGCTTATGCATCGGATGATGGAAGAACCTTCAGAGTCGACTTTGCCAGGGCTATGGTTAAGTTGTCGATCCTTGGTGTCCTTTATGGATCTCAAGGTCAAGTTCGAACGAACTGCACATTGCCTGTCAACAATTCTTAGTTGTATGATCAAACCCCTACTACAGCGCTTTTTTTTTTCTTTCTTTTCGTTCTTTTGTTAACAGAACTCACTACTTCTCTGTAGGAGGAGTTCGTAAATGATTGAAGAACTAGTGACAGTATAAGTGTAAATGTCTAATCACTACATCAAAAACAGATTATATATTGCATAATGATTTTTGAAAGAATTTGTTGAATCCAACATATAAATACCAAATTTGTGATTTTTATTTGAAGTCTAGAGACAATATTAAGGTGGGGTAATTAATGATCATGCCCCATTATTTTCTACACTAAACTATGATTATACATATTCATTTGGTTGATGAGGAGGCGGCATACTTGGAGGCGAATGTAGGATTATGAGGATCATCTTCTTTATCTGTTCGACCATCATCGAAGTTCTGAGCATAATCCGAAGGATTGTAGGTCAGCGATAAGCTTGTTCCTTGTTTTGATTGGATAATAGGTATCATGGAAGGCTTTACCTTGTTGAGAATGGTTTTATTCGTCTTTTTATCACCGGTTTTCTGGGATGTAGATAGACAAGCGAGGCAAGAAACCGGTCCAGTTTGATTCTTCGTTACTTTGGAAGACGAAGATGCCACCCTTTCTTTCGAAACTTTAGATAATGGTGATGAATATGAGGGATCTCCCATGGCTTTAACTTCTGAAATAAACTCTGTAATCTTCTCTCTTATATATATATATATATATATATATATATATATATATATATACACGGAAAGGAGCCTGTGCAGAGGATATATATGCATGAAAACATATTAAATTATGCATGCAAACATATTAAATTATTTCGCATCCGTATTACGATCTTGGATTCTCTGAAGATTTGAGTTTTAATCGAGTGAAGGTTGTAATCGATAAATGGTAAATTATAGAAAGTTGTTAAACTATCAATAATAGCACGTCCCATATCGACAGAGAATCTAAGTTCGAATACCCCGTGTATATGTGTGTATAACATGCATGTAAATGTTCCATTCTTAATTACAAATATATACAGCAGATTTAAAGTGCGGGATCTCGTATATTTTTTTGGTGCCGTAGAGTAGGTAGAAGATAGATTAGTCTAAGTAAGGATTTCCTTGTGTTTATTTCCTGATATTATTAGCTTTGAATCCCCTCCTTAATTGGGCAATTAATGAATAATTATAGTAAAATAAAGGCTGTAGATTCATTTTCCTGAAGTAGTAAATGTCACCTTAGTTGAATTGGGAAAATTTCTTTCTCAAAGATCCTCCTCTCTTTACTAATCACCTACTTCTCTTTACATTAAATTATGCACTGTACATTTGATCTGTAAATACTTGGGAATGGAGTTTCTTAAAAACACTTTCTACAGAAGAAAAGTCGATATCGAAACCGAAACTTTGCCCTCCATATTGCACATATAAGTACTCTTTAGGAGACACAGATAAGGGCAAGATTTGAGAGAGATCTGGAAAATCTGTGGATGGTGGTGATGGCAAGCCTCCCTTTTTTAAAGAATAGTAAACATCAGCTATAAGAAGCCAAATGAGATCAGGGTCTATGGAGGCAAGTCCAGACATGGCGTTTATGGATGCATCTCTGAGCCCGGAAACACCACTACAAGCTATTCCGACAACAAGGCCACTGACCTTTTTGAGGACAACATCCAAGGCAGAAGAACTCCTCTTGTTTCGGGACAAATCCGCAATCATATTGAGCACTGCAACCTGGACTTTCAAGTTGGAGACTTCAGCCAATGTATCCTCTGAAGAAATGGAAGTGCTGCGGTATGGGAGTAGCAACGGTGTTCTTTCTTCTTTCAACTTGGGCTGTTTGTGAAATGGGGACGTCGATAGAAGTTTCCAAAAGTGAGGTCCATCAGTGTGGAAGCGGCGTGAAAAGAAATCTCCTCCGCATATTTGTACTACACTGCTTACCACGCTCAAACATCTCCGGACAGTCTGTTCAGACAAGAAACAAAAGAATGACAACAGATTATGCAACTAGAAATTTAATCAGTTTAGCAAATGTTACATGTGTGCACAACAACAAAAAAAACTATTCAAAATGATAACTCACCAATGGATTCCTACTTTTAACACAAATTACCAAAAAGGGCCATATTTTGTTCGCTGCTGGTAGCAATCTGTTCTCATCTTTCCCATCTTCAGTAGCCTCTAGGGTATCTTGAAGATCATACAACGAACTTGACCGAAGCATTTCTTCAATCGCTTCTTTAGTTCCCTTTTCATGTCTATAAGCTTCTTCCACTTTTGCCAGTGTTGCAATGCAGTCCTAAAAAATGCATAAGCAGATTTCTCATCGGTTTCTGATGAAGCAAATTAAAATAGAAAAATTGGGACAGGAACACACATTCTATGGAATTCGAATTCTTCATCACAATTAACAGCATCAGGAGGTAAAACAATCTATCACATAAAATGTAGCCAGAAGGGAATCATAACTACAATTTACGACACAAAATTTTTTGTTTTCAATGGAAATACTTCCGGGCTGTTCCTCAAGTTCAATCTATTTGACTAATTTAGGTTAACAATCTCATATCATGATGATACTTAATACATCAGTGATTTAATCACCAACACATTACCATAAGCATGAGGAAATATTGGGAAAAAAATTACAGCTAGAGAGTACCTCAACTATGTCCAAGGCCACCAAACAAGCTGCTTGCTTCATTGAAGCTAGAAGAGGGGTTGCAGTTGTTAAACATGAACCAGCAATAGATCCAACCGTTCTTCTATATCTTCTGGAATCATTCAAGTTGAACAAAATAGTCTCCCATTGTTCTGCATTAATAATATCATAAGCAAAATAAGCAAGAGCTGCTTAAGTTTATAAGAAAAACTAAAGAGATCTCAAAAGCTAGTAACATTGGCTTTGATAATTATAAATTAAACATAGTGTCATAGCCATAACATGATCCTGAACCTTGTTTGGATTCTGCTTTTGCTTTATCTTCCACATTAGATATTTTAGAATTGACCTGTTTAAGATAACACTCTGCTTGATCAGGCAATGAATAAGCCTCTTTCTTGGATGCCTTCATTATTTCTGCTACAGCCTAAAGATAACAAAATTATTGAAAGCGTGAATTGCTGATACCACCATACAAGCGAAAAAAAGATGTTACAAATTAGCAATGGCGATAAATGCATAACTACAAAGTACTTCAACCAAGAATCAGCAAACGTTTTGCATCAATGAACAAATAGAACAAATGTGAGAACCACTAATGCAACAAAAAGAGAACTAGTAAAAAGTATGACCTTTAAGAAGGAAATGGTCAAATCAGGATGTTGATGCCTGCCAAGAATCTCAAGTTCCTGTGAAATGGAGCGCATCTGTACAAACAATTTCAGACCGTAAGGATTACATTTTGAAAGGTCAGCAAAATAAGTTAGTTAAATCTTCATTTTTGAATAAAGTTTCTGTTTCCTATCAAAAAATCTTGAAACAATATAACAACACAAGAATCTAAAACAATGATATAAAATAAAAACCTGGGGAAACAAACTGCTGGTCCTTCAAATTTAGAAGCATGGGATAATTAGTTTTTCTTAAAAAACTTGTCTATAAACCAATGATTTGTTAAAAAGAAAAAAAATTGTAAGAATTGCTTTACGGTTCTCAAAAAAAAAAAAAAAAAAAAAAATCTGAAAAGGGAATATATAATCTTCACCACACATCAAGAGTAAGCAAGTTAATCAACTTCAAAAGCTATTGAAATAAAGGGTAAGTTGTACCGGTTCTTCCAGCAGAGGCAATATTTTATAAGCTACACCAATATATGAGAGCATCGCAGCAAGCACATTTGGCACATGAGGGTTAAGATCTAAATGACGTAATTGTCGACATATAGAATCAATTACATAGTCTGCATTTGCCAAAACTAAGTGCCCAACCTGCAAAGCGTTAATATAACATCAGTCATGGACCATATAATCCAATAACGAAGAGAGAAAATGTCATACAAGCGCACCGTTGGATAGCCAGATGTAGCAGAAAGAACATGTAAAACAGCATCAGAGGCACTTCTAACTTGGAAGTTAGAACATATAAGATTCTCCAGCAACAGATAAAGGGATGAATGAAGGAATCCACTAGAAGCAAAGTCTTTTCCAAGGCACAGAGCGAGGATGCCTATTCCTTCAATAATAACCTGTTGAAAGAATGAACGGTACAATCAATACTTTTATAAATTGCTTAATAAGGGCAGACTATGTCAAGATTAACTAGAATATTTGCACATCAGATAAAGGGAAATGCATATTACCTGGTGTAGCATCACAGTATCGCGGAAAAAATGCAGAGAAATATTTTCTGCTTCTTCATCAGATTGTACCAGAGAAGATTTACGATCTAACGGAAGATCCCACAATTCAGGAGATAGATACTCGTGTATGATTTTACCAATGCAATCGATCAAGTAACTTTTTACACCCTTTTGTTGTTTAATCTTCCAAACTGATTCCTCAAGATTGTAAGGCTGATCATCAGTCTTTTCTGCATCAGATTCCTGAACCTCTTTCCTTAATATACTGGACTTCTGAAACATTCTAGTGAAATTATCAACTGACTGGTCTGATAATCCAAATATCATCTCATTTATGATACATGCTGCAGTACTGGCCTGGTGCAATAACTGTCCTGAACCAGTTCGATAATACCAAGAATGCCAACTCTCTTTATTATACTCCCTCACACGGACCTCACTAACCAATTTACGCAAGGAACCCAGTGGAATATCAGTAATAACTGACAAGTGCCCTTCACTTCTAAAGTCTATCAACAAGCAACAAATAAGATACTTGGTTAAGTACCGAGCATGTAATAGAGAAGTTCAGTTAAACAATGAATTTTGAGAGTCGAAATAACCTGGCATTAAAGATAAACCTACAAGTCTAAGAGTTCCTGCAAGAGCCTCATATAGTTTCTGACTGCCAACTGAGAGAAACCAAGGAGGCATGCGTGGAAGATCATAGATCTTCTGAACAGTCGCCTGAGGGTATTCTATTACTTTTTCCTGAATATGAGTTAATTTAGGGACAGCAGATGGAATAGAACCAATTAAGGTCTCCCCGTAACCAGTAAAATGAGCACCAGCTTTCAGCTCAGCAACAGAATGAAGAAAACCCACTGAGGATGGCCTTGCTAAAATAAGCCGGTCAAGAGCACCAGTGAATGCTGAATTCTGACTAAGACAGAGAGCAAAAAGATCCAAGAACCTTGCAGCTGTCACCTACACAATCCATACAAGAGAGCGTCATGAATGTCTTATAAATACAGATCAAATTCTCTAAAATGAAAAAGCAATGAAATGAAAGTAATAAAATGGAAGTAAATATATAACAGGGGAACCCAAAATTAGCTAAAACTTGGGACTAATTATTAAGTTTCTCATTAGTTGCTAAACTAAATAGTAGCAGAGTCAGTTTTCTCTTAACTTTATGTATTACCTTTTTATAATGTTAGAAGTGCCAGATACATTGTTTTGTTGACTAATTATGACATAAACATTTAAAACCTAAAGCTAGACAAAATTTACCACCTCTTAATTGATAAATATCGAAATAATATTAAGAAAAATATCACTTAAAAGTTAAAATACAGAAGATAAATGGATTCTGTAACTAAGAATATTAGGGATGCAAGCACCTACAGGAGACTGAAGTTGATCCAACATGAATTGAGGACCAGAAAAATATATGACCACAAGTAATTGCTGTGCATGAGAATGTGCAAGAGTTTCCTCACTCCCAAGCACCACTTTTGGAAGCTTTTCAATGAGCCTGATAGGGAGAACAAAAGTTAGCTTTTATACAAAAATCCCGTCTAAGAAAATATAAGCACCCTTCTTCTCAACAGTTCAATCTCAAATAAAGCACAAACCTGCTAAAAATGTCAGAAACATCAAGTTTCACATGCTGCTTCCCACTCGATGATAATAAATATTCAAGAAACTCCTGGGCGGCTGAAGATATTTCACCATGGTTATCAACAACCAAGACACATAAGCACTCCTGCATATAAGCAGTGGAGTAAAAATGCATCAGACACATACAAAAGCGTCAATAAAGGTAAACAAATTATTAAACTGCACAAATTACTGAAAATGAGGTTAACATGGCAAATCCTTTAAACAAATAAAAATCAAAACAAAGTAACTCATCCAGGCTACATAACAAGTTTGATAAATTAGAACATTTTCCAAACCTTGGCTGGAGATGGAACATACATCATAACACCACAAACGATAAACCACAGATTCTTAACACCCAAGTACATAACCAACAGAAAATGTAGCAGGTACCTACTTTGGGCAAATCACCCATGGGTAAATGATATGTATCGGGCAACCTTATTATCAGACAGCATTCAACAATTGTATTCACAAAGAACAAGAGGAATTGATTCATAATCCACTAGACCTAGCACCTGATCCACTCAGTACTTATGCCATTGGGCATTGACTAGCTTAAAATATTTTTTTATTTTATCATATCAACAACAACTAGTAATGAACAAAACTCCAAAATCTACATATATACTCGTCTTCATAATGTGAAGCGATAGGGTGAATTATTATATACAAACTTCCCATCACAAGTTTCTACCAGAATATTTTCATTAAAAAAAATCACTCAACAAGATCGATCTATACCAATCCATTAGCAATAATCACATGAGCTTTTAGTAAGTTAAGCATGAGTTTATTACAAGTTTCCAATCACATGAGTGTGCACTTGCATGTGCGCGTGTGTGTTAACTCTAATTCCAAACTTACCAAAAGCATCAATCTGCTCTCCTTCAGTGTGAAACTGCACTTTGATAACAATCCTCTTATTGCAGCAAGAAGTCCTCTTCTCACCTTGGTTGCTGGATGAACACAGATCTGACATGTGAAAGATCATTTCCATGAAGATAAATAAAATGGTTAAAGAAAGAATTTTGAGTTTTAATGATAGTCCTATAGCCTTAAGGATTAAAAAAACACCATATCAAATGTAAGAACATACATTAGGGAAAGTTGCAGATAACAGTTTATTCACATGTGCTGAGGTTTTATCAATCCAATCTTTAGTACGATCCACATGCAAGGATCCTATTTCCTTTCCAGAATCAGTGATCATCTTCTCTTTGAACTCAGATTTGTGAGTAGCCGCCTTTACAAGTTCACTACTTGTATTTTCTAATGTTTTACTCTGACCTTGAGCCTTGATGGGTAACTGACGGAGTTCCTCCAGATATGACTGAATAGAACCACCTATGATGTTTGTGGAAGTATCAAGGCCAGATAAATTAAGATCATCCTGGAGGACTATCATAAGATACTCGGTCAATCCTCTAATTGCTTGATCAATAGCTTCCACACTTCCCGCAGCACCACTTATCATTGATTTTGAGACATGCAAAACTTTGGCAAATTGACTAACAACGCCAGGTAAGAAGAAAGCCAATGCATCCGCAGTACAAACCTCCAAAAAAGGAAAAAGAAACGTCCCTTAGTAAAATTAATGAAATTTATCATTTACAATCAAACTTTTTGTTTACAAACCTAGCATAGGAAGTTCTTTGCTCAAAGAACACAACGTAACATAATTCTAATTCCACCTACATTTTCTACCAGAAGAAACTTAAATTGGTTCAGAGAAATTAACAAGGCCAGTAACACAACCCAATTTGCAACATACAGTGGTATATTTCCTAAATGACCTCCAATCATCCCCTCTATATAACACAATAAGAAAGAAAATCTCCTCCCACGAAATCCCAACTTTTTTTAAATAAAAAGAAGAGATACTTCTGATCAAATTGTTAATGTGAAGTACTTGATGCATTTCATGGTGGGAAAGATAATCAATGGGAATATTCAGCAGAACCCTCATAAAAACAGTGAGACAGGCAAAACAATAAGTCATAGATTAAAATCCTGCACTGCTAGGGTTAAATATTGCAGAATTACCTTAGCAACAAGCACACGTAGAGTTAGAAAGGCTTCAATACGAAGTTTCCCACTTCCTCGATGTCCACGAGCAACCTCGGTATCTGCAGCCTTTGCAAAAAACCCATGATCAATTTTACAGGTAAAACAAAAGAAGCAATCAAGAGCTAAAAATAACAGTAAGAATTATTCCAATTAACAATTATTATGCCAATCATAAAAAAAGTTTACTTTCAGAAGAAGTGATAGCCAGTGTCCAACAGCAGCAGAAGCATTTTGAGATTGAAGAAAGGCAATCAAGCATTCTCCTGTCTCCAAACCTCCAGCGCCAGATGTTTGCAGGCTTCCACTCTCCAAAAGTGCTGGCAGACCCGAAACTTGTTTACATGAGCAAGAGTCATCAGAACACGGGAGTAGACCCAAAAGAAGAGCCCTGAAACACTTTATTACTCCTTCTCGAAACTCCTCCGAAGCCTCAGATGGAGAAAGCAAAGCCGCATAAGTCAATTTCTTCATCACTACAACCATCTGCATAAGCACATCATAACATGCCCATCTTAACAATCACAAATTGTCACATTAAAATGAGACAATCACACAACACCTAATAAAGTAAACTTATACGGTTATACCATTATATGCATATAAATGACTAGATATTCTCTGGTGTGACGGTAAAGACAGTCCTTGTGAAAAAAATTCACCACGGAAAATTTGTACATTACAAATTCACTGTCTTGAAACATTTTCATGCAGACTGTCCCAGCTAGAGAATTTTCACATAAGTGAAAACTAATATACATTCTCATTTGGGCATTAAATCAAACAGTTGATAAACTAAACAGATAAAAATTTACAAAAACTTTAAAAAGTCTCAACTTCGATATAAAACCCATGCAAGAACCTGATCAATAGATCCTAAAAAGCACTTGTTGAGAAGCTCCTCCAAGCATTGAAGTACTTCTTCGGCTACTCTGTCGCTCACTTTACAAGACGTCACACCTTCCTTGGAAGCGCTTCTGCAATCAACCGCGGCATCCAATAGAAGCAGCAATGGAAACAACGTGTAGCTGAAACATATACAAATTATATCAATGAATCCAAAAAAAAAAAAACAAATTTTTATCGAAAAATTTAATCTTTTTGGAAAATAATTTGAAAAAATCATAATAATTAAATTAGTGAACTCACTCGAAGAAAGACTGGAGAGAGTTGGAATTCGAATTTCGAAGGAGTCGAAGAAGTGAAAAGAGCGAAGAGGAGGTTTTGTTGTTGTTGCTGTTGTTTCGGAGAAGTTCTAGAAGGTCCAAACAGTGGAGTTTCAACTGCGAGAAAACAATGTTTTTCTGTGACTCTTCGTCGGCGGACCCGCCGGTAACTCTATCGAATCTCTCTTCTTCTTCTTCCATTGAAAACGAAAACAGTTTTGAGAGAGAGAGAGAGAGAGGGAGCGCGAAATTGAAGTGTTGGTTTCTCGAAAATAGAAGACAGAAAGGACAAAATAGTCATTATTGGAAGAAGATGAGGACAGAAATGACATTTCGATATTGAAATTGTTTGGGCTGGGCTTGGAAGAATCGTTGTTATTAAATGACCCCCACAGGTTCTAGAAATACACCCTTTTTAATTCTTAAGAATATACGACATTCAAGACACTGAATAGGTCAACCGTCTACCGAGATACAGAACTAAATGTGCGACCTATATATATACAGAAATTCTATTATCAGTTCGAACTGATAAAAGTTATATTAGTTTCTTGTATGTGGGCCACTGGATTTAAATACTTTGACTTGGCTGTATGCACTTGTCAGTCAAAGTATTTAAATCCAATGGCCCACATACAAGGAACTGATATAACTTTTGTCAGTTCGAACTAATAATAGAAAGACTGTATATATATATATACAGATTAGGTAAATCACTATGTCTTAGGAACTGATGAGTGGTTTCTTAGCTAGTGAAACCACTCATCTTATCGTCTTTGAGAAAGAGTAAAACAAGGTGAGTTTTGAGTAGATATGGCAAAATTATCCACGCTCCATTTAAAATGGGGATGGATATTATTATTTCGGGGATAGATGTCATCTTAATATCCATTTTATTTTCGGGGATAGGGATGGATATCGTCTATGAATATCCATCCCCATCCAAATCCATTATAGAATTTAATATTTTAAAAATATAAAAACTTATTATGTAATTATTAATTCTAATTATATAAGTTATTATTAATTTTTATATTTGAATTTTATTGGATGTATTTGCTCTCTTTAAATTGGATAAAATGTAACATTACATATGTAAGTTATATTTTTCTCTTATAAACTATAAAAATTTAAAGTTTTTTCATTGGATACGGATATAAACAGAGCGGAGATGGATAGCTCTATTTTAATTAGTGGGTTATCCGAATCCGCTCCGCTCACTTAGAAATGGGGATAGATATGAGGATGGACTTATATATCTCAAACGGATAAAAGGATAGATATTGGGGTATCCATACCCAATCTGATCCATTGTCATCCCTAGTTTTGAGTGAAAGAGTAAAGTGAATGAGTGGGGCCTTCTCTTTGTTTAATAAACCATTTGTCTGGGCCATTTTATTTGACTTTATTAATTGTTTTATTTTAATGGCTTTTTATACAATTTTTTAAGGATAAGGACAATGATCATTTCCTCACCTCACATAGAGCATCTCCAATGCTAATGTGGGTTATGAAAAAATTAGATGTCACACATCCATTTTGTTAAAAAATTCATCTCCAATGCAACATCTCTAGTACAACTTCAAGATGAGGTGGCAACTTTTTTTAAGAGGCTATCAACATGACTCTCTGATTTCAGACGGCCGTCTTATACTCTTATTGACCCAGTCAGCAATCACTCTTGTATTTTACCTTATTTTATTCAACAATTCTAAAGTATATTTAAGGAGACCAATAATAAATTGACACGTCATTAAAAACATATATTTTACAAGTGAAGCATTGGAGACCACTTTTTTATTTGGATGTCTATCAAGTTTAGTTACATGCCACATATGAAACAATTGGCTTGACAATGTTGATATATCACCATTTTTTTCAAATGCAAGCCACATTACCATTGAAGATACTCTTAATCTTATGACACATAAACATTGTAATGAATAAATGGTTAAGATGTGATTGACACTTTATTAACAACCAATCGCATGCTTTATAAAAAAGTGAGGAAAATGTGAGGATGAGGTGAGGTGATGTGAGAAGAGAAGAGGTTCCTTATCCATTTTGTAATTGTTTGAAAGCACAGTGTGAAGTTTTTCTACACAGACATTCTAATAAGATAAAAAAACTTGAAAAAATTTGGTCGAAAGTGAAATTTGAGGGGGGGTGTTGGCCCTGCTCGGCCTTCATTGGCTCCGTCCCTGCTTCTCGCCACAGCTGACCGTATTAAGAGTAAATAGATTAATGAATATTAAATCACAAATTTAAATCAAACACAAACTGGAAAGAAACAAGAACTTTCTCTGTTCAGAAAATGAATAAAGTAGAAACGCGTAGAATTGTATATAAATTATGTTGCAGCAAAAAGAATCCGATACAGGCTCTCTCAAGTCATAATTTAAAACGTACAGCTGAAAGCCACTAATATTTTGGGTTGTGATATATATAGCCAAGTATATTTTTCTAGAGGTTGGATTTGTATTGTATATTATAATAAAATTTCACTTAATAAGAAGAAAAAAAAAACTTTGATTGGATTATTGGGTTGATTGAACTTTGTGAGCATATAGGATAGGACATCGAAAATAATTTGGATTTGGTTGTTTTTTTTTTTTTTTAAATATATATAATAATTTTGGATTTGAAGGAGATGGAACACACTCGTACTCACACCCTCGTAGTCAGGACGGAGCCACCATACGACAAGGTGGCCTCTGCCCCCTAGAAGTTTTACAATTTTATAAAATTTTCCACTAAGCTTTAGAATTTTTACGTTTTTACACTTATTTCATATTTAAATTTTCTAATATTCTTTTATAAATTACACTATTAATAATTTTCTCTTAATTAAGTAGAGAATATATTTGATTCTAAATATACTGTTAGGATAGTTTTTGGATATTAGAAAAATATTAGGAATACAGTTTAAATTTCAATTTGTTTTCTAACTTTTAAACACTATTATTGAATCTTGAATTAATAGCTATAAATTTTAGTCTATATTATTTTTAGAGTAATGCTAGACATACAACCCTCAACTAGTTGTGTGTCGATTGACAAATGAATATATATACATATTAATTATGATTTATTTCATTCGTCACATTTATATAAATTAAATTGTCTAAGTTACAAGTTGAGATATGAGTTAAAATATCTAACATTTTTCTTATTTTTATTATGTTTTCATCATATTCAAGGATCATTTTAAATTGACAAGATAAGGTTTGTCTAATGGTATACCCCTCACATCTACACTATAAGGTCGTAGGTTTGAGTCCTCCCCCTCCCCCAAAACACCAAATTTATGTAATATTTATAATAATAAAAAATTAAAAAAATATATCATTTTAAATGTTTTTCATAAATGCACAAATTAAGATAATTTATCTCAATAAAAAATTATTATTTACTTTAAAATAATTAATAAAATAATTAATGTTTTAAAATATAAACAACAATATTTTTTAAATTAATGTTTTGTTTAACACAACTTCTATAATATATATATATCGATTTAACTTATTATTTCTTAGTGGCTCCCGTGAAACATAATTTTGGCTATGTCCCTGTTCATAGTGTAAGTGTGAAGGGTAATCAGGTAAACACTGGACCAACCTCATGTATATATATATATATATATATATATATATATATATATATATATATTCTCACAAAAGGAGAAAATTATCCACACTCAAATATCTACTCTGAGAGAGAAAAGCTATCTGACGCATGTAAAATACGTATGATAGAACTCGAACACTCTACCGTAAATGTGGGGAGGTGCACACTGTTTGTATTTTATTGTCAGTGTGGAAAACTCTATACCTTTAAATAGCAGATTGAGTCTTTTATTGTGGATGTCCCTATAGAAGCCCAACAAATGAACTATGCCTATTTTTCTTCTAAATACACTCCACCCAATTTCAAAATGAGGATGAGGGTGAAAAATGGGTGGGGGTACATTTAGTAACTCTAATTCTAGATCAATAACCATGTATCTCAAAAACGCTTAACTTATAACAACAGTAACACTATATAATTTGTTTTGTTTTGTTTTTTGTTTTTTTTATAACATTAAACTATTATATAAATTCAAGTTTTTTTTAAGGGGACTTAAACCCGTAACCTTATAGTGCAAGTATGAGAGGTTTACCACTGAATCAACCTCATCTTGTAACAGTACTATATAATTTGTTAAAAGATATTTTTGAAGATTTGATTAAGGCATTCCTATTAAGACTGTTGTTATGTGATTGTTTTGATAACTTTATCAAGATCATATGACATTATAGTTTGTTAGATCGCATCCCGTTATATGAATGCATTCTTAATTTTATCGATGTCATCTAGATATTAAAATCCGTTAGATCACTTCCCATTATAAAAATACAATCTAAGACCATCTTCAACCCAAATAGTGTTTTTGGTGTAACTTTTACATTAAAACAGTGCAACTTTCACACTATTTTACTATTTCATCTCCAACTCATTACACCAAATCTTACACTATTCCTTTGTTTATTATTATTTATCACCTCATCTCCAACCAATCAAAACCCAATTTACAATTAAAAAATTAAAAAATTAAAAAGGAAATTTTGCGCAAAAGTTACGCCAAGTGAACAATGTCACGCAACGCAATATATTACGTGACATTGTTCATTGGAGCAAAATTTGTACAAGATTTGCCGTTGGGTTGGAGGTGATTTTTGCTAGAATTTAGCGATGGCGCAGGGTATGCAGCAGGGTTGGAGATGCTCTAATAATTGCTAATCGTTACGGAAAGTCACCTTACCGATAAATTAGCTAAATCTTTTGAACAAATGAGTTATAATATAATTGGTCAAATATCATTTTCAAAAATTTAAGGCCGTGCATGAACCGACAAATGAATAACTAAGACAGAATCCCGTAGGTGACAAAGGCTTATCATAAAAAATTAAATTAATTTCAATGACATTCATGCAAACAAAAGTAGCTAAATGGACTGACATGACAAGACAAAAGCAGCTATGTGATTTTTATTTTTATTTCTTCTTGTTGGATACATGAACTTGAACATCTTTCTTTTTCACATTAGACCGATTCAAAAGTTAGTAAAAATCGCATTCACTTGTAAGAAAAAAAAAAAAAACCCTTACCTACTTCCAAAGTACAGAGTGGCCAATTTGGTGTTGTACTTTCAAGTTGTTATGACCTCAAACTCTTCAAAGTATTAGGACCTAACAAAATAATAATAATATTTTTATTTTATTTTATTTTATTTTATTTAGCTAATTGACACTGATACGCCATAAACTCTTCAAATATTTGCACTATACCACCAATATTTTTTTTTCGTCACTAAACCCCTTAAACTCTCACAAATTGGTAAAAACCAACTGTAGATACCCCCTCACAGTGGGCAATAAACCAAAATGTTTACCAATAAACGAGAGTTTGAGGGGTTTAGTGCTAAAAAAAAAAAGTATAGGAGGCATAGTACAAATTTTTGAAGAGGTTGGGAGCATTAATGTCAATTAGTCTTTTTTTTATTTATTTGATAATATCTATTAATCCGGGACCAAGGATTTTTTTTTTAAATTTTCGTCATTGGTAGAATTTAAACCGTTGAGCTAAGAGATGTTTACCCAAGCCCTAAGCTCGTGTTTTTTTATTTTTATTTTAGTTTTTATATATTTTAATAGTTGTTCATAGTTGTTAGTTAATGCCTTAGTGGTGAATATATATATCACCTCCCCACTTAATTATTTCTTGATAGGGTTTATAGTCATGACTTGAATAGTAAACACAATTTGTTCAAATCTAAAAAGTTGGTTTAATTTCTCACTCAAACTTAGGATAATACATCAAATCAATCACAAGTCACAACCCTGTTGAAAGATCAACTAAGATATTTAATAACAAGTTGTGAACACCTAATTGTCTATCAATTTCTCTTAAAAAAAAAACAAAAATTGTCTATCAATAAAAGAAAAATTAAAGAGAGTGATTTATAGCGACCAATTATGAAATTATCACAATAAATTTAAAAGACCTGTCATATCATTATAACTTTTTAAATGAATATATATTCACATATTAACATTCTCTTAATTGAATTTTCATTAAGAAAACGTTTCGAATTATAAGTTTGATTAATTGATTTGTTTTTATTTTATTTTTAATTTGAGGATTTGAAAGGGATGGTAGTTCATTGAATATCAACTTAATGTTGATGAATTACAAATCAACATGGACTTATACCATGCCATTATTGATAAGACTTTCATTTGAAACATTATGGGTTTTGACTAAATTTTAAGATCCTTTTTAATCATCAAATTTCAACCTTTAATTATTATTAGGTTGAACTGAAATGTGAAGATCGATATTAATTAATTGTGACATGTAAAAATTTTGACATAATTGGATTATATAATAGCAGTCCATTTAAAATTGTTGGAATTTCAGGTGATCACACTGGCAAAATTAAATTGAAAACGACCAGCCAAGCTTGTTTTGGTCACAAAATTTTGTCTGTTGAATAAACAAAGACATGTCATATTGGTGGATTTATTAGTTGGTTTGATCAAATTAAACCTATATATATATATATATATATATATATATATAGCAAAAATTCATAGTTTCAAACCTAATCAAATACTAATTTTTCAATCAATTCACATTAGATTGATTTGTACTCCATTTCTATTTATTTATTTTCTTTTGAGTTTTTGGCAAGGCATCATAGTCCGATTGGTTGGTGAGTTAATGACCATTTTTTTTTTGTGGGTCTATTAATGATTTGTCTTTCATGTATATTTTCATGATCTAATTTTGTTAATTAATTAAACATATCAATGTCATCGGTTGCTTGCATTGTTTAAAGATCTATATATCACAGGTTCAAATAATTTCAAGTGGGTTCGACGTTTTAATATATATTCTAGTGATATGATATTATATTTAATTGGTGGACAACATCAACTACCCATTCACAAATGTTTGAATTTAATTCATGAGAAATTTGTTTCAATTTCTTTGGTATATATTCAAATGGGATTTTAAAATAAAATACGTAGATTCTCATTCACTTATGTTATAAGGTTATGTTCCAATTTTGGTGGGGAGATCCTCTTCTTATGTGGTGGGAGTTGTATTCGGTCAAATCCCTATAGACTTGATTGATCATGTCGAATTTCGAAATAAATAATAATAATGAAAATATATAGATAGCTAAGAACATCTCCAATACAAGCGTGGCTTGTGAAAAAAAAAAAAAGGGTGTCACATAGGATAAATAGACATTACGTTAATAATTGTGTCTCCAATACAACCGTGCATATTCAACCTCAAGCTGACGTAACAAAAAAAAAATTAATCTATTTTTCAAGTTGACTCAGCAAACATTTAAAACCGAGATTAATTTTTCATGTATTTTTGGTTAGGAAATAAAATATAAAATAAAATAGGAAAAAAAGATTGACACGTCATTAAAAAAATTGTGTTTTAGACGGAAGCATTGAAGACCAAATTTTAAGTTGATTGTCTATCAAGTCTATTTTTATGCCACATAGGAAGCAAGTCTCTTGGCATTGTTGTCATGTCAACAATTATCGGTATGCAAGCCACTTTTACATCGGAGATGCTCTAATAAATTAATAAAAATGTGAAGATGAATTATCAAATGATTTAAATCTATCATACATTAAATACATCACAAAGACCTAGAATTAACTTACATATATAAATAAGTCAGAAGAAGGAAAAAAAAAAACCTAACAATAGTGTTTATGAAAGAAGTCAATTTTGACATGCTGATCTAATGAACAACTACTAGCTAGGTTGAAAATTAATTAATTGTTTATATCTTTGATTCAAAGAAAATGACTCTCTACGTCGTCGTCGCGGTGGTGGTGGTGGTTTTGATTCAAAGAAAATGACTCTCTAGGTGGTGGTGGTGGTGGAAAATTACTGATCTCAGGGTCAACGTATTTCTATGGTCCCTGTAGCGGAATCTCATCATGATTCGCTGCAGGAATCAATGGCTCAGATTCCTTTGATGATTTTTTCTCCTGCTGGCTTTCATCTTCTGTGGCCCCCAAACCAAGCTCATTTTCTAAAAGTTGATACCACCTCATGATATCGACCTCCTCGCTATCATTATTGTTATTGTTATTGTTGTCAAATCCGTCTTCAAATGATTGGACTAGATTGGACTGGATTAATGTATCTTCTAAGCCCTCCCACATGTTCCACGATTCAACATTGAACTCCAACGGATCAATATCCGGGATGAAATCGGGTTTGCTCACCTCCTCTAATGTGTTTAAACCAATACCAAAACCACTGAAATCAAAGAAAGAATCCATTGATTGACGATCATGATCTTCTTCTGATGACCTAATTGTGTCACCTTGATCATGAGCATGATCAAGTACTTGGTTAGCATTATCTGTGACAGTACTAGAGTTGTTAGAAGAGAAAGAAGAATTTCTTGATATGTCTTTGATGCTTTCATTGGATTCTCCCACCACGTCCCGACATGATTCCCGAGGCTTTTTGGGCACGTCAGAATCATCCCCTCGGGGTTCATCAACATCGAGTTCAGATTCTGCTCTTGATCTTTTTCCTAGCGATGAGATATTTGATGTAGTAGTAGATGATGAGGAAGTTGAAGACACCATAGAGATGGATTCCTTGGATTGATAATAATTTTTGGCTCCCCTTTTGAAATTCAATTGTTTTTTCTTCAAACTAGTGTTCCAAACATTTTTTATCTCATTGTCTGTTCTTCCCGGCAAGGCAGCTGCAATTTTTGCCCATCTGAAATATTCAAAAACTTTGTATTAATTAATTGATCGATATAAGATAATAAAAATAAAAAAGACACTCGTTTATACTACTAATATAGTAACTAATTTGATCGAGATTTTTCTATAGTAGTAGATATATATAGTAACGATATTATTGAATTGTATTCAGTTACGAGAGAATACAATTCAATTATTACCAACTATTCTAATAATATCATTCTACCGTTAAGTCTGTTAAATTAGTTAATCTCAATTCAATTATTCCCGACCACTATTTTGATAATATCATTGTATTGTTACGTTAGTTAAAACCGTAAAATTATATACAAAGTAACTAATTAATTACTTGTTTCCCAAAGTAGCATGTAACTGGATGATAGTGTTCTCTTCCTCTATCGTGAAGTTGCCTCTTTTCACATCTGGTCTTAGATAATTTATCCATCGTAATCGACAACTCTTACCACATCGTGAGAGTCCTACAAAGATATAATAAAAAATATATAAGTAAACGAAATAAATCTCATTCTAGTATGAATGATTGAATGCACCGTCATCATCATATACATCTAAGTGTCAAAATAAAAGGACAAGAAAAGGGACATAAAGGAATTAGCTAGAATGAACAATATGGCATTGTGATGTGATGTGACCACTATCTCAACAACTTTTAATTGCCTCAATTTTTAGGTATACAAAACTCCTAAGTCCTACCTTAGGCAGATGTGACAACATGCCTTTAATCAATATTGTGAAATATATATATATGCAAAGACATCTATGGACACTTTTTTAATTATTAAATTGACTATGCATGTCTATATACATATCAAAATTAAATTAAATGACCACAAATTTTGGTAGTTTCAGAAGTGGGAAACTTGTGTAAAGAATATAAAGTGAGATATACTCTTCCATATATATATATATATATATATATATATATATATATATATATATAGTCTTTCTATTGTCAGAACGAAGAATATGAACCATAGATTATGAAGAAGTTTTGATAAGTATATACACTTTGAGTCAAAGTATGTAAATCTAATGATCCACATCCACATTCTTCGTACGAACTGACAATAGAAAATTTGATATATATATTATATTTCAATGTGACCAAATTTGACATAACAATGATGTTCAAACTGTGGATATTTTTCCTTTTTATGGGATGACATTTAAGATTATACAGAAATATATATATATATATAAATGAAAACTAAAAATGGCACAGCAGAATCTACGCAACTAGAGATTAATTAATTTCAAAGTCATTATTGAAGAAACGTTTCAAACTTTGTGTTACTTTGTTTGGTGAGATTATTAGTGGTCAATTTCATGATAATGTCAATTTGGGAAAAAGCAACTCAGACAAAAACTTTTACTAAGGAATCTGAGAATCTAATCCGATTATTCTCAGAAAAAAAAAAAAAAAAAATCATTTTCTAGTTGGGTTGAAAGGAAAACAAAAATAAAATTAAACTTGGGATATGGCATATGGGTTACAAAAACAGGACCTAATTGATGAATAATCAAAAAGTTTACTGGATTTAAATCTGAGGTTTGTAATAATTAAAATAAACAAATAAGGGTCTTTTCTCACGCAAAGTAATAAAAAAATTAGCTTGAATAAAATAGTTTAAAGGTTCTAATTAAAACAAATAAATAAATAAAGGTCTTTTGTGCGCAAATGTAATACAAAAATTAGCTTGATTCAAATTTGAGGTTTGTAAAAAAAGAGTAGTCTTTCATGTGCAAATGTAATAAAAAAATTAGTTTGATTCAAATATGCAAAAACTCATTATCAGATTCCATATATTTCACATTCAACTACATTAACAAAACGTAGATATCAGTGAAAATATATATGAGAGAGAGAGAGAGAGACCAGCTAGTTTGGGGAGATTTCTCCAGTTTTCATGGCCATTTTTCTGAACAAAAGAGAAGAGCTTGAGATCCTCTTCAGGACTCCACGGACCTCTCTTCACTAGATTCTTGTCACAACATGGAGCTCTTCTATTAACCTTTTTTTTTTCCTCTTTAGACTCTCTCTTCAGAGAATTATCTCCAGTAGTACTAGTACTCATGACTACTCTAAAATATAATTTCAGTATCTATCTCTTCTTCTTTTCTTTTCTTTTCTTTTTTCTTCTTTTTCTCACATAGCTGTAATAATGGATTCTCTCCCTCACTAAACCACCTTCAAAATATATTCTCTATATCAAGTTAACAGCTCTCTATATATAAATGAGAAAAATGAGGTAGAGAAAGAGATATTTATATATACATATAGAGAGAGAGAGAGAAGAGTCATGCCATGCAAAAATAAGGTGCATAAAATCCTAGTCTAGATACATAAATATATGAAGCAATAAATAGTATAATATTCAAAATGTTAACTTTTTTTTTTTTTTTTGACAGTATATATCCACATATCTGGATCAGGTTTTTTTTTTAAGTTTTTATCATTGATAGGATTCGAGTCGCTAACTTGAGAGTTATTTATCCAAACCCCAAGCTTATTCATCTACCAGCTGAATATATTATTATTTATTAATTAAATATATCTACATGCAGGGGCGGACCCCGTGGAGGCTAGGGGGGCGGCTCACTGAAAAAAAAAAAGAATTATAGTTAAAAAATTATATATTTTTTAATATATATATATATATATATATATATATATATATATATTACATTTTACATTTTAGTACCATAATTTTTAAGTTTTTATCATTTAACCCCCCAATTCCACAATTCTAGTTCCGTCCCTGTCTACAATACTCTACATGGTTCAAGAAATTAATTAAATTATTTATTATTCTACTCTAGACTTATATTTTAACTTTTACTGGATTTATAGTCAATTCTTATCTTGTACTTACCATATATTCATTTATTCATCTTAAATTTGAATTTACATCTTATTATCTAAAGAAAATACTCAATTCGGAGGTTACAATAATCCTAGCCGTACATTGAGAAAGATATGACATAATTTGTATGATGTATACTATGGAGACTTATAGATACTTGTATTAATTAATATATATTTTGCCAATTAAGGTTATAGTGTAAATGTATATATGCATATATCCTTCCCATTTGCATATATTTTCTATTTATTTATTTTTTTCAATTTTTGTAAGCAAATACAATAGGATTTCTAACCAATTTAAGGTGGATGCATGTTGTGGGATTTTTTTTATTGTCTTAAAAACATGCAAGAAATATATAAATTCATGTAAAAAAGGAAAAAAAATTTAATTACTAACCATCATAGCTTATCTAAGTCAGGCTTTAACTAAAAACACTGAAGCAATAATTAATAATTGTAAGTCACGCTTTAACTAAAAATAGTGAAGCAATAATTAATTATTGTAATAATTGACACGATTTAAACAATTTAAACAGGTTTTTGATTTTGATTGGAATATGAAATCATATAATTCTTGAGAGGAAGGTAAAGGAATGTCACTTTTTTCCTAATGTAGGTTAGACATACAACAAAATTGTAGTATTACTTTGACTAGAGTTCATCTTCACTGTGGACTTAAAAATTGATTATGTAGCAGGCCAGTTAATTTCAATAAGAAAAGGTTTCAATATCAGATGGACAAGCAGACATATCATTCAATCAGTATATTCGTCCAATAAAATTTTATTCGTATATATATATAGATAATAAGATGTTGTTGGTGAGTATATAGAAACATATAGTACTAGCAATACGTCTGTCTTATTGCAACACTACGTAACTAGTGGAAATGTTTCAATAGAATAAGGTGTACGGAAACATAATAGTTTTGTTTCTCATATGAACGCAGCTAGAAAAAATGTTTCGATGCGATAATACACATCACATCATTATGATAAAGTTGTATATATGCACATTTAATCAAATATTGTCACGTGTATAACGCTTTTTTCAACTTAAATTTTCATACATGATTATGTAAAGGACAAACAATACGTCGGAGATTTCATCACATTTACAATTTCCACATAAATTAAATGTGAAATTCATTAAACACATAAGAATTTTGTCGATTACATTTTACAAAAAGTCATAAAAACTGTATGAACTGATTTACAAAAATACTGCCTTAGAAAACAAGCAAATATATGTATGTCAACATCATTATGATTTTTTTTTAATGTAGTGAGAGTTTTTTTTTTTTTTTTGAAAGGGATGTAGTGAGAGTTTTGTATACGTAATGCTAACGTTGCTTAGTTGCTAAGCAAAGATCAAAGGCATGCCACAATATAAATTAAATCAAAATTAAGTATATATTACTTTAATTGCTTTACTAATTACTATAGAGCTTGAACTTGTCACAAGTTATATAATAATTACATGGATATTTAGGTATGAAGACATGACTCAAACCATTTAATTTCAAATTTAGATAAAAATACAATTACTGGGGATTTTTGGTACACAATCATAGAGTTTCTTAACTAAATTTTAAAATTATAAAGTGTTTTCGGTATACAATAAGAGGATTTTTATTTAAATTTGAAATTAGAGGGTTGTTTTTGAAAAAAAAAAATTTGTCAAGCTTTTGCGAATCTCTCTAATAATATATACAATTATACACTGTTGATAGAGATAATTTGGGTGATGAAAAAATCTATCTAGCTAAACATGTATGACTCTATGAGTTACATATAGGTCAATTTTAGACCTAAAAAAATACACTTATCGATCTCCACCAAATATTATTGTATAATAGTCACAAGTGGAATGAATGTTGTGAGATTCATGGCTTGGATGTCAATTAGTCTTTTTATTTAGGTAACCCAACCAATGCCTTTTGAAACATATATACAATATAATCAATAATTATATATATATATATATAATTAAATACTTTATAATAGAAATAAATTATTATTTTTTATGCCGAACCCTGCCTCATGCAATCTTATAAAGTCTAACCATATTGATAAAGACCCAATTAATTATAATAAAATTGCAATTGATTGATTAATTAATTAATCAAATTGCTTTTAAGTCCCATGTTAGGGAAACTAACTTATTAAGGCTTTCATTAATTTGGCACCTAATTTTGACCTTTTTTTTAAAAAAATAATTATAATTATTATAACAATTCTTTTGGGTTAGTAAAAGTCATTTTCCATGACTTTTGTTTGACTACCAAACTAATCAAGTCTACGGAGAGAGAGAGAGATGATAGAGAGAATATGATTAGGATATATGATCACATATGCATGACGAGTTGCTTATGTGTGACTGTGTGAGTCATGCATGCATGCTGCCACATCACATGATTAGTAGCTCTAATTATAATTATAAGTCAAAATTGGAGCTACATATATTTGACAAATTGTGTAGATTCTTCAATATATATTTTTTTCTCTCTCTCTCTATAGTGTCTACAACACACGAGTGCTTGGATTTTCTTACAAAGGTGTTCAAGTTTGACATGAAGGTGTATGTAGTTGTAGATTGGTTGCGTTTAAAAAAGACAAAAGTGGGTTAGGAAGCACTATTGTAAAAAGTTAAATTTGGATTTTGGAATAAGTTGATTGTGAGTCAAATAGTAACAAAAAAGTGTTGAAAAATAGTTTTAGTGCGTTGACACAGTTTAAGCGGTTGTACGTTTCTCATTCAACGTTCATGTCTCATATTGATCTATAATAATATAAAATATGGGGAAATCTATCCATTTTCAGTAGGTTGTAGTGAGAGTTACTTTCCATATCATATTTGTAGCGATTGATTTTAACAAATTCTGATGAATGATCTAATTCAACTGACTGGTGTCAAACGGAAATATGTAATCATAATCGTCATATATTTTGAAACACAACGGGAGACTAATTGCATGGATATAGTGAGACAACAGTGTGTTATGAAACACTTATATAAAAAGTGAATTTTTGATAAAATTAAATGGGTTGTTAAATACTAATGATGGCAATGCCTACAATTTGATTTACTAATTAAACAATGACTATTATATAAAATATTTAGAGAAGTACTATAACTACTCATAAAAAGTATACCTTTAAATTACAATATCTATATAGACAAATTGTCTATGAGATGTTTTATAATTAAAACAAAAATAAAATAAAATTACATAAAGGCTTGCATCATTAGTGTATATTAATGTGATTTTAGAGTTTTGGTATGGATTAGAACTTTCTTGAAATCAATTAATTTCATAATTTTTTTTAAATTATTATTATTATTATTTGTGACATGCATGTTTGGTTCAAGAGAATCTAGCAAAGTAGCAATTATTCTAAATAGTATATGCATATACAAACATATCATGAGCATATAGCAAGAAGCATGGTCCATGCATGTCTCTCTCATATTCAACTTTTAATGCTTGAAGATGGCAAGAATTTCATTGCCATTCACAACTTATATTTCTATAAATCCTAAGTTAATTTGTTATTGATTCTTTTTTTTCTTTTTTTTCTTTTTTTTTTAATATAATTACTAATGTTGAATCCTTTGTATTGATGACCTGCGCGGGAAGTCTTGAACATCTTAGTTTATTATTTTTTTTTAATTTTTTTTAAAGGGAGAGTGACGCACGACAGTGGCCATCTCCACTCCATGGACATTTGAGATTTTGAGTTTGCCAATGATGGAAACAGTGTGGATTTTGGGACTTGGTTGTGGTCCCTGTGGAAAATATTTTAAAGTTTGGGACTTGTTTGTGATCCTTGTGGAAAATATTTTAAAGGTTTATAGCTGACGTGTCTAGACATGTCACCAAGTTCGTCACAAAGAATTTAGGGATAATTACCCTGGTGACCATCAATTTAGGTCACCACTATCAAAATTGCCATTATATGGGAAATTGGTTTTAAAACAGCTATTTTTGACGAACACTGTTACACTAATGACCATTCCATCTAATTCCATCCAATGAGTGGTATTTTAGTAAATAAGAGGATGACATTAATTTATATTAAATGTTTTTAAGAAATCAATTTTTTCTTTTCTTTTTTAAAACGAATAATTATATTTAGTATGTATATATACGTATAGCATATCTCATATATATATATTGAATTGTTAGCCTGTTAATTGGGCCGTGTATTTTTGACAACTACAATCAGTTTTGAGTTTGGGGGTATCATTTGGAGCATTGAAGAATTATAAGTTTCTAATACAGTCAATCACATAAAAAAAATTTCTTCTACAAGTATATTGTACACCAAATTTGAAGAAGAATAATAGTACATCTTCATTTTCTTTTGGGGAGAAAGAAAAAAATGGAAGAAATCAAATGAAAATAAATAATAAACTAAAATAAATTTATAAGTTATTTATAATATTTTTTTTTTTTCAAAATAAAATAACGACATATTTAAGATAGAAAATAAATGATATCCGGTAATACGTGTGATGTGTTTAAATATATATATTTAAAAATAATAATAATGAAGTGTAAATACAAAAAGGAAACCATCCATTGGATTATGGATGAAAAGCCCATTCCACCATTTTGATGGAAAACCAATTCTATTGGATTTTTTTAAACCAAACATATGAAATGGATTTGTTTCCATTCCAGTGAACCAAACACAGCCTTAATTCTTTAGGTGAAAGAGAAGAATTACAGTAAGTTCCTAATTTATGAGTGGAATCCACATAACTTTATTCCCAACCAAATCAAGAATTAAGTTCTTTTTTTCCGGTTAAAATTCCTCATTAATAAACACACTCTAAGGTTAACACAGTAATAGAATTTTCAAAATTGCCAATTTGGGGTGTATATACAAATTGCCACTCAATCCATTATCGAAAGCCCAATGGGCCGAATTTCATATAGCCTACAAAATTGGCAAATGTGTGACTTCTTGTGTATCAAGGTTGACTCTCTTCAAAAAAAAAAAAAAATGGAGGAACATCAAGGTTGAACATTCTAGACCCCAAATTTCCCCCCATCAAAAGACTTCAATATGATTTCCAGTTTCCACACCCACATCAAGTGAAATCAAATCAAGCAAAATGGTCATCCAAAACTGTTTATATATACCCACAAGACTGAAGATTGAGAGGGAGAGAATATTTAAGAAAAAAAGATCAATAATTTAGAAATTAACAATTTATCCAAACCATATCCAAACTCATGTAAGTTTTCATAGAGTAACAGTACAAAAATAAAAAAGCCTGAACAGAGTTATATGATTGATGATAACCAGGGTCTAATGACTGCCACCCCTTAGTGCAAGTACAAGATGAAGCACGGATCCGCCCTCAATGTTGTAGTCTTTAGCCGTCTTGTCATCCGCGAGCTGCTTGCCAGCGTAAATAAGCCTGCAATGTGAGGGAACATGGATGAATGAGAATACAATCTTCAAATACAATGACTGAATTAGCATCAATCCACGTGAAATGAGAAGAGCAAAGTGTTCTAAGAACGCCATCAGGCAGCTTTAAGTCAAGTCTATTGAGAAATGAGAATGGACATAAAACTTGATTGCAACTCCAACGTGACATGTAAAATTCACTATATGAGTCACTGAAGTCGAAACAAACATGCAAGAGAAAGTATCTTGCTGGTGCATCGTGTGAGATTGCCTAATAACATTGGCCAGCATGATCTAGAACCTAATACGATCTAAGTGCGTCATGTGATTTCATGTCATCCCTTTGAGGTTGTTCAACAATCACAACTCATCTATTATACTTTTAAGACCATTAGTTTTGTAAAATTCGCCACTTAGGGAATCCCGATGAGGAATTTGTGAAATAAAGACTCAAATATAGACAATGAAAGCTTGGGTTAAATCTAGTACAAAAATGAATGACCCCCAAACACTTTTCGATGGACAGCATTCCATATGATGTAAGTGACCACCTCATTATAATTATCACAAATGACGATGAAGAAAAATATATGCACAGAAGTCGGACAGATTAAGAGTACATCAGAAAATGTAGCAACTACAATGCAGTGTTAGCGTAGTTGCTGAAGCTCAA
Organism: Acer yangbiense; assembly: GCA_008009225.1. Lineage (NCBI taxonomy): Eukaryota > Viridiplantae > Streptophyta > Magnoliopsida > Sapindales > Sapindaceae > Acer > Acer yangbiense. The sequence continues at coordinate 67,664,667 of CM017762.1, forward strand.
AAGAATAAATGTGTGAAAAAAATACCTTTGCTGCACTGGAGGAATTCCTTCTTTCTCCTCGACCCTTTCCTTGATCCGCTCAATAGTATCGGTTGGCTCGATATCAATTTCAATCTCTTTTCCAGTGAGAGTCTTCACCTTGATCATGGTTCCTCCTCTAAGCCTCAAGACCAAGTGAAGTGTTGACTCCTTTTGTATGTTATAGTCTGCAAGAGTTCGACCATCTTCCAATTGTTTACCAGCAAAAATCAGTCTTTGCTGATCGGGAGGGATGCCTTCCTTATCCTGACAAAGATTTCACTCACCATTAGTTAAACACAAATTTAACAACTCATAACAGCGAAACAAGGAAAAAAAAATGAAAAATTCTATTATTGCAATCATGTTTGCTATCTAGATGCCAACTTTCCATTAAATTCTATGACAATTCCATGGTAATATTTGATAAACAAAACTCTGAAGGACATGGAATTAACACCCAGCTATCGAATCAAACATGCATAAATGATGAAAAATTCTATTATTGCAATCATGTTTGCTATCTAGATACCAACTTTCCATTAAATTCTATGACAATTCCATGGTAATATTTGATAAACAAAACTCTGAAGGACACGGAATTAACACCCAGCCATCGAATCAAACATGCATAAATGCATTGACACAAGGATGAAGATGAATCACCAAATTCAAAATTAACATCTTATTGCCATGATATTTCCTTTCACTTTGTTATCAATCTCACAACGAATTCCTAGCATGATGAGTATTAGAAAACTTAATACGAGCGCGTTAGAGCAACTGCATGATTAGATGCATTCTACAGCTTAAAAAGCATATTGATTATTGTATGAACAGAAAAACACCAAATGTATGCTTATACTATGGAGATACAAAAGAAGCTTAATTGCTCGCCATTGCTTGAATTACAAAGCTGCTTCTACCAAAACCATTATTCGACAAATTCTCGTTAAGTATGGTTTTAGTAATATAGAATTGAAAACTGCTTCCCATAAACCAATATCGTATAATAATCGAAAAGTTCTCAAAAAGTTCATACACAGCAAATACACAATTTTACAACCAATCAAAGCCTTATATGTACAAAACAGGTACAAGAAACCAAAATTGAAAATCCAAAATTTGAAACGTCCATAACATAATTGTACAACACCTTTTAAAACTAGTCAGATTCAAGCTAAAACAACTATCTAGTAATTAATTTAACTCAATAATCATATAAAATATAACACAGATAAGCATACAATTCAAAAACTGCAATCCTGTCAGAAACCCTAACCATCTGATCGCAGCAACTACGACAACAGAACCCACATACCAAAAAAATAAACCCCAGAAAAAAAAATCACAACTTTCCCGGAAAGTTCCAATCTTTCAATCAAAACAAACATACCCAGATACAAAAAAAAAACCATCAAAAAGGAGAAAAAAAATCGATACCTGAATCTTTGCCTTGACATTATCGATGGTGTCGCTGCTCTCAACCTCGAGAGTGATTGTTTTTCCTGTAAGAGTCTTCACGAAGATCTGCATACTGATGTTGTTGTTGTGTTTTTCTTCTTGCAAAGAGAGAGAGAGAGAGAGAGGGGGGTTCTCACAAATCACAATAAGAGAGAAGAGAAGAGAAGGGAGTCAATGATTTATATAAAAAAGTGGGATTTTTTTTTTTATATATATATAGAAATAGCTATGGGGAATATGTTAGATTTGATTTTTGTGGTATTGAAATTGAATATTTATAGTGGTGTGTGGGAATTGGAGGAATTTTGTATGAAAAGGAATTGAATTCAATCCCTTAAAAGGATTGGATTTGGGGTCACTCACTATATATTATTCCTAATCCTTACATATCTTGGACAACTTTTTGTTAAAAATCAAATAAATAAATAAAAGTTTTTTTTTTTATATTTTGGTTGACATAATTTTATTTGATTATAATAGTTAAAGTCGATTAGAATGGTTAATTAGATAGTGTGTTGTGACTTTGTTTTGGTATCAATATGATATAGGTGTTGTAATTTTTTTTTTTTTTTTTTTTACGATATCTATTAATCCGGGACCGATTAGGTATTTTTTTGAAAGTTTTCGCCATTGGTAGGATTTGAATCGTTGACCTAAGAATCATTTACCTAAATCCAAAGTTCGTCAATCTACCAATGATATAGGTATTGTATTTTACACTAGCCTACTTGGTTTCATGTAATAATGTGGAATCTAAGATAAAGTTGTTAGTACGATTGACATGATATATCATTATCACAGTATATTACTTATATCGTATTTAATAGTTTATACTTATCTAGCTGTTCCCATTTGATAATGTGGAATCTATGAGAAAGTTGTCAATAAGATTGTTGTATTATATCATTTTTGTTAGTTAATTCAATAAAAACACAATCATTTTTATTTTTTTTTATATTTTTTAAGAATATATCTAATTTTAAGGTAATTAAAATTATCCAAAAAAAATTAGAAAGGTTATTTTTAATTTTTTATTAACATAAATTTATTTTATAAAAACAATTAAAGTTGAATATAATTGTTTTTTTTTTTTTTAAGAGAAAGTTGAATATCAATTTAAATAGGTGAAATAAGTGCAATCAATATAAATATTTGTTATATTTAACTTGTATAATTTATTTATCGATTCAATCAAACATAACCAGTTATATATTTAAATAATAATAAATAAAATAATTAATGCTATTTAAAGTCATTTTTTTTTCTAACTAGAATTTTATTTCAATACTACCCTGGAAAATGTTAGTCCTAAAGATAATAATAATAATAATATTCGAAATATTTAAAATTTGAGGGTTTAAACTCTAAACCAAACGTTGGGCCAGTTTGGTTTTGCTTTTGAGAAGTTAAAATCAGCTTATTTCATAATTTTAACAAAAAACGATGTTTGGTAAAACTTCCAAAAGTGATTAATTGATAATCCGGCAAATTTTGACAGTGATTTTGAGAAATAGGTGGAGGATTACTTTTTGAAAGTGATTATGGAATAATTTATTTCAGTATTTAATGAATATTTTAAAATATCATTATTATCCTTATGAAATTAAATTAAAATTATTTATATTCATTATTTCATCTTAAAATTAAAGATTCTAATTAAATATTGTTTTGATTTATAAAATCTTTTTAAAATATTTTTATTATTATGGGATTTTTTTTCTAATTTAAATATTCTACTTAAATATTGATTTAATATATATACTTAATGAAAAAAATAAAATAAGGTTCTAAAATCATATCTATTTTAATCATCGTAACTAATTTCAGTACTTTTGAAATAAAAGTACCAAACATGTGTATACTGCTTTTGAGCTATACAGTAGTTTTAAAAGTATAATTAACCAAACATCTGCTGATTAACTTCACAGCTGATTGTTTCTTCAACATAGCTAACAATGATTATTATAAAAGTTACAACAATACCAAACTGGCCCGTTGTTTCAATAGTTTTCCTTGTTCAAGAGTCAAGACATAATAATTAATTATCTTAATTCTATTATGATTTTGATTTTTTTAAACTAAACATAAGTTTAATAAGACCTCGTTTTGTTGCCCAGTTAGAATTTCTTATTTAAGTTGGGATATATAAATTATCTTAATTTTATTAGGAAATTATCGGACCTACCAAGTTTCTATTACGAATTGGATTATGTAAAAAACACTAATATGATTGAGCAAAATCCAAAAATAATCTTAAGAACTCTGTAGTAACCTAGAAAGCCCTTTAATTAGGAAATCATAGGATTGTTTTTTTTTATTTTTATCAAATTTTAGTGAGCGTTTAGAATTCTTTCATACAAAAATACAATATTTCCATCACGGTGTGATCGTAAAGACATGGTTATTCTAAATTTATCACTATAATTTTGAAGGATTGTTTTGGAATTATAACGACAAAAATCATATCCTAAAGACCGTCTTGAGTTTCTAAAACCAATATTAAACTTGTGAGACATTAATTAAACGAAAACCAACAGTGTTTATAGTTGATAACCCAGAAAATTAAAGTTAATTCGTCTTGAAGAGAAAACGATTTATTAATAACAACGAAAAACTAGTACAATGGGCCCAAATATGTGGGCAATGGGCCTTCAATCTATCTAACAAATTTCTAACCTAAACTTGGTTTTAATGAGCTTAGCTATGATACAATAACCGTGTAATTGGTGGAGTGAAAATTAGATATTGGATTTTAATCCAAGAATCTATAAAATTTAAATGTTTAAAATAATATAAATAAACTAAAGAAAATATTTACTTTTGAAAACTACTCATTAATAATACATTTACGCTTTTCAAAAATATATATATGGAGAGAGAGAGTTCAATTTTTTTTAGCTTAAAAGCTGAAATAACTTGGATATATATATATATATATATATATATATATATATATATATATATATATATATATATATAGTTTTTCTATTATCAGTTCGTTCTGATATAAAATATATCACAACGAATAATGCGGACCATTAGATTTACATACTTTAACTCAAAGTGTATGCACTTGTCAAAACTTCTCCATGATATATAATCCACATTCTCCGTCCCTATCAAAACTTTTCCATAATCTATGGTCCACATTCTTCGTCCTGATATATTTTATAACTGACAGTAGAAAGGCTATATATATATATATTCTCTTCTTTGTATACAAAGTAATTTTGTATTATAAGAAAGAGATTTTTAATGAATTCAATTGAATTTGAGAGATTTAACAAGTTTTCAGATAAATTGTAAACCCTTCAGAAACCATTTATATTTAAATAACGGATCACAATACTTTGCGATTTTTAGTAAGCATATTGAATCATACACTCCTCATTTTTCAATACTACGTCACACTTGTTATTTCCGTTAGATTTGAAAGTAAAATCATTGTTATATGAAATTGCTATTCTCTCATTGTAAATACAACTTAATTTCTATACGAAATCTATTGTAATATACACTAATAAACGTATTTTGTTACTTATATATAAAACCAATTGTCATAAGTTATGACACTTTTGTCATCATTTACATGTTTTAAATGTTTTATTATTATTAGTCTACTGCTTTATAAGACAACTAATATATCTATCATATAATCAACATTTAATGTATTATTTTATTTTATTTTTAATTCGTCCTGACAATAAATATATCATGACGAAGAATGTGGACCACTAGATTTACATACTTTGACTTAAAGTGTATGCACTTGTCAAAACTTCTCCATAATCTGTGGTCCACATTCTTCGTCCTGATATATTTATTGTCAGTTCGAACTGATAATATCAGTTCCTTGTATGTGGGCCACTTGATTTAAATACTTTGACTGACAAGTATACAGAAGTCAAAATTCCCACAAAATGTTACCACAAGCAATATTATATATACAGTTCGTTCGTCCTGACAATAAATATATCAGGACGAAGAATATGGACCACTAGATTTACATACTTTGACTTAAAGTGTATGCACTTGTCAAAACTTCTCCATAATCTGTGGTCCACATTCTTCGTCCTGATATATTTATTGTCAGTTCGAACTGATAATAGAAAGACTGATATACAGATTTTCTATTATCAGTTCGAACTGACAATAAATATATCAGGACGAAGAATATGGACCACTAGATTTACATACTTTGACTTAAAGTGTATGCACTTGTCAAAACTTCTCCATAATCTGTGGTCCACATTCTTCATCCTGATATATTTATTGTCAGTTCGAACCGATAATAGAAAGACTGTATATATATATATACAAAAATATAAAGTACTTTTTGGAACTTGTAATTATTCATTCATTGCACGTATTATTTCTTATAATAAGTGTTGGATTTCAATCATCAAAGTCTAGACTCTAGACTTCAATTTGAAGTTAACTATTGTATGTAATTAATGCATATGATTTTTTGTTTGGATGAATGTACATAATTTTGAGAACAAGATAACATATAATATTGAATTACTTTCACTATATATTTAGTAGTAATAAGTACATAAAACTTAATGAATTTCAAAATGAAAAAGAATTATATATCGAACAATAAACCGATCCAACTCGTATTTCAACTTGTGATATGATATGTCATATGTTAATTCAATTTATTTCTATAGCAACTAGCAAGTGAGATATATGATCATTAATATGTGTTCACATGCTTATTTTACATAAATATGTCGTAATTTGTGATACATGTTTCGTTAAGCCAGTAATATAACTGATGACTCATTCATATACAATCTAATTTTTTCTTTTTATACTTCTTTTCTAAAGACACTCTATTATCAAAATTTTTTTTTTTTAAAGAGTCTAAAAACACTTCATTTTGTTACAAGATTATCATTTTTATCTTTCAACACTCCTATTCTAAAGACACTTTATTTTAAAAAATACATTTCATTTTATTTTAATAAAAGTTAGGACAAACCATCGTAGCATTTGGATTCAAAGGAGGAGTAATCTTTTTTGAATTAAATTATTAAAAAAGAAAAAGAAATTATCTCTCATAAATCATTAGATTAATTATTATATATTAAATACTCTCTCCTAGATTTTGATATCTCTAATTTTCTATCTCCATTATTTCTCAAGCAAGACTAACAGTTAAGGAAAAAAAAAATTATAAATAAACTTGATTTTTAGGAAACGTATGTATGTATATATTAAAAAAAAAAAAAACTCAAAAAACAAGTACCTTTTTTTTTTAAAATCGAAATATGAAAATGTTTTTTGTTACTTTTGTAGATATGTGACTACCTACAGAACTTTAATTTTTTCATTAGTCTTAGAAATTCTAAGTTTAATCGAATTTAGTTGCAACAAATTAAGTTTTCATATATCTATTTTTTTTAATTGACTTTTTAATATATATATTACTGTTATTCATAAGTTTTTTTTTTTCTTTAACTATTAATCAGAGATTGGTCGAGAAAGTATGGAGATAGGATTTTTTTATTTTTATTTTTGAAAAATGGAGAGAGTAATTAGGAGAGAGTGTTTAATATGGTAATAATAGATTTAGAAGAGAGATTTTAATACGTAATATTTAATGTAATGATTTAGGAGATAATTTTATATATATATATAAATAATTTAATTAGTTTGGAGTGTGTTTAGATTTTTTTTTTTTTTTTTTGTCTTGTTTAGTAATTTTAAAATTGTTATTAATAAAAAAAATTAAATTGGAGTGTAAATAGATAATTTATGGATTGTAAGGAGAAGCTTTCTATTTATAATTGCTTAAAAAAAATCATCTTGCCAATTTTTTATGTGAAAAATAGTGATATATTTGTAGAATATAAAAATTATAACAAAATCAAATGCTATATATTTCTATATAACTACAAATCAAATGGGAAGATGAAATTTGGTTAAATCAATCGGTAAGTGAGATAAATCGTCATTAATTTATTAATCGGGATACAAATGAGATACAAGAGGTGATCAAATGTCTAGAATTACTGTTTTCAAATTGATACCCATTTAAAAAGATTTTCTATTATCAGATCGAACTGACAATAAATATATCAGGACGAAGAATATAGACCACTGGATTTACATACTTTGACTCAAAGTGTATACACTTGTCAAAACTTCTCCATAATCTGTGGTCCACATTGTTCGTCCTGATATATTTATTATCAGTTCGAACTGATAATAGAAAGACTGTCCATTTAAAATCTAAAAGTTATAAGGGAAAGCCATGAAATTCAATTGTCAAGGCATGTCCTAAGTAGTTATAGTAAAGGTTAGTATGCAATTTAATGTTTTTGAAGAAGAATATGTAAAGGATGATGTCTATCTATTGACTTTATCTCTTGGAATTAAATGACATTTAAAGTTGTAAGCAAAAACTTTATGGTGGAATCTTAAATACTAACACCTCCCTTTAGCACAGAAATGAGAGGTACATAAAACACGTAGAAAAATTAATTATAGAGAAATTTCTTCACGCTTCTTTGACTAATTAATAATAATTCTCATATTATACAAGACTCTTAAAATTCACAATATATATATATATATATATATATATATATATTGAAGTCCGACACTAGTCATTTAAGGATTTGTTGGGACATGGGGAAAAAAAATGTTACAAACACGGTTTAAAAAGTAACTCTCACTATAGGGGAAGGATCTCCTCACACTTTTTGATGTTATAGACAAAGGTCGAATTCGAGAATTACTGTAATGTGTCGAGATCACACTACATGTGTGACCCAAATATTTATTCCTACAACCGAGAGATATCTACGCGTGTGACATTGGACATGTACGGTGATGTGAGCAATCATGGAAGGAAGGGCATTGAATTATGTTATTCAATGCCCACCAAAGACAATAAGAAAGGCATTAAATCTTGAATATTTAGTGCACCGAAAAAGAAGGAAAAATTGAATTTATTTTATTTTTATTAGTAATCAATTCTCTTATTATGTAAGGCATAGTAAATATCCTTTGTGTGGGCATGACGACTTTGCTCATCTTAAGAGGGAGAAAAACTTGAATGGGACGGTCTTATTGACGTGGCAATGGAACCGTCCAATGAATGTGTGTTACATAGGGCTTTAAAATATATTTTTATTCCCAATGTATATATGGCACACATTCATTGGATTGTACCATTGCCGCGTCAATGAGACTGTCCCATGCAAGTTTTTCTCCTTAAGAGGTTTCACCTTATTAAATGTAGTATTCAAAGCTTCATGGTGCATCTTAAATGCCTACACCTTCCTTTGCATTAAATTACAATGATATCAAGACAAATTTTTATTTATTATTTGTAGTAATTGCATACAATTCATCTCATAAAAAGTTTAACACCATTATTCTTATATGTAGTCGTACAATTGTTTGTTTTTTAAAAAAAAAAAAAAAAAAATCCTAATCCTACAAGATAAACTGATAAAATAATGCGTTACATTGTACTTGTTTTGATAAACTCTTTAACAAAACAAACATATCGTGCCATATGTATATCTTTTGAATAAAATTTTAATCTTACATCAATCCTTAGTCAGATTGGGTCGTTATTGGTTTACAAATCTCATGAAGTCTGTAAGGTTTAGATATATTTTGGATTGTAATGTTTAGAAATGAAACCGGTAAAATCGTTTGTCCAATGAAACAAAATCTACATTAGACAAAGTTTTGAATCATTGTTAATATATATATATCATAAATCCCATGACATTGTGATATTGAATATTTGGTTTCATGCTTTTCCAAACACACCATTATTCTACCAAATTATATTTCACTTAAGAGTTACAATAATGCAAACACCAATGTAAAATTGGAAATAAATTAAAACAAAAGAGGGTGTTAGAGAGAATATAACTGAACAAATGGGGCTAAAATATAAATATAAACATATAAAGAGGCTAAGTATTTAAAAGCAATTAATGCAAACCATTCTCTTTCCTTAAATTCTCATCTCTACTCTTTCCACTTACCATAAATAAATAAGCTGCAATAAATGAAACCAATTAATAGAAAAAATAAATAAAATAAATTCTAAATTATCAAATAATAAATTCTAAATTAATAATCAAACAACAATAATTACAATAATAATAATTATAAATCTTTTCAATTTCTATAACGTATCATTTACTTGTATATATATATATAGGCCTCTGTTTTTATTTCACAATCAAAACCTATCTGTTTTCCTCTGTTTCTCTCTCTGAAGGAGAAGAAGAAGAAGAAGAAGAAGAAGAAGCTCTTTTCTTTCTTTTTGGATATGGCAGCTGATGTGAGCTCTCTGGTTCGAGTACTCAACAGGTACAAGGATGATCGAACGGCTGGGAGTGATTCTGTTGGTGGGAAATCAACGTCTCTGATCACTCAAGACCTTCTTGGAGGTCGTGTTGGTGGTGGTGGTTTTGAGTCTGTAAAGAACGAGTACCAGGAGCTTGACCTGGACTTGCAGGTCCCAACTGGGTGGGAGAAGCGTTTGGATTTGAAGGTAAAAATATTAAATTTTGATTGGATTTTCTTATCTGGGTCTGTCTGTTTCCTGGGAAAATATTGTAAAGAAAAAAAAAATGAAGTCAATATTTTCATTTCTTATTTCATTTTCTTCAACTTAGAATTCTCATATTTTTTTGGTTGTGTTTTATTTTTTATGCAAAATAAATTATTGGTTTTTAAAATTTCAAAACTCAAAGCGTTTTTTTTTTTTTAAAGATTGATTCTTTTGAATTTGATAGTTTTTGATATATTTTCTGTTTGGTTGCTGAGAAATTAGTGGAAAAATCAATATACAATTGTTTAATACTTGCTAGCTATTGTTTTTCTTGGAACCAAACAGAACCATTGATTTTCTATCCAATCCATTGACTCATGTAAATATATTTTGTTTTTATGTGATCACAATTTAATTATTAATAAATTATTATATTATTAATATTTTGTTTATTTATTTAATTTTTTAATTTTTATTTTTGCAGTCGGGAAAGGTATATTTACAAAGATGCAATTCATCAAGCTCGGCCTCATCATCAGATCACAAACAACAAACAAATCAAACAGTGACAAAGCTTCAAGATTTAAATTTCCCGCCGTCACCCTCGAAACCCTTACTAAATCTTTTCGAAGAGACTAATTTAGATTTAAAATTGGTTTCGTGCTCGTCGTCATCACCGCCGCCACCACAATCATCGACCAATTACCAAAGTGTGTGCACACTCGATAAAGTAAAATTCGCACTCGAGAGGGCCAATAAAGAGCCTAATTATAAGAAACGATCAACAACGTTGTGGAACAACAATAACGCTACATCCCTATCGCCTTCGTATTCATCATCGTCTTCTTCGATCAAGGACATGAAGGAGAATGAAGAGATCGAAGAGAAAGTATTATCGTCTCCTATTGCAGCTGGGTGCCCGGGATGTTTGTGTTATGTTTTGATAATGAAGAATAACCCCAAATGCCCTAGGTGCAATTCAATGGTTCCAATGCCAGCAATGAAGAAGCCAAAGATTGATCTCAATATGTCCATTTAATGAGAGTTTGGACTTTGAAGAAGGTTTGAATATTTATTTATTTATTACTAAATGTTTTTGAATTTGTAAATGATAGATGGATTAGGGTTTTTTTTTTTTTTTTAGGTGAAAATAGAAATATTAACAATAGAAAATTATGTGTGAATTTGAAGAAAAAAAAATTTATGGTGGTTTTTATTACCATTGCAGCAGATAAAGAAATATTATTATGGCTCTTCATTTCAACTTCCACATTCAATGCTTTGTTTTATATGTTGTGACTTGTGAGCGAAGTCTCTTCATTGATTGGTTGTAAATGAATTTCTTGAATCATAATTTTAATATATTGTCAAAAAAGAAAAAAGAAACAAAAAACCCACCTTACAAGATTTTAAAATTTGTATAATTTACTATTATTTATAATAACCAATCACAAGTTGATCTCAATTGGGTTTCGAGTCTCATTCCTGTAATGGGAGTTGTATTCTAAATTGGGCTAATAAGGTTTGTAGAAAATTCAGATATGCACTTAGCTTTGTAATCATGTGGTTTATATTGAGTGTCACTATTTCCAAATTATTTCAAGATATATAGTGTTTGATATTAACAACTTCCAGTCTTCTACCTCGATTTGAGATTTTTTTTAAAAAAATTAGTAGATAATATGGTTGGTTGGTAGTTGGTAAAACCCATTAAAACCCTAGATTGTGACCAAAAATAAAATAAATAAATAAATAAATAAATTACAGAACTATTGAAGTACATGTACTTTGTTATATAGTTCATGACTCTTGTTAAATATCATGAAAGATAAAGTGATGTACCAATAAAAGATAAATAGTTGTCTCTCTATCAATGTTTGAAAACCCCATTCACCTACACCTTGTTGTCAAATGATCATGAGATTTATTTTATTTTATTTTTTATTTTATTTTTATTTACTTTTAGGTCAATGCATGAAGCTAATTATGACCCCATTTATTAGACCAATTCATTAATTTAATATACCTAACATAACTCAAATAGTTGAGAATTTAATTTCTTCATGGCCTTTAAAGTCTCCATACCTACCATCTTATATAGGCACATTTTTATTTTTCATCAAATAATAACCAATTTGGTAACCTTCTATCTATTTTTATTTATTTTTTAATTTCTAAATATACAATTAATTTATTTGTATATAAAGGGACATTGAATTTTAATTATAGGATTTAGCTTTCTTTTCTTTTCTTTTTTTTTTCTTTTTTTTTAATACATATAGGATTTAGCCATTATAAAGGAACATTTGGATATTTATATTGTTGATTTTATTGACTCTTCAAATTTATTAAGGTTTGTTTTTTCACTTGGTTTATTCACCAAAATTTTATATTTATTTTACATGACTAATATACACAAATAATAATTACAAAAGTTTTTTTTTAAATATATATATATATATCAGTCTCGTTCTCATGTGGACGTCCTGATATAACTACATGAGGATATTGAATATGAGCCATTAGTTTTAACAAGTGTATACACACTTGAGTCAAAATATGTAAATACACTCAAAACTTTTCGAATTTACATCCTCAGTTGAAAAGATATAACATCCGCATGAGAACGAGACTGATATAACTACATGAAGATATTGAATATGAGCCACTAATTTTAACAAGTGTATACACACTTGAGTCAAAGTATGTAAATACACTCAAAACTTTTCGAATTTACGTCCCCGATTGAAAATTTATATATATATAATCTCTCTTAAATACACTCAAAACTTTTCGAATTTATGTTTTCATTTAAAATTATGATATATTGTTTCCAATTAGAATTAGAATTCGAAAATAAAATAAAAAATAAAATATATGCATAACATTAATGGTATTCAAGTTGATGAACCACTTCAATTTTATAATTAATTGCCTATATACAATTAAGAATAATACTTTGGTACTGACTAGTCAGTATCCCAAATACTAACCCCATTAATGGAAATACAGCAAGTGGTTCAATTTGTGATATAAATATAAAAAGTAAAAGAAAAAAATGCCACTTACTACACTTTCATCGGTGGGACCCAATCATTATTCCACAATTAATCCCAGCTATACAGTAGAATATTAATTGTAGTTGTATCTAAATCGACCAGTTATATCAAGTCATGATCACAATTAATTCAATTCATTTAATTTTTGATCGTGACTTATTATTTAATGCAATTAGAGTATACTGAATTACTAATACTTTTCAACTTATTCAAATCTTAATTATTCTCTTAATTAAATCATTCACGTAAGTTCGTTATTGGCCGGAAGATTTGAGTTCATATAATTTATTTATTAGAGATATTATCTGTATCATGACGTGTTATGACTTATGATATGTCATCTTATTTTATCTAAATGTTATTATTCGAAACGTTATAGTTTTTTAGGGCGATTAAGTGCTTTTTTAATTAACAAAAATATAAAATTAATATTTATTTATAATATATATATATATATATATATACCGTCTTTCTATTATCAGTTCGAACTGACAAAAGTTATATAACTTTTGTCGGTTCGAACTGATAATATAATTTCTGTATATATATATATATATAGTCTTTCTACTATCAATTCGTCATAATATAAAATATATCAGAACGAAGAATGTGGACCATAGATTATAGAGAAGTTTTGACAAGTGCATACACTTTGAGTTAAAGTATGTAAATTTAATGATTCACATTTTTCGTTTTGATATATTTTATATTATGACGAAATGACAATAGAAAAATTGTATATATATATATATATATATATATATATATATATATATATATATATATATATGTAGGTTTGAGACTTGTTAACAATTAGATTCACTGTTGCTTTCAAATACTTTAACATCGTTCCTTTTTGTGTGCTGTGTGTGCTTATTAAAATTGACGAGATTAGGTTGGTCCGGTGGTAAACTCCTCACATCACCTGTATTACGAGGATATAGGTTCGAGTCCTCCCCCTCTCTAAAAAACCCCGAATTAATGTAATACTTAGAAAAAAAAAAAAAAAATTCTCATAGCAATAGTCTTGAATCCTTGTATATACTAACACAAAAGAAAATGTGTTGTGTGCTTAACCATTCAATCAAAATTGACATATTATTATACTCGGTCTTTCTATTATCAGTTCGAACTGATAGTAATATTTAAATCCATACAACCAAGTCAAAGTATTTAAATCTAATGGCCCACATATAAGGAACTGATATATCTTTTGTCAATTCGAACTGATAATATAAAAATTGTTATTATACTAGTTTAAAAAAATAAACCGTAATAAGAGTGGGGATCGTGTGACCTCTACCGATGTTGGGAGTCGACTTCTTCCAATTATGATAGTAAACACCTGGATCGTTTTGTAGTGTTGCTTGATCTCCGTAGCTCCCGCCTTTGGACAGCCCTCTGACCCGTTTTGTGTAAAAATAAAATAAAATAAACCCCACTTATCATATACTCTTCACAATGCATTTCTCTTTTAAAGTACATTTCTATTTATTTCAAGTCGATATAAAAAGGAATAAATACAAAAAACACTTTCAACTTTATATACAAATTTTGTTGAACAATATAGTAAGATTATAAAGACATAATTAAATAAAAAACACAACACATATCGGTCCTGGACTTTTTTGGTCATGGACTTTTTTTAAAATTTTAAATTGTTTGTGACTTTTATAAAAGTGATCAAATTAGTCCTCACATTCATCCCAAAGGCTAAATTAGTCCCTCTCTTTTTAGAATTGACCAAATTGGTCCCTCAAACATTTTAACGGTGTTAAATATAACAGTTGACTTTAACAATTTTAGTTAAAGTACGTAAATACCCTTCAATTGTCATATTAGAGCAAATTTGTTTTGTTTTTGTACATTAAATTCACCATTATAATTACAACAAAATCCAAAAATATTACTAATGAAACACCATTTGTACCTTTTTTAATTAAAATTTTCTAAAAAAATCTAAAAATATTTTAATAAGACAATGTTAATTATACACTTAGTTACCATTCATTCCCAGTTTAGTCTTTTACCATTTTTATATAATTTTTATTTATTTTGTTAATATTATACAAGCACTATTGTCAAAATTATTCAAAAAATCAAAACCTATAAATAAAATAAACAAAAATATACTTGTAAAAAAAAAAACTATGCATGTGTTATTATTATATTGTTTAGGAGTAAAGTACAATTTTACCCCTACACGGTTAAAGTTGGCTGACGGAACTTAGTTAGAGGGACTAATATGGCACTTGGGAAAAAATATAAGGATTAATTTGACATTTGGGAAAAATATAAGGACCAAGTTGGTCACTTTTGAAAAAGTTGCAAACAACTTTGAATTTTAAACAAAGTCCAGGACCGAATTGGTAATTGCCCTAAAATAAAATATAGTTGTGTAGATTGTGATTAATTTATTAGTGTTATTAAATGAATGACAATAGCAGTTACCTAAAACTTTGTAGAAGTCGATGTTTATCTGTTGCTTCAAATTGATTTTATTAAGACATTTAAAGTGCTATTTAATTTATTTACCTAACTTTCATTAATTGCCTATTTAATTCTCTTATAATTTGTTGTCTTTAAAGTTGCTTACCTACCTTCTTCAATATTATTTGACGTGCAATTTCAGCACCATCTTTACTTCTTCTTTTTTCAACATTTTAAAAAATCTCAGTGGAGAAATTTATGTTGAGATAATTATTAATTATTAATCTTCAAATTAATTATATTAAATATATTTTTTTAGCAAATCAGATTATTAAAATTTAGGGGTGGGCATGGTTCGGTTCGGTTCGGTTTGGTTTTGGCCAAAATCATATTAAACCAACATATATTCGGTTTTTGAAAATGTGAATCGGTTTGAACCGAATTGAACCAAACACCTTTATCTCGGTTCGGTTCAATTCAGTTTTGGGCCTATTGGGCTTTAAAGGTTTTTTTATATGTTTTTATTTATTTTTTATTTTTTTGGCCTTTAAGTTGCATTTTTAGCATTTAGGCTTAAACTTTTTTTTTTTTTTTTAAGAAAACATAATAAGTAAAAAATAATTTAAACAAAATACAACCCAATTTTCAATCCAAACCTAAAATTTCAATCATATTCTGTCTACATACTCAATCAAAATATAAAATCTTCATAACTTCTATAAAATAGAAGTAAAAAAATGTAGTACATAATGTAGTCCAAAATAAAACATCATCAACAAATAGTCTATAATAAAATTGAACCTTATAAAATAATTAATTAAGACAATTCGGTTTATTCAGTTCGGTTCGGTTTGTATGTCCAAAACCGAAACCGAACCAAATTCAATTCGGTTTTTAAATTTCAAATCGGTTTGAACCGAATAGAAGCTATGAACCGAACCAAACGCCCTTTTTCCGTTCAGTTCGATTCGGTTCAATTTGATTTTGGTTTTTGTGCCCACCCCTACACATTAACATAAAAAAATAAAAAAAAATAAAAAAACACATACAATTTTTTATATTCTTGTATGTTTATCACAATTTTTTATTATTTTTGCAAGTGCTTGTGTAAAAGCGGAAAAAAAAAAATACTCGATATTACTTCTCTTCTTATACTTGTATTAGATTATGAGCGTTCTTCGTTTCTTCTTATATTTTTCCGGTGTAAGAAACTAAGAATACTCTCGAATAAACATCAATTCAATTGTTAATTTAGTTAAACAGCACTACTTGATAAGGATTTAAAAATAAAAGACAAAAGTTCCAAGGAAAATTCTTAAGTGTGAATGTCATAAAATTTGCATTGATTTACAATTTTCTTTTTACGTTCAAATTCACAAGTTGTATAGTAGTTTATGTTTTTAGATGCTAAATAATTTGTATAATTGAAAATTAATATTGTGACTTGAGTGTAAAGTTTGTGTAACTCTAGACTAAATTTTGCAAGTATGAAACCAATGAAAAACCCCGGAATTTGAATTAGTATACATATTCAAATTAGTGTGTATATTCTCAATATATATTATAGTAACTTGATTGATTAACAAAACTAATTAGGGTATAGTTAATATTATTTTGAATGTCAAATCAATTTCCATGTAACCCGTAAGATCTTGATTTTTTTTCTTTTTTTTTGACATTGAGAAAAAGATTACACAGCAGAACAAGGAAACAAATAGCCATTATTAAGCCAGAGACGCTCCTGTATAGAGGAGAAGGCAACGGAGGCAAGGTTTTGAGCCAAGGAGTTCCCTTTAGGTGGGATGGCTTGGCACAAACAAACACCTACCTCAGAAAAAAGAGTCTTAATAAAAGATAAATCTCCAAGAACAGCCTTGGCGTTGTTGAGGATAGAGGCAGTAGAACCCGAAGACACCTCAACAATAGAGATAAGATCTTGATTAAACACACATATTTATATTCATAATTAATGCTTTAATTAAATATTTCAAAGAATTCTTCAAGAGACAAGGAGTGCTTTTGAGAATTCAAAGTTTCAAACTTCTTGATTTCTGTTCTTCAATGAGTAGGTAAAAGGGAAGGTATAACAAAGTTTGACTTCCATCAATATTTTACCATATATGTTCAAGAAATTATATTTGAAATGAATTATCGGTCCATTTTCTAATAGTAAGGTTATTAAATGCAATGTTAATTAATATCCATTTAAACCAGACATAAGTTTAGTTGGCTTGACAATAAGTCGATCATATGAATAAGATTATTGATTTGAATCATGCAATGTACCGATATAAATTAATCAAAGCTATTGAAAACTATCTTTTATATTTATATTTTTTTATCTTTTTTTGGTGGGTGGGTCATGGGCGGTGGAGAAATTGATATATTTTTTAATTTTTATTTAGCTCATATTTTGTCCTTATCCTAAAGGGACGAAATATTATTTAAAGTGATGAAATATTTCGTCCCTACATATTATCAAAGGGGACGAAAATCGTCAGTGTATTATTTCGTCCCTATAGATACTCTTCGAAAACGAATTTCAATTTTCGTCATAAAGAATCTATTGCGAGCCATCTAAGGCGATGTAATTTGGGATGAATTTTTTTCGTTCCAAAAAATCTATAGGGACACTTTTTTTTTGCTATTGGTACGAATTTTTTTTTTATCACAATAACCATTTTTTCTTGTAGTATATATATAAACAATATCACAGTTACAAATCATCTTTTTTAATTTTTTTTTTTTTTTTTTTTTTAAGTATTACAAGAACTATTACAATAGGATTGTCGGGACCTGTCGAGATTAAACAATACATATGCGGCCCAAATATCTACTCCCATAACTGGAGATAACTACTCTCACAACCCGGGAAGAGAACTCCCAACACATGCTTGTAAAATGCGTATGGTGAGATTTGAACATCTCACCACTTATGTGGAAGAGAGGTGCATTACCAGCTTTGCTAAGTAGTGATGTGTAGTTACAAATCATCTTATACAATTGACATTTTTTTTTAATTAAAATTTGAATTGAGAAGCGGTACTCCTTTGATTACATTTTCAAACCCATTAAGTTATTGAAGGTGAGATAATTAATTAAGAATAATGAAATTAATTAATTAATTAATTGATTAGAAGGGGGGTGTGTAGGTAGGATAAACGAGACTGTCCAATGAGATTACATATAATTATAGTTTAATAATATATATTTATGTTCTCAAGATAAATTGTGCTATCTCATTAGAACGGTTTCACAAAGTGACAATGAGACACAAAGTGACAATGAAACTGTCTCATTGAAGATTTGTTTGTACAGGCAAATATAGCAGTCCATTTAATGATAAATTGGTTGGTCACCATCAATTAATATTTTTTACCCCAAATAAATAAAAATAGTACTAACCAATCCCACATCAAACTTTTGCAGTTGAAAGAAACCATTTTGTTTCTTATATTAATTACTCAAAAAATTATTTTTTTTTTTATCACAGTGAAGAGCTGCACAATTTTGAGTGTGTGAATGCCTAAAGTTCCTGAACCAGGCTCTGAAATCTGAAAATTAACTCACTTTAATTACAGTACTTGTTATATATATATATATATATATATATAGTTTTTTTAATTGTCAGTTCGTCCTGACAATAAATATATCAGGATGAAGAATGTGAACCACATATTATGAAGAAGTTTTGACAAGTGCATATACTTTGAGTCAAAGTATGTAAATCTAGTGGTCTGCATTCTTCATCCTGATATATTTATTGTCAGGACGAATTGATAATAGAAAAAATATATATATATATATAGTCTTTATATTGTCAGTTTATCCTGATATAAAATATATCATGACAAAGAATGTGGACTATTAGATTTACATACTTTGACTCAAAGTGTATGCACTTATCAAAATTCTCCATAATCTATAGTCCACATTCTTCGTCCTGATATATTTCATATAAAGATGACCTGATAGTAAAAAGACTATATATATATTGAAGTATTACAATAAGATTGTTGAAACCTATCAAGATCAAACAATATATGTGCGGTTCGGATATCTATTCCCATAACCGGAGATAACTACTTCCACGAACTGGGAATAAAACTTTCCACACATGCTTGTAAAATGTGCATGATGGTATTTGAACCCCTCACCACTTATGGTGGGATTTGAACCCTTCATCACTTATGTGGAAGGGAGGTGCACTACCAGCTCTGTGTATATATATTTGATATTTCTTTGATTTTACTTCGTTAAATGAGTTCTGTGTGAAAGTCAAATGAGCCATGTCAGCATTTTGGCTCTAACAGACTTGTTAAATAAGATTTTTCAATAGAGATTTTGTTTCTCTTATCTTTTCAATAATACCAAGCGACTTATCTCTCTTCAATTTATATTTTATTAGTTTTTATATCGCATCATTATTATTAGTAACTATATTTGAACAACTCTTTTTAATTTCAAACGGCTCTATTTGACTTCAAAATTAAAATAATATAAATATATTTCTAATTGAAGAGCCTTTTGGAATGACTCTTTTTTTTTCACTAAACAATGAAGTTGAGAAGATTCCATGATTTGCGCTTCACACCCACATCGATGAAATTATATATTCAAGTCATATCTTTTAACATTAGAAGTATTTGATATTGCAAATATATCACATCGATTAAAATATAGACAGATATATATATTTAACATTTCTGTTGGGTTTTATAAATTTACTGATTAGACTCTTAATCATTTTTTCTATGAATGTATTAAAACACTTATCATAAAGTAAATATAACTCATCACCCTTTAGCGCAAATGGTAGATTGGTATTGTACCTCCCATTTCATATTAGTGATGAGTATTCGAATCCCACTATATACGTTTTACAAGTATACTAGACTCATTCGGTGTCAGAATTCCTGTACCCATTTTCTTCTTTGTTACTTCAGTCAGCTGTATGTTATCAAAATTTCTTTCTTTCTTTCTTCCATTAAATTTGCAGAAAATGACATTTAAGATGTACAAAGATGTGACATAGTTGTAGTGGAGGAAAATAAATATATTTTTTCTGCCCTAACTAAAACCATTAATGTTTGACTTGTCACAATCATCATCAAAATTAGCTCAACTACATAGATAGACCTCTTAAACATTTATGGAACACATGAAAAAACTATATATATGATGATCAATATTGCCATGACTCCCTCCATCACTATCTATCTCACTATTTCACCAAAAATCCAACCATTAAATGAGGAGGTTCCATGCATAGCTATTAAGATTATCTATCATTTGATCACATTTAGGAAAAAAAAGAAAAACATTATTAGTTACGTATCTATCGTTTTCGAACTTGAATTTTCCACGTTCCAGCATAAATTATAGAAAACCGTATAATTAATTAGGATGGCAAGATAATGAAGAGCTGTACGTGGGAGATATATGTATATATCTCTCCTAGTTGGATGATGAGAATTGAAGGCATGATGCTTCTTCAAAACAAATGATTTAGATAGTATTTTAATGAAGAGTAATGCTAAACATCCCATCTATAATTTTACCATTTCCATCCCAACACATATGCCAGCTGATGTGTCACTTGATGAGTGGATACACATTAATTGTAATTTGTCTCACTTACCCATGTATATCCACACAACAATTAATGTGTATTCACTCAGCAAGCAAGTGATAACTCAGCTGTCATATGTGTTGGGATAGAAAATGTGGAATTGTAGGTGGGATGTATAATATTACTTTTATATAAAATATATCATAACGAAGAATGTTGACTATATATTATGGAGAAGTTTTGACAAGTGCATACACTTTGAGTTAAAATATGTAAATCTAATGGTCCACATTCTTCGTCCTGATATATTTTATATCATGACGAATTGACAATAGAAAAATTATATATATATATATATCAGTTTTTTTATTGTCAGTTTGAACTGATATATCTTTTATATCAGTTCTTTGCATGTGGGCCGTTATATTTAAATATTTTGACTTGGCTGCAAACTATCTTTTAAATCCAATGATCCTCATGTAACAAATATATCAGTTCAAACTGATAATAGAAAGATTGATATATATATATATATACATTGACAATATCTATTAATTCGGAACCAATATTTTTTTGAAAACTGTCGCCATTAGTAGGATTCGAGTCGTTGACCTGGGAGTCATTTGCTCAAGATCTAAGCTTATCCACCTACCAGCTAAGCTACGCCCCTGTTAGCTATATGATTATATTTGGTAACATTAATTTTTCTATTTTGTAGCGTACATTACATTTTTAATATGTATGTAGAGATAATTTGGAAATTTTTTTTTTTTTTTTTTTTTTTGGATAATATGTTAATTGTTTTAAAAACAGAGAACATATGTGTCCATTGTTGAATATTGTCATTTTAGGTTGGGCCATCATGGGTTTCTACCTCATCGACACGAATAAAACAATAATTGAATATTGTCATTTTAGGTTAACCATGGGGCACCCATGGGTTTCTATCTCATTGACAAGAATAAAACAATAATTTTGAATGAAATTAAGATTTTTCTTTTCTTTTAGTACAATAAATAAACCTCTAGCCATTCTAATGTGAGCGGGATTTGAATCCAAAACTCTTTATAAAACGATAAAAACCTTATCGGCTAAGTTAACATGTACTCACATTTACCTCACAAGTTATATGCTATTATACAATAATAACGGGATTTGAATCCAAAATTCATTATATAGCAATAGAAGCCTAATCGGCTAAGTTAACATGTACTCACATTTACCTCACAAGTTATATGATATTATACAATAATTAGTACATATTTATTTTTTTGACAGTATCTATCTATCCATTTATCTAAGCTATGTATTTTTTTTGAAGTTTTTTACCATTGGTAGGATTCGAGCTGTTGACTTGAGAGTCATTTACCCAAGCCCCAAGTTTTAAACTCGTTCATCTTCCAGTTAAACTACACCCTCTGGGGCATAATAAGTACATACTTACATGCATGTCAAAAAAAAAAAAAAAAGTACATACTACATGGTAATTAATATAAGGACCTTATACACATTTCCGATTTTAAAACTCATCATTTATTCAAAATATTGGATCGAAATCTATTGAATCTCAACTACATTGTATAGTTCCAGATTCTGTATAGTAACATATGATTACATTCGAGATATCAAACTAGACGAGACGGTTGGTTCAATCCGTTATATAAAAAGCCCGTACGACATAGTACCGTACTAACAGGCCCAATTAGGCTCAAAGTTGTAGAAATATGTGGGCTAAGCAGGAATATTTACATGGGCCCAACCAGGCCCATCAACATTTCTTCTTCTTCTTCTTCTTCTTCATCTTAAAACCCAAAACCCTAAAAACCTCTCTGTCTCTCTCTCTCTCTCTCTCTCTCTCTTTGTGTCTGAGAATTCAAAGATGGGGAAGAAGCAGAAGGTGATTTTGCCACCGGACCTCCCTCCAGAAATATCGGACGACGAAATAGAGGTATCGGACGAAGACCTCCAATTCGTCAAAGAAAACCGCGACTACGCGGGTTTCGTTTCTCGCTTGGACACTCAATCCATCACCAAGTACGTATTTTTCCAGCTCTCTGTCTCTTTACAGCTATCGATAACATAAAAAGCTTCCATTTTTTGTTTGTTAATTAAAGCTGATTTTGTTTTTTAATGTTATTTTTGTATTCGTAGAAAATACAATCAGTAGTTGAATGAATGTTTATGTTTGTAGCTAGTTTAGCTTGTAAAGGTATCCTCTTGTTCGTACAAGAGATGTTGGATTGAATTTCAGCTCATATTTATTGTAATTGTGTTCGTGTGTGTGTGTGTGTGTTTAGGCACGTTACGCGTGTAGCGGATGTGAATGAGGATGCTTTGGAGGCTATATATGAGAAGAGGTTGAAGAAGAAGTCGGCGTTGCAGAAGGAAAATGAGGAGAAGAACAAAGTTCATGTTGATCCTGTTGATGCTCTTCCTGTCAAGACTTTGGATGGGAAACTATACTATCGAACAGGTATTGATTTTTATTTTTTTTCGGGGAATTTGAAATATTGATGAAGTGTTTTTTTTTATTTGATGCTGAGAGTTAATGGGTTGTGTTGTTTGTAATGTGATGCAGTCGCTAAGACTTCGAAAGGTGAAGATGAAAATGAGGCTGGAGAGGATGAGAAGGATGGTGATGTGGATAAAAGCTTAGTTAAGTTGACAAAAGCGGAGAAGAGGGCGAAGGTTAAGAAAAGTAGGAAAGAGGCAAAGAAACTAGGAAAGGAGGTGGATCAACCGGAAGAAGCTGAACAAGCTCCACAAGCGGCTGTCCTGGTATTTTTCTGATTGAATTCACTGGTTATGTGGTTATGTGGTATTCAGAGTTTTCAGATTTATGCTGCTTATAAGTGAATTGAATAACAATGGTTTAAGATGATAATTTGAACATATTTTTAAATGTCAAATGGAGATAGACTTTCTAGAAGGTGAAACATAATTATTGTTGCCAAATGCTTCTGCTGGCCCTTATAGGGAAACTTAATGTATTGTCTGTATCTATGTGGTCATAATCTATCACAGCTCACTGCGTGCATAATGTTCATAATTTTTTAGTTGGTAGTAGTTTTCTTTTCAAACTGTTTGATCAAGCTTTAAGGTTAACAGTAACACTATCATAGGACAATTTTCAATCTATTCGTAATTTTTCATGCTGCCTGTTTTTTTATGTATCAGATGTGTAACTATGAAGTTCTATATGTTTGCTTTCAAAAAAAAAAAAAAGTCAAGGGCTATATGTTTCTCTCACCTTGGACCTTCTCATCAGAATATAAATTTTCAATCCCCTTGATTGCCATTCCAGTATCACTTATACTGTGGATATTTCAGGAGCTATCATACTACATTTTTTGGTATCGATTACACTTAAATGCTTGTTTGTTCTTGTATATTTTCATGTTCCATTTCAAGATTCTTATTTTTAATATTTAAAAAAAAAAAAACTGGAATGCGGTACATTTGACCTGTTCTTGGCATGGATAAGACCATGGCATCTCTTATAATTGTGTAATTTGTATCTCATAAAACAATTTTGTTTTGTCGTTTAGGCTGAGGTGAAAGAAGATCTCACGGCTGAAGAAGCATTTGAAAGTAAGAAGTGTAAACTTGCAGAACTCGGAATAGCTCTTCTTTCCAATCCAGAGGCTAATATTACATCTTTGAAAGAGATTCTACAAATTGCTAAAGATGATAATCCTTCTATCTCCAAACTTGGCTTACTATCATTGTTGGCTGTTTTTAAAGACATCATTCCTGGGTACAACCCCTGTTTAATTTTTACTTCTCCTTGTATGCTCTGTGCATGATCATTTATTTTTTTTCCTCTGGTTGTCATTTTTAAGTTTTTAACTGTTCTTTATGTGTATGACAGATATCGGATTAGGCTTCCTACAGAAAAAGAGCAAGAGATGAAGGTTTCCAAGGAGGTTAAGAAGATGCGTTTTTATGAATCAACACTTCTATCTGGTTACAAGGTTTGACTTGTAGTGTGTTTTAGTGACTATATTTTTGATAACTTTGAAGTCTCAATATCATTAGAGATTCAGATGCTTGCTGTGACATTTGTTTCTTGCCTATTGATCCTGTTAGATATTTTGTATTTCCTACTTATTTTGTATAACAGTCTGTGTGCTTGGAGTGTAAGCCTGATTACCTATTATGTAGTGGTCTGTTCTTTGATTTAGTTTGTTTCACTTAGGTTTTCTTTTGAAATTGGAATATAGCCTGGTTGAACTTTGCTTTATGTAATCTGGATCATCTTTTGTGGAAATGGACGTTTTATTTTTATAGTCACGAATATAAGATAGCTAGCTCGACAGAAATAGGTAGTCTGGTTAAATGATAGACCTGCCTTAAGTGTTGCTGCTTATTGTATCATCTTGTACCTTGGACCTTTGTAATCAGAAGCAATTGATGAATAAGCATGGTGATGTTAATGTATTCTGAAAGTATGCAACAATTGTCTCTCCAGTTTCACTTTCTTAATTCGTACTTGCTATAAAAATTCAATTTGGTCATCATGATCAACTGTGCTTTGATTTATTTACTTATTTTCCTTTCTACTTATTGACAGGCATACCTGCAGAGATTGTTAGCAGCAGAAAAGAAGCCTCTTTTTCAGCAAGTGGTTGTTCGCTGCATTTGCAATTTGCTTGATGCAGTTCCCCACTTTAACTGCCGCGAGAGCCTGTTAGAGGTTGTTGTCAGAAACCTAGGCTCCCCAGATGATGTCGTGAGGTTCAGATTATTTATGCTCTTTGCTCTTATGTTATCAAAGTCTCTTTCAATAATCTACTGAAAGACATGAAGGGTTAAATTGAGTTAGAATAGAAAATTCAGAATTAATTTCATTATGGTTTATTAATGTGTCAGGGTTTAAAAAACTCAATGGTTTCCTTTTTCCTCTCTCACTTCTTTATTGAGGTTATCCGCATTGCTAATCTTTCTCCGTATTGGCTTATGCTCTATGGTTTAACAACTTTGCCCTTTCTTGCAATTACCTATTTCATTGATAACTTTTGGAAATTGGTTTGTCAGATTGCCTTGCTGTTTCTTTCCTCACAAAATATACAGTTATACTAATTGTCTATAGTTCCAATATTACGGATACTTTTTGAATTTGGCTTTCATTTATTTCCAACTAAATTGTCTATTTCTTATGTGCAGGAAACTTTGTTGTTCTACAGTCAGGTCACTTTTTACCAATGAAGGGAAACATGGTGGTGAAGCTACTGTGGAGATTGTTAGATTGATTGCAGCCCATGTCAAAGCTAATAATTGTCAATTGCATCCCGATTTCATTGAGGTAAGAGATGATTTTATTTTTTCCTCTTAAGTTATGGCTTAGTGGCTTGTTCTCTTTTTTTATAAACTTGCATAAGTTGAACCCAGTTTATGATCTTACGGAGGGCAGTATTATACCTTCTTTCTGTCTCTATATAACCATAACTATAGTTCTTGGGTTGTAGAGTAGTTTTGATGAAGATTGGCTCAAATGTTTATCAATTTTTCACAGGTGCTTATGTCTTTAACATTTGATGAAGATCTTCGGAAGCCTAAAGCAGCACCAGAAGTGGATAATAAAGTTAAATACAAGAAATTTTATAAAAGGAAGATTCCTGAGGAGCCAAGTCAACAGCAAGAAAATAAAAGGAAGATGAGTAAGAAAGAATTGATGTCAAAGACAAGAGAGGAGGTATTTATTCTTTGAACAGAATATTGATTTCTTGATGTTGCTTGTTTTCTATTTGTTGTGATTGTGATATTAATTTTCCTAATTCTTTATACAGGTTGCTGCTGATTATAAGGCTGTTTCTTTTGCCCCAGATGTTGAAGAGAAGAGAAGGATGCAATCAGAAACACTTTCTGCTGTGTTCGAGACATATTTTCGAGTTTTGAAGCAAACCATGTTGTCCACTACAGCCAGGTTTGTTCTTATAAAACATAATGAAGAACGGGTTTATTGGAATTCTATTGCATGGTAAAGAGTAAAGACAAGAGGCAACACCGTCTCCATCTGGTTGATGCTATATTGTCTAAGAATTATCCCATCAGACTATAATGCCACATAAAATTATAGATAGCACCAAAGTAAAGTTTGACCTCATGATGTTGAGTTTCAATAACACAGGATACATGGCGTTCTTTGTCTCTGCTAAGAATGATAATAATAGTTCAGGGTACATGAAGAGTATTACTGCCATGAAAATTTTATATTATATGACAGAAAAATCTTAGAAACTTATGCCCCTGCTTTCTTGAAGAGTGACAGGGGTCTGAACATATGCTTGTTAATAGAAGCATTCTCTTGGTTTATAGATGTTGTTAATTCTGCCCCTGCCAGTCTCTTATTTGCGTAATTGACAGAAGTCCAGAAACTTTGATAGGGCATTCATGTTTCACTGAATTACTTACTTTCTCTTGAATTTTACATTTGTATATAACTTGTTGCTTAGCTTCCCTTAATTTTTTTTTTTCCCAGTTCTGAAGCAGTTACTGGTTCAAATACCAGTGCATCTGATCCCCACCCACTGCTCGCTCCGTGCTTGAATGGATTGGGAAAGTTTTCTCATTTAATTGACTTAGATTACATTGGTGATCTTATGAACTATCTGAAAAAGATTGCTGGTGGAGGTAGCAGCTATGACAGTTCTTCCCGGAAACATGTGGAACATTTGACTGTATCCGAACGCCTCCGATGCTGCATTGTCGCTTTTAAAGTGATGAGGAATAATCTCGATGCCTTAAATGTGGATTTACAGGATTTCTTTGTCCAGCTTTACAATCTAATTCTTGAGTACCGACCTGGAAGGTTAGTCCTAAGTCATTCTACATCTGTAACTGTTCTTATGTTAAATGCTTTTAAGAAATGTCATCTTTATATCAAGCCCTTTCTTGCTTGCTTAACTCCGAAATCTTGGTAATATAATTATGATAGTGCTAATTAAGTTAAAATTACTTTAGGTTTCCCAACCCATCGATCTATTTGGTCAGGCTAGAAAATGT
This sequence comes from Acer yangbiense, assembly GCA_008009225.1. Classification (NCBI taxonomy): domain Eukaryota; kingdom Viridiplantae; phylum Streptophyta; class Magnoliopsida; order Sapindales; family Sapindaceae; genus Acer; species Acer yangbiense. The sequence goes on from CM017762.1 coordinate 67,692,748, forward strand.
CCTTTGTTGAATTATAAAACTGAAACCTACTATTATTCCAAGTCATGCAAATATATCCAGACATTTTGAGTTCTTTAGTTTTTTTAACCTCTCAGTTGTGACAATGTGCAGAATACCGTTTCTTATCAATAATTTTCTCACCCCAGTTGTAATGTATTTGTTGATCAGAGATCAAGGTGACGTGTTAGTTGAAGCATTGAAGATTATGTTATGTGATGATAGACAACATGACATGCAAAAGGCTGCTGCATTTGTCAAACGATTGGCCACATTCTCATTATCCATTTGCTCTGCAGAAGCCATGGCTGGTGCGTCTGTTTCTTCTTTTTTTGCCATAATTATTTACCACTTCATTGTGATTTTACAGTCTTTACTCATGTTTTCTCTGGTTAACATTTTTAAACTCATGCAGCATTGGTCACTTTAAAAAATCTTCTTATGAGGAACGTCAAATGCAGAAATTTGTTAGAAAATGATGCTGGAGGAGGTTCAGTTTCAGGTTCTATTTCGGTAAGCTTTCCTGATAAGTCTCTTTTTGGTAATAGTAGTCTAAATATCACTAAATGCACCAAACCGTCTGGTTCTCAATGTGCATATGACATTTCTTGTACAGAATATGTGAAAATTTGCTTAAAATTCCATTAGTTTATATTTAAATCTTCCTTTTCGTGCTTTGTGTGTGTTATTGTTCCATCCTAAGATATCTCTCTTATTATTTCTCCCCAATGTGCAGATTTATCATCCCTATGCCACGGATCCCAATTTAAGTGGTGCACTTGCTTCAGTCCTTTGGGAGCTCAACCTTCTATCGAAACATTATCATCCATCTATTTCGACCATGATAACAAGCATTTCAGGCATGAACACTGCCAATAACCAAGTTTATCACGCCATTCTCTCTCCTCAACAGGCTTTTACGGACTTGTCACTTGAGCGGGAGACATTCCAACCCAAGAGTGACATACGAAAATTGAATAGCAAGCGGAAAAGAGGAAGCGAGTCTTCCACATTGTCTGGTATCGAGTTGACTTCAGATACATCAATCGATGAAAATGAGGTGAGCAAGAAGCTTACTAAGCATTTTATAATTCTTCGCGATATTAAGGAAAATGAGAGATTAAGAGGCGAATTAGACCGGACGACATTGTCCTTACAATTGTATGAGGAGTATAAGAAGCAAAAGAAGGCAGGAGAACCAAAAGCCAAGAGAAAAATAGCCAAATTTGTTGATTGATTAAACACTAAATGAAAATTTTGAAATTTTGAAAATGTAGAATTGTTTTCTGCCTTAATAGTTTCTTTTTCTCCTTTATAAGTTCTTTTTGTTGTTGCAAACTTACAATTACTATTTTATTTTTTCATTCCAAGTGTAATGATTGTAACTTTATATATGGTTTTGTTGAAATCAAAATTACCATTGATTAATCCTAAATTGCTCGAGGCTTCATGAATTTCCTCATCATTCTCACTACAATTTATTGACATATGCAACAATGTAAATTTCTTGTCACCCAATGACCAAATAATCTTCTATGTCCAGATATTTATTTTTAAGCTTTCAATTTTCATCTCTACGTGTAGATTTTACAAGGGGGAAGTAGGGGGTTTTGTCACTTTTTTGAGTTGGTGTTTCATGAGTGTTACCATTTTAATAACGTAAGTTTTAAAGGTACCAAAGTAAGTGAACTTTCAAAAATGTCTTTATTTTACATATATATTTATTTACTTTTCAGTTTTTCAAAATTTATTTTATTTTTTCATCTTCTTCATCGGCTTGAACCTCCAATGGAGGTCAAAGTAGTTCGACCTCCCTGGAGGTTGGTTAAGAAGAAGATGAAAAAAAAAATTGGAAAATTTTTTCAAGTAATTTCCGAGACTTTTAAGATAATTTTCAAGACTTTTCATATATTTCCGAGACTTTTCAGGTAGTTTCTGATATTTTTTGGTAATTTCCAAGATTTTTTGGGTAAAGATGAAAATTGAGACATTTGGTCATTTCTGAGACTTTTTTGTAACTTCCAAGACGTTTGGTAATTTCCGAGACGTTCTGGACAAAAATAAAATTTTTCAAGACTTTAGATTTGGCCATTTTGAAAATTTCAATTTGGCCCAGAAAGTCTGGGAAATGACTAAAGGTCTTGGAAAATTTCGTTTTTACTCAGAAAGACTCAGAAATTACCAAAAGTCTCATAAATGAGTAAATGACCAAAAAGTCTCCGAAATGACTAAAAGTCTCGAAAATTTTATTTTTCCCAGAAAGTCTCAAAAATTACGAAAAGTCTCGAAAATTACCAAAAAGTTTTGGAAATACATGAAAAGTCTCGGAAATTACTTGAAAATTCTCGAAAATTACCTAAAAAGTCTCGAAAATACTAGAAAAGTCTCGAAAATTACCTGAAAAAATTTCCCAATTTTTTTTTCAACTTCTTCTTAATTGACCTCTAATTGAGATCGATTTCGACATCCATTAAAGGTCGATTTCAACCTCCATTGGAGATTAGTTCAACCTCTATTAGAGGTCAATTTCAACCTCCAATGGAGGTTTTTTACCTCCATTAATGGAGGTCCTCCATTGATGGAGGATTTTGAAAAAAAAAAAAAAAAAAAACCAAAATAGTGAAGAAGGTTACCGTGGCGGAAGTTTTGGAAGGAACCCATTTTAGTGTCATTTAAACATAACTTATTAAAGGAGTGATAGTCTTAAAATACCACTTTAAAAAGTTGTTATATAATTTTCGAACCCATTTTACAAGTATGTGTTCCTTTTGATCTCGGTAAGTCTCAACAGATCATTGACCGGAGACTATGTAAGAATTTATTGAAATACTTATTCTAATACTTATCAACGTGTTATATATGACATTTTTATTGGATGTGAAAATAAGGCACTAGTTTTGATTCTACAAAATTCATATCAAGTTCCACAAATTTAGCTTTCGACTTCACACACAAATAAGTTTATAACTCCACAGTCCACTCATGTGCTTATTTGCTAATCCATATATATTCAAACTTTATAAAAACTTTAAGTGGGTATAGCCGTACAGGTTGTCAGCCGTACGGTAGCAGAAACCTTATGGATAAAACATCAAGTGTTTTCGAAATTCTCAAGGCCCGTATAACAATGGTGATGATGTATATGTTGTAAAATGTGGGCTGGTGACATTTGTGGACTTTGTTCAACATGAAAGACAAACAATTCATGGACTTTTGTAGCATTTTTTGTTGAAAGAAAAAACTTTTTCTTCTTGAGTTTTTCTATATTTCAGTTCACATCAAATCTCCATTTGAATATATTTTTATGTGTCAGAAGAAGAGATCATAAATAGAGAGAGTTCCTAGAACATGCGAAAATCATCATCATCATCATAATAATCAACTCTCAAAACACAATTATAGAAAGTATCAGCTCCATTTCACTAACATGGGGTGGGTACCCCTGACCTTAATTTATTGCTTCAAACAATATTTTATACATACAATCAAACAATTCTTAATTAATTACATCAACTCTTGATTGAGCGGTTGTGTATTCGCCTTTCATAGTGGTTGTTTAAAAAAAAAAAAAGACAAGTATGTAGAAACATTCTCTCTATGTTGTTGGAATAACTATTTAGGTCACATTGTTAGCATCTAGCCTTAACAGGATTTAGTAGAAACCTTTGATCTGATCTCGATGATGATTTATGTAAAACCTTTAATTGAACGGTTATATACTTTCCTTCCATATTAATTGATGATAAGGTTCGAATTGCATTTTATAGTTAAAAACCTAGTATACTGTATACATATATTTCTTCGCTATGTTTTAGAAGTAACTATTCAGACTGCATTAGTACTACTTGATCTTAATGGAATCCCTAGACTCGTAATCCGATCTCGATGTCCTTTTCAAAAAAAAAAAATAGTGATTTAGGGTTTATTGATATCTCTAGAATGTCGGTTTGATGATGAATGTAAAACCTTTGCATGTGGCTGATATCTCACATTCACATGTTTAAATTAAATTTTCTGACTCTTTCTTTTCTTTCTCTCTCAGATCTCTTCTCCCTCCATTAATTATTTTCCCGAGAAAATATTATTCTATATATGATGTGATGTGATCAAGAGAGAAAGCGAGAGAAGTACATGTAGAATTTTTCAATCGATCAACAGCAAAACTACCTTGGGACTTGGGTTTCTCAAACAATAATAATAATATTTTGACAAAAATACGCGTTATTCTAGGTTGATATATTAATGAATAAATGAATAACGTGAGTTTACATGTTTTGTGTTAACCTAATTAAAAAGAGAGAAGCAGTTAATTCACCGCAAAATAAGCACATGCATGCATGAATTTTGAGTCATGTTTTCCGGTCCGACAAGATTAGTTCAATACTTCAATGGAGGGGTTATCATGGGTTTGTATCTAATCATTTTAAACCTTAAATTTATCGTAATAATTTTTTTTTTTAAAAACGATAATATATACGAAAGAGTTTCTTTTCCGTTTTATTTTATATCATATGAAAATCTCATTTTCATCCATTTGATATCATTCTCCAATTTCAAATAATCGTTTTTTTGGTTGCATGCCAAAATTTAGTTCAAATAATCGCCAAATGTTACGAGACTTTTATTCATTGATGTGGGAGTAACTGTTCGGACCGTATTTTGTGTAGAGCTGGAGCAACATAACTTCCCATCTTGAAGACTTGAACTCTAATTAATTAATAAACTAAATATATGATTATGACTATGATTATGATTAATCAAATCCCCGAATTCGATGAACCATTCAATCATGCATGAATTGAAGACCGCGTCATAGGATAAATAGTACTTCTGACAATATCTTTGCAACTGTTAACTTTATATTTTTATATTTTAAATCAACTAATCAATAATCACATATATCTAGTTGTCTTCTGATTTCTATGCTGTCAACAGCTAACTTATAGATTCTTCTAATTCATTTTATATATAGTTTATATATACATCACATATAATATATATATATCTATACAGTGTTTCTATTATCAGTTCGAACTGACAATAAATATATCAGGACGAAGAATGTGGACCACAGATTATAAAGAAGTTTTGACAAGTGCATATATTTGGAGTCAAAGTATGTAAATCTAGTGGTCCACATTCTTTGTCCTGATATATTTATTGTCAGTTCGAACTGATAATAAAAAATTTGTATATCTATATATATATTAATGGGCATATGATTAGCTTTAATGATCAGTAGTAGCCATATAACTCAGTTCACATTGCAAACTCTCCATAACTGGGTTTCTTTTATTTTTCTATTTGAACAGATCGAATATATATATATGCCAAATTTTCATTTATAAATAATATCAAAACAAACAGAATATTTCTATATGTTTTAATTTGTTTTTAATTTTTGTTTTAATTCTTTATCAATTGAAAATAATTGAATTATTGATTGTTTAATTTGTTTTCATCCAACTTCATTGTCAATGTAGATGAAGTAGCCAACTTATCACGACGACCAAGTTCAGAATCTTCTATATTAAAACTACTTACGCTTATATTTTAAAGTTCACAAATAAAAAAAAAGTCAATATCTTAATTTTGTTCAAAGACTTGTTCTACAAATACTCAATAAATTAATTTATTATATATATATATATAGAGAGAGAGAGAGAGATATTGATTTAATTTAATGACTATGATTAGTTTAAGAATAAATATTATTATTATTATTATATATGTTCACATCTGATTTCTTTCAAGAATATCAATGTGAACAAACACTTTAACTTAATTAGTTTGCTTGTGAAGAGGGTAATATGTTTAATTAATCGGACCAGATTTAATTAGTCCGTATGTTTAGTTGATGACTTTAATTTTTCTGGAACTCAAATTTCAATCGTTTGATACAATTCAAGACGTAATATCATTGAATTTCTAAACTGTATATATCAATGTAGGTTCATGTCTTGTATAATGAAAAGAGAAAGGAGTAAGAATTATATGTTATAAAATAAAACTTATAAAAGTACAAGTGTGGAAACTTTTTTTTTTTTTTTTTTTTTTCCCTCTAGTTTGTCGATTGTGATAGTATTTCCTCGTTCGGAAGATTCGTGCGATAATCCGAGCCACCCTCGTCTCTATAATGTTTGATTTAGATAGTTCCTTAGATAAACCGTCATGTACTAATGAGCGGACAAGGTTATTAATTCTAGAAAAAATCAATCAATAATTTCCAAATAACCTACTACAATATAACTATATATATATATATATATATATATATATTGAAAAGTGAAATCATCGTTCGATATTGGATATTTAAAACATTATAATAATAATTCACCAAGTACAGATAATTAAACACTGTATCATTCGTTGTTTCAAGACTTTTTCCTGCGGTTTTGTCTAGATATTGATCATTTTCCACGGTTTTTAATTATCAAAATATATCATGACGAATTGACAGTAGAAAGACCGTATATATTTTAAAAAGTGAAATCATTGATCGATATTGAACATTTAAAACATTATAATACTAATTCACCAAGTACAGATAATTAAACACTGTCATTCGGGCTTTTTCCTGCGGTTTTGTCAAAATATTAATTACTTTCCACGGTTTTTAATTGTTTCATATATCTCATCATGACAATCCAATATAGGAAACAAAAAATCCTATAGCTATCTTATTAATTATTATATTATCATGCCTCCTAATTCTTCTACAAATCATTTATATATTACATTAATTTAACATAATCATTAATAGAATCATTGATCTCTACTGTAATGTTAGGATTTCGTATTCATCTGAAATAGAATTCTCAACCGTTGGATGCATCAAACATACGTAAGATCAGTTTTATACTTTGATACATGTTATTAACATCTCAACCATCCATGTACTCATGTGCTCTTTAATCGAATGGTTGGAATGTTGAAGTCAAAAAATCAAGTTAATATAGCATGACCCTTAATTTATATATTTGACAATAGACCCTATATGTATAATAGCAGAATCAGTTTTTGTAATTCGAACAAGCCGCCTATATGTATAAATGTTAAAATCTAGATATTTGATTGGGGATTTTTTTTTTTTTTTTTTTTTTTGGAAGTATTATATTATTATATAAATTTAGGGTTCTTTTAGAGAGGGGGAGGAGTCGAACCCACATCCTCGTGGTGAATATATTGGGGGTGGGGGGTTAACCACCGAATCAGGAATCGATAGATTAATTTATAAAGTTAACTTGGAGATTGCAGTCAACTTAAAAGATGATGAAATTGGATTAGTTGGTCACACATTTCGGTTTCAGTTTCTATACTGTTGTCTGCTGACTAGTTGAATTCCAAGTCGCGATAATGATTATAAAATTTAATAATAAAACCATTATTATTATTTAATTATTTCATTAATTTAAAATTAATTAAATTTCAGAGCAATCAACGTTAGATATAACGGCCATGTGACGCCACATTGCACTGTGAAGAGTTTGGTTTGTCCGTTTCCGTTTGTCGGATTCCGTCGTTACCGTATCGTAAAGGATGGAGTGGGGGTGGGGATGGTGGCAGCGGGCCCCACAGCCTTTTGATTTCATTATCTGATTAACATGTTAATCAACCATTGGTGATTAGTACTATAGTTGATCGGCCATGTCTCAAAAGGAGGGTCTAATAAAACATTGACATATAATCATATATGGAAAAAAAAAAAAAAAAAAAATCAAGTCCTGTGATAGTTTACGATATTTTAAAGTACCTGGTCGTATAAAGATTTTATGACACATTAGTATCGTTGATAATAAGTTGTTAAGATTGTTTTACCTTTAGCACGTACACCGGTGTACGTCTATGTAATTTAACTCTTATCGATTTTTAATAAATGATTTAATAGTAAATCATGGATTAAGTTCATTTTTCCCGTTCATTTATTAAGATTCTCGATTAATAAACATATACTTTATCCATTGTTTCAATAAACTATCGATCAAAAACTTTTAAAATATGAGGACGAGATTCATAGATAACATTAAGAGAATAATATATTCTAAATATAAATTGATAAGTGATGACATTTCTTTTAATAAACGTAAAGATAACGTGATAAGCTTGTTAATCTTTGATGGCTTTCTCTCACGGATCAAGTTTAGCCGATTATTAATTTGTTTTTAATTTTTAATTTTTCTATTTTTGTAGGTTGTTTGTGGGGTCTTGATAATTCATGAAAACCCACCACATATATATAATTAATTGTGTTCAGAAATATGTGTAACCTCTTAACCCACTCACAAGTTATTGTTTTATCCACTTAAATCTCTATCTTATTAATTCATTTTCCTCTTAATTAAGTTCAACATGCAATATCACAACAAATTTTATGTCTCCACATAATTAGAATTATATGTTTGAGTCATTCATGCATGATGCATGCATGTGAATATTGTGAGTGTGACATGGGTTTCAATTTCCTTAGTGATTTAAAGTAAATTAAATTAATGGTCACGATGAACAATAATTCATTTTTGTTTTTGACAGTATCTATCAATCCATCTATCTTTAACATGTTTTTTTTTTTTTTTAAGCTTTTGCCATTGGTAATTCGAGTCGTTGACTTGAGAGTCATTTACCCAAACTCCAAACTCGTCCATTTGCCAGATGAGCTACGCCCCTAAGGGCAAACAATAATTCATTTAACTTCCATAATTAAGCAATGAATCAATGATAGAGATTGTCTGTCGTACAAATTTTAATATTTATATGAACATAGGTTTTTAATTGTTATAAATCTCTTCAAGTCCGACAGATTCCTAGGTCTTCACCCAACTGATACCAAAATTCAAAAATAAATAAATAAAGTACCCATTTAACCCAAATCTCTTAACAAATTATAAAATTTAAGCATAAGTTTTAAACACAAATATAAATAAAATAATTCAAAATATAACAATCTATCCAAACAAAATACAATAGCACCCAAAATTGAGTAATTCTACTTTGCCCAAATTTGGTGTCCAAATCTGGTGCCTAAATGACGTGTCAACACTCTCATCCATTCATTTTGATTGTATTAGATTTGCTTGATTTAAATGAATGGATAAAAGTGTTGCCACGTCATTTGGACACCAGATTTGGGCAAAGTAGTATTACTCCCCAAAATTTGCTCACTGCAATATTCATATGTATAAGACAAAATAGATTGGCCCAATATAAATTAAGCCTTATATTTTGGCGGATCAGACAAATTTGATAGATTTTTAATATGGAAATCCATGATCCAATCCGAACCACTGAATTTCAAAATTTAATATCCAATCATGACCTCAAATATGATAGGATATAATGGATTGGATTAGATCATGCACACCCCTACCTTTGACCTATAATGATGTTAGCTTTCAAAATAAAAAATAACAAAAGTAAAATAAATAAATAAATCTCGATTATAGATGTCACTAATGCAAAATGAGAACCCTAATGCAAATTATTTATTATAAGACATAGGATGGACAGAGCTTCTTATCTACAAACCTCCTGATATAACCTTACATACAAACCAAATTGTCAGCCTTTGGATCAAAATCCAAGAGATACTGTGTAATTGGTGGGCCATGAGAGAAAATATACAACATCCCTTGGATTTTGATCTAAAGGTTGACAATTTGGTTTGTATGTAAGGTTATACCGGGGGGTTTATAGGTGAGAATCTCTGATAGGATGGATGATATGCATAATTATCCATATCTGCAATTTAACTAATGTGGTAGCCAAAAATGGCTCAGTGGCCCAGCTCAACAAAGTATAAACATATTTCCCTAATGGGTCCTATTTAAGCCCACTATGCTGGGTCGACCCAACACAGATACCAGTAAAAACCATCATTAAGAGACTTATTCAAATATTTTCAGTTACAAACGCTTCAGTTACAAAAGTCAGTAACTGCCCATTCAAGAGGAGATTTCTCCAAGAATCACGCCCATTATCAAAGACTGATAGTGAACGTTGGAGCTACTGCCTCTAGTATAAATAAGGAGGACCTCTCATTCAAAACACTCTCGGATTTTCTCGGAACTAAAGCTGATAAAAGCGTACCGAAACTCTGCCTCTAGAGGAACATTCTGGTCATCGGAAATCGACGTCGCTCAGCCCAAGCGCATATAAGGCTACGATCTCCCGCCACCATCATCCTGTTACCATCTATACTTCTATTTAAAGTTCTTTTGCAGGTACAACGAAGTTCGCACGACCATCTGCAAGCAACAGTCGACGTCAACCATACTAATCCCAGCTTAGTTGCTCTGGGCCTGATTCAACCCGACCCGTTCGACGTACCAAGTCGTTCGACCACCTACAGTTTGGCGCCCACCGTGGGGCCCATTGCAACTACTTCCAAATTCAGTCAATCTGTTCCAACTAAAACTCAACATGACTGGAAGCGGCTCAATCCCCACCGTCGAAGATCAAATTGCTGCATTGACCGCTCAAATGGCCGCAAACGCCGAGAGGATGCAGGCACTGGAAGCAGAGAATGCAGCAATTCGAGCGGCTAATGGAGAGCTGAGAGCACTAGTCGACGGAGTAGTACCCGACTCAGCGACATCGGAGCACCCAACGTCGACACCTAACGCAGAAACGTTTGTCGATCGACCTGCTCCAAGGACACCAGCAAATCCCGTCGGACCCGAGATGAATCCGGCCGACCGTCAGAATCGACCAGAACTTCAGACCGCAAGGGTTGATATCAACCTCAACGATATGCCTGCTCGGAACGATGGGATGGACGAACGAGATCCAGCAATGGACCAACGACCAGACAATGTCGACAAAGCGACAATATCACTCCAGTAGACACCCGGATTGGTAAAACCCGGGCCTGGTATGCACTTCAATAATGACTTAGAATTTTCTCGCAGGTTCGCAGAAATGGAAGCTCTCATCCAACGAATTCCAGGAGTCCCAGCTCCGATAAAGAAGAGCACTGCCAACAGCTTCGCCGACTCACCGTTCGTCGACGCAATCGCTCTTACCGAGATGCCTAGAAAGTTTAGCTTCCCAAACATGAAGCAATATGAAGGGACAACAGATCCGGACGACCACATTGCACAATACAAGCAGAGAATGTTCACCGCCGCAATTCCGCGCGATCTAAGAGAGGCGTGCATGTGCAAGGCTTTCGGATCTAGCCTTAGTGGCCCTGCTTTACAATGGTATACCAATTTGCCTAATAACTCAATTGATTCTTTTGCGCAGTTAACGGATACCTTCGTGGAGCAATTCACGAGCAGTCGCAAGCTGGAGAAGCAGTCGGACGACCTTTATACAGTAGTCTAACGACCTGGCGAAAACTTGAGAGCTTACGTCGGACGCTTCAATCGAGAAAAAGTGCAAATCCCAAGTTGCAATCAAGCAACTGCCATCTACGCCTTCAGGAAAGGCCTAAGGTTTGATTCTGATTTATATAAAGAGCTCACTAAGTATCCGTGCAGGACTATGGAAGATGTACTAGCCAAAGCATGGGCACAAATCAAGTGGGAAGAAGATGAAGCAAATTACGTCGGCAAAGCCAACAGTACATACTATGGTAATCGACGCAACGATCGAGTAGAGAGAAGATCCAACGACCAGAGATCACAGCCTTACCCTACAAACAACCGACGGAATCCCCAATCTCGACACGAGGGCTCAATTGACAAACATTCTGTCGATCGCAGTAATTTGAGGTCTAGTCGACCACAAGTAGAAGCACCAGAATATAACCTCAGCATCGAACCTGTCGACCTTGTAGCAGTGATGAAGGAAATGGGCAAAACAGTCAAGTGGCCACGGAAGATGAATGCCCTACCAGAACACAGGGACCCGAAGCTTCGATGTGAATTCCATGGGGATCATGGCCATCGTACAGAAGATTGCATCGCCCTGAAATTTGAAGTCGCTGAACTCCTAAAACGGGGACACCTTCGAGAGTTCTTAACGGAGAAGGGAAAACAGACTTACACGAGACGTAACGACCAAATACAATCAGATGTCGCCGACGGTCCTCCGGAGCCACCCAGGCAAGATAGAGTGATCAATTACATCGTAGGTGGATCCGAAGTCAGTGGCGTAAGTTATTCAGCAGCCAAGAGACACACGCGACAAGTATCAAACACAGAAGTCCAGCCGAATCGAGAACACACATCCAAAGTCGACGAAACAGTCACCTTTCGGTCGACAGACAAATCAGATTTGTTCTCCCCCCACCATGATGCTTTAGTCATTTCTCTGCATATTGCAAATTGTTTAACTAAACGCATTTTGATTGATAATGGTAGTTCGTGCAATATTTTATTTAACAGCGATTTGAGAGAAATGCAGGTCGACGAGTCGAAGTTAAGTCGTCGAACGACTATGTTGACCGGGTTTAGTGGAGAGCAAAAAAGCACGTTAGATCAAATACCCAGATCCGACAACGCGCGAGCAGACGCATTAGCAAGCCTTGGATCGACAGCAACAAATGGCTCAAAGTCGGTTCCTATAGTTCATCTCATGTCTCCATCAATTCAAGAAGCAGAGATATTGGCACCAATCGACGATGGTAGAAGCTGGATAGAACCGATCTTCAATTACCTCCAAGCTGATATTCTGCCAGACGACAGGACTGAAGCAAGGAGAATCAAGGCAAAAGCAACTAAATTTTGTATCATATATGGCAAGCTTTACAAAAAGTCATTCACCGGACCCTACTTGAGATGTGTCACCAAACGAGAGGCGTACGACGTTTTAAAAAGTCTACACCATGAGGAATGCGGGAATCATTCTGGCGCCCGTAGTTTGTCGAACAGAGCTGTCACGGCGGGATATTATTGGCCAACCATGCGGACTGATTCTCAAAATCACGTCAAGTCGTGCGACAAATGCCAACGCTTCGCACCAATATCACATCTTCCCCCAGGTACGCTGAATTCAATCTCGTCCCCTTGGCCTTTTATGAAGTGGGGGATAGACATTGTAGGTAAGCTGCCGGCTGCACCTGGTGGCGTCGTCTACATGTTGGTCCTGACGGACTACTTCTCCAAATGGGTCGAAATCGGGGTGTATCAGCAAGTATGCGATATTGAGGTACGCAACTTTGTTTGGAAAAATATTATTTGCAGGTTTGGAGTACCCAAGGAAATAGTGACCGACAACGGGTCCCAATTCATTTCATACGACTTCAAGAACTTCTGCGACAAGTACGGAATCAAGCTAAGTTTCTCAACTCCACGATATCCCCAAGCAAATGGACAAGCTGAGTCGACTAACAAAACCATTGTTAATACATTGAAGAAACGACTCGAAGCGGAAAAGAGCGAGTGGGTGGAAAAACTTCCAGAAATCCTATGGTCATACAGAACTACCCCAAGACGGTCGACAGGAGAAACTCCCTTTTCACTTGTCTATGGCTCAGAAGCTGTCATCCCAATAGAAACAAGGGTGTCGACCGCCCGTAGCGAAAATCCGAGTGAGGAACAAAACAACTTGGAACTCAATTTCGAACTTGACCACCTCGACGAACGAAGGGATCGTGCCGCTGCGAGAATCCAGTCGTACCAACAACAAGTCGCTCGACACTACAATAAAAAAGTTAGCGTCAGAATCTTCAAACTCCACGACTGGGTATTGCGACGAGTCTTCCAAAATACAAGGGAAGAAGGCGTCGGAAAATTGGGACCAACGTGGGAAGGACCGTATCAAATTACAGATGTCGTCGGGCGTGGAGCTTACAAGCTTAGAGGACTCGATGGACGAGAAATACACAACAGCTGGAACGCTCTACATCTAAAAAAGTACCATTTCTAAACTATCTTTTGATTTCATTATTTTTGTTTTTTTCTCTCATTTCTAACAAACTCAACCCGGAGAAGAGCAATGATGACCCCTTCGTGCAACTAAGTGCAAAACTGAGCTCAAAAAATTACCATCTATCTTACGACGCTGTCAACGTCGACAAGCAAACTTTCTATTTTTTGAATATACAGCTTCAACGACCGCATTCACCGACTTCGACCTCAAACTCCCAATATCCTCATTCAGGACAATCACATATTAAGAGTGGGGGAACGACACTGGGAGAAGGCGACCAAATATAACGCATGTACGCGAATTTATATTGTCGACCATATATATTACGCATGTACGCGAATTTGTATAAAAAGGTCTTGTCGACCATAACGCATGTACGTGAACTTCTGTATAAAAAGATCCTATCGACCAAATATAACGCATGTACGCGAATTTATGTAAAATGGTCTTGTCGACTATATATATTACGCATGTACGCGAATCTGTATAAACGGTCTTGTCGACTATAACGCATGTACGCGAATCCAAATTTCTCCGAGTAAATGAAAAGTATCTTTTTATTTAATATTTATCTCTTTCAACTATCTCCTTGCGCATCCTAAGCAACTTTTTACGAATATTAAACGCGTGATTTACCCCCATATGACAGTCGACGTCGTTCGACTTACGAATGTGCATGAGTTTACAGGCTTATTACATTCAAAATTAAAACCTTCCTACGACTGAGCATAAGTTTACAGGCTTATCTTATTCGTTTCACGTCGTTCGACTTACGATAGATCATGAGTCATTTCAGATATCTCAATCAAAACTTGTTTACCATTGTGTAACTACCATCATTTGATGGTCGATCCAATAAGCAAATAAACATTCAGAAATAAAATAAGGTCGATTCATTCAAAATAAGTAAACAATCTTTTACATATCAAGGTCGATCAAGATCGTCCAGCATTACAAAATAAAATTTCAGGGAGCATCGCTAGGAGGAGGAGCGACAGCAACAGCGGCACTCTCTTCATTATTGTCGGGACGTTCATTAGCCCCAGGGCTTCTGTCGACATCCACAACGTCTTCTCCATCAAGGGATTCTTCAAGTTTCAGACGCTCCATCTCCTCGTAGAGGTCAATTTCCTCTCTCATATGTTGAGGATCCCATTGGACGCCCGACAAGAACTCTTTAAAAAGCTCCGCCCTAGCCTTACAAACAGCTTCCACTGCTATCGACAACGCTCGCTCCTTTAGAGCCTCGACCGTCTTTTCATATTGGTCGGCCGCTTCTTTGAACTTTGTCTCCTCGACTTGGTGTCGATCCCTTAAACTTTTTAACTCCTCCTCCAGGGCCACCTTTTGGCGCTCCATTACACACTTCTCCTTGGAGAGCTTCGCATTTTCCGCTTTAAGAGCGTCGGCCGCCTTGCGATGCATCACATTTTTGTCATTTACGGCCTTGTATCGACCATGTAGATGCATCGTCGCTTGGTACGCCTACAAAAACGAGATATTAAATCGTCAAAAAAAAATATATATACGTAATAAAATACTGCCAGTGAAAACAAGAATCTTTCTACCTGAAAATTTGATAGCAGCAACGTATCAAAAACTTCCTCCGTCTTGACGTTTTTCAAATGCATGTCGTCATCAACAAGAGTGAAGTCGTCCGACCTCTTTAAGAAGCCTGCAGGATCCTTAAATGACGAGAGTCCAGAAGCAAGTAGCTTCATTGGAGAATCCGGCTCAAAATCAGCCCTAGCCGACTTATCTTTTGAGCCGGACGCCGCTTTCTTCTGTCGATCGACAGCAGAAGTCCTCTTTTGCCTCTTTGCCAGCGGACTCCTCTCTGGCGACGAATCTAGGATTTGGTCCACTACGGCTGCAGCGCCTTCCTTCGACTCGCCTACGAGTCGTTTTGTTTGGCTTGAGATGCCGCCCGTTTCCTGGCGATTTCATCTCTAAAACGCCTCATGGTCTCAGCATTTTCGGGAACATTAATCTCCGCGCTTGCCATCGTCGTCACTGCAAAACGACGTTCAACATCAGTTAGAGGCTTTAAAAAACTCAAATTATACTGGAGAACCTCAAGACTCCTCCTGATCCATATGTACGATAAGAAATCCTTCACATGAGGATAGGGTCTGCGCGATCTATTTAGTGTCGACCACCTCCACAGTCGACTTGGCCTAAAATTACCTTCCGTAAGCAAGCTACTGACACTCCTTTGGTTAGCAGGGATCTCTAATAAAACCCTGGTACGTTCAGGTGCGACGTCGCATGACGGAGGTTTTATTGTCCCTTTGATTTCTGCAAAGACAATGAAATGGTCAAAACAAGCAACTCACAAAGAATGCATACGAACATATCAATCGACAGTTTTCAAAACTTACCATATCGATTCCAGATCCGTCGATATTGATACTCCTCCTCCCCTCTCCTCCATGGGCCATCGACCGGAGGCCCCTTCGCGAAAAAGAACGTATCTTTCCAAAGTCTGTCGTTCGACTTAGTATCGATAATGATTTCCCTCTTTTTATTTCGAGGCACTAACGAGTAACGACCAGTGTCGACTAGATGTTCTTTCAAATAATAGTTATGAAGGAGACACCCCAATCCAAATTGTACATTATACCTCTAATTTAATATTCCTAGACCCAACAGTATTCTCCAGGTGTTAGGCATCAACTGACCGGGAGCTATATCGTAATATAACAACATTCGTCGAACGAGCTGAGGGACAGGGAATCTAAAACCTAAACGGAGAGTATACTCATAAAAACACGTCCACCCCGGGATATCCCAATCAGCACGTTCATGTTCCCTTGGCGCACGTAATTCAACGTCGTTTGGAATACCATACATCGTCCTTATGCCAGGCAACATATCCTCCGTGATCAAGCTCGCCGGACTGTCTTTCAATATACCTAAATGTCGACCAGATGTCGACGCCTCAGGAACCTCAACATATTCTGGATGCTCTACAGCCGACGCGATAGCATATACAGCGCCTTGCTCTATCATACCCCTAGCATTTATAGGGACAGCCGTCGACGGATCTTCAACCGTGACTCGTCGATCGACGTCCTGAGTCCTATCGACTCCATCACTGGAAGTCCAGTTAATTGCCAATTCCGAGATTGTCTCGTCGTTCGACATTGTATCTCCAAAATCTGACATGCAGAAAATGCACAAGTCAGACAGAAGCTAAAAGCTACAATCACAACCTAAAGACTTTTTCTTCGACCAAAAATCTAAGGTTGGGTTTCTTAAACTCTACTTAAAAGCCGACCTAGATACTAGGATAAGGAATCTACCTACTGTCGAAGGCTTCCAGATTCTAACCGACTGCTCTCGTCGCAACAACACAACAAAAACAAAAAAAAACAATTCTTTGCAGATAAAACCAACTCGATATGGATCAAAACCTCAGAATCTAACAAATATAGTAAAGAACATACATTCCCAGATAAATAATGAAAAACTTCAGAGCAAGCATAAAGGAAGTATATGTATAAATGG
The DNA here is from genome assembly GCA_008009225.1 of Acer yangbiense. Taxonomy (NCBI): domain Eukaryota; kingdom Viridiplantae; phylum Streptophyta; class Magnoliopsida; order Sapindales; family Sapindaceae; genus Acer; species Acer yangbiense. Next base: position 67,710,067 of record CM017762.1, read on the forward strand.
TGAAGTATATATAAATAGGAATAGATTTCACCAACCTGAAAGAGATTCAAAGAAGAATATCGCGAAGAAATCCCACGAAATGGGTATGGGGCGCTTCAGTTTCAAGGCCAACGTAGAAGTTGAAGAGATAAGTTCAGTTCTTCAATTTTTCTCCAAAACTTTCAGTTTTTTTTTGCAAAGTATCGAATGGAACAGGTGTGGGATTTATAAAAAAAAAAACCCTAGTTGACACGTGTCGACACCCCTTCAACTACCGGTTAACCCAAGTAAAAATCACCGGTTAACCTAGGTAACCGTTAACCTATCCAGTTCAAAATTCGAAACAGCTATAGCTTCTTGAAAGGTGCGCATGAAATTAATGCAGCTGACGCCATCATGGAAAAACGCTCCCATCACATCGATTTAGCATCTGTCACATCAGGTTGCCATCAATGATGACAAGAAACTACCGTCTAACGGCGAATGTTGAATCAACATCAAAAACGTCGTTCATCCGATGGAGGCGTCAGGTAAAACAAATATTCCAATAGAAACTGATTCCATTCGACGCAGAGTCGGCCGACTATGGTCAATTCAAAGAAAATCTTCGATTCAACTTAATGCAGCTTAATCAGCAATGACGGATCCAATAAAGGTCAACCCAACGGAAATCACTCTCTAAATCATGGATTCTTCTTTAGAGAGTGGGGGACAAACTGTGGTAGCCAAAAATGGCTAACTGGCCCAGCCCAACAAAATGTGAACATATTTCCCTAATGGGTCCTATTTAAGCCCACTATGCTGGGTCGACCCAACACAGATACCAGCAAAAACCATCATTAAGAGACTTATTCAAATATTTTCAGTTACAAACGCTTCAGTTACAAAAGTCAGTAACTGCCCATTCAAGAGGAGATTTCTCCAAGAATCACGCCCACTATCAAAGACTGATAGTGAACGTTGGAGCTACTGCCTCTAGTATAAATAAGGAGGACCTCTCATTCAAAAGGCTCTCGGATTTTCTCTGAATTAAAGCTGATAAAAGCGTACCGAAACTCTGCCTCTAGAGGAACATTCCGGTCATCGGAAATCGACGTCGCTCAGCCCAAGCGCATATAAGGCTACGATCTCCCGCCACCATCATCCTGTTACCATATATACTTCTATTTAAAGTTCTTTTGCAGGTACAACGAAGTTCGCACGACCATCTGCAAGCAACAGTCGACGTCAACCATACTAATCCCAGCTTAGTTGCTCTGGGCCTGATTCAACCCGACCCGTTCGACGTACCAAGTCGTTCGACCACCTACAACTAATTATGACACGTGGCAGGAGTTATAAGGAATATAATTATGATGTTTTAGGTGGAGATAATGCCTCAATTGAGCACGTAATTAATATATTTACAAGCATGTAATTAATATACTAATCTTAATGTAGGATAATATTTATTTCACTCATGAGTATTATGTTTTATAAAAAAAAGTGAAACGGTTTTAACAGTTACTTTGATCATTATTACTGTGCCTGATTAACTGCCGGATTATCCGCTTATTTTGCTCTTATTGGTTTATGCAAACTAATTGCTAGATAAGATTTTTTTTTTTCTTTCTAAAATATCACTTTATCATAGTAATTTGGGGTTTGGATATATAGATGATGACACTCGAACCCACAATATAGGTGTGAGGGGCATATTACTAAGTCAAACTATCTTGTCAATTTTTGGATAACAATCAATGTAAAGTTCCATCAACAAAGTGTATAAGATTGTGCGATAGGATCACCTCCCGATGTGGCTTGGTGGTATGTATTCCTCATTCAGACAATCTCATAAGTTCGAGTCGCACATGTATAATCGCACAACCACTTTTGTTATTCTAAAAAAAACTCCCACTAGGTGTACGGTTCAAACAACTACTTTGACACGAGGACTTAACTACTTTGACAACATGGGAGTAGTCTCCTTATGCTTGTATGTGATTCGAACATCCATACGGTCTGATTAACTACTTAAACACGAGGACTCACTGCACCTGACAAAATGACAATGTCTTAAGTAGGAGTCGCACAACCACTTTTGGTATTAAAATAATAAAAATAATATAATAATAATAATAAAATTGTGCACTAGGTCCGAACAACTACTCCGACATGAGGACTCAGCTACTTCGACAACATGAGAGTGGTCTTCGCATGCTTCTATGGGATTTAAACATTCATACTTTCTGAATAACAACTCTGACACAGAGGACTCAGCTACATCCGACAAAATGACAAGTATGAGTCACAAAACCACTTTTGGTATTCTAAGAAAAAAGTTGTGCACTGGGGTTACAGTCTGGACAACTACTCCGACACGAGGACTCAGCTACTCCAACAACATGGGAGTGTTCTCCTCATGCTTTATGAGATCCGAACATCCATACGATCGGAATAACTACTCTAACATAAGGACTAGTCTACACTTGACAACATGACATTGTCCCAAGTTCAAGTCGCACAATCGCTTTTGGTATATATATATAAAATACGCACTAGGGTACGGACGTACGGTCCGAACACTAGAAAACTACTCCAACATGAGGACTCAGCTACTCTGACAACATGGGAGTGGTCTCCTCATGCTTGTATGGAATTCGAAAGTCCATACGGTCCATATAAACTACCATGACACGAGGATTTAGTGACACACAACAATATGACAATGTCCCGGCAACTTTTGGTATATCAAACAAAAAAAAAAAATTGCGCACACTAGGATTACGGTCCGGACAACTATTTCAACAGCATAGGAGTGGTCTCTTCATAGTTATATGGGATTCAAATATCCATACGGTTCGAATAACTATTCCGACATGAGGACTTAGCTACACACGACAACAACGTGAGACTTCTTTTGTCTCGACCATGCAAATCAAACAGATTTTACCATTAGTAAACTAATTACTAAATATGGATAAAATTTATGCAAAAATTATTCAAGAAACTAGGGTTTTGCTTTGTGTCGGACGACACGAAAATAAGAGTAACAACTATAAGATTGCCTAGTCTATGTTAAATTAAGGTAATTCAACTTTATAGTTTAGTAGTACATACCTTCATTATATACTACTATACATGTTTTACATATGTTATCACAAGTTTAGATTTCGACCCTCCGAACTTAATGAGGGTACAACCGAGGCAAAAACCGTGAAAACCAGCCGTCTTAACAAAAATAGACATCAAGATTTAAAATAAAATAAAAAATAAAAAAAGGGGGAAGAAATCGAGAGAGGAATATAATTGATGATAGAGATGAATAATTGATGATGGAGTGACACTAAATAAGTCAAATGAAGAATTAATTCCTTTTGAATAGCATACAAGAAGAAGTTACAAAAGAACAAGAGAGCATGTTTCGTGTTAGATTGAAAATAAAAATCAGAGAAGCCAAACAATCCCAATTAGACAATTAGTGAAGACAAGTAGAATCAAATTAAGTGATTGTATTCTTTCAAAAAACAAAGAAAAAAAAATAAATTAAGTGATTACAACATATACACACTTTCTCAGATGCTTCGTCGACTCTCTTGTAGTTTTGGGAATCAAATCGCATATCCTCTTCATTATTATCAAAACAACCCCCACAAGACACCATTGACTACTTTTTTTATTGACGATATTACCCTCAAACAAATCTCAAAATGACTCATCTATCCTAGATTCCCAACTTGCACAAAATGTATGTATCTCCAACATTATTATGATTATCATCAACAATGTTTGTGAAGAAGATCATTGAAATTCCCAAATTTGCAATCTTTGCCCAAAATTTTATTCGAGTAAGGACGTTTCGAATCTCGTATTAACGAAAAGAGATTTTACTAATGGAATTAAGTGATTAAGATCAAGAGGAGTGAAATCTTATGTAGCGACATGAGAATTTACTAATGGAATTAACTAATTTATAAAACTCGATTAAGTGATTAAGATTAAGAGGAGTGAACTCTTATGTAGCGACATGAAAACTTACTAACGGAATTGAATATTTTACCAAACTCGATTAAGTAATTTAGATCAAGAGGAGTGAACTCTTATGTTAGCGACAAGAGATCTTACTAATGAAATTAACTAATTTACAAAACTCGATTAAGTGATTTAGATCAAGAGCGAAGCCCTTATGTAATGACAAGAGATCTTGCTAGCAGAATTAACGAATTTACGAAACTCGATTATGTGATTAAGATCAAGAGGAGCGAACTCTTATAGAATGACAAAAGATCTTATTATCGGAATTAATGAATTTACAAAACTCTGCTTTATGTGATTTAGATCAAGATCGAGGAATGTGTCAGTCGAACTAGACGACTGAACTCATGATTCATTCTGATTAAATCAAATCCAAATAAAATTAAAATGAGAAATCACTCATTTTAGTCTTATTAATTATTAGTTTTCAAATTAAACTATGATTAATCTCATATATATATATATGAAATTCTGTGTCTGATTATACATGTGAGAAGAAGTCCATGGAAACATGGTACAGCTTTAAAGAATCCAATCATAATCGAAAACATACAAAAAATTAATTATTATTTAAAAAAAAAAAAAAATCCTTCTCTGTAACCATAATTTTCTCAGTAAACAAACAGCATTCATTCACAGCAAGTTAATAACAAACAAAAACATAAGAAAAAACACAAAGATTAGGGCAAAAAAGGAACAAATAACATTTTTTTTTTTTCTTTTCCATTTCCAATTTCTCCATTGCTGTTTCCAGTAACAACCATAACTGCAAAAACTGCAACAGAGCACCAACCAAAACCTAAAAAAAAAAAAAAAAATCTATGTACAAAAAAACAAGAGATGAAGAAGAAGAAAACCAAAACAACCTCTCTCTCTCTCTCTACCTCTCTCTGTCTCTCTATCTCTCTGTTCCACTGTATATTATTATATATATATATTCTATCAAGATCTGTCTGTCTCTGTCTCCTCTGTTTTTTTTTGAAAAAAAAAAAACAGAGGGTCTAGAATTACAGTTGATCGGAGGAGGAGAGCAGATCGTGAAGGTCACGTGACTCAATTCCGAGACGGAGAGACTCCATGACGCGCTCAAAGACAAGCACGTGACATGGGATATGGAGGACACCCTTCTGCTCGTAACCGTACTCCTGCGCCGACTTGTTGAGAAGACCCACGAAAACTGGGTGGTTCAGCAGCTCTGCACTCACCACGAAACGCTCCATCTCCTCTCCCACGTACACCGGCACGTGCCCTTCCGGCACCGCGTTCGAGTTCTCAGACCTCCTCGCCATAAAAGACGCCAACTTGGCTCTGCGGCCGGAACGGCGGGAACGGGAAGTAGAAGCACAAGCAGCAGCGGCGGCGGCGGCGGCGGAAGCGTCGGATCGGAGGATACTGTAGGAGGAGGAGTCGGCGACGCGGGAAATTCGGCTGATGAGTGTCTTCATTTTGATGGGGTTTGGAGAGGAAAATAAAAAATGAAAGCTTTTTTTTTTTTAATTTTAATTTTCTCTCTCTGTTTTTGTTTTCCTGGGAAAATTTTTGAACAGAGAAAGTGAGGAAGAGTGGGTGGGTTTGGTGGGTGGGGTGAAGGAATATATAATATATATATAGAGAGATAGATATAGAGAGAGAAAGTAGAGAGAAAGAAAAAGTAGTGGGGTGGATAAAGAAATGTACAGAGGGACACACAAAGTTGATGATGAGAGAGAAAGAGAGGTACAGGTAGGAGTACTTGGCAGGTACAATTAGTGAGAGAAAAAACAAATATTATTTTAATATTTTGTTTTTTTAATTAATAAAATAAAAAATTAAATTTGTGTGAATTTTGGTAGGAGAGAGAGACAGGGATGTTTGGTGTGGTTTCTTTCTTTCTACAAGCATGGTTGGGTAGGGTTTGATTGATAGTGTCTTATTATCCTATTTGTTATTTTAGTGTCCCATGCTTTTTAGTACAGTTCACCATCTTACTCCAATCGAAAAGACATGTAGGTTTAGCTAACGAAAATTGTTATCGAAACCGTTAGTAACTAACTGATTATTGGTGGATCGTAACCGTATATTCTTACGATTCAACGTAATTGGATGTTTGCGATCAAAGTTATTATTGTATTGATAACAGATTAATGAGATCATGGATGTATAGAATATATACTCTTTACCACCTTCGAAGGGGCAACTTCTTTTAATTCCTTTGTAATGGCATTTAATTAATCGACAAATTGAATATATTTCGATCTAAAGGAACTATTTTGGATAAAACTTTTGCCTAGGTCGAATAGGCAACTTCTTTTAATTCATTTATCGTGGCTATTAATTAACCGATAAATTGAATATATATCGATCTTTTTTTTATTTGATGTAATATATCTCGACTTAAATGGCCTATTTTGGTAAAACTTTTACCTAGGGTCTGTCTACGGGACGTGAAAATGAGTTTATCTTAAACCAACTTAAAAGTTAAAATTTTAAACAAACTTTCATTATATTTATTGATATTCATTTTTATAGTAAAATTTAGTTAAATATATATTAAAAAAAATTAATAAAACTCTTTTTTAGTTTTTTAGTTTTTCAGTTTTTTTATTTTTTATTTTTTATTTTTTTTATTAACCATTACAATATTTCAAAATTTGAGATAAGAGGTTTGACTTGAACCCATAACCTCTTAGATGTAGGCGTGGGGGGTCTTAAAATGAGCCAATTAACTTCATATTGTCAATTCTTTTTAGATTTTGATATTAAGGAGACAACACTTAAATTTAATACCATTTATAATTGCGGAACTCTATATTGGAATAAAGTTAATACGATTTTCTATTATCAGTTCGTCATGACAATAAATATATCAGGACGAAGAATATGGACCACTAGATTTATATACTTTGACTGGCGAAGTGTATTTAAATCCAGCACTTGTCAAAACTTCTCTATAATCTGTGGTTCATATTCTTCGTCCTACTATATTTATTATCATGATGAACTGACAATAGAAAGACTGTAAAGTTAATACATTTAAATTTTGACAAATTTCCATAATCTATTTTGGAAATGCAAATAAATTATATATATATATATATATATATATATATATATATATATATAGAGAGTCTCTCAGAGAGAGAGAGAGAGAGAAATACATTGAGAGATCTGAGAGAGAGAGAGAGAGAGAGAGAGATGAGGAGTGTGGAAAATGATGAACTGACAATAGAAAGACTGTAAAGTTAATATATTTAAATTTTGACAAATTTCCATAATCTATTTTGGAAATGCAATTAAATTATATATATATAGAGAGAGAGAGAGAGAGTTTTTTATTACATTTAATACCATTTATAATTGAGGTACTCTAGATATTGGAATATAGTATATATTTAATTTTTGTTAAATTTGCATAATCTATTTTGGGAAACCTATTAAATATTTAACCATATATAGAGTTTTATTAAATTTAATACCATTAATAATTATAATTGAGGAGGTACTCTAAATATTGGAATATAGTATATATTTAATTTTTGTTAAATTTCCATAATCTATTTGGGAATGCAATTACATTTTTAACAATATATAGAGTTTTATTATCTTTTCAAGTACCTAACAAAATTTAAAGTTGTTAATATTAATTTTTTAATTTGAAAAGTAAATTTTACTATTCAATCACGGCTCTTCCCTATGAGATTTAGGTTCTAAATACCAATTAATATATATAAACAAGATAAACTTTACAGTATAGTCAGAGATTCTATTATTAGTTCGAACTGATAAAAGTTATATCAGTTTCTTGCATGTGGGTCACTGGATTTAAATACTTTAAATCCAGTTGCCCACATACAAGGAACTGATATAACTTTTGTCAGTTCGAACCGATAATAGAAACACTGACAGTATAGTTCCATATATATATTCTTAATTATATAAAAAAAAGTGTTTGATTATTTTTATATTAAAAATAAATAAATGTAGCCTTTCCATTTAGCTTTGGTTTACTCATTCTATACGACCTTTCCGCAAGCTCAATAGTTGATGGGGTCAATAAAAATGTGTGGTAGTAAATGAAAATTAGTCAAAAAATAATTGTGTAATTAGTCAAATATATGTGTGAAAGAATAGACAACTTTGTCTATAGTTACTATACGTATAATTTATTACCAATTTACCATTATATAAACAGATTGAAAATTCTTTATTGTGCTCATTTTTAGACCGACCTTAATAGATATTATAATATGTTAATTAGATTTAAATATAAGGTATTATACTATTATCTTTAACCATTTTACGAAGAAACATATGACAGCAAAAGCTTATACGGTGCACATCATATGTCTCATCCTCATTGATAAGTTGTACCATTCAGTGGTATACCCACCCGGTATATAAAATATTTTCTCATATTCTAGAAACATCTCTTGGCACCTATAATTACTCAACCGAAAGTGAATGTATAAAACTGTATAACTCTATTCGTAAAGTTGATGTTCAAATCCAGTCAAGGGGTTCAAGTTCTATCACACGTATAATCACGTATCATGTGTGATGAGTTATAAAAAAAAAAGATTAGTAAAGTTAGAATATTAATTAAGAGTAACACTTTGTATAAGCGGGGTCGCGGCACTGCAGCGGCCCCTTAGTGTAAAAAAGAAAAAAAAAAACACACGGGTCCCATGTATTTATTACGCAAGTCCCATATATATTTTCATTTTTTTACACTATGTGACCGCGGCGGTACCGTAACCCCGATTGTATGTAGCAGCCCTTATTAATTAATTAATTAAATAACATAAGATTGAAGAGAGATAGAGGAGAAAAACTTCAGTGGCGTGTTGTGGTTGGACGGTCCCATATCCATGTCAGTGGGACCGTCCCACTGAAGTTTTTCTCGAGATAGAGAGAGAGATGGCGCGAAAAACGTTGCAAATGCGTAATTAACGGAAGAAATCACTTTATCTTTTTTTTTTTTTTCCGTAGACGAATGCAGTACAATTCCGTGACTCTGACTGTTACTTTTTTAACGTCTTTTATTTTATTGTCTTTGAACTTTCTCTCTCACATCTACGTGTCACTTTAACTGCTTTCCCACTCTGTTCCCACCACACGCTCCATCCAGCTCTCGTTACACCGACGCGCCACGATTAAAATAATGATTTTAAAATCAAATTCGTCCTTGGACTTTGTGTTGGTCACGCTCCTTCATTGAAGATATGGAAAGAGAAAGAGAAAGAGAGTATATTCTTTTGAAAAAGATATATTAAACGATAGGATAAAAAGAAGTGAAATGATTGTCATGTGTTTTTTTTTTTTAAATTTCCTTTCCGGATTATTATCGGGGAAAAGAAGTCATGGGATGTACGTATCACGTTATTCGGGTGTTAATAGAAAAATACATAACACGATATTATAGTGTTTGGATCCGTAACCGATAGTACAGTAGAATACCAAAAAGGTACATACATGGGATTGAGATTTTCTAAGACGTAACACATTGTTGCAGTGTTTATTTCATGATTTGTAACCGATAATATTATATAAAGATAAATACATGAATTGAGATTCACCGCTTAGCTGATATGGTTGAAAATTAATTCTTTTTGTTTTTTCACTTTCATTATCTTTAAATGTATACGGTTGAAAATTATTATTATTATTATTTTCATTTTCATTATCTTTAAATGCATTATATTATCATTACCGATTTTAGATTAGTAAAATAGAGGATCTAAATCCACATTAATTACTTAGTTATATCGGATAAGTATATATAAATGAAACTTGTGGATTGTATACGGTATAGTTTGAAATTGATTATTAATCATCCAACACTATAAGTGTGTCAATTGTTAGTTGAATTAGTCGCATAAGTCCGTCTTTCTTAGTGAAAGAGTTTGAACTTCACATTAGTTATAAATTTTCGTTCATGGGAATTGAGCAACTATCGTATATAAGTATATGTAATGCTTAATCTCACATTAGTTATAAATTCTCGTTCATGGGAATTAAAGAACTATCGTTTATAAGTATTTATAGTGTTTAATCTACGTTTAGTATCGACGAACAAAGCCCTCGACCTCAATGTCGACCTGAAAACAACATGTGAAAGTTTTAGTAGTATAAGAAAAAAGATATATAATTCATACCAATAGATGATGAAGTGATATGTCTGCTATTGATCCTAATCTAAAGAAGCTTTTCCGAAATACCCTCCATGCATTTTTGAAAGGAATCTCAAGCAACTTGTGTTCATATATGAAATGAATCCAATCGACCCATACAATTTGATGAGATTGGTGTGGAGCCTAGTTTGTTTTTTCGTTTTTGGCAAAGGGATTGGCTGCTTTATGTTAGATTTCGTGTAAAGTGAACAATATTGCATCATTCATGTTAGAATATGCTTGAGTGTTGAATCTCTTTAAACTTTTTATTTTATTTATTTATTTATTTATTTTTGTGTTGTTGATTCGACCAAATTTATCACATTTTTTCTTCCTTTTCACTTTTTTCAGTCTTTCAAATGTGTTGGGTTCTAATTAATCTCATAGTTTCCAAAAAAAACATGTTTGAGAAATGCTATATATTGATAATTAATTAGGATCATATCAAGAATTGGATATAATACAAGACATGTTTTATAGATGATTTTTTTTTTTTTAAGTATTACATGAACTATTACAATAGGACTGTCGGGACCTGTCAAGATCAAATAATACATGTGCGGTCCGGATATCTACTCCTATAACGGGAGATAACTATTCTCACAACTCAGGAAGAAAACTCTCCACACATGCTTGTAAAATGCGCATTGTGGGATTTGAACTCCTCACCACATATGTGGAAGGGAGGTGCACTACTAACTTTGCTAAGAGGTGACGTGCATATTTTATAGATGATTTATAGTAGAATAATATTATACTATACTTCTAGAAATATCCCAAAATTTTCTATATTCCACACACACATGATACACATATATATAGAGTTGGATTTGCAAATGTCATATGAGGTGATTGATCAACAACATATCATTATTGATGATAATTTGTGTTTTATTTGTGGTCATGATAATTAATAATGTTTATCAAGCTATTGTTGATCATGACCACAAATGAACAAATTAATAAATGAAGCTAAAAAAAAAAAAAAATTAAATAATAAAAAATGACGATATTGAAAAAAAAAGATGATCTAATAAATAAATAAATAAGCTAGAGAGAAACCATGTATTATTACACCATGATAGACTCTAAATTGTTATTTATGATCACTCCCTGATTGGATTTTTTTTTTTTTTTTTTATAAGTATTATATTATTATATAAATTCAGGGGTTTTTTTAGGGGAATGATTCAAACCCGTAATATCGTGGTGCTGGTGTGCAGTGCCGGTTCTGAGGTTTTGGAGGCCCTGGGGTGAATATTTAAAATGAGGCCCTTTATTCAATCTCGCATTTAAATCTTGTGAAATCCCATACTTAATAATATATATATATATATATATATATATATATATATATATATATATTATTTTTTAAGAAAATTTACAAAAGCTTAATAAAAGTAATTTTTATCAAGTTTATATCGCGATACATAGAAAAAAACAAAACTGAAAAAAAAAATATAAAAAAATAGATCTGTATGACAGTTTCCACTCAAAGAAATAATGTATGTAAATAAGGAGAGACGAACTTGCTTAGAAAATGAAAAGGGAGGAGACCTTCTCCTTTTTTTATTTAATTTTATTTTTTTTAGAATTTAAAAAAATAAATAAAATAAAGGGTATATTTGGTAATGATTGGGGTGTGTTTACAAATATTTTTTTTTTAAAAAAAGAGCAAATTGCAGCCAACCTTCCTGAGGTTTGACCTTTGACAACCAAAAACAATTTTATCATTAATTGACAATGATCTTCCCTACCGTTAATCAAAGCTAATTAAGTTTAACCGTTGACCGGATTTGGCCACTACAAATACCTAAATGCCCATGAATAAAAAAATAATCTGATTTTAAAAATATATAAATATATGAAAACAAATTTGGATCTCCACTATATAAAATTTGAAAATTACAAATAAAAAAAAAATGTGGAGACATAGGTTGTATCTCTATATTTTTCTTCAAATTCAAAATTCTAAAAAATTAATAATCTGTATCATCAAAATCCAATCCAATAACATTTTCTTAAGATAATTTTTTCTTCTTCCATATGGATTCCTGAATTTTTCTTCATATTAGAGTTTTTTAGATTTTTCAAAACTAAAAAAAAAAATAAAAAAAATCTGGCTCATCTAAATATATCTAATCTAACAACATTTTCTACTTCCATTGATGTATTTCCAAATTTTTCTTCAGATTCAAGTTTTTTTAGATTTTTCAAAAATAAAATATAAAAAATGTGGCCAAGATGAATGGTGAAGATTTAAAGCTTTTAAATCTATTTTTTTATTAAATAAAAATGCTTGAAATGATGAAAATACCCTTATCTCTATTAAGTTTGACTAACTTTGACTAATGGCAGGGGAGGTCATTGTTAATTAATTATAAAGTTGTTTTTGATTATTAAAGACCAAACCTCAAGGAGATCGGATATAATTTACTTTTTAAAAACTCTTAATAAGGCATACATGCAAAAAGGGATGCACATACAAAATTTTAGGGGTGCAAATAGAGCTACTCATTTGCTTTTAATAATTCTAATGAAAATCCATATTGAGCCCAATCTTTATATAAGAAGTTTATTTCCATATCTTTTTTCTTTTTTGGGGCCCAAATTTGACATAATTATATGAAGTTTAAAAAATAACAATAAATTTGGACCCTTTTTGGACCCTTTATTTATTAAAGTCCAAATATGTGAGTATTAAACACAAAAAAAATAAAATAAAAAAATAAACCCCTTTTCGAGGTCTTTTTTTCTTGGCCTTGGGCAGGCGCCTCTAGTTGACCCACCTCAAGGCCAGTATTGCTGGTGTGAGAGGTTTACTACTAGATCAACCTCATCTCGCCGATTGGATAAAAATTATTACTCAAATACAATGATAGGACCGTATTAAATAAGACTTTTTTATATGAACTATATTATAATCAGAATGATCTAATTTATAAAAATTAAACTTGATATTTTGTTTATTTGTTTTCAAATATTATTTTGTATGAACTAATAAACGAAGTCTCAAATTTTCCGTAAATTTCAAGATATGCAAGATTTGCTAGGTTTATGAGGTAGACTTTTCTGATTGGTATAAAAATGTTAGGGTTTTCGACCATGACATAAAATTCTAAAGTAGGACCCAAATCCTAGCTAGCTAGTTTGTAGAGCAGCAAAAATTAATTAAAAATGAGCACAAGATATACTGTGAAGATGCATGTCTTAATTTGAACTTTCTAAGCTACCAAAGGTTGGGCCAAAAATTTAATTTCAATCAAATTAATTTGAGGATCTTGATTTTTTTTTAAAAAAAAATATATATATATATATAAATGCGTCTATGAGGATCTACTGAGATCAAGGACGACTACATCACGATATGAATGTTTACTTCCATAATTGGAAGAAGTCGACTTCCAAACATCGAGAGAGATCACCATCGACCAATGTGACTTGGTGGTAAAGAGCACTGATTTAATCTAACAATATCTTAAGTTCGAGTCGAATTACTCTATGTGGTACTGGTATATAAAGAAAAACAATGGGAAAGATCTCCCCACACTTATTGCGGGGATCCCGTGACACATTATTTTGGACTGCCGTTTATCTTGATCATCCATATACTGTATAATCCTAATAAAGTGATACAAATTGATGAGCATTAAAATGATGATTTGGTATTGCAAATCAAATTAACTATACTGTATTAATTAAAAAAATAATAAAAATAAAAGAAACACTTCTTGGTCTATATTAGAGCTTAATTTTGCTTTAATTATTATTCTTCATCGAATCATCAAATTATATATTGAAATTGATTTGATTAATATATGGCTACTTATCCAATTCATGATTAGATGGCAAACAAAAACCTGAACGTATCTGTTTGAAAATAATATGACACGTTAAGATCAAAAAGTCAGAAACTAACCAAACCGTACAACCTGTATATTAATTCAATATTAATATTATTATTCTAATTAAGAAACTTTAATTAGAATGCTATATGACTGTCAATCTGTCATCGCCTATCAGTACTGCACAATCATTCAATATTATTTTCTCTACATTTTTAATTAATGTGATCACTCACCATCTGTAACCCATCTTATCATTAATTTATTCCAATTATGAGTCATTCTTCGACTATATAATTCTCCGACGCATATGAACACACATTTTATTCGATTAGAGGCAGCTTCGGTTAGAGGCAGAGGTTTGAAGGATGTAAGAGGTTATAACAAAAAATTTAAAAAGAAAATGTAAATATTAAAAAAATTAGGGTAAATTCAGGTCCCTTAATGGTTTCGTCACTGCTTGAAAGCCTTGTTATTAAAGTGATGAGACTAAACAAAAAATTATATATATGGTTCATTTCACGACGACCCAAGTGATCACAAGATCATACGTTATTGATTATAAGATCAGGTTATTTTGATCCGGACAAAGACTATGCAACGATCGGTTTGTACTTGATAATTTTCATATTCCAAACACATTATAGATGATCATATCATGTATATATATAACTCAAGTTCATAACCATGCATTCATGCATGATTGATGATGCCTAATTAGTAATTAGCTCTTATATTGATCATGCATCATCATCGTCAGCTTATATATTTATAATTTATATATATATATATATATATAGTCTTTCTATTATCAGTTCGAACTGACAAAAGTTATATCAGTTCCTTGTATGTGAGCTACTAGATTTAAATACTTTAACTGACAAGTGCATACAGCCAAATCAAAGTATTTAAATCCAGTGGCCCACATGTAAGGAACTGATATAACTTTTGTCGGCTCGAACTGATAATAGAATTTATATATATATATATATATATTCTCTCCCTGGATAAATCATATGGTGTAATTTGATCATGATCAACCTAATTCCAAATAAGCAGATTCTGTTCTTCTTACAAAAGTACATGCTTTTTATCTTTGTCTAGCTTTTATTTTGCTGATGAAGTACTTTGTCTAGCTTTTTTTTTTTTTTTTTTTTTTCATAATTAAAATTGAATTTCGAAACAATCAAAATATATAGATATGCAATTTGAAAGGAGGCATATATGATGCCCCACTTCTTATTATTATTAGGGTTTTTGCTTGTATTAATAGAATATAATAATGCATGAAAGCTACATGAATTTCTTTCTTGCAAGCTAAAAATTTAATTATTATTTATAAAACCAACTAGACTTGTGTCATCAACTCATCATACACACACATTTCCATCTCAAATAATCTCTTTCTCTTTATATCTCTCCAGACTCTCCTTTTCAATTATATATATAAAATATAAAAAGATTATGTTAATTAGCGTATATCCTAATTAATATTAATTAACGTCCTGTAAAAACACACGTTAAATATCAATTATTAGTCACAGTATTTGTACGTTATAAAAATAAAATTTTATAATCTATGTAAATTTGAGATAATCGATACTGATATTTTGTTTTAGAATACATATCATGAAGAGGATTATATATATATATATAGTCTTTCTATTATCAGTTCGAACTGACAGTAAATATATCGGTTCTTTGTATATGGGCCATTAGATTTAAAAAATACTCTGATAAGTGCATGCAGCCAAGTCAAAGTATTTAAATCCAATGGCCCACATGCAAAGAACTGATATATTTATTATCAGTTCGAACTGATAATAGAAAATCTGTATATATATAAATTATTCTATTTCATAGAAGTTCCGTATTGTGAATTTTCTTCGTACCAAACAAAGTACTAAAAGTGTTATTTATTTAATTAACATATTGTGTTACTTCAACTCTAAAAATAAAAAATAATTAGTGTTACTTGTAATTGTTTATGATTTTTTTTTTCCTTAATTAGATTTATTAATTAAAATGCATTATATTATTTGCAAAACGCGTACTTGACTTGATGGAAACTTCCTTTGATTAAATTCAATTTAAACTAACAATATTCAAAGATTTTATAAAAAAAAAAATTTCATGTACAGTAAAAACAAATTCGGTAAGAATATTGTGTTGACTATTTGTCCTTGGTAGAGAAAAAAAAAAACCATAATAAAAAAAAATTGAAAAAAAAAAACATATTAAAAAGTTGAAAAAAAAAAGTGTAAATTTTTCTTTTTCATTTTCATGTGTTGGAAATTCTCGGTGACGCAAATGTCTAGAACCAATAATTGATGCCTGTAAGGGGAAAAAAAAAAGTACTTTCAGAGAAAAGTCAAAAAATTAAACTTGATTAGTCCAAATTGAAGACTGAAAATGAAAAACTACAAGAAATAGAAGAAAAATATATGATTTTTTTAATTTGTTATTCTCTTGCCACCGAGAATATGTCATTTTTTGGTGGTCAAATTTTTGAAAAAAGTTGCGATGAAAGAAACTTTAATTGACAAAATAAAAAACTTAATTAAAATATATTATTTCACCTAATCTAAGGAGTTAAAAAGAATTTGTTTTACTTTTCTTAACAAAAACACGTACCATTCAAAAGAAGACAAATAACTAAATTATGAAAATAACTAAATTATCTTTAAATCCGATAAGATTCTTAAAATATATTAATGTGTGTATGTTTTTTTTTTTTTCATCTCTTTTAAAAGATTTAGGGGCTGTTTGTTTGTTTGTTTTTTTTTTTTTCTCAATAAGACTTATTGTCTCTTATATCTTAAATTAAGATAAATCAGTTTGTTTATTTTTTCAACTTATATCTTATTTTAAGATATATATATATATATATATACACACGTGTGTGTGTCTTTTTAAAAATGTAATTTTTTTTTGAATTTTATCTTATTAAAAAAGTGCTGCGGTAGAGTTTTTTGAGTAAATTTCCACAAATGTCCTATAATAATTCATACATTTACAATTTTATCTGTACAAAATAAAACCCTAAAAATCAATTTTCTAAAAATTCCCAATTTTGAAGAAACCCTAACACAACCTAATTAATTTTACATTTGTAATAAGTCATCCAAAATGAAAAAACAAACATATAATAGTATCTTAATTTATAAGACTTATCCATATGTATAACGAATTAAGGTCTTATAAAACTTTAGATAAAAAAACAAACAAACAGCCCCTTAGTATTACTCTCTCTACTTTATATGTTTGTAACTATACGAAAATACCATAATCTTTTAAAGAATTCAACGTTATTCTTTATATCTTATATGCCAATAATTTCGATAGAATATAAAATTCCTTCATAACATTCGACGTTTCTCTTTATATCTTCAAGTTATCTAATTTTATGATAATTTTATTATTTAAATTCATCCTTTTTATAAGTAGAAAAAAAATTCAATCAATTTAATAGGACCACATAACTTTTAAAATTTTATACCATTCTAAAAAAAAAGAAAAGCAAAAGTTGACGATTATTTAGAAAAAAAAAATATCCCTTTAAAAAAAAACATTAAATGAAAAAAATTAATTTAAAAAAGAAAAAAAAAACAAAAGTATGGATGTGTGTTGTTGCTATACTACTTGATGTGGTGGGGGCGAGTGGGGTCCACTTGGAGAAGAAATTGCTGCGGAAGAGTCAGCCGGTGTTTGTTTTTTTGTTGGCCTTCTTCTACGGTGCCGTACGGTCAATGGTACGGTGGGTCCCGGCCACTCCACCGACCTAACACTGCCCTTTACCGTACAAAGACATTTTTAATGACATGGTTGAACACTTGAACAAACGCATGACACACCCATGAAGAAACATGACGTGGAATTCTATTATTTATATTCTTGGGTGGGACCCACACCCACACCCACACCCACACCCACCTCCTTCTCCTCTAATGTCTTTCTTTTGGAATGGGCCTAGTACGGCCCATTTGTCTCGGACTAGGGTTTCCCGATCTTCGGTTTGAGTTATTATGTCGTGTTTGTATAAATTCGAACATTGCCTATTTAGTTTAAGGTGTGACAAAACACAAACCCGTTTTGATTAATCATGTCGGACAACAACACGTAATAAAATTTTGTTCGAGATGATTTCAATAACATATTTTTGGAACACTCCATGCAAGTAAACATATCTAAGCTTTCTTGAACTTTAAATGATCCCGTGATATGAGATTTACATTAATGCAAGTAAACGTTTAGTAGGAAATTCTTGCATGTCAAATTAGATCAAACATGAGATGCATATCGATATCTACTCTATATGTTGACTTGAACTTTTATGAACTTTAAACGATCATATAACACGTACGTTCAACATCGTATATATTTCTTCGTTATATTCTTTCTCATTTACTTTCAATTACATGAGTCTTATTTTAATTCAAGTAAAAGTTGAGTAGAAAATACTTTTCAATCAAATTAGACCCAACAACAGATACATATCGAAATGAACTCTATATGTTGACTTGAGCTTTTCTAAACTTTAAACGATCGTATGAAGTACAATCAATATCGTATCTATTTCTTTGTTATATTCCTTTTCATTTACTTTCAATCACACGAGTCTTATTTTTAATGAAGTGAGAGTTGAATAGGAAATACTCTTCCATCAAATTGGACCAAATACAAGATTTATACATCGATATCAACTCAAATGTTGACTTGAACTATTCTAAAACGTTGATTTGAACTTTTCTAAACTCTAAACGATCTTATAACATATATAAGATCGATGTTTTATTTCTTTGTTATATTCTCTTTCATTTGCTTTCAATCATACAAGTCTTATTTTAATTAAGTAAAAGTTGAGTAGGAAATATTTGTACATCAAATTGGACCAAATACAAGATGAATATATCAATATCGACTCAAATATTGACTTAAACTTTTCTAAAATGTTGATTTAAACTTTTCTAAACTCTAAACGATCTTATAACATATATACGTATATATACCGTCGGATGTCTTATTTCTTTGTTATATTCTCTTTCATTTGCTTTCAATCATACAAGTCTTATTTTAATTAAGTAAAAGTTGAGTAGGAAATACTTGTACATCAAATTAGACCCAACAAGAAATGCACATCGAAAAGTGACTCAACACAACCTAACATGTTTTATATAATCAATGATTTTTTTAAAATAAAAAAATAAAATAAAAAAAGAAATCAAGATTTTGAAACCTTCCAATTAAATCTATTTCTAGAAGCAAATTAATTAGATATATAAAATCAATAGAATTGTTCCAAACCTTGACTCGAATTCATTAATATCCATAAACAAAAAAGTAGTCCAACCGTACATACATGGCTTTGATGTGTTATATATATACAGTCTTTCTATTATCAGTTCGAACTGACAATAAATATATCAGGACGAAGAATGTGGACCACAGATTATTGAGAAGTTTTGACAAGTGCATACACTTTGAGTCAAAATATTTAAATCTAGTGGTTCACATTTTTCGTCCTGATATATTTATTATCAGTTTGAACTGATATATATATATATATATACCGTATTTTCTATTATCAGTTCAAACTGATAATAAATATATCAGGACGAAGAATGTGGACCACTAGATTTAAATACTTTGACTCAAAGTGTATGCACTTGTCAAAACTTCTCCATAATCTGTGGTCCACATTCTTCGTCCTGATATATTTATTGTCAGTTCGAACTGATAATAGAAAGACTATATATATTAGTTTATAGTCAAGATCTCTGCAACAAAATTTCTATTTTAATTGGCCCACTTAATGTTGACTAAAATATGTACAAAATTAATTGGCTAGGATATGTCATGGTCTCATAAATTAGGTCATGGTGCCCTCCACTTTTTGGTATGGACGTGTTGGAAAATCTGACTGGCATGGCTCAGATATATATATATACACACACATATATATATATACAGTCTTTCTATTATCAGTTCGAACTGACAAAAGTTATATCAGTTCCTTGCATGTGGGCCTCTGGATTTAAATACTTTGACTGACAAGTGCATACAGCCAAGTCAAAGTATTTAAATCCAGTGGCCCACATGCAAGGAACTGATATAACTTTTGTCAGTTCGAACTGATAATAGAATTTCTGTATATATATATATATATACACACACGCTAATTAGCTTACATATGCCTAACGAATTTTGTGGTTGATGTCATATTGCATTTATTGTTGTTTTGAAATCCGACACTGAACGGAATTTAACGAGATCAAACACTAGATATACCTCTAGGAAATTTACTTTTATAATCAGAAAATTTTTAGTCCCATAAGATCGGAAGAAAACTCTCCATATATACTTGTAAAATCTATATGGTGGGACTCGAATTCCCAACATCTAATATGGAAAGGAAAATACACACCACCCGTGCTAAGAAGAAATGTGTCATATGCATTTATTATAAGGTAGGGAGGTAAATTAAGAGAATAAGAATTAGAATTTTCTATTGATATGAATTTATAATGTTTGATATAAATATATTGTAATAAAAAGAGAACTACTTAACAATATATTATATATCAATGGGACTCATGAAAGCGAAGTGGGTGTTGGATATTATATTTTGGTGAGAAAATTTTATTTCTTTTGACTGAAATTATATCAACTTGTGGAAAACTAATTAAATTCACCAACCATGTGATTTGTCTCATTTGACAACATATCCTTCAAAAATTTGTATTTGATGAGTTAGGTTAGATTAAGACATAACATATTAATGATAATTACTAGCTTGACATATATATATATATAATCTAGAGCTCTTTCTCTCTTTTAATGTCCCATTGGGTTTGCATTATTCTACTTCACTTTTTCATCAACCCAATGTTGAATTCAATAGATGATTCAAATCATGAAAACTTGAATGTTTTCATGAAAACAAGTTCTTGAATAAACACGGAAGATTAGAATTATTACGATGGACATCATTACAGTACTAGTGTATGGTGACATGTTTGATATATAGATGTCATGCTTAGGGTTTGATTACGTGAACGTATATGCATTTTACTGATATGTTTTGTGAAGTTTTCTATCGGGTATTGTGAAAGTAGATATCCAAATCGTATATATAGTATTTGATCTCGATAAGTCTCAATACAACATGTCACATGCCCCACAAATTCTATCAGCAAATGTATAACAATGTTAGGATGATTGATGAAGCCCAAAAACTCATGGGCCAGATTCAGTCAAGCCCAATCAAAGGAAGGAGCATTCTTCAAGACTTCAATTCCATTGAAAAGAAAATTCTCATCAATATATAGAATCTATTTTTCTGGTAATTTGTACTCAACCTGACAACCATATAACATGTATGATAATAAATTAATTCAAATTATAAGTGTAATAACTAGAGAGGTAATTTAACATTTAACTCCCGGCGCGTAATCACAACATTGCATATATAAAACATAATTGGTTCTGATTATGATATTTAGAATTTCATATTCTAATAAATTTATATGAGATTTTTACGAGAACTGTTTTATGATCAAAAGTTTCTATTGAATTGTTTCCTGATCATATGTGGAACCCTCAATTCAATTCACATAATATTATTAAATCTATTGTTATATCAATGAATATACATGTAGAATTTTCATGATAAGAAATAAATTCTTGAAGAGAATTGATTTATAATTTCAAAATATAATACTAGCTTCAAAGTTAAACCCCAAAAGGCTTAGTTCAAATTAGCTTTTAAGAATCACATTACATGACCACATAAATAGAATATATAGGAATACATGAGAAACCATAAAGTCCAACATAACCTTAATTAGTGCCAAGTCGATCCCGAAAATCTGATCTCTGGTTTAAAAAGGAGCAAAAGGCGTACACTACATTCTTTCTTCGCATTCCATGGTTTTTCTAGTTAGACCAATATCCTAGCAACTCTTCGTCATCTGACAAAACAATATAAAAACTAATTAAAATCATCTAGACAAAGGAAAACATCTATTAAAAACAATCTTCCAAAACTCATACTCTTTGTTTCAGTTTGCATATTGATGAGAGAATGAAGTCTCAATGGAATTGGTCCTAATTTTCGATCATCACATAAACCGTCTATAATGAAATATACCAACTGGGTTTGAAAGTTGGATTAGAAGCCAATGATACATTTTCACAAAAGAATACCAATTACCAATTGATATTTGAACTGCATAGTCGTAGATGAGGCAATTTTTGACTCGACTACATGATCATTGCAATTCAAATGAATAATTACCATGCCAACTTGTATAACAACAAAAAATATTCAACAAATTCCATTACATATTTACTTGTAGCAAACCATGATAATTACTAGAACAAGTTGCAAGAACAGTAACACTGGTGTGATCCATAGTTTTGCAATAGAGAAAAAAACATTTTATCCCATCACTTATTTTTTGCATGTCATTTAGACATTTAGTAGTAAAACTTCACAAAGTTCATCAATAGGTAAATATACACCAACACTGTGACCAAAAACAGAATCAAACACAACTAAAACTGGTAGTGTTCTTATAATATATAAATACTAATGATGATAAAAGAACAAATATTCGAGAGAATCAATAGAATTGATCCAAATATTCGATCATCTCATAAATTGTCAATAATGAAATATACCAACTGGGCTTGATAGTTGGACCAGAAGCCAATAATGCATTTTCACAAAAGAATACCAATTGATAAATACTTGAACCGCGTAGTCATTGATGAGGAAATTTTTGATATGACTACATGATCCTTGCGATTCAGATGAATAATTACCATGCCAACTCGTATAACAACAAAATCCATTACATGCAGCAAACCATGATAACTACTAGCACAAGTTGCAAGAATGTAATACTAGTGTGATCCATAGTTGAGCATGTCATTTAATTGTAAAGTTTCACAAGGTTCATCGATACTTACATATACACCAACATCGTGAGCAAAAACAAAATTCTTAGATAACTAAAACTGGTATTGTTCTTATAAGTTATAACATATAAATACTAGTGATAATTAAATATCAAATATAGAAAAGGAAAGAGTTATCGATACCTTTATTTGTGAAACCATTTATGTGATTTGGTGAGACAAGACTCTCCAAGTACACGTTCTCAACACTCCATTCATCCTGAATGCAACCGATCTCCACATCCTTGAATTCTTCATCTTCTGAATCCCAAAACATCAGTTTGGTCATCCCACGTCTCACCAAACGTCTCACCAAAATTGTTTCATTATTATTCAAATAACATAATGGGAACAAACAACGCATATCAACTGATTTGGTTCTCAAAATCTTGGTCCAAGATCCTGACACACCGTACTCCTTCATAACCCATAATTCTATTTCATTGCTTGCAGAAAAAGCCCAAACTAACAAGCAAAGACAGCCACTCAAATGACCGATACTAATACGTAAGTTAAAATAGTCTAACATGAAATCAGGTGGAGGAGGTATGGTTTTGAACTTGTCTTCCACCAAATCAAAGGCAGCAATCACGGTTGGGCGCTCATGTTAATAAGTCACAAAATGGATAGCTCCATTGAAAGAGACCAAGCTACTGATACAATCATAAAAACCAAAATCAAAATCGCTTGGAATACTTATCCACGAATCTTTTCTGAGAGAGTAGACCTTGAATACTCCTTTTTCATTTAAGGGAATTTTCACAATCTTGTAGTCATTAATAGACTCGGCATAACCAAAACCAATTACTACACTCGGTATCACATCCCGAATTTTTTTGCACTCTTTAGTGGAAGGATTATACAACAAAAAATCCATACTTGCAATTATAAATCTAATGCACAATAAACCATTACAAGAACCAATTAAACGCCAATCACTGGAAGTTGGAAGCTCAATCTCTACGGGAATGGAATTGCGGAGACAAGATAGGGTTTCAAGTTCTACCGAGTACAACGAATTCAACGAATTTCTATTATGAAAAACTAGTCTTTGCTTATGGGTTCTAGAGAGATGCATTTTGGCAAATCGAGGATGGTTGATTAACGCCAACCAGGGTTTTGATACGCAACTGAATCGACACAGAGACTTCACCGGCAACCTCGACAGTATGTCCACGATAATGGGTGGTGGAATATCCGACATTTCTGCAAATTTATACTCTTAAGCTTCTTCTCACAAGTTCAAACGCAGATCAAGGTGGTGGACGAACATTAAGTTAAATTTCGAACTGGGTTTGGGTGCTATCTGAATTGAAGTTAGAGTGAATAACAATTGAAGAAATAGAGTGACAGAGTGCATCGATATAGATATACTGATAATTTTGTAATGTGAACAATTGTTTTGAAGATTAATTAATTATGTGATTTTAATTAGCTAATTACTTTGTTAGTGGATTGGGTTTCTGATTTTGGGCCCAAACACTTTTATGGGTTCACTTACAATACCCACCCACTTTGGTTGGGCTCGAAATGAATATAAATTATAATTTGACGATAGATTTTCAATTTTATTCTGATCGTATATTTATACCACATAGTTCTCAGTTGAGAGAATAAATGTGTTTTTTTGGACTATTAATTATTTTAATTTGTAACATTTTTTTAAGCATTTTTTAAAGTTTTATTTTAAATTTATTGTTTTTAGCCAAATTTCCTTATTTTTCGTAATTTATGTCAATATTAATATAATTTATCGATATTTCCACCAAAATGGGTTGGCACAATACGAGTCCAGACCCATATTGTACCCAAAACCAGAATAGACCCGAAAAAAATAAAAGGTTCCAAACCCGCACCAGATCCTTTCAGCAAATAGCGGGTCTGAGTAAAAACCGTACCCTATATGACCTGGATATTGAATCATATTTATGTCTCGAAAATTTTGGACCAGAAATCTTACTACTCAAATCAATTTAAACATATTTTATTATTAAAAAAAATGGTCTACCAATCTTCCTCTGTTTGATGGCCTTTGTTTAAGACTCTTTTTTTTTATTTTTTTTATTTTTTTATTTTTTTTATTTTTTTATTTTTTTATCTTTTCTAATCTAATAACAATAAAAATAACAAAACCTACAAACAAAATCAACCCATCTCTGATTTGTGCGATACCCAGAAATGGTTTCTGTCATGGGACCAAGAAGACGACGAATCATCCCCTTTGTGTGAACTAACATTAAGCCAATACATGCACATCAGCACATCCCCTTAGCATATATGGTATGCTCATCTTGTGAGGTTCGAGTCTCGGTATAGTATATGCATTTTACTAATATAATCTGTGAAGTTTTCTATAAATGTGGTAAGACTAGATATCTAAATCGTACATATAGTGCTTGATCTCGATAGGTCTCAGCGTACCTTTAAACCATTTGGATACGGATTAAGCCAATACAGCATGTAACATGCCCCACAAATTCTATCAGCAAATATATAACAGTGTTAGGGATGAAGCCCAAAACTTCATGGGCATTCTTCAAGATTTTTTTTTTTTTTTTTTTTTTTTTCCGAAATATGCATTCTTCAGGACTTAAATTCCATTAAAAAGAAATTTTTCATTAATATATAGAAATATAGAATCTATTTTTCTGGTAATTCATACAACCATATAACATGTATGAAAATAAATTAATTCAAATTATAAATGTAATAACTGAAGATGTAATTTAACATTTACTCACGGTTTAATCACAACATTGCATATATAAATCATAATTAGTTCTGATTATGATATTTAGAATTTCACATACTAATAAATTTATATGAGGTTTTTACGAGAACTGTTTTGTGATCAAAAGTTTCTATTGAATTGTTTCCTAATATGTGGAACTCTTAATTCAATTCACATAATATTATCATATCTATTGTTATATTAATGAATATACATGTAGAATTTTCATGATAAGAAATAAATTATCGGAGAGAATTGATTTAAAATATCAAAAACTAATACTAGCTTCAAAGTTCAACCCCAAAAGGCTAGTTCAAATTAGCTTTTAAGAATCACAGTACATGACCACATAAATAGGATATATAGGAATACATGAGAAACCATTTAGTGACAAGTCGATCCCAAAAATCTAATCTCTAGTTAGAAAAAGAGCAAAAGGCATACACTACTTTCTTTCTTTGCATTCCATGATTTTTCTAGTTAAGCCAATATCCTAGCAACTCTTCGTCGTCTGACAAAACAGTATAAAAACTAGTTAAAATCATCTCGACAAAGGAAAAACAACAATTAAAAGCAATCTTCTGAAACTCATAGTCTCTTTGTTTCAGTTTGCACATTGATGAGAGAATGAAGTCTCAATGGAATTGGTCCTAATTTTCGATCATCACATATATAGTCTATAATGAAATATACCAACTGGATTTGAAAGTTGGATCAGATATATCGTCCTAATTTTTACAAGGTTCATCATAGGTGAGCATGCCATTTAGTTGTAAAGTTTTACGAGGTTCATCAATAGTTACATGTACACCAACAACGTGAGCAAAAACAAAATTCATAGATAACTAAAGCCGGTATTGTTCTTATAAGTTATAATATATAAATACTAATGATGATAAAATATCAAATATAGAAACGGAAAGAGTTATCAATACCTTCAATTGTGAAACCATTTATGCGATTTGGTGAGACAAGACTCTCCAAGTACACATTCCCAACACTCCATTCATCCTGAATGCAGCCGATCTCCACATACTTGAATTCATGATCTTTTGAATCCCAAAACATCAGTTTGGTCATCCCATGTCTCACCAAAATTGTTTCATTATTATTCAAATAACATAATGGGACCAACCAACGATACTCTGATGTGGTTCTCAAAATCTTGGTCCAAGATCCTGATACACCGTATTCCTTCATAACCCATATATCTAATTCAATGCTTGTAGAAATGGTCCGAATTAACAAGCAAAGACAGCCACCCAAATGACCGATACTAATACTTAATTTAAATTTGTCTAACATGAAATCAGGTGGAGGAGGTATGCTATTTTAATTTAGTGGATTGGGTTTTTCTTATTTTGTGGGCCTAATGAGAAAAATATTAGAGAATTATTTGGGGGTGCATAATTTTTTTTTTTTTTTTTGGGAGGGTTGCATAAATTAACGACTCCATCCCTAGTCAAAGATTTGAAATAATGAACTTGAAATGAATAGAAAATGTTCTTAGTTTCAACTTTCAAGTTTCAATGAGTTTTTAAATTTACACAATTTAAATTAATTTAAAAATTAAGCTGGGGTGGATTTTTTTTTTTACCCACACCCGAACCTAACCCTTAATGGTCGGTTCTCGAGCATGCGGTTCAAATTGCCATCCCTAGTCATAGATTTGGAAAGCCTAGCATTACTTAAATCATAATTAGTTATAATTATAATATTTAGAATTTCACATACTAATAAAATTTATATGAGATTTGTACAAGAACTACTGTTTTGTGATCAAAAGTTTCTATTGAATTGTTTCATGATATGTGGAACTCTGACGCGTTTACTAATAAGGAATTCTAACGAGGAAAGGGGAACTTAATTACTATACGGTGTTTACTAAAATCAGTTGGGAATCAAAGTATTTGGGTCTCACACACAACCGAGAAATTAAATTCCTGTTGGGAAAGGAACTTGATTCCCCCTTCCCACATAAGGAATCAAGTTCCCTTTCTTGATTTCCTTCTCATGGAACTTGATTCTCTTTAATTTCATTTCCGATTAGTAAATGTGTCATGACAATTCAATTCATATAATATCATCAAATCTAGCTCATGCTACATATCTGTTAGCCATACTTTATTATTATATCAATGAATACATGTAGAATTTTCATGACAATAAATAAATTATTGGAGAGAATTCACTTATAATATCAAAACTAATACTATCTTCAAAGTTTAACCCCAAAAGGCTAATTCAAATTAGCTTTTATAAGTTTCAAGAATCAAATTAAATGAGTAAATAAATAGGATATATAGGAATACATGAGAAACCATAAAATCCAGTAACATAACCTTAATTAGTGTCAAGTCGATACCGAAAATTCTTATCCCTAGTTAGAAAAAGAGCAAAATGCGTACACTAAGATCTTCATTTGCCTTCCATGGTTTTTCTAGTTAAACTAAAATCCCAATAACTCTTCGTCATTTGGCAAAACAATATAAAAAATAGTTAAAATCATCTCGAAAAGGAAAAAAACAACTATTAAAAGTAATCTTTTGAAACTCCTCATCTCTTTGTTTCAGTTTGCACATTTGAGAGAATCAATGGAATTGATCCAAATATTCGATCATTTCATAAATTGTCAATAATGAAATATACCAACTGGGCTTGATAGTTGGATCAGAAGCCAGTAATAAATTTACACAAAAGAATACCAATTGATATATACTTGAATTGCATGGTCGTTGATGTGGCAATTTTTGACACGACTACATGATCATTACGAATAAAATCCATTACATGTTGCAAGAATGTAATACTGGTGTGATCCATAGCTGAGCATGTCATTTAGTTGAAAAGTTTCACAAGGTTCATCAATACTTACATATATACACCAACACCGTGAGCAAAAACAAAATCCATAGATAACTAAATCTGGTATTGTTCTTATAAGTTATAATATATAAATACTAATGATGAAAAAAGATCAAATATAGAAAAGGAAAGAGTTATCGATAACTTCATTTGTGAAACCATTTATGCGATTTGGTGAGACAAGACTTTCCAAGTACACATTCTCAAAACCAGAATATTCATCCTGAAGGCAGTCGACCTCCACATCCTTTAATTCTTCATCTTCTGAATCCCAAAACATCAGTCTGCTCATCCAAAGTGTCACCAAAATTGTTTCATTGTTATTCAAATAACATAACGGGATAGACGGGAGCAACGGACGCATATCAACTGATTTGGTTCTGAAAATTTTGGTCCAAGATCCTAACACACCGTATTCCTTCATAACCCATAATTCTAATTCAGTGCTTGCAGAAAAGGTCCAAACTAACAAGCAAAGACAGCCACTCAAATGACCGACACTAATACTTAATTTAAATTTGTCTAACATGAAATCAGGTGGAGGAGGTATGGTTTTGAACTTGTCTTCCACCAAATCAAAGGCAGCAATCACAGTTGGGTGGCCATGGTAATAAGATGCAAAATGGATAGCTCCATTGACAGAGGCCAAGCTACTGCTATAAGCAAAAAAACCGAAATCAAAATCGCTTCGAATACTTATCCACGAATCTTTTCTGAGAGAGTAGACCTTGAATACTCCATTTTCATTAAAGGGAATTTTCACAATCTTGTAGTCATTAATAGACTCGGCATAACCAAAACCAATTAGTTTGTCTTGGTCCTCTTGGATCACATCCGGAATTTTTTTGAACTCTTTAGTGGAAGGATTATACAACAAAAAACCCATACTTGCAATTACAAATCTAATGCACAACAGACCATTACAAGAACCAATCACAGGACTAAAATTATCATCATAGTCTAATTCACTACCAGCTGGAAGCTCAATCTCTACGGGAATGGAGTTGCGGAGACAAGATAGGGTTTCAAGTTGTACAGAGTACAACAAATTATCGTTATGAAAAAGTAGTCTTTGCTTATGGGTTCTAGAGAGATGCATTTTGGCAAATCGAGGATGGTTGATTAAAGCCAACCAGGATTTTGATACGCACCTGAATCGACACAGAGACTTCACCGGCAAACTTGACAGTATGTCCACGATAATGGGTGGTGGAATATCTGACATTTCTGCAAATTCGTACCCTTTGAGCTTCTTCTCGCAAGTTCAAACGCAGATCAAGGTGGCGGACGACACGGAGAGCAAAAAATTCACCAATAAGTTAAATTTCGAACTTATTTGAATTGAAGTTAGAGTGAATAACAATTGAAGAAACAGAGAAACAGAGTGCATCGATGTATATATAATATACTGATAATTTTGTAATGTAAACAATTGTTTTTGAAGATTTATTAATTATGTTATTTTAATTAGCTAATTACTTTATTAGTGGATTGGGTTTTTCTGATTTTGGGACCAAACCACTTTTGTGTGTTCACTTACGATACCCACCCACTTTGGTTGGGCACGAAATGAACATAAAATATAATTTAATGATAGATTTTCAATTTTATTCTACTCGTGTATTTATACCATATAGTTGTCGACTATTATATGTCTTTCAAATAAATGTGTCTTTTTAGATTATTAATTATTTTAATTTTTAACTTTTTTTTAAGGAAATTTTTTGGCATTTTTTAAAGTTTTATTTAGAATTTATTGTTTTAAGCCAAATTTCCACATTTTTCGTAAATTTTACGTCAATATTAATATATCTATCGATATTTCCATCAAAATGGGTTGGCAAAATACGGGTCTAAACCCGGACCATACCCAGAGCTGGAATAGACCCGAAAAAAAATAAAAGGTTCTAGACCTGCACCAGATCTTTTCAGTAAATAGGGAGTCCGAGTAAAAACCGTACCCTATGTGACCCCGGATATTGAATCATATTGTGACCCAGATTTTAGACCCATATTTATGTCCCGAAAATTTCGAATAAAAAATATTACAACTCAAATCAATCTTCCTCTGTTCGATGGTCTTTGTTTAAGACTCCACCATGTATTTGTTTTTTCTTTTCTAATCTAATAACAATAAAAATAACAAAATCTACAAACCAAATCAACCCATTCCTAATTTGGGCGATATCCAGAAATGGTCTCTGTTATGGGACCAAGAAGTTGACGAATCATCTCCTTTGTATGAACTAACATTAAGCCAATACGTTCACAAGATGGTATGCACATCTTGTGAGGCTCGAGTCTCGGCTAATATGTTTTGTAAAGTTTTCTATCAAGTGTAATGGGAGTAGATATCTTAATCGTATATATAGTACTTGATCTCGATATGTCTTAATATATCCTTGACCCATTTGGATACGGATTAATCCAATACAGCATGCACATGCCCCACAAATTCTATCAGCAAATATATAACAGTGTTAGGGATGAAGCCCAAAACTTCATGGGCCAGATTCTTCAAGGTAGCGGACTGGCGGAGGCAGTAGCGATTTTGAAAGGAATCCAATTGACAAATTAGGAGGACAGCTACCGGATAGAACTATAGAAGAGGTTCCAGTTATGTTAGAAAGTTTGCAATGGCTGAATGTCCAAATTAGTTTGCGTCTGCTGATTAAAGTTTCGTCAAAAAAACATAAAAAAAAATATTAAAAAAAAATTATGAGTTTTACAACTGTTTTGTGATCAAAAGTTTCTATTGAATTTTTTCTTGATACGTGGAACTCAATTCAATTCACATCATATTATTAAGTCCAACTCATTTTTTTTAAACCGACACCATGGTCGGACAGAGATATGCCGAGACTTGACGAGATTGGACTTTGTAAGTACAGTCCAAAATATGTGTAAAATTTTCATGACAAGAAATAAAATTCTTGGAGAGAATTGACTTATAATATCAAAAACTAATACTAGCTTCGAAGTTCAACCCCAAAATGCTAGTTCAAATTAGCTTTAATAAGTTTCAAGAATCACATTACATGAGCATATAAATAGGATATATAGGAATATATGAGAAACCATAAAATCTAGTAAAATAACCTTAATTAGTGTCAAGTCGATACTGAAAATTTAATCCCTAATTAGAAAAAAGAGTAATAGGCATACACTACGTTCCATGGTTTTTCTAGTTAAACCAATATCCCAACAATTCTTCGTCATCTGTCAAAATAACATAAAAACTAGTTAAAATCATTTATTAAAGGTAATCTTTTGAAACTGATATATACTTAAACTGCGTAGTCGTTGATGTTGCAACTTTTGACATGGCTACATGATCTTTACAATTTAGATTTATAATTACCATGCCAACTCGTATAACAACAAAATCCATTACTAGCACAAGTTGCAAGAATGTAATTCTGGTGTGATCCATAGCTGAGCATGTCATTTAGTTGTAAAGTTTCACAAGGTTCAGCAATACTTACATATACACCAACACAGTGGGCAAAAACAAAATTCATAGATAACTAAAACTGAGAAGAGTTATCGATACCTTTATTTGTGAAACCATTTATGCGATTTGGTAAGACAAGACTCTCCACATACACATTCACAACACTCCATTCATCCTGAACTTGTCTTCCACCAAATCAAAGGCAGCGTAAGGTAATGAGTCACAAAATGGATAGCTCCATTGACAGAGACCAAGCTACTGCTATAAGCAAAAAAACCAAAATCAAAATCGCTTCGAATACTTATCCACGAATCTTTTCTGAGAGAGTAGACCTTGAATACTCCATTTTCATTAAAGGGAATTTTCACAATCTTGTGGTCATCAATAGACTCCTCATAACCAAAACCAATTAGTTTGTCTTGGTTCTCTTGGATCACATCCGGAATTTTTTTGCACTCTTTAGTGGAAGGATTATACAACAAAAAATCCTTACTTGCAATTACAAATCTCATGCACAACAGACCATTACAAGAACCAATCTCAGGACAAAAAATATCATCATAGTCTAATTCCATACCAGCTGGAAGCTCAATCTCTACGGGAATGGAATTGCGGAGACAAGATAGGGTTTCAAGTTGTACAGAGTACAACAAATCACTTTTCTGAAGAATTAGTCTTTGCTTATGGGTTCTAGAGAGATGCATTTTGGCAAATTGAGGATGGTTGATTAAAGCCAACCAGCGTTTTGATACACACTTGAATTGACATAGAGACTTCACCGGCAACCTCGACAGTATGTCCACGATAATGGGTGGTGGAATATCTGACATTTCTGCAAATCTGTACTCTTTGAGCTTCTTCTCACAATTTCAAACTGGGTCTGGGTGCTATTTGAATTGAAGTTTAGAGTGAATAACAATCGAAGAAACAGAGAGATAGAGTGCATCGATATATATATATTGATAATTTTGTAATGTAAACAATTGTTTTTGAAGATTTATTAATTATGTGATTTTAATTAGCTAATTACTTTCTTAGTGGATTGGGTATTTGGGTTTTTCTGACTTTGGGCCCAAAACACTTTTGTGGGTTCACTTACAAATTACAACACCCACCCACTTTGGGTGGGCACGAAATGAACATAAAATATAATTTAATGATAGATTTTTAATTTTATTCTATATAAAATTATTATTATTATTATTTTATTTTGGATAATACAACAACTGCCGGGATCGGTGAGATTGGGCTCTACTAGCACAGTCCGGACTGCAGCCCTTACAAACGGGGGGAGAGAGCACCCACACTTTGGTGGGACAACGCCCACACTATTGGTGGGAAAATTTGCATATATTCATGCATGCCATGAGCTTTGAACCATGGTGGTAGAGTCTCCTTTAGGAGAGTCACACCGCATTGGCAAGAGGCCATTGGCTAATTGTCAACTATTATATGTCTTTAAAATAAATGTGTTTGATTATTAATTATTTTAATTTTTAACATTTTTTAAGGAAATTATTTTGGCATTTTTTCAAGTTTTATTTAAAATTTATTGTTTTTAGCCGAATTTCTTATTTTTGGTAAATTTTACATCAATATCAATATATCTATAGTCAATATAAAAAAACTTTGAGAAAATATAAGTTAAATAGGCATTAAATCATTAATGATGAATTTCGAAATGGGTTTGTGTGCTATTGAATTGATGTTAGAGAGAAGAACAATTGAAGTAACAGAGAGATAAGAGCGTCGATATATATACTGATAATTTTTTAATTTAAACTTTTTTTTTTTTTTTTAATTATAACTACTGCCGGGACATGACGAGATTATACCCCACAAGCATGGCCTGGAATAGTGGAATACTGCTCCTACTATCAGGGAAAATATTACATATGGACTATATAGTTGTCGGCTATTATATGTCTTTGAAATAAATGGTTTTTTTTATTATTATTAATTATTTTAACATTTTCTTAAGGATTTTTTTTTTTGTCTTTTTTAAGTTTTATTTAAAATTTATTGTTTTTAGCCAGATTTCCATATTTTTCGTAAATTTTACATCAATATTAATATATCTATCGATATTTCCACCAAAATGGGTTGGTAAAATACAGGTTCAAAGTTTCAAACCCAAACCGTACTAGAACCAGAATAGACCTGGAAAAAAAAAAAGAAAAAAAAAAAAGAAAGGTTTTAGACCTGCACCAAATCCTTTCAGTAAATAGCGGGTTCGAGTAAAAACTGTACCCTATGTGACCCAAATATTGAATCATATTTTGACCCGAATTTTACACCCATATTTATGTCTTGAAAATTTCGGACCAAAAATCTTACGACTCAAATCAATTAAAACATATTTTATTATACATATCCAAACTAAATCAATTTAAACATATTTTTGTTTATATAAACCGCATATACAGATTTTAACATTACTAGGTTGATCGTGCATCATTTACCTCCCCACAATGGCACGTGGGGCTTAGAATTTAAACATAATTATCTTAAACCATTGACAAGATTTACAACCCAAACTAGTTTTTTTAAAAAAGAAACATCCCATATTAAATTAAAATTCCACATTTTACAACCCAAAAAGTCAAAATTTAGAACAACAAAAACACCATAAAAAGCAAAACTTAAAAAAAAAGGTCTACCAATCTTCCTCTGTTCGATGGCCTTTGTTTAAGACTCCACCATTTATTTTTCTAATCTAAT
This sequence comes from Acer yangbiense, assembly GCA_008009225.1. Taxonomy (NCBI): domain Eukaryota; kingdom Viridiplantae; phylum Streptophyta; class Magnoliopsida; order Sapindales; family Sapindaceae; genus Acer; species Acer yangbiense. The sequence goes on from CM017762.1 coordinate 67,744,786, forward strand.
AACAATAAAAATAACAAAACTTACAAACCAAATCAACCCATCTTTGATTTGTGCGATACCCAGAAATGGTCTATGGGACCAAGAAGTTGACGAATCATCTCCTTTGTGTGAACTAGCATTAAGCCAATACATGCACATCCCCTTAGCATAGATGGTATGCACATCTTGTGAGGTTCAAGTCTCGGTATAGTATACGCATTTTACTAATATGTTTTGTGAAGTTTTCTATCAAGTGTGGTGAGAGTAGATATCTAAGTCGTATATATAGTGTTTAATTTCGATAGGTCTCAACATACCCTTGACCCATTTGGATTCGGTTTAAGCCAATACAGCATGTCACATGCCCCACAAATTCTATCAGCAAATATATAACAGTGTTAGGGATGAAGCCCAAAACTTCATGGGCTTTCTTCAAGACTTTTTTTTTTTTTTTTTTCCGAAATAAGCATTCTTCAAGACTTAAATTCCATTAAAAAGAAAATTTTCATTAATATATAGAAATATAGAATCTATTTTTCTAGTAATTCATACACAACCATATAACATGTATGATAATAAATTAATTCAAATTATAAATGTAATAACTGAAGAGGTAATTTAACATTTACTCACGGCGCAATCAGAAGATTGCATATATAAATCATAATTAGTTATGATTATAATATTTAGAATTTCACATACTAATAAATTTATATGAGATTTTTACAAGAACTGTTTTGTGATCAAAAGTTTCTATTGAATTGTTTCTTGATATGTGGAACTCTTGATTCAATTCACACAATATTATCAAATCTATTGTTATATCAATGAATATACATGTAGAAATTTCATGATAAGAAATAAATTATTGGAGATAATTGATTTATAGGTTTTATTGAAAAGTAACCTTTTGGGAAGGTCAAATTGAAAACTAACTCATTTTTGAAAAAATTGCAAAACTAACTCTTTTTTGACAATATTACCCTTTTACATGCATAAAATTACAATCCTACCATTACACTTGAAATCCCTTCCCTCTGTCTTTGAAATCGAATGCCTCTTAAAAATTGAAAGAGCACCCAAACCTCTCAAAACCTCTCAAACAAACAAAACTCTTGAAATCGACCAACCCCTAATCAACCAACCTTCTTCAACAGCGCGGAGCAGACGCGAAGAAGACGACGACGACGACTGACCTTGAAGACGACGACGACGACGCCGCACTGACCTTGAAGACGACGACGACGACGGCGCAGTCACCTTGAAGACGACGACGACGGCCCGACGGACTTTGAAGACGACGGCGGCGCGATTGACAGAGGTTGAAGACGACTGAGACGACATCAACCTAAGGTGAATGGAACAAATCCCTAATTTCCCTTTGGTTGTGTGTTTTATTTAATTAGAACAAATCCCTAAAGAAATTGTTCAATAATTCAAATCCCTAATTTCAATTACCACCCTAATTTTATTTTGGAGTTTCAAAAATCCCTAATTTGACTGACAAATTTGATTTTGGAGTTTCACAAAATGATAATTTCCCTTTGGTTGTGTGTTTTGCTTGTTGTTTCTGTGTGCCTGGTGTTTTTGTGCTCCCACTGGTCTGGTGGGGGTTTGTTTGCTTGCCTTTTCCGTTGATGTTAATTCTCTTAGTTTCTGTTTCTGGTAGCTGGTTTTTTTCCGTTGATTTTTTGCATTGATTTTCCTCCACATTGAGTTACTCAAGGTGAATTTGGTTTAGTTAGGATTTTATGAAGTTGGCACTGCCGTAGATTCCAATTTCTAGCCTGTATTCTACTGTCAAGTTGGTATATAGCTTTTGGTTTAATTTTGGCATTTACTGATCAAACATTTGCTATATTGCTGGGTTTTGGTTTTGAATGTTTTGAATGGATCTTGTAGTTGTGTAAGGTTTGGTAATTGTATTTTGGAATTCCCAACGGGAGTTTGGAATTCCCAACGTCCGTTGTGAATTCCAAACTGTAGTTGGGAATTCCCAACGGCCGTTGTGAATTCCAAACTCCCGTTGGGAATTCCAAACGGTCGTTGGGAATTCCAAACGAGAGTTTGGAATTCACAACGACCGTTTGGAATTCCAAACGGCTGCAGTTTGGAATTCACAACGGGCGTTTGGAATTCCCAACGGGCGTTTGGAATTCCCAACTTCCGTTTGGAATTCCAAACGCTTGTTGTGAATTCCAAACGCCCATTGTGAATTCCAAACGCAGTTTCAAAAATCACCTTGAATTGTTTATTCGGTTAAAACATGTGTACTTATACTAATTTCTTATGGTTTTATCTTATATTTCAGGATAATTAAATGGGAGAAGAGGTGGAGTTGATACTAAATGTTGCAGAGCATTTCCCGGCGAAAATTCACAGCACTTCGTCAACGGCTGCTATAAAGTTGATTAAGGAGAAGTTGACGGAGGTCCAACTATCCCTCTTCCGGACAACATGCTTTGGGAAACTTCTTGATATGAATGACCTAAAGTTTTCCGGGCAGCTGGTACATCATCTCTTACTTAGACAAATACGGCCTCCCAATAAATCTGAGATGTGGTTTTCTTTAGGTGGCAAGACATTTCGGTTTTCTATTCAAGAATTTTGCCTCATCACGGGTTTAGAGTGTGGCTCTGACCCGCCGGTCCTAAGTAAGGAAAATAGGGATGGTAGTGGAAGTTTTCGGTCGTCCATGTTGAATGGGGAAGTGCGATTGAATAACAAAACTTTGGAGGCAATGTTCAAAGCTGCTTCTTCAGATAATGATGAAGACATGGTAAAGCTAGCTTTGCTTTATTTTTTGGAGACGGTTTTGTTTGGTCAGGATCAAAAAGTACATATCGGAGCCCAGCATGTTGAACTGTTGGAAGATTTATAAACATTCAACAAGTACCCGTGGGGTCGAAAGTGTTATGAGATAACCTTGAACAGTCTTCAAAAGGATTTCAAAAAAATGTCTCAAGATTATCATACAACCTCAAGAAAGATGGTATCAAGGAAAAAAAGGATGCGTCTGGCCAACAATGAAAAGGATTGTATCAGACAATACGCATTGCATGGGTTTCCTTATGCATTTCAGGTTGGTGCATCTAAAGTGTAAACTACACAATGGTTTAATTAAATATTGTTACTTTTATTGATAGTTATTTTTGTGACAATTAGATTTGGGCGTGTGAGGCAATTCCTACCGTTGGAGTTGCAATTGCTAATAAATCTGGTTCTTTGCTTCCGCGGATTGTAAATTGGATTACCTCCGGAACACCTGATGCAACATATGTTACGAAGTTGATGGACCGAAAGAATGTAAGTTTAAAGAATTTAATTGTCGAACTATTTTCACACATTGAATATAATAGACACTAACCCATACTACTATTTTATCTATGGTAGACTCAGGTTTTGAAGAAGCTGCAACCCACTCCTCGAGAGAGTGGAGAGGAGTATGTGAAATTTCTACTTAGCCCTGAAAACGTGTTAGAACCACCCGAGCTCAACGGTGAAGATGAAGAGGATGCACGTGAAGGGGCTGAAAACGATGCACGTGAAGGGGTTGAAGAAAACCGTCCAGCCAATGCATATGCCTCGCACCAGCATCAGTCAAAACTTGTTTGTCTGGTAAGATAACACTTATTACCCATTGTTTTTTTTTTTTTTTTTAACTTATTGTGTATTATATATATATAATCTAATATTAAAATGAATTATAGGATTGTAAAGCAAAAAATGAGGAGAACACGAGGAAATTAAATGCACTTGGAAAGCGCATGGATGAAATGGACAAAAAGCTGGATTTCATAATCAATTTATTAGGAGGCGAAGGACAGACTCATGCAAAAGATCGAGATAATTCTCAGGAAGCAATGAAGGATGATATGGAAGTGGATGGTTCAAAATCCGATGATAAAGTTGTCTTGGATATAGCGGAAGAACATTTGCATGTGGTTGTTAGTAAGACTGAAGAGAAAGGTGTTCACGAAAGGATTGAAGCACAATTGAATGTCGATGTTTGGAAGGGAGAAGAGAAATGTTTGCAGGACCACTTTGAACAACAAGTGCATGTGGATGACAAAAGTGACGATGAAGGAAACACCCCTTATGAGAAGGTGATAAAAAATTACTACATAATTATTTGTTGTTGTTTTTCTATTTATGTAATAAAATGGAGATCTGCAACACTGCTTCTAGGGTGAACATAAATATGTAGTTGTTCCATTGATGTGTTTATCAACTAATATCTAGGTGTTTTTTTTTTCCTTCACAGGTTGAGGACAAATGCAACACAACCCTTGACATCACCACCCCCATGGTGGATATGCAAAAGAAAGCGCCAGGAGAAGGGATTTCTACTTCAGTTAACTCAGAGAGGAGTATCATAGTTTACGAAAAGAATCTACCAAGTGTTCCCAAGAGACGGCCTAGAAAGGCTGCTGTGTTGAAGTCTCCGTATGCGGACACTGAGGCTTTTAAGCCAAAAAAATTAATGAAATTCAAACCATTTCCTAAGTTGCCGCAGTCTGAGCTGAACAAGTTTATGTCATGGCTACAAGAAGCCGATTCTGAAGATGACAGGTATATTTGGCTACTGTTTTTATTTATTTTTTATTGTTTTTGTATTTAGTTAATAACTGATTTGCCTAGTTAATAACTTAATATATATGGTAATGTACTGTTATGGATTAGGGACTGCTATGGACTTGTTGTTTTTGTATGTTTGTATGCAATAATAATAAATTAGGACTGCTATGGACTGTTAATATATGGGCTGTTGTGGACTTTATTGTTTGTCTATATTTGTATGCAATAATCATAAATTAGGGCAGCTACGGACTGTTATGGATTAGGGACTGTTGTGGACTTTTTTTTTGGTATATTTGTATGCAGTTATGATAAATTAGGACAGCTATGGACTGTTATGGATTAGGGACTGTTGTGGACTTTTTTTTTGGTATATTTGTATGCAGTTATGATAAATTAGGACAGCTATGGACTGTTATGGATTAGGGACTGTTGTGGACTTTTTTTTTGGTATATTTGTATGCAGTTATGATAAATTAGGACAGCTATGGACTGTTATGGATTAGGGACTGTTGTGGACCTTTTTTTTTGGTATATTTGTATGCAGTTATGATAAATTAGGACAGCTATGGACTGTTGTGGACTTTTTTTGCCATTGTGTGCGCTTAACAATGAGTTCTTTGACATTTCAGCAAGAATGTTGTACAACTACCACTGTGTCGAGCTACTCGGGCTTGGTTCAAAACCCTCTATACGCCTGACAAATGGTTGAAAGACGAGGTTTCCATTTTGATCGAATAAAGGAATTGGTGCCTTACACTTCTGCCTATTGTGTCCTACTACTCCGCATCTACCACACTTCCGTTGTACAATTTCTTCACCTCGAGATGGTTTGCGTATTTTTGCCGGACGTCCGCGAGGTTTGTGGCCTTTTGGAGGTAGAACAACACGACTCTCTATATCATCGGGAACATCCCACTCTTTCATAGGCCCAACGGGGTAAATGGAACTACCATAAGCTGTAGCCAATGTTTCCTTGTGGTAATAATGGGAGCAATAGTCATAACATGAGGAACGACGAAGGTTACATGCAGCAAGTGCATGTCTACAAGGGAGTTGGTCCAACTGAAATTTTCGGCAACTGCAGGTCTTCTCAATTAAGTTAACAAATCCATTTAAGTATCCGTCAATGACATGGTGTTCATATAGATTGATAGGATGCACAAGGTAACAACGTGATTTATTACTCCTACGACGTAGCTTTTTTTCAGCCCACTTTGTCATTGGAGTACTCATTTTTGCAGCAGCTTCACGCCTTTTCCAAAACCACTTTTGAAGTAAACCACGTATATGTTCCACTAATTTTGTGATAGGCAACTCTCGTGCATCCTTCAAAATGCCATTCAAACACTCTGCAATGTTCGTTGTCATTATGCAATATCTTCTTCCATCAAAGTGACTTCTAGCCCACTTTGTAGGATCGGCCTCTATCAAATAATGTGCAACACTCGCATCTGTACCCCTTATTTGAGCCATAATTTGATTAAACTCAATAACACGATAAGCTTTTGAACACTTGTAAAATATATCATGGACTTCAACACCTTTAAATTTTGCCTTCATGTTTTGACCAAGATGATACATACATATACCATGCAATGAATTAGGGAACACACCTGCAGCTGCCTTTGCAATACTTGAGTTTCGGTCAGAGATAAAAACAAGATCATCCATTTCACCGATCAACCCATGTAACTTTGTAAAAAACCAATGCCATGATTGGTCGTTTTCTGAATCACCGATACCAAAGGCCAATGGGTAGACTTGGTTATTTCCATCCAAACTTGTTGCAATAAACAGGGTACCCTGATGCTTGCATTTCAAAAAAGTTCCATCAACAGCTACCACCGGACGAATACAACTTTTAAATCCTTCAATGGAAGGTCCTAAAGCCATAAAAAAATACTTGAAGCGATTTAAAGCGTCGGTGTCAATGAATGTGACTGTCCCTGGATTTTTCAATTCAAGCATGTGACAATATGAAGGAAGAATGGTAAATGAGTCCTCTGGTGAACCTCTAGCTAAACCCAAGGCGACCTCTCTAGCCCTCCATGCTTTGTTATAACCCAAAGTCATTCCACACTGCTTTTTCACATCATCAATTATGTCGTTCGGTCTATAACACTGTGAAGTTCCCTCAAACTTCGATTTTATGCAATGTCCAATCAATTTGCTACTTGCTTGTCGATGATCAAAGTGGAGGGCGTCAAGAGAACATGTGTGATCGGGCGAGTATTTTCGTATACGAAATGATTCACAATCATTAAGCTTTGTTGCACGGACACGCCATTTGCAATCTTCGACAATGCATGACATAACCAACAAAGTTTTGGTGGATTTCTTCACTTTGAACTGAAAATGATTACCAATTGCCAACAATTGCATCTTCATATGTAACTTTTCCTTACTAGGAAATAAATCACCAACCCCAACTTCTTTAACATTGTTGACTACACTCTCTAAGGATGTGTAACTTCCATGTATTCTTGATGATTTTATCCCAATTCCCTGAGAACTCCCAACCCTTGATCTTCTTGAGGGTACCTCTGAGGTTGATGGCCGACTATCTCTAGCTTCATCATCATTGTCAACCCCAATAGAAAATACATCAACATTTTGAAAGTCATTTGGACTCAATAGACTTTCATGTATATTATCAAGACCAACTCCATTGCCATTATCCGATTCAAAAACATTGGCAACGTCTTCGTTGACAAGTTCATTGTCAGGACCTTGTGTGTTTGGAATTATTCTTCTTTTTCGTTCTACAGTGACACATAAAGAGGTTCTTGTATTCACATCGGAATTTTCACACAAGAATACTTGCACATCATCATCATTCACAACTTCAAATGATGCTAAAACCTCAGGTGAATTAAAGATGAACTTCATTTTGATGGAGGACTCGTTTGGATTGGCTTCAACAAGACGAGATACGATGTCATGTAATGACTCATACGAGGTTTCCCTTGAAACTGAAATAATTTTAGACATTCCATATTTATATTTGAACTTCTCACCACTCTTAATCCATTCACCGCCATATAAAACGACAAACCGGACTTTATCCATGCAGCCCACCTTTCAAATACATAAGAAATTTTGAATTAAATTCATAAACAAATATTCTAAATTCATGGTACATTGAATTTACAAAATATTCTGAATCCAAACGGGCGTTGGGAATTCCTAACGGCAGTTGGGAATTCCAAACGCAGTTGGGAATTTCCAAACGGCTGTTGGGAATTCCCAACTGCAGTTGAGAATTCCAAACGCAGTTGGGAATTTCCAAACGGAAGTTGGGAATTCCCAACTGCAGTTGGGAATTCCAAACGCAGTTGAGAATTTCCTAACAGCTGTTGGGAATGCCCAACTGCCGTTGGGAATTCCCAACTTCCGTTGGGAATTCCTAACTGCCGTTTGGAATTTCCCAACGGCAATTAGGAAATCCCAACGGCGGTTGGGAATTCCCAACAGCCGTTAGGAAAACTGGACAGGACTTCACAAAAACACTGTCAATTTTCAGATTCAATACCAATGGAGAAATTCGACCACAACAATCAAATTGAAACAAGACCCATACTCTATTACCTTCATATAAACTATTTTAACAACCCTAATACACAAATCTAAGTAAATAAGACATTCCAACAAGAAATTAACCTTAAATATATGTATAAACTTTAAATTGATCACAACAATATCAAATTCACACAAGACCCATGCTTTATTATGTAAATGTAAACTATTTTCACAAAAAAAAATACACACAATCAACTAAATCGAAGATTGAAGACTAAATCGAAATAATTAAAGTATAAAAGTTCAAAAACAAAACTCACCTCAAAGCTTCAAAGAAGGAACCTTTGTGGTTGATGATGAACCAAAGCTTTCAACACAACCTATGGTAATTTCGAGTTGAATTTGATTAATTTCGACAAATGAAGGAAGAGAGAACAAAAGAAAAAAATAAAAGTTGACAGGAGAAATGGTTCTGTCGAACTGTTGAAGGTGTGTGTGGTGAGGAGAGAAAAGAGTGAGTAAAGGAAAAGAATGGGAGGACTAATAGGTATAGAAGGAATAAAAGAGAAAATTGAGTAAGTAAGGGTAAAATGGTACTTTCGCTTGAAAAAGGAGTTAGTTTTGCAATTTTTTCAAAAATGAGTTAGTTTTCAATTCCACCTTCCCAAAAGGGTTACTTTTCAATAAAACCCTTGATTTATAATATCAAAAACTAATACTAGCTTCAAAGTTCAACACCAAAAGGGTTTAGTTCAAATTAGCTTTATGACCGCATAAATAGGATATATAGGAATACACGAGAAACCATAAAATCTAGTAACATAACCTTAATTAGTGCCAAGTCGATCCCAAAAATCTAATCACTAGTTAGAAAAAGAGCAAAAGGGGTACATTACGTTCTTTCTTCGCGTTCCATGGTTTTTCTAATTAAACCAATATCCCAGCAACTCTTCATTGTCTAAAGAAACAACATAAAAACTAATTAAAATCATCTCGACAAAGGAAAAACAACTATTAAAAGCAATCTTCTGAAACCCCTTGTCTGTACGTTTCAGTTTGCACATTGATGAGAGAATGAAGTCTCAACGGAATTGGTCCTAATTTTCGATCATCACATAAATCGTCTATAATGAAATATACCAACTGGGCTTGACAGTTGGATCAGAAGCCAATAATACATTTTCACAAAAGAATACCAATTGATATATACTTGGATTGCATAGTCGTTGATGTGGCAATTTTTGACATGGCTTCATGATCCTCGCGATTCAGATGAACAATTACCATGCCAACTCGTATAACAACAAAATCCATTACATGCAACGAAGTCCATTACTAGCACAAGTTGCAAGAATGTAATGCTGGTGTGATCCATAGCTGAGCATGTCATTTAGTTGTAAAGTTTTACAAGGTTCAACAATACTTACATTTCAACAATATATACACCAACACAGTGAGCAAAAAAAAAATTCATAGATAACTAAAACCGGTATTGTTCTTATAAGTTATAATATATAAATACTAATGATGATAAAATATCAAATATAGAAAAGGGAAGAGTTATCGATACCTTCATTTGTGCAACCATTTATGCGATTTGGTGAGACAAGACTCTCCAAGTACACATTCTCAACACTCCATTCATCTTGAATGCAGCCAATCTCCACATCCTTGAATTCATCATCTTCTGAATCCCAAAACATCAGTTTTCTCATCCCACGTCTCACCAAAATTGTTTCATTATTATTCAAATAACATAATGGGAACAACGAATGCATATCAACTGATTTGGTTCTCAAAATCTTGGTCCAAGATCCTGACACACCGTATTCCTTCATAACCCATAATTCAATGCTTGTCAAATCCGTCCGAATTGACAAGCAAAGACAGCCACCCAAATGACCAATCTTAATACTCAATTTAAATTTGCCTAACATGAAATCAGGTGGAGGGGTGTTGGCGGATAATCCTCTACATACCGATGAACGCGGAAACGCCGTGCCTAATATACGCCCATAACTTATAGCAAATAATAACGTCAATAAGCAGAAAAATAGATGAGAGAGAATAAAACAATCACAACACAAGATATACGTGGAAAACCCAAATCGGGTAAAAAAACCACGGGCCGTCAGGACGACAGAGAAAGTTCCACTATATGATAAATTGTTATAACCATATACTTCAGGATTCTCTCTCACACCTAACCCCTAACCCCACTCACATGATCCTCACCAAGAACCCCACAATATCCCCTAGGTCTCCCCTAAATATCACCCACGGATCTCATACTTGATCCACCGATATTCCCTTGGATCCCTCCTCGGATATTCCCATTGGGTCTCCTCGGATCTCACTCACACTCTCTGATGTTTACATGATGTTTAACTCACACCCATCAACCTAATTACAAGGTTCTATTTATACTAGTCACAGGGAGTATAAGATAAAAGGAAATCCTACTCATAAACGTACAAGACTTACTTGTTCCACATAAATACTATTTTCTTTTATGACAAGTCTTCTTGTAGAGAGCAAATCCTTTTCCTTCAAGCACAAGAACTTCCAGAAGAATACCTTTTTCCTATTCCGCGCAATATTCCTGATCTCAGCAATACATCGTCTCCGCCGTATTGGTTACGGTGTGCACCCCGCTCCCAATCCACCACGAAACAACTTTTGCTCATTTACCGCTCCATGTTGCCGCTGTCCACCACGACCGCTGCCGGTACCGCTGCCATGACCACAGCGGTCACCGCAGCGGTACAAACTGGAATTGGACCGCTGCCTTTGCGCTGCTGAACAATTGGCAGCGGTGTCCTACCGCTGCCATAAGCCACACCAGCTCGGCAGCGGTTTGACCTAATCTCCGCTTCTTCAGTTCTTCTTCAATCTTCAACTTCCCTCAGACACCATAATTCAACTTCCAAACGTATCCCACGTCTCTAGGAAGCTCCACATCAGTTGAGTCTTGTTTGGTTCACATCGGGTTCATTCGAGAATACGAGCCAAAACCTAACAATTCTCCCCTTTGGCTTGAATTCTCAAAACTTTGTCCATAGCCACAATTCTCATCACCGAGAATCACCATACCCCACCACAAAGTATAATCACTTAGGAACGAACCATCCTAAGATTTTTCTTCACACAATTTTGTGTTCGTTGTTCCGGCACCATGTCGAAATAACTTGCTGAAATTGTGGTGCAACTCCTCAAGTCAGATTTCCAAGGAGTTCGTCAGCCATCGACATCTTTGTCCACCATACACCTTGCATCACTTTCTGACCAATGCCATGTGCACAATTATGGACCACTAGCAGCAACATATCCTCTTCCATGGCCAGTGGGGAAAACTACCAAAAGGATAAACATGTCCTTACATCACCCAAACCTGTGAAAGACCTTCTGCCCTTACATCACATACCTGGTGAAAGACTTGCTACTAGAAACTGGGAGTGCCCTGCCGGATAAGCCCACACCATACCATACCATACCACTGAGAGATTTTTTTTTTTTTTTTTTTATGTAGTCAGGAGTTTTTTTTTTTTTTTTTTGATAGTCAATCAGCTCCTTGTGTAACTCAGATTGAATCTCCATGACTTGTACCTGTCACCACAAGCCAAACTTCTCCTCCATCAAATTCTTCCTTTCATCAAACCCTAACGAGTTCAAATACCGCCTTCTAGACGCATCTCCTTTGCTAAACCATACTAGGCAACCATGATCATCATTATCCCAATGCCACCAAGTCCTCTATACGATCTCACGTAAAGACTTGTCATCGCCATCGCCAAACCATAAGGCTCTGATACCAATTATTGGCGGATAATCCTCTACTACCGATGAACGCGGAAACGCCGTGCCTAATATACGCCCATAACTCATAGCAAATAATAACGTCAATAAGCAGAAAAATAGATGAGAGAGAATAAAACAATCACAACACAAGATATATGTGGAAAACCCAAATCGGGTAAAAAACCACGGCCGTCAGGACGACAGAGAAAGTTCCACTATATGATAAATTGTTACAACCATATACATCAGAATTCTCTCACACACCTAACCCCAAACCCCACTCACAAGATCCTCACCGAGTACCCCACAATATCCCCTAGGTCTCCCCTAAATATCACCCATGGATCTCTAACTTGATCCACCGATATTCCCTTGGATCCCTCCTCGGATATTCCCATTGGGTCTTCTCGGATCCCACTCACACTCTCTGATGTTTACATGGTGTTTAACTCACACCCATCAACCTAATTATAAGGTTCTATTTATACTAGTCACAGGGAGTATAAGATAAAAGGAAATCCTACTCATAAACGTACAAGACTTACTTGTTCCACATAAATACTATTTTCTTTTATGACAAGTCTTCTTGTAGAGAGCAAATCCTTTTCCTTCAAGCACAAGAACTTCCAGAAGAATACCTTTTTCCTATTCCGCGCAATATTCCTGATCTCAGCAATACATCGTCTCCGCCGTATTGGTTACGGTGTGCACCCCGCTCCCAATCCACCACGAAACAACTTTTGCTCATTTACCGCTCCATGTTGCCGCTGTCCACCACGACCACTGCCGGTACCGCTGCCATGACCACAGCGGTACAAACTGGAATTGGACCGCTGCCTTTGCACTGCTGAACAACTGGCAGCGGTGTCCTACCGCTGCCATACCGCTGCCATAAGCCACAACGGCTCGACAGTGGTTTGAGCTAATCTCCGCTTCTTCGGTTCTTCTTCAATCTTCAACTTCCCTTAGACACCATAATTCAACTTCCAAACGTATCCCACGTCTCCAGAAAGCTCCACATCAGTTGAGTCTTGTTTGGTTCACATCGGGTTCATTCGAGAATATGAGCCAAAACCTAACAAGGGGGTATGGTTTTGAACTTGTCTTCCACCAAATCAAAGGCAAAAATCACGGTTGGGCCCTCATAGTAATAAGTCACAAAATGGATAGCTCCATTGACACAGACCGAGGTACTGCTATTAGCAAACAAACCAAAATCAAAATCGCTTCGAATACTTATCCACGAATCTTTTCTGAGAGAGTAGACCTTGAATACTCCATTTTCATTAAAGTGAATTTTCACAATCTTGTAGTCATTAATAGACTCCGCATAACCAAAACCAATTAATTTGTCTTGGTCCTCTTGGATCACATTCGGAATTGTTTTGCACTCTTTAGTGGAAGGATTATACAACAAAAACCACTTACTTGCAATTACAAATCTAATGCACAACAGACCATTACAAGAACCAATCACCGGACAAAAACTAACATCATAGTCTAATTCCATACCAGTTGGAAGCTCAATCTCTACAGGAATGGAGTTGCGTAGACAAGATAGGGTTTCAAGTTGTACCGATTACAACAAATTACTTTTATGAAAAAGTAGTATTTGCTTATGGTATCTAGAGAGATGCATTTTGGCAAATCGATGATGGTTGATTAAAGCCAACCAGGGTTTTGATACGCACCTGAATCTACACAGAGACTTCACTGGCAACCTCGAGAGTATGTCCACGATAATGGGTGGTGGAACATCTGACATTTCTGCAAATTTGTACCCTTTGAGGTTCTTCTCACAAGTTCAAACGCAGATCAAGGTGGTGGACGAACAATAAGTTAAATTTCGAACTGGGTTTGGGTGCTATTTGAATTGAAGTTAAGAGTGAATAACAATCGAAGAAACAGAGAGACACAGTGCATTGATATATACTGATAATTTTGTTTTTGAAGATTTATTAATTATGTGTTTTTAATTAGCTAGTTACTTTATTAGTGGATTGGGCTTTTCTGATTTTGGGCCCAAAACACTTTTGTGGGTTCACTTACACCCACCCACTTTTGTTGAGCACGAAATGAACATAAAATATAATTTAACGATAGATTTTCATTTTTATTCTGATCGTGTATTTTTAGCTTATAGCTGTGGATTAATTACACTAACTTATTCTTAATTTATTAAATCTAGCAATATTTTAAAAAAATATTCTAAATCAGCACAAACACACCATTGACAATTGGAAAGCCAAATATACTATTGCCAAATCATCTCAAACATCCGCGAATTGATGATGTTTCCTTAGATAGCCAATATATTATTATATTTTTTTAAAATCATTTTTAATTAATTGTTTTTTATGTTTCGGGATGATGTGGCAAGAGTATATTTGGTTTTCCATAGGTCAATATTAGTCAACCATTAAAGTTAACGGATTGACTTGATAGCAATGGATGTTTGTATTAATTTAGAGCATCTTTTTGAAATCTTACTAGATTCAATAAAGTAAGGGTAAGTTAGTGCAATTAACCCTATAGTTATTAACTATTATATGTCTTTGAAATAAATGTGTTTTTTTAGATTATTAAATATTTTAATCTTTAGCATTTTTTATAGGAAATTTTTTGGTATTTTTTAAAAGTTTTATTTAAAGTTTATTGTTTTTAGCCAAATTTCCATATTTTTCATAAATTTTACGTCAATATCAATATATCTAGGGCAATTATCAATTAGGTCCTGAATTTTGTTCAAATTCCAAGTTGTTTGCAACTTTTACAAAAGTAACCAATTTGGTCCTTACATTTTTCTCAATTGACCAAATTAGTCACTCTAACTAAGTTCCGTCAGTCAACTTTAATTGTGTAGGAGTAAAATTGTACTTTACTCCTCAATAATATAATAATGACACATGCATATTTTTTTAAACACATGTATATTTTTGTTTACTTTATTTGTGAGTTTTTATTTTTGAATAATTTTGACAACAGTGCCTGTATAATATTAAAAAAAAAAAAAACAGCTAAAAAATTGGTAAAATACTATACTACGAATGAATTGTAACTTTGTTTATAAAATAAGAGTATAACTTTGGGCCCAAAACACCTTTGTGGGTTCACTTATAATACCCCCCACTTTGGTTGGGCACGAAATGAACATAAAATATAATTGGTAATTGCCCATATATCTATCGATATTTCCACCAAATTAGGGTTGGCAAAATATAGGTATAGACCCGGACCGTACCCAGAATCGGAATAGACCTAAAAAAAAAAAAAGGTTCTAGACTCGCACCAGATCCTTTCAGCAAATAGCGGGTTCGGGTTTGGACTCGAACCGCAACGAGTCCAGGTAAAAACCATACCCTATGTGACAGAATATTGAATCATGTTTTGACCAGAATTTTAGACCCATATTTATGACCCGAAAATTTCGGACCAGAAATCTTACAACTAAAATCAATTTAAACATATTTTTATTATAAATATCCAAACTAAAATCAATTTAAACATATTTTTGTTAATATACACCCTCGTAAACGGATTTTAACATTACTAGGCTGATTAAGCGTCTTTTACCACACTCCCATTATGCCACATGGGGCTTAGGATTTAAACATAATTATCTTATACCATAGACAAGATTTACAACCCAAACAATTTTTTTTTTTTTAAAGAAACATTCCATATTAAATTAAAATTCCACATTTTACAACCCAAAAAGTCAAAATTTAAAACAACAAAAACACTATAAAAAAGCAAAACTTAAAAAAAAAAAAAAAAAAAAAAAAAAAAAAAAAAAAAAAAAAAGCATCTCACGGAGAACAAAAAAAAAAATGGTCTACCAATCTTCCTCTGTTCGATGGTCTTTGTTTAAGACTCCACCATTTATTTATTTTTTCTTTTCTAATCTAATAACAATAAAAATAACAAAATCTACAAACCAAATCAACCCATTCCTGATTTGTGCGATATCCAGAAATGGTCTCTGTTATGGGACCAAGAAGTTGACAAATCATCTCCTTTGTGTGAACTAACATTAAACCAATAAGCATTTTACTAATATGTTTTGTGAAGTTTTCTATCGAGTGTGGTGAGAGTAGATATCTAAATCGTACATATAGTACTTGATATAGATAGGTCTTAACATTCCCTTGACCTGTTTGGATATGTATTAAGCCCCACAAATATTCAGTCAAGCGAATATATAACAATGTTAGGGATGAAGCCCAAAAACTCATGGGCCATATTCAGTCAAGCCCAATCAAATGGAAGTAGCATTCAAGACTTTTTTTTTTCCTTTTGTAATAAGCATTCTTCAAGACTTAAAATTCCATTAAAAGGAAAATTTTCATTAATATATAGAAACATAGAATCTATTTTTCTGGTAATTCATACACAACCTAACAACCATATAACATGTATGATAATATATTAATTCAAATTAGAAAGTAATAACTAGAGAGTCCCGGACTTCGTCCAGGCACCCATCAGCTTGTCCTCCCCAACTGCATGACATACCCATGGCCAATTTGCTGGTTTTGACGGTCTATTTGTTGGTTGTTGTGGAGTAGAACAAATGGGAAACCCGGCCCACACCCTCGGCCACACAAAGATGCAAGCGGGTAAATCAGAACTCACCTTCGCTTAGGTAGGATTCGAACTGCTGACTTGGGAGTTACCCGTGCTTAAGTCCGTTAATGTAATTGTTAAGAGTAGAACCAAGGACTTAGGTTTCATCCCAAGCCTTGGACCATCAAGGCAACCACCTCGTGGTTAAATGACTATCTATGTATGCTACTTTACATCATCTGTTGACTGTTGCTGTGTACTAAATCAATCATGTTGCTTGTTCTATGCTAGGGTGTCTAGCACCTAACTGCAGTTATTAGTAGCAAAAAATTGATTTAAACTGGTTCACTGTATTCGTCTGGTTCTATACCAAAGAACTTCATAATCCCGTTGGATTTATGGAGAATTAGGTGACACGTTGAATTGATGATTTTTTTCAAGACGAGATAAGGTTGATCCGGTGGTAAACCCCTCACTCGTGGGTTTAAGTCCTCCCTCTTTCCAAAAAAATCCCAAATTTTTTTAATATTAAAAAAAAAAATATTCAAAAGTTGAGACCGATCAATTTTGCTTTTTTGAATTATATAATGTTATATAACTAACCATGTAACGATATATAGTCAACTTACGTATAGTTTTTGAATTCAGTTAAAATCAGTCTCTACCAAAGAGTTCGGGCTCAAGTCAGGGACTCAGGGCCATATATACATATATCTAACCCATATATAAATTTGGCACGTGCATTGCACATGCCCCTCCCAGGCTCCCACTAGTAATATTATCAAATATACTGTTATGTCAATGAATATACATGTAGAATTTTCATGACAAAAAAATAAATTCTTGGAGAGAATTGACTTATAGTATCAAAAACTAATACTAGCTTCAAAAGGCAAGTTCAAAATAGCTTTAATAAGTTTTAAGAATCACATTACAAGACCACATAAATAGGATATATAGGAATACATGAGAAACCATAAAATCCAGTTACATAACCTTATTAAGTGCCCAGTCAATATCGAAAATCTAATCTCTAGTTAGAAAAAGAGCAAAAGGCGTACACTAAGTTCTTCATTCGCGTTCTATGGTTTTTCTAGTTAAACCAATATCCCAACAACTCTTCATTGTCTGACAAAACAATATAAAAACAAGTTAAAATCATCTAGACAAAAGAAAAAAAAAACTATTAAAAGCAATCTTCTGAAACTCCTCGTCAATTTGTTTCAGTTTGCACATTGATGAGGGAATGAAGTCTCAATGGAATTGGTCCTCATTTTCGATCATCTCATAAATCGTATTTAATGAAATATACCAACCGGGTTTGAAAGTTGGATTAGAAGCCAATAATAAATTTTCACAAAAGAATACCGATTACCAATTGATACTTGAACTGAATAGTAGTAGATGTGGCAATTTTTGACTCGACTACATGATCACATCGATTCAGATGAATAATTACCATGCCAACTAGTGTAACTATAAAAAGTATTCAACAAATTCCATTACATGTAGCAGACCATGATAATTACTAGCACAACTTGCTAGAACAGTAATACTGGTGTGATCCATAGTTTTGCAATAGAGAAGAAAACATTTTATCCCATATATCACTTATTTTTTGCATGTCATTTAGTTGTAAAGCTTCACAAAGTTCATCGATACGTAAATATACACCAACACTGTGACCAAAAACAGAATCAAACACAACTAAAACTGGTAGTGTTATTATAATATATAAATACTAATGATGATAAAAGATCAAATATAGTAAAGGAAACTAGGAAAGAGTTGTCAATACCTTCGGTTGTGAAACCATTTTTGCAATTTGGTGAGACAAGACTCTCCACGTACACAATCTCAACACCCCATTCATCCTGAATGCATCCTATCTCCACATCCTTGAATTCTTCATCTTCTGAATCCCAGAACATCAGGTTGTTCTTCAGAAAATCTCTCACCAAAATTGTTTCATTGTTATTCAAATAACATAATGGTTGCAAGTCACGGATATGGACCGATTTGGTTCTCAAAATCTTGGTCCAAGATTCTGTGACACCGTATTCCTTCATAACCCATAATTCAGTATTTCCAGAATCAGTAACGATCGACAAGCAAAGACAACCACTCAAATGACCTAGATAAGTCTGTTTTCCAATAAATTTGCCATCAACTTTATTTAACATGAAATCGGGTGGAGGTAAGGTTTTGAATTTGTCTTCCACCAAATCAAAGGTAGCAATCACGACTGGGCGCTGCTCATCGTAAAAGATCACAAAATGGATAGCTCCATTGAAACATACCGAGCTATTGTTATAACCAGAAATAGAAAAACCAGTATCGCTTGGAATACTTATCCACGAATCTTTTCTAAGAGAGTAGACATCGAATACCCTGACTCCATTTTTAGGATAGGGAATTTGCAAAATCTTGTAGTCATCAATAGAGTCGGCATAACCGAAACCAATGGCTCTGTTTTGGACCACATTCATAATTGTTTTGTACTCTTTAGTGCAAGGATTATACAACAAAAAACCCTTACTTGCTGCAATTACAATTTTAATGCACAACAAACCATTACAAGAACCAATCATAGAACAAAAATAATAATCAAAATCTATTTTCATACCAACTGGAAGCTCAATCTCTATGGGAATGGAGTTGCAGAGACAAGATAAGATTTCAAGTTCTACCGAGTACAACGAATGATCTCTTTGAGCAATACTTTTCTGAAGAATTAGTTTTTGCTTATGGGTTCTAGAGATCTGATGCATTTTGGCAAATCGAGGATGGTTGATTAAAGCCAACCAGGGTTTGGATACGCACCTGAATTGACATAGAGACTTCACTGGCAACCTCGACAGTATTTCCACTATAAGTGGTGGTGGAATATCTGACATTTCTGCAAATTTCACCTTCTCCTCACAAGTTCAACGACAGAGAGACAAAAATTTTGAGAGAAAATATTGGGGTTTAACTATAAGTTAAATACTAAATAGCGATCAGGCCTCGTCTGATACACTGTATTGAATTGGATTGGATTTGATTTGATTTGATTGGATTGTATTATTATTAATATAAATCTGTGTTAGGTGTTGCATTGTATTAAATTGTATTAAGTTATTCCAATATGATTTTATTGTAATCTATTATATTATAAAATATAATATGAAAAAAAAAGTTTATAATTCATTTTAAATATTCTTACCATGAATAAATTAATAAATATTTGTATATAAAAAACTAATAAATATTTATTTTTATTGATAAAAAAATTTAAATAAATAATATTTTTATAAATAAAATAAATATTTTCAATATAATTTTGAAATTATATAAAAACAAAATTAAGAGCATATCACATAGTTTCATCAATATTTCATATTTGTTAAGAAGGAGAAAATAAAAGTGTTTTTTTTCTTTTCTTTTTCTAATACAATACAACCTAATACCACTAAATATTATATATTAGCTAACACGATATTTGTTGTATTATGCAATTAAAATGTATTAAAATAATATAATATAGTGTTACCAAACTCTATATTATATCATTTTAGTACATTTTAATTGGTTAATACAATATAATGCAGGCTACCAAACATATCCTTACTGATGATGAATTTTGAACTGGGTATTAGAGAGAACAACAATTGAAGAAATATAGAACATTTTGTGGATTGGGTTTTTCTAATTTTCAGCCCAAATGAATTTTGTGGGTTCACTTAGAATACCCACCCACTTTTGTTGGGCCCACTCAGTAAATCGAACCAATTTCAGCCATATCAGCACATGATGCTGATCACGCAAACCACAACATCCAATTGGCTTGACTTGCCTCGGGCAATTGCTGACGTGCTTTGGCACATCATCGGATCCGGTTGATGTTACTTGCCATGTGGCATTATAGGGTGACATGTCCAAACACATCGGTAGTATTAGGTGACGTGCCCAGACAAGTTAGCATAAGATGGGATTGGGTCGAAATTCACATTATTTGAGGGTATCATTAAACCAGCAAAAAAGCAGATCAAAATTTAGGGTTTTAGGGAGAAAAAAAACGTCATTTTCTCTCCTCTATATCACCTCACCCCTCATTCTCTCTCTATCCTCTCCTCATCCCGTCGGTGAGATGGGGCTATTTAGTTCCATATTTATTTTTTAAATCTACTTCTTTTATTATTTTATTTAAATATAAAATTTTATATTTATTTAATATATCTTAATATAATATTTAAAAACATTATTATTTTCTTTAATATTAATTTTAAATTTATTTATTTAAAAATAAATAATTAATTAGTTTAAAATAATTTAATTTAATTTTATATTAATCAATTTCATACTGTACTAAATATATAATAAAATTATTTTTTATCTAATCCCAAACAACATCAAACAAAAGACATGCCTATTTCAATCCAATGTCATACATCACCAAACACATCACAACATTAATTTAGTCTAATCATATCGTATCCAATCCAATCCAATCTAATTTAATCCCATGAAAATAATCTCATCATATTCCGCGCATCAAACGAGCCCTAAATGTTAGAGCCATGAAGACCAAAAATTGATGGGCCAGATTCAGAAACTTGTGGGCTGGGCTATTCTGTCAAGCCCAATCAAATGGAAGGAGCATTCGTCAAGACTTTAATTCCATTAAAAAGAAAATTCTCATTAATCTATTTTTCTAGTAATTCATACACAACGTCACAACCTGACAACCTATAACATGTATGATAATAAATGAAAGAACTAGAGAGGTAATTTAATATTTACTTTAGTCGTAATTACAATATTGCATATATAAATCATAATTAGTTCTAATTATAATATTTAGAATTTCACATACTAATGAAATTTATATGAGATTTTTACAACTGTTTTGTGATCAAAAGTTTCTATTGAATTTTTTCCTGATATATGGAACTCAATTCAATTCACATAATATAATAAGTCAACTCATTTTTTTTAAAGCTGACACCATTGTAGGACAGAGACATGCCGAGATTGGACTTTGCAAGTACGGTCCAGAATACATGTAAAATTTTCATGACAAGAAATAAAATTCTTTGAGAGAATTGACTTATAACATCAAAAACTAATACAAGCTTAAAAGTTCAACCCCAAAAGACTAGTTCAAATTAGCTTTAATAGGTTTCGAGAATCACATTACATGAGCACATAAATAGGATATATAGTAATATATGAGAAACCATAAAATCCAGTAAAATAACCTTAATTAGTGCCAAGTCGATACTGAAAATTTAATCCCTAGTTAGAAAAAAGAGCAAAAGGCGTACACTACGTTCTTCATTTGCGTTCCATGGTTTTTCTAGTTAAACCAATATCCCAACAATTCTTCGCCATCTGGCAAAATAACATAAAAACTAGTTAAAATCATCTCGATAAAGGAAAAACAACTATTAAAGGTAATCTTTTGAAACTGGTATATACTTGAACTGCATAGTCGTTGATATGGCAATTTTTGACATGGCTACATGATCCTCACGATTTAGATGAATAATTACCATGCCAACTCATATAACAACAAAATCCATTACTAGCACAAGTTGCAAGAATGTAATACTGGTGTGATCCATAGCTGAGCATGTCATTTAGTTGTAAAGTTTCACAAGGTTCATCAATACTTACATCATATACACCAACATCGGGAGCAAAAACAAAATTCATAGGTAACTAAAACCGGTATTGTTCTTATAAGTTATAACATATAAATTCTAATGATGATAAAATATCAAATATAGAAAAGGAAAGAGTTATCGATACCTTCATTTGTGAAACCATATATGCGATTTGGTGAGACAAGACTCTCCACGTACACATCATCAACACTCCATCCATCCTGAATGCAGCCAATCTCCGCATCCTTGAATTCTTCATCTTCTGAATCCCAAAACATCAGGTTGTTGTTCCCACAACTCACCAAAATTGTTTCATTATTATTCAAATAACATAATGGGAACAACCAAGGAATATCAAATGATTTGGTTCTCAAAAGCTTGGTCCAAGATCCTGACACACTGTATTCCTTCATAACCCATAATTCAGTGCTTGTCGAATCCGTCCGAATTGTCAAGCAAAGACAGCCACTCAAATGACCAACACTACTTAATTTAATTTTGTCTAACATGAAATCAGGTGGAGGAGGTATGGTTTTGAACCTGTCTTCCACCAAATCAAAGGCAACAATCACGGTTGGGCGCTGATGGTAATAAGTAACAAAATGGATAGCTCCATTGAAAGAGACCAAGTTACCGTTATAAGCAAAAAAACCAAAATCAAAATCGCTTGGAATACTTATCCACGAATCTTTCCTGAGAGAGTAAACCTTGATTACCCCGACTCGTTTATCTGTCCAGGGAATTTGCAAAATCTTGTAGTCATCAATAGACTCAGCATAACCAAAACCAATTATTTCATGTCGAACGACATACGGAATTGTTTTGCACTCTTTAGTGGAAGGATTATACAGCAAAAAACCCATACTTGCAATTGCAGGTCTAATGCATAACAGACCATTACAAGAACCAATCACAGGACAAAAATCATCATCATAGTATATTTCTATACCAGCTGGAAGCTCAATCTCTACGGGAATGGAGTTGCGGAGACAAGATAGGGTTTCAAGTTGTACAGAGTACAACAAATCATCTTTTTGAAGAATTAGTCTTTGCTTATGAGTTCTAGAGAGATGCATTTTGGAAAATCGAGGATGGTTGATTAAAGCCAACCAGGGTTTGGATACGCACCTGAATCGACACAGAGACTTCACTGGCAACCTCGAGAGTATGTCCACGATAAGTGGTGGTGGAATATCCGACATTAATGATGAATTTTTACCCTTTGAGCTTATTCTCACAAGCTAAATGGCAGAGCACGGTGGAGGACGACAGAGAGAGAGAGAGAGAGAGAGAGAATATAAGTTCAATGGCAGAGCAAGGTGATGAATTTCGAAGTGGGTTTGGGTGCTATTGAATTGATGTTAGAGAGAAGAAACAGAGAGACAAGGGTGTCGATTTATATACTGATAATTTTTTTAATTTATTATTATTATTATTATTATGTAATTATGGGATTTAATTGGGTTTTATTTGAGTGGCCTTAATCGAACCTAGCTTATTGCTGATGCTGACTGTATAAACCCACCCAATTTCGGTCATCTTAGCATATGATGCTGACTATATAAGCCATGTAATAAAATCGGCTTGATGTGCCCAAGTCTATGTAGCACAGATATGGATACGGTACAATACAGGGATACAGTAAATCTTCAAAAATTAGGATATGGATACGGCAGGATACATCAATTAAAATAATATATATTTATATTTAAAAAACAATAATAATATATGAAAACATATTTGATAATTCATTCAAAATAAAAAGATATTCAGAATCCAAATAAAATATGTCACATAACTACATAAGTCATAATAATGTAACATATTACAGGATCCAAATAAAACATGTCACATAAGTCGAACGCATTACAAAATCTAAATAAAACATACGTCACATAAGTCATAACATATTACAAAATCCAAATAATACATAAAAAAAAAAACTCATAAAACATATTTTAAATTCCTAATTAATTTCATTATCATCATTTATATTATTAAAGGATCTAAATAATTCGGTCTCTAACTTTGGTTCATCAAGAGAAATGTTTGCAATCTCAAGTATCTCGGTATTTTCTATATCAATGGAATCAAAACCAAAATTTCCTTACAATTTCAATTTGACTCCTAAAATTTATTAATTATAATTTGACCCCGTTTTATACTAAAATAATTATAATATTGCCCCAAACGTATCCTCTAAGTATAACTTGTGAAAAAGTCAACGGATACATCATTTGGCGTATCGTATACATATCCTGAAGTATCTGAGTATATGAACCGGATACGAGTTGGATACGAGTTACCTCCACCAAATGGAGTATCCATGATTCTTAGCCCAACTACATCACACGACTCACATGTCAATTGCTGACGTGCTTTGGCAGGTCATCAGATCTAGCTGATGTTACTTGACACATGGGCAATCGTAGGTGATGACAAGACATATCGGTAGTCGTGGGTGAAGTTCCCAGACAAGTCACCATAATCGGACTAGAGTTTTCTAATTTGGACACAAACGACATTTCTGGACAGGGATGGTGAAACTAGCCGGGTTAAATGAACCCGTACCGCACCCACATGATGCGGTTCGAATACAAAATAAGATTTTATACATAAGAGTTGTATAGTTTTATCACGTATATAATAGTACTTAATACTATCACTTAATACCAAACTCCTAGATATATCATATCGATATTTTAGAATAAAATGGCATTATTATATAAGCGAATTTTTTATTATCAGTTCGAACTGACAATAAATATATCAGAACGAAGAATGTGGACCACTAGATTTACATACTTTGACTCAAAGTTTATGCACTAGTCAAAACTTCTCCATAATCTGTGGTCTACATTCTTCGTCCTGATATATTTATTGTTAGTTCGAACTGATAATAGAAAGACTGATTATACAAGTATATACATAATTGTACATCATATTTTGCAATTCTTTCCATTCAAAGAGTAACAGTTATAAAAAATCATCCCCCTTGTGTGAACTAACATTAAGCAATATATGTATATCCCATCTCCTCTTCCATGTTTCTCTCTCATCCCAGAAAAACTCGAATTATTGTAATATTAAAAAAAAAAAATGGTTAGATGTTCGAATTCCAAAATATATATTTTACAAATATATATGTGGGAGAGTTTTCTCTAAATGTTGTGACCAGGGTTTGTAAAATCGACATATCCACCGATATATCCATATTTTGGAGGGACCTATATCGAAACATGGGTAATATCCAATATCTAGCAAATATCCGGTCGATATCGAAATATCTATAAAAATCTCCCGATATTCTCGAAATATCCCGATATTCCCGAAATATTGTGAATTTCATCCCGAAATCCAAGAATATTTTGCAATTTAAAAAAAAAAAAAAAAATCTTAAACACTTAAATTATTGTTCAAATAATCTATATTGAAAATTATTTTGAAAGAAGCATTAACAAATTTATAAAAAATTTTAACACAATAGTCAATAGTATATTATTGAAGTAGAATTTGGCAAAGATTGTGAAAGCAATCTGATTTGCTTGTGTAAAACGTGTAAAACACTAAAACCCATGATTTTTATTAAAAAATATGTGGTGAAAGAGGTTGGTGAGAAGAATGTCGTGCAAATTGTCACCGATAATGGCTCTGCATTTGTGAAAGCAGGTAAAACATTGATGAAAAAATATTTTTTATTTTGGACTCATTGTGCAGCACATTGTATAGATTTGATTTTTGAGGATATTGGAAAGAAGGACATTGTTGCATGTGTCATTCATGATGCTAGAGATGTGACAAACTTTATATATAATCATAGATGGTTACTATCGCAAATGAGGGAGGTTTGTAAATGGGAGATAGTGCGACCTGGTGCAACTCGATTTGCGACTAATCATATTGCCCTTGATAGTCTTAAAAAAAAAAAAAAAAAGACAAGTTTGAAACATTTATTTACCAGTGATGCATGAGCTACAAATTAATTGAGTCGAACCACAAATGGAAAAGGAATAGAATGGCTTATTTTAGATTCAGAGTTTTGGGATAATATGGCTTTTGTAGTTAAAATATATGAGCCACTATACCACGTTCTGAGATTGGTTGATACCGAAGTTGTACCCACTATGCTTATCTTATATGAGTTAATGCGTTGATGAAAGATGCAGTAAAACAACAAAGAGGGAATACTAAATGGATTCTGTTGACGGTGATTTTTCGTAGTCACTCAATCAACGATTAGATATCAAGTTTATGAACAAGAATGATTGAAATTAACACTACAAAGTATTAGCAATAATGAACAAAAAATACGTGATAAAACTCCGATGGTCGGAGAAACATCCACGGGTTGTTGCCTAAGCAACGAAGTCAAATCCATTATAAAAGCTGTTATTGAATACACACTCTGATCTCTCCTCTTAATTCTTACGTACCCCTTATTTTGTATGTTACAGGGGTATTTATACATAATGCTACTAGGGTTTGTGGGTGCCGCTAGGGTTTGGTGTCGTGGTGCCCAAGTTTTGGGCGATTATCCAGTCATAAACGGATTCTGTTTCCTTCTTGAGTGTAACATGTTTCCCGATTTGAAAGAATCCGAGTTTGGACAGGATTCTTTCTCCTATATTTACGGGAAACCTGTTTGTTTCCTTGTTAAACTCTGGGCAGCCGCACCGTTGTTTATTGTGGAGATGCTGGTTACTGATTCTGCCCACGTGTTCGGGACATGAATGCTGGTGACTATCTTTTTTATCGAATCCCGAGCATGCCCGAGCAGGCTTTGCTGCCCGAGCCGATTCTCTTCGTTTGTGATCGGGTTGCTTTAGTTTTAGCCGAGTAAGTTACCTTGGGGGATTTATGCCCCTTCGAGTTGACTCATGCTTACGTGGCTTCTTATGGTGATGATGTGTCCTTTATGACGATTTTTACCTATAACAGATTCTAAACATTATACAAAATCGGTGGGATAAAATGCTTAATCACCCACTACATGCTGCAGGTAAATTTTATTTCGGATTGTTTATCATTTATAATTAATTTTAGTATAAATAATTAAATACTATACTAAACTAAATATTTAGTATAGTATTTAATTATTTATACTAAAATTAATATTTTTTATTCTTCTAGTTTACTATTTGAATCCAAAGTACCAATATAGAGACAATATTGAGGATAATTCAGATTTTTTGAAAGTCGTACATATTGTCTATTCGCAATTAGACCCTGAAGCTGTAGGGATTATTAATTTTGGAAATCAGGTAAAAAGTTACAACTTACAATCAATTTTATAATTCCAATATTATAATTTCTTTGCATGAGCGTATTGTGTCATTTACTCATATATATATATATATATTATTTACATACTGATCTTATGAGTCATGAATGTAGCTCATATACTTTAAGGATGGAAAGAAAAGTTTTAGTGAATGAGCAGCCATAGCAGCTAGAAGCAAAATGCAACCATGTATATAAGTTTTATTATAAAAATCTATGTAATAATAATAAATAATAATATCATTGAAATGGTATTCATACTTATAATACTTAATAATTTTAATTGCAGTTGATTGGTGGGTAATGTATGGAGATTGTGCTCCATCATTGCGTGCAATAGCAATTCGCATATTGTCACAAACCACATCATCTTTTGCATGCGAAAGAAATTGGTCTATATTTGCTTTAATTCACACAAAACAAAGAAACTGTCTTGCCTATTCTAAGCTTGAACAACTTGTTTATTGTTATTATAATATGAAGTTGAAAATTAGAGATATGGCAGCCAAAAAAGATAAAAAAGATGAAACTGATTTTTTGGATCTACTTCAAGTAGCTGCTGAAGTAGAGGACGACAATGAGAATCCTTTTTTTGACTGGATTATACCTGCATATTTGGATGATGATGAGGGAAATCCTGATCCACAAATTGCTTCTCATGCTCTAAACATGAGAATAAATGTTGAACAAGTTATTAGAGAAGAAGTTGGTGTAGATCGTGGAATTACTATTAGCAGCTCTTCCGATGACCAACATACCTCTGATAGAAATAGTGGAGGAAAATATGATGGAGATGATGGAGGAGGTTGGGATTCTAGTGCAAGAGGTTTGGATGCTGGTGTAACAAGTTAGGATGTTCGTGCCGGAGGTTGGGATGCTGGTGCAACATGTTGGAATGCTAGTGCAACAAATTGGGATGCTCATGCTAATTTTGATCAAAATCATGGTAGACAACATGGAGGAACAAATCAAATTGATGAAGATTCCTTGAATATGTCTCTCTCCTCAATGAGTATGGGCACCGAAAATAGTTTTTTGAGTGATTCGCAGACAAGGTCAGGTTCTAATGTACCATATTATGGTAGTTATGGTAGCTGCAGTATATTTGATTATCATTCTCCACAAATGCTATATGCAATACCTATGCATGTAGATCAACAATATCCACCAAGTTGGGTAAATCCAAACTACCTAATTCATGGATCAGTTGGAAGAGATTAAGCAACATACGTGTGGCATATTAATAACTACCTTGAAAACTATGCTAGCACGTTTTCCTAGAAAAATTATTGTTCAAATCAAGATATAAATATATCTTATGCATTTGAACCAGCAAGAAATTCATTTTGGTTTTAAATTTCAGACATGCAATGTATTATTATATATGAATTATGATTTATGATAGAATCTTGGAAGTATGGAACTCTATATATTTTATTGATAATTTTGCTTATTAAATATTTAATCTCTTTATATTGTATATAATATTGTAAAAGTGAAACAAAATATTATTTTATTAAATACTCAATTTTAAAAATTATATATAGACTCTATATATGTTATAATTTATAATAAACCCATAACTATACTAATTTATCATTGAAATATGATTCATTTGATGTATAATTATTTGTTTAAGCTTGTCCTAAAGTTTTACAAAAAAATTCTAAACTTTAGATGTAAATATCTATAATTTTGTTAATTTTTTACTGAATATCCACCGATATCGATAATATCCCCGATATATCCATAAATTTAGAAGCCCGATATGGATACCGATACCGATATTTTATTCCTTGGTTGTGACTTTTGTATGTAAATATCTGGGTGCACATATAGTGCTTCATCGTGACACATCTGAGCAAAATCTTGACCCATTTGGAATCACATTAAGCCAATTCTGCTAGCATGTCACATGCCGCGCAAATTCTATTAGCAAATATGTTAGGGCCATGAAGCCCAAACCTTCACGGGCCAGATTCAGAAACTTATGGGCAAAATCTCAATACAAGAATCAAGACACTGATATTCTGATTATAATATGTTATGTCACCAAGATTTAGATTGGGCACGAAATGAACATAAAATATAATTTAACAATAGATTTTCAATTTTATTCTGCTGGCGTATTTATATCATATAGTTGTCAGCTATTATGTCTTTGAAATAAATGTGTTTTTTTAGATTATTAATTATTAAAAATTTTTTTTTAAGGAATTGTTTTGGCATTTTTTAAAGTTTTATTTAAAATTTATTATTTTTAACCAAATTTCCTTATTTTGTTTTTGTAAATTTTACGTCAATATTAATATATCTATCGATATTTCCACTAAAATGGGTTGGCAAAATACGGGTCCAGACCCGGATCGTACGCAGAACCGGAATAGACCAGAAAAAATAAAAGGTTCCAGACCCGCACCAGATCCTTTTAGTAAATAGCGGGTCCGAGTAAAAACCGTACCCTATGTGACCCGGATATTGAATTATATTTTGACCCGAATTTTAGACCCATATTTATGTCTCGAAAATTTCGGACCAGAAATCTTACAACTCAAATCAATTTAAACATATTTTATTATAAAAAATAAATAAATAATGGTCTACCAATCTTCCTCTGTTCGATGGCCTTTTTTTTTTTAATTTTTTTTTTAATTTTGTTTTTTATATTTTCTAATCTAATAACAATAAAAATAACAAAACCTACAAACAAAATCAACCCATCTCTGATTTGTGCGATACCCAGAAATGGTTTCTCTGTGAACTAACATTAAGCCAATAAATGGACCAAGAAGACGACGAATCATCCCCTTTGTGTGAACCTAGGTAGCATGGATATGGATACGGATACGGATACGGATACGGGATATGGATACGGCAAATCTTCAAAAACTAGGATACAGATACGGCAGGATACGTCAATTAAAATAATATATATTTATATTTAAAAAAAATATTTAAAAACATATTTGATAATTCATTCAAAATTAAAACATATTCATAATCCAAATAAAACATGTCACATAACTACATAACATAACTAAATTTTCTATTATCAGTTTGTCCTGACAATAAATATATCAGAACGAATAATGTGGACTACTAGATTTACATATTTTGACTCAAAGTGTATGCACTTGTCAAAACTTCTTCATAATATGTGGTCAACATTCTTCGTCTTGATATATTTATTGTCAGGATGAACTGACAATAAAAAGACTGATAACACAACTACATAAGTCATAATAATCTAACATATTACAGGATCCAAATAAAACATGTTACATAAGTCGAACATATTACAAAATCCAAATAAACCATACGTCACATAAACTATAACATATTATAAAATCCAAATAATACATTAAAAAAAAAACTCATAAAACATATTTTAAATTCCTAATTAACTTTATTGTCATCATTCACATTGTTAGATGATCTAAATAATTAGGCATCTAACTTTGGTTCATCAAAAGAAAAGTTTACAATCTCAAGTATCCCGGCATTCTCCATGTCAATGTAATCAAAGACAAAATTTCCTTACAATATCATTTTGACCCCTAATATTTTGAAATTATAATTTGACCCCGTTTTATACTAAAATAATTATAATATTGCCCCAAACGTATCCTCCAAGTATCCCCTAAGTATCCGCCAAGTATCCGTCAAGTATCCGCCAAGTATCCGCCAAGTATCCGCCAGTCAAACTTGTGAAAAAGTCAACGGATACGCCATTTGGCGTATCGGATACGTATCCTGGAGTATCCGAACTGGATACGAGTTCGATACGAGTTACCTCCACCAAATGGAGTATCCGTGCTTCCTTGGTGTGAACTAACATTAAGCCAATACATGCACATCCCCTTAGTATGCTCATCTTGTGAGGTTTGAGTCTCGGTATAGTATATGCATTTACTAATATAATTTGTGAAGTTTTCTATAAATGTGGTGAGAATAGATATCTAAGTCGTACAAATAGTGCTTGATCTCGATAGGTCTCAACATACCCTTAACCCATTTGGATACGGATTAAGTCAATACAGCATGTCACATGCCCCACAAATTCTATCAGCAAATATATAACAGTGTTAGGGATGAAGCCCAAAACTTCATGGGCATTCTTCAAGACTTTTTTTTTTCTTTCCGAAATAAGCATTCTTCAAGACTTAAATTCCATTAAAAAGAAAATTTTCATTAATATATAGAAATATATAATCTATTTTTCTGGTAATTCATACACAACCTGACAACCATATAACATGTATGAAAATAAATTAATTCAAATTATAAATGTAATAACTAAAGAGGTAATTTAACATTTACTCACGGCGTAATCACAACATTGCATATATAAATCATAATTAGTTTTGATTATGATATTTAGAATATCATATACTAATAAATTTATATGAGATTTTTCGAGAACTGTTTTGTGATCAAAAGTTTCTATTGAATTGTTTCCTAATATGAGGAACTCTTAATTCAATTCACATAATATTATCAAATCTATTGTTATATCAAAGAATATACATGTAGAATTTTCTTGATAAGAAATAAATTCTTGGAGAGAATTGATTTATAATATCAAAAACTAATACTAGCTTAAAAGTTCAACCCCAAAAGGCTTAGTTCAAATTAGCTTTAAGAATCACATTACATGACCACATAAATAGGATATATAGGAATACATGAGAAACCATAAAATCCAATAACATAACCTTAATTAGTGTCAAGTCGGTCCTGAAAATCTAATCTCTAGTTAGAAAAAGAGCAGAAGGCTTACACTACGTTCTTTCTTCGCATTCCATGGTTTTTCTAGTTAAACCAATATCCAAACAACTCTTCGTCGTCTGACAAAACAATATAAAAACTAGTTAAAATCATCTCAACAAAGGAAAAAAAAAAAAAAAAACTATTAAAAGCAATCTTCTGAAACTCCTTGTCTCTTTGTTTCAGTTTGTACATTGATGGGAGAATGAAGTCTCAATGGAATTGGTCCTAATTTTTGATCATCACATAAATCGTCTATAATGAAATATACCAACTAGGTTTGAAAGTTGGATTTGAAGCCAATAATAAATTTTCACAAAAGTTTGAACACCAATTACCAATTGATACTTAAGTGCATAGTCATAGATGTGGCAAATTTTTGACTCGATTACATGATCAGTGCGATTCAGATGAATATTTACCATGCCAAAAAGTGTAACAATAAAAAGTATTCAACAAATTCCATTGCAAGTAGCAGACCATGATAATTACTAGCACAAGTTGCAACAACAGTAATACTGGTGTGATCCATAGTTTTGCAATAGAGAAGAAAACATTTAATCCTATCACTTATTTTTTGCATGTCATTTAGTTGTAAAACTTCACAAAGTTCATCAACACCAACACTGTGACCAAAAACAGAATCAAACACAACTAAAACCGGTAGTGTTCTTATAATATATAAATACTAATGATGATAAAAGATTAGATATAGAAAAGGAAAGAGTTATCGATACCTTCGGTTCTCAAACCATTTATACAATTTGGTGAGACAAGACTCTCCACGTACACATTCAAAACAACCCATTCATCCCGACCACATCCGATCTCCACATCCTTAAATTGTTCATCTTCTGAATCCCAAAACATCAGTTCGGTTATCCAATGTCGCACCAAAATTGTTTCATTATTATTCAAATAACATAATGGGTACAACCAAAGCGAACGCATATCATCTGATTTGGTTCTCAAAATCTTGGTCCAAGATCCTAACACACCGTATTCCTTCATAACCCATAATTCAGTGCTTGTCGAATCCGTCTAAATTGACAAGCAAAGACAGCCACCCAAATGACCAATCTTAATACTCGGTGTAAATCTGTCTAACATGAGATCAGGTGGAGGAGGTATGGTTTTGAACTTGTCTTCCACCAAATCAAAGGCAGCAATCTTGCTTGGGCGCTGAAGGTAATTAGTCACAAAATGGATAGCTCCATTGAAAGAGACCAAGCTACTGCTACAATTATAAAAATCAAAATCAAAATCGCTTGGAATACTTATCCACGAATCTTTTCTGAGAGAGTAGACACTGAATATTCCATTTTCATTCATGGGAATTTTCACAATCTTGTAGTCATCAATAGACTCGGCATAACCAAAACCAATTAGTTTGTCACGGTCCTCTTGGATCATATTCGGAATTGTTTTGCACTCTTTAGTGGAAAGATTATACAACAAAAAACCCTTACTTGCTGCAGTTACAAATCTAATGCACAACAGACCATCACAAGAACCAATCACATGACAACAAATACCAGCTGGAAGCTCAATCTCTACGGGAATGGAGTTGCGGAGACAAGATAGGGTTTCAAGTTGTACAGAGTACAACAAATTACTTTTCTGAAGAATTAGTCTTTGTTTATGGGTTCTAGAGAGGTGCATTTTGGCAAATCGATAATCGTTGATTAAAGCCAACCAGGGTTTTGATACACACCTGAATCAACACAGAGACTTCACTGGCAACCTCAAGAGTATATCCACGATAAGTGGTGGTGGAATATCCGACATTTCTGCAAATTTGTACCCTTTGAGCTTCTTCTCAGAGGGTAGAGATCGAAAATTTTGGAGAAAATAAAAGGGTCATATTGTATAACAATAAGTTGATTTTGAATTACGAACTGGGTTTGGGTGCTACTTCAATTAGTGGATTGGGTTTTTCTTATTTTGTGGGCCAAATGAGAAAAATATTAGAGAATTATTTGGGGTAGCATAGTTTTGTTTTGTTTTGTTTTGTTTTTTTTTTTTTTGGAGTGGTGTATCGATTACTCTTATATAAATGACTCTTGGCATTGGAAATAATGAAAGTTTCTGTTGAATTGTTTCTTGATATGCGGAACTCTAGCGCGCTTACTAATAAAGAATTCTAACGAGGTAAAGGGAACATAATTACTGTATGGTGTTTCCTAAAATCAGTTGGGAATCAAAATATTTATGTCTTACACTGTCACACACAACCGAAAAATTAAATTCCTATTGGGAAAGGAACTTGATTCCCCTTCCCACGTAAGGAATCAAGTTCCCTTTCTTGATTCCCTTCCCATAGAACTAGATTCCCTTTAATTTCATTTCCGATTAGTAAACGTGTCATGACAATTCAATTCATATAATATCATTAAATCTAGCTCATACTACATATCTATTAGCCATACTTTATTGTTATATCAATGAATACATGTAGAATTTTCATGACAACAAATAAATTATCGGAGAGAATTCACTTATAATATCAAAAACTAATACTAGCTTCAAAGTTCAACCCCAAAATGCTAGTTCAAATTAGCTTTAATAAGTTTCACATTACATGAGCACATAAATAGGATATATAGGAATACATGAGAAACCATAAAATCCAGTAACATAAATTTAATTAGTGTCAAGTCGATGCCGAAAATTCTTATCCCTAGTTAGATAAAAAGCAAAAGATCTTCATTTGCCTTCCACGGTTTTTCTAGTTAAACCAATATTCCAACAACCCTTCATCATCTGGAAAATCAATATAAAAACAAAGTTCAAATCATCTCGAAAAGGAAAAACAACTACTAAAATTAATCTTCTGAAACTCCTCGTCCCTTTGTTTCAATTTACAAATTTAAGAGAATCAATGGAATTGATCCAAATATTTGATCATCTTATAAATTGTCAATAATAAAATATACCAACCAGGCTTGATAGTTGGATCATAAGCCAATAAAACATTTTCACAAAAGAATACCGACTAATATATACTTGAACTGCATAGTCGTTGATGTGACAATTTTTGACATGACTAAATGATCCTCACGATTGAGATGAATAATTACCATGCCAACTCATATAACAACAAAATCCATTACTAGCACAAGTTGCAAGAATGTAATACTGGTGTGATCCAAAGCTGAGCATGTCATTTAGTTGTAAAGTTTCACAAGGTTCATCAATAATTACATATACACCAATGCCGTGAGCAAAAACAAAATTCATAGATAACTAAAACTGGTATTGTCCTTATAAGTTATAACATATAAATCCTAATGATGATAAAATATCAAATATAGAAAAGGAAAAAGTTATTGATACCTTCATTTGTGAAACCATTTATACGATTTAGTGAGACAAGACTCTCCAAGTACACATTCTCAACACTCCATTCATCCTGAATGCAGCCGATCTCCACAACCTTGAATTCTTCATCTTCTGAATCCCAAAACATCAGTTTGGTTATCCCACGTCTCACCAAAATTGTTTCATTATTATTCAAATAACATAATGGGAACAACGGACGCATATCAACTGATTTGGTTCTCAAAATCTTGGTCCAAGATCCTGACACACCGTATTCCTTCATAACCCATAATTCAATGCTTGTTGAATCCGTCCGAATTGACAAGCAAAGACAGCCACCCAAATGACCAATCTTAATACTCAATTTAAATTTGTCTAACATGAAATCAGGTGGAGGAGGTAAGGTTTTGAACTTGTCTTCCAACAAATCAAAGGCAGCAATCATGCTTGGGCGCTGATGGTAATAAGTCACGAAATGGATAGCTCCATTGAAAGAGACCATGCTATAGGTATAAAAACAAAAATTAAAATCAAAATCGCTTCGAATACTTATCCACGAATCTTTTCTTAGAGAGTAGAGCTTGAATACTCCATTTTCATTGAAGGGAATTTTCACAATCTTGTAGTCATCAATAGACTCAGCATAACCGAAACCAAACATTTCGTCTCGGACCAAATCCGGAATTGTTTTGCACTCTTTAGTGCAAGGATTATACAACAAAAAACCGTTCAATGCAATTACATCTCTAATACACAACAGACCTTTACAAGAACCAATCACAGGACAAGTATAATTACGATCTAATTCCATACCAGCTGGAAGCTCGATCTCTACAGGAATGGAATTGCGGAGACAAGATAGGGTTTCAAGTTGTATAGAGTACAACAAATCATCTTTTTGAAGAATTAGTCTTTGCTTATTGGTTCTAGAGAGATGCATTTTGGCAAATCGAGGATGGTTGATTAAAGCCAACCAGGGTTTTGATACGCACCTGAATCGACACAGAGACTTCATTGGCAACCTCAATAGTATGTCTACGATAATGGGTGGTGGAATATCCGACATTTCTGCAAATTTGTACCCTTTAAGCTTCTTCTCACAAGTTCAAACACAGGTGGTGGTGGTGGACGCAGAGGGTAGACATCGAAAAATTTGGAGAAAATATAAGGGTTTTACAATAAGTTGATTTTGAATTTCGAACTTTGTTTGGGTGCTATTTCAATTAGTGGATTGGGTTTTTCTTATTTTCTGGGTCAAATGAGAAAAATATTAGAGAATTATTTGGGGGTGCAGAAATTAACACTATAATTTTTTTTGTCTAAAAACGAAAATTAACGAGTCCATCAGTTACACTTATATAAACGACTCTTGGCATTGGAAATAATGAACTAGTGCTTGCTCTCGACATGTTTCGGCATACCTTTCCGTTATCGGATTTAGAATTCTACATACTAATAAAATTTATATGAGATTTTTACAAGAACTGTTTTGTGATCAAAACTCAAAAGTATCTATTGAATTGTTTCCTGTTATCCAGAAGTGTGGAACTCTCAATTGAATTCACATAATATTATCAAATCCAGCTCAATTTTTTTTTTTTAAACCCGACACCATTGTGGGTCAAATCTATTAGGTCCTGATGAGATTGAGTTCTACACGCACAAACCAGAATACATATAGAATTTTCATGACAAGAAATAAATTCTAGGAGAGAATTGATTTATAATATCAAAAACCAATACTAGCTTCAAAGTTCAACCACAAAAGGCTAGTTGAAATTAGCTTTAATAAGTTTGAAGAATCACATTACATGACCATCCTAAATAGGATATATATAAAATCCGGCAACATAACCTTAATTAGCGCCAAGTCAATATCGAAAATCTAATCTCTAGTTAGAAAAAGAACAAAAGGCGTACACTAAGTTCTTCATTCGCGTTCCATGGTTTTTCTAGTTAAACCAACATCCCAACAACTCTTCGTCGTCTGACAAAGCAATAAAAAACAAGTTAACATCATCTAGACAAAGGAAAAACAAATATTAAAAGTAATCTTCTGAAACTCCTTGTCTCTTTGTTTCAGTTTACACATTGATGAGAGAATGAAGTCTCAATGGAATTGGTCCTAGTTTTCGATCATCTCATAAATCGTATTTAATGAAATATACCAACTGGGTTTGAAAGTTGGATTTGAAGCCAATAATAAATTTTCACAAAAGAACACCGATTACCAATTGATACTTAACTGCATAGTCGTAGATGTGGCAATTTTTGACTCGACTACATGATCACTACGATTCAGATGAATAATTATCATGCCAACTATTGTAACAATAAAAAGTATTCAACAAATTCCATTACAATTAGCAGACCATGATAATTACTAGCACAAGTTGCAAAAACAGTAATACCGGTGTGATCCATAGTTTTGCAATAGAGAAGAAAACATTTTATCCCATATATCACTTATTTTTTGCATGTCATTTGGTTGTAAAGCTTCACAAAGTTCATCAATACGTAAATATACACCAACACTGTGACCAAAAACAGAATCAAACACAACTAAAACCAGTAGTGTTCTTATAATATATAAATACTATTGATGATAAAAGATCAGATATAGAAAAGGAAAGAGTTATCGATACCTTCGGTTGTCAAACCATTTATACAATTTGGCGAGACAAGACTCTCCACGTACACATTCTCAACACCCCATTCATCCTGAATGCAGCCGATCTCCACATCCTTGAATTCTTCATCTTCTAAATCCCAAAACATCAGTTCGGTCATCCCACGTCTCCGCAAAATTGTTTCATTGTTATTCAAATAACATAATGGGACCAACGAATGCATATCAACTGATTTGGTTCTCAAAATCTTGGTCCAAGATCCTGACACACCGTATTCCTTCATAACCCATAATTCAATGCTTGTAGAATCCGTTGGAATTGACAAGCAAAGACAGCTACCCAAATGACCAATCCCAATACTCGATTTAAATATGTCTAACATGAAATCAGGTGGAGGAGGTATGGTTTTGAACTTGTCTTCCACCAAATCAAAGGCAGCAATCATGCTTGGGCGCGCATAGTAATGAGTCACAAAATGGATAGCTCCATCGACACAGGCCGAGGCACTGCTATGAGCATAAAAACCAAAATCAAAATCGCTTTGAATACTTATCCACGAATCTTTTCTGAGAGAGTAGACCTTGAATACTCCATTTTCATTAAAGGGAATTTTTCACAATCTTGTAGTCATTAATAGACTCGGCATAACCAAAACCAATTAGTTTGTCTTGGTCCTCTTGGATCACATCCGGAATTTTTTTGCACTCTTTAGTGGAAGGGTTATACAACAAAAAACCCTTACTTGCTGCAATTAAAATTTTAATGCAAACCATTACAAGAACCAAACCAAAAAGTATTTTCAAAATCTATTTTCATACCAGATGGTAGCTCATTCTCTACGGGAATGGAGTTGCAGAGACAAGATAAGATTTCAAGTTCTACCGAGTACAACGACTGATCACTTTGAGCAATACTTTTCTGAAGAATTAGTCTTTGCTTATGGGTTCTAGAGAGATGCATTTTTGAAAATCGAGGATGGTTTATTAACGCCAACCAGGGTTTGGATACGCACCTGAATCTACACAGAGCCTTCACTGGCAACCTCGACAGTATCTCCACAATAAGTGGTGGTGGAATATCTGACATTTCTGCAAATTTCACCTTCTTCGAATTTGAGAGCAAATATTGGGGTTTCACTTTACAACAGTAAGTTAAATTTCGAACTGGGTATTAGAGAGACGAACAATTGAAGAAACAGAGAACATTTTGTGGATTGGGTTTTTCTGATTTCCGGCCCAAATGAATTTTGTGGGTTCACTTAGAATTCCCACCCACTTTCGTAAGCCGAACCAATTTCAGTTATATCAGCATAAGATGCTGACTACACAAGCCATGTCATCCAATGGGCTTGACGTGCTTGGGCATGTCAGAAGGCAATGGCTGACGTGCTTTGGCACATCATCGGATCCAGCTCATGTTACTTGCCATGTGGGTGTTATAGGGTGACATGTCAAGACTCAAGACACATCAACAGTATTGGGTGACGTGTCCAGACAAGTCAGTCAGCATAAGATTGGATTGGGTCGAGATTCACATTATCTATGGGTAGGTTATGGGTCCAAATTGTGTGTATCATTAAACCCGTAAAAAACCGATTAAAAAAAATAGGGTTTTAGGGAAAAAAAATCATTCTCTCTCCTCTGTATCACCTCACCCCTCATTCTCTCTCTCTATCCTCTTTTCATCCCGTCGGTGAGATGAGGCTATTTAGTTCCATGTTTTCTTAAAAAGTTCTTCTTCTTCTTTTATTTTATTTAAATATAAAATTTGATATTTATTTTATATATTTAATACAATATTTAAAATTATTATTATTATTTTTAATATTAATTTTTAATATATTTATTTTTTAAAATAATAATTAATTAGTTTTATTGAAAATAATAATTAATTAGTTTTAAATTATTTTATTTTATTTTATATTAATCAATTTCATACTGTACTAAATATATGATAATAATATTTTTTTATCTAATCTCATACAACATCAAACAAGAGACATGACTATTTTAATCTAATCCCATATATCACCAAGCACATCACAACATTAATTTAGTCAAATTATATCGTATCAAATTCAATCCAATATAATCTCATGAAAATAATCTTATCATATCATGCACACCAAACGAGCTCTAAATGTTAGGGCCATGAAGACCTAAAATTCATGGGCCAGATTCAGAAACTTGTGGGTTGGGCCATTCTGTCAATGCCCAATCAAATTGAAGGAGCATTCTTCAAGACTTTAATTCCATTAAAAAGAAAATTCTCACTTTCTCAGTAATAGAATCTATTTTTCTAGTAATTCATACACAACCTGACAACCATATAACATGTGTGATAATAAATTAATTTAAATTATAAATGTAAGAACTAGAGAGGTAATTTAATATTTACTTAAGTCGTAATTACAACATTGCATGTATAAATCATAACTAGTTCTAATTATAATATTTAGAATTTCACATACTAATGAAATTTATATGAGATTTTTACAATTGTTTTGTGATCAAAAGTTTTTATTGAATTGTTTCCTGATATGTGGAACTCAATTCAATTCACATGATATTATCAAATCCAGCTCATTTTTTTTTTTTATGCCGACACTATTGTGGGACAGAGATCTGTCGAGACGTGGTGAGATTGGACTTTACAAGCACGGTCCGGAATATATATAGAATTTTCAAGATAAGAAATAAATTCTTGGAGAGAATTTACTTATAATATCAAAAACTAATACTAGCTTAAAAGTTCAACCCCAAAAGACTAGTTCAAAATAGCTTTAATAAGTTTCAAGAATCACATTACATCACCACATAAATAGGATATATAGGGATACATGAGAAATGATAAAATCCAGTAACATAACCTTAATTAGTGCCAAGTCAATATCGAAAGTCTAACCTGTAGTTAGAAAAAAAAGCAAAAGGCGTACACTACGTTTTTCATTCGCATTCCATGGTTTTTTCTAGTTAAACCAATATCCCAACAACTCTTCGTCATCTGGCAAAACAATATAAAAACCAGTTAAAATCATTTCGACAAAGGAAAAACAACTATCAAAAGTAATCTTCTGAAACTCTTCATCTCTTTGTTTCAGTTTGCACATTTAAAAGAATGAAGTCTCAATGAAATTGATTCTAATTTTTGATTATCTCGTAAATTGTGTAATGAAATACAATAATTGGGTTTGAAAGTTGAATAAGAAGCCAATAATACATTTTCATAAAAGAATACCAATTTATATATACTTGAACTGCATAGTCATAGATACGGTAATTTTTGACATGGCTACAAGATCGACTACATGATCATTGCGATTCATATGAATAATTACCATGCCAACTCGTATAACAACAAAAAGTATTC
The DNA here is from genome assembly GCA_008009225.1 of Acer yangbiense. NCBI lineage: Eukaryota > Viridiplantae > Streptophyta > Magnoliopsida > Sapindales > Sapindaceae > Acer > Acer yangbiense. The sequence goes on from CM017762.1 coordinate 67,786,244, forward strand.
AACAAAATCCATTACATGTAGCAAACCATGATAACTACTAGCACAAGTTGCAAGAACAGAAAAACTTGTGTGATCTATAGTTGAGCATTCATTTAGTTGTAAAGCTTCACAAGGTTCATCAATACTTGCATATACACCAACATATTGAGCAAAAACACAATTCATAGAAAAGAAAAACTGGTATTGTTCATATAACATATAAATACTAATGATGATAAAAGATCAAATATAGAAAAGGAAAGAGTTATTGATACCTTCATTTGTGAAACCATTTATGCGATTTGGTGAGACAAGACTCTCCACGTACACATTCTTGATCTTCCCATCACCTCGAATGCAGCCGATCTTCACATCTTTGAATTCTTCATCTTTTGAATCCCAAAACATCAGGTTGCTCCGATGTCTCACCAAAATTGTTTCATTGTTATTCAAATAACATAATGGTTGCAAGTCACGGATATAGACCGATTTGGTTGTCAAAATCTTGGTCCAAGATGCTGTCACACCGTATTCCTTCATAACCCAGAATTCAGTGCTTCCAGAATCGGTCCGAATTGACATGCAAAGACAGCCACTCAAATGACCAAAATTAGTTCTATATTTAAGAAACTCATCATCACCTTTATTTAACATGAAATCAGGTAGAGGTAGAGGTAAGGTTTTGAACTTGTCTTCCACCAAATCAAAGGCAGCAATCATGCTTGGGCGCGCACGGTAATAAGTCACAAAATGGATAGCTCCATTGAAAGAGACAAAGCTAACGAGACAAGCATAAAAACCAAAATCAAAATTGCTTGGAATACTTATCCACGAATCTTTTCTGAGAGAGTAGACATCGAATACCCTGTCTCCATTTTTAGTATAGGTAATTCGCAAAATCTTGTAGTCATCAATAGACTCAGCATAACCGAAATAAATAGACTCAGCATACCCTGACTTTATAATTGTTCTGTACTCTTTAGTGCAAGAATTATACAACAAAAAACCCTTACTTGCTGCAATTACAATTTTAATGCACAACAGACCATTACAAGAACCAATCACAGGAATACTAGTATAATCACGATCTAATTCCATAATACCTGGAAGTTTAATCTCTACGGGAATGGAGTTGCGGAGACAAGATAGGGTTTCAAGTTGTATAGAGTACAACGAATTACTTTTATGAAAAAGTAGTCTTTGCTTATGGGTTCTAGAGAGATGCATTTTGGCAAATCGAGGATGGTTGATTAACGCCAACCAGGGTTTTGATACACACTTGAATCGACACAGAGACTTTACTGGCAACCACGTGAGTATGTCCACGATAACGGGAGTTGGAATATCCGACATTAATGATGAATTTTGAATTGGGTGCTATATGAATTGAATTTAGAGAGAATAACAATCAAAGAAATAGAGAGAAAGAGAGCATAGATATATGTATGTATGTATATATACCGACAATCATGTAATGTAAACAAATCTTTTTGATGTGATTTTAATTAGGTTTTATTTAAGGTGCCTTAATTGAACCCAGATAATTACTGCATTAGTGGATTGGATTATTCTGATCTTGGGCTCAAAACACTTAAAATTGGTCGGGTCAGATGGACCCGGCCCTTACTAGCAACAATTTTCAGGCCGGAATAGTTTGCGGGTAGGGTACCCGGCCCAGATTTCGGGTATACATTAAACCCGCGAAAACACTCTTTCTTTGTGTTCTTTCTCCGCCGTATCTCTATCTCTCTCTCTCCTTTGCTCTGCCACCGTTCGACGTGAAGCTGCTTGGCCTCCAACCTTGCTGGTTTTCTCTGGCGAGTCAAAGTTCTATTTTTGTCTTAAGTTACTGGTTCTGCTTTATATCCTCCACTGTGGATATAAATGGCGTCGAGAGGAGGATCAGGCAACTTGTTGAAATCGACGTCCATAAATGGAGTCAAGATGTATTCCATCTTTTCGCAGCAACGCTCTGTTGCTGCCTGGATTCCTCCCAAGAAGCAGCGTGCTCTTCGCAAAGATGCAGGTACTTTTATGTTTAATATATTTGAGATGGAAAGCTGTACTGTACCTACCAAATTGTTTAAGATATTTGTAGAGTGTGTTTATTTTCATGTTTGTTCAAATGCTAGACTATCAACGAAGGGTGGAGTTAATTCAGGACTTGTGGTTTGAAACTGCGACTACCAAAATCAAGGCAACTCCTGATGGAGAGTTTCTTATTGCATCAGGTGTTTTAAAGTTCGATTTTATTTTACTTTTTAAAATTTTTAAAAGACAGATCATTACATAACGATCACATGATTTCATGCCGATTTTTTCAATTAACTTTTGAATTGTGAAATGCAGGTATATACCCACCACAAGTCAAAGTATATGAACTAAGGCAATTGGGATTGAAGTTTGAGAGACATTTGGATTCAGAGATAATTGATTTTCAGGTACATATACATGTTTCCTAAAAGCTTGACTGGATTTTTAAGGCACTTACATCCTTCATCATGTCCTGTTGTAGGACAATATGTTTGAAAAGATTTATGTTTGTTGAAGCATGACTGCCCAGAGAATCTTGAGCTATGGGCTGTCATGTGAAGGAAGAGTGGTTTACTTTTGGATTGGCTCACAAGTATCTGGGGATTAAATAAGATTTAAAAGTACAATTAGGGTAGTAGGGTGTTTTTGGTGGTTTAGTTATGGTTCTAACTTCTACCAATGTAATATTGAGGGGAAATTCTAGAAATCTCTTCCATAACCTTGCTTTTTATTCTTGTTCGGCAAAAAATGTTAGGAGATCAGTATAGTTAACTGAAAACAAATTTCTGTTGTGTTTAAATTTAATAATGTTTAACTGATTAGTCGTTTGTTTTTTGAATTACTTTCCAATATCTTAGATGCATAATTGTCTAAAATTGTATCCGTTGAGAAACAGAGAAAAAAAAAAAGAGAGTAGAAGGATTAGGATTCCTATGGAAAAAGAAGAAAATGGAAATCAAGAATAAGAGAACACATGTACACTCCAAGGAAACAAGAAATTCATATGTCATAATTTTGACTTTTGTTCAAGTAACTAATTTTTTTTGATACCTAGAACTGCCCCAACCTTTCCCTTGTTCCCTAGGTTCAAAACTGAGGGTTATTGCTGGACCTTACAACTTTGGTAGCCATGAAACTCGCATGGTTTTTAATATCTTATGTTGGTGGCTTAGGGGGGTTTTGAACCTTGACCTCTTGGATGAAGTCCCACCCTTCAATCACTAGCCAATCCCTTCGGGTATTTTCAAGTAACTATTCCATGGTAGTATGGTACATAAGTTCAATTTACACATTTTTATATAATTCTAATTTCTTAATACATGTTAGGCAATGGTGCTGTATGAATGGGTGACTAAGGGTATACTTGGTCTTACATATTTTCCCTTCAATCACTAGGCCAATCCCTTGGGGTTTTACGTAACTATTCAATGTTACATAAGTTCAGTATACTCATTTCTCTTTAATTATAGTATCTTAAGTCTTAACATGTTAGACAATGGTGCTGTATGAATGGGTGACTAGGGGTTTACTTGGTCTTGCATATTTGCCCTAGTGTTTGTGGTTAATTAATAAAATTTCAGCATTATGGCTCATGATTGAGCAAAAAAGGGGTAATTTATAAGTTTGTTGAGTACATATCTTAATCTTTTTTTTTTTTTTTTTTTTTTTGCAACTTACTAGCCCGATGATTGTTATTTTAATGTTTTCCTTTTTGGGTGGCAGTGGAGTTGGAGTTATTCCATCTTCAAATTTTAATGTTTTCCTATAGGTGTATGCCAGTCCTTGACATGCAAAATACACATACAATTTTCTTATGATCGTTGTCATACATCTAAATTAAATTCTTAATAGAAGGTTCATATTTCTTTGATTGTTTTGTCACAACTTCTTCAAGATAATTGACATTTTAGTAACAATGGTTTGTTTGCTATATAGGTATTGTCCGATGACTACTCAAAGCTTGCATTTTTGTGTGCGGATCGTTCTGTTTCTCTACATGCAAAATATGGAAAACACTACAATTTGCGCATTCCAAGGTTTTGTTTACAGTGCTTTGTTATTATCTGTTTTTGTCCATCTAATATGACATCTTGCACAGTATTTTATGAATTGATCAAATTATTCATTCCATAATAATGTCAGTTTATGAAACACTATCATATCATTTTGCTGTAATATGAAACACTTATTTGAAGTGTAGAAAGTTCCATAGTTACCTAGTGCCACTGGTGGATGGTGATCTCTGTTAAGAAATTGAATGTATGATTGTTAGTTCTAATCTGATTATTCATATCTTCTATTTTGTCTGTTGTTGATACTTGTCACTCAAACACTTGTATGTACTTTACCTCAATTAATGTTGGCTATATTAGAAATATATTCTTGTTGAATTATATGATGGATGATTGCTATAATGCATTTGTTTTTGCCCTGATAGGATGGGAAGGGATATGGCTTATGATTGCTGGTCTTGCGACTTGCTTTGTGCTGCTTCTTCTCCAGATCTATATAGAATTAATTTAGAACAGGTACATTTTTGTGCTTAAATGGAGTTATTCAGCTCTTAGCACATTTCTTTTATTGTTATTATTAATATTATTATTATCTTTTCGGTGGAAAAAACTTCTTTAACTCTTACCACATTTAATCAATTTGTATCTTTGTCCTACTTCTCTTCTGCAGTTCCTTTCCAGTTTTGTATGTTTATTTAATTGACTGGGAATGAATGATGAACTGAGGATAAAAATGGAATGTTTTATATTTTATAAATAGTTGATATTTTGTTCATCACTTTTCGATTCTGTCCTTGGACTTCATATCAGACCCAAAACATCCGAATCTGGTTTCCATTTTGTTATCTGCACGAACTTTATGCTTAATTTTGTTTCTATGAACTGCATACTACTTGCGTGACATGTTTGAAAGATTGTTGTTTTGTTTCTCTCTCATGCAAATGGAATGTTTTATATGTTATAAATAGTTGATATTTTGTTCATCACTTTTCTATTATGTCCTTGGACTTCATATCAGACCCAAAACATCCGAATCTGGTTTCCATTTTGTTATCTGCACGAACTTTATGCTTTATTTTGTTTCAATGAACTGCATACTACTTGCGTGACATGTTTGAAAGATTGTTGTTTTGTTTCTCTCTCATACTCTGGTAACTGCGCCACCATTGACTTTTGCCAGTTTGTAGCATCATGAAAATTACCTTTCGTTATGATGCTTACATCATTTGCATTGATCCTGTGTACAATAAATCTATTGAATTATTGTATTATGTCTTAGGATTCATTTCGGTGACAATTTTTGTAGTTTTTCATACTTTATTTTTGACTGCTTTATGTTTAGGCATTGTGAATAATGCTTGACTTTTTAATTTACAGGGTCGATTTCTCTCCTCTCTGAATACACAGTCGCCGGCACTTAATGTAGTTTCTAGAAGGTTGTTACTGAATCTTACTGTTGTTATCTATTTACCTTCATTAGTGAGATAAAATTTGTATGCTTAGTATTGTTGTGATCAACTTTTGCTTATTTGAGGCTGAGGATGTTTGGCTTTTCTATTTCAGTAAACTTCACGGGCTAGTTGCTTGTGGTGGTGAGGATGGTGCTGTCGAATGTTTTGACATGAGAGTGAGATCTTCAGTTGGGAGAATTAATGCTGTTGCACCTGCTGGGGATAATGATCAGGTATCAGATTCTCATTAGTAACGTAGATAAGCGTTGCTGTGGTTTCTTTTATCAGAGTTGTCCTTTTGAACATACGTTCCTGAGAGCCAAATACCTTGGACTCCAACATGTTGCATAATCTTGATGACTACTGCATCTTGGTTTGAGTGATGGGTTCTTCCTGTCCAATGTGCATATTCCTATTTGTGCCATTTTTCATTGCATATGGGAAGTTTCAGTCACTGTGGTCTCTATTTCCCCTTATTTTTAATTTAGGACATGTTCTGTATTATATTGAAACAAATATATTATTGTTAAGTTTTCTGCATGATGGGATGGCAAGAAAATATTCTATATCGTCTCTTAACTCAGGAAAACGTGTCTTATTAACAACAATTGCACAACAATGGCTTGACTATCCTTACATTTTCCTGAAACTGTTATCCTACAATGTACTGGTTTTGCAGGAGGTCACTGCTTTGGAGTTTGATGAGAGTGGGGGCTTCCTCATGGCAGTTGGAAGTAGCGCAGGGAAGGTACTTAACTATATTATTATCCATTTCATCAACTTCCTAATATTGCTTTTAGATGTCCAGAATGCCATTATGCTTCTTAATATCCACTTAAGTTATAATGCTGACAAGTCGGTCATTTCATCTTAGAAAGGAGTTACCTGATTTGTCTAATGTAGTGTTAGATGCTACTATTATGATATTATCTGTTTGGGTAAGCCACTCATTTTTGAGATAAAAAAAAGGGTTAAGATTGATATATAAAAGTGGAAACTTCAATCTAGCCATAACGTTTTTGTAGAAGGCAGTTTTTTATTATCTTTCCATCTTGGACTCGCGGGGTCCCTAAATTATTAAAAATAGCTCAATTTGGTCTCTCTAGCTAAATTTAGCTCAAAAAATTCTTTTAAGCACTGTCAAATTCTTATTAATCAACTCAACTAATTTTAACAGTATTTAGGCACATCTGTCAGCATGACTCTTACTTATCCTGGTATATTTAGGATTTTTAAGCCAAAAGCATTAGAACTACTATAATGGAACTTAATTTTATCAACTAAAACTCAAAAAAAGCCCAATTCATTTTAGTTCTTTAAGTACATAGATTCATTATTCTATTAGTTTGCTTTTGTTGTATGTTGTATAATTTCCTATTTTAAATTAGGTTTATCTGTACTCTTACTGTCATGGTAATTTTGAATATACAGTTCTGATCTTATTAATGAATATGCAGGTGTTGATTTATGACTTGCGTTCCTCGTATCCAGTACGAGTTAAGGATCATATGTGAGTCCTGCTGTTCATTGTTTATTAAATTTTCTGCAAAGTTGAGCTTATCGTTCTTTTTTAGTGACTTATTGCTTAGTGAAATTCCTGCTATTGTCATACAGGTATGGCAGTCCAATATTGGACATTAAGTGGCATCATACTCTTAACACTGAACGACAAAAGTTAATTACAACTGATAATCATATTGTTAGAATATGGGATCCTGAAACGGTAAGATATATATATATATTTTTTGTTAAATGTCTTTTGTTGGAAAACTTGCATGCTTTGATCATTATTATTGCTGTTGATGTTGTTATTATTATTCTAGAAGAAACATAACATGTTTTATTGCTGAAATAAGGTGATTCAATGTACCGCAAGGCATACCAATATTCAAAAGACTATCAATAACTCGTAGATATAAAAGTGAACGAACAAATATCTTCTCTTCTCTATGGCTATATATTTCAAAGAAGAAAAACTAGATAAGGAAAAAGTTGGGTAAAATTTTGTTGGCTCCACTGGTTGCGTGAAGTTCAGAATTGTACTTTGAGAACACAAATAATAATAAAAGGAAGTGTTAAGAGGATTAACTGCCATTTTTTATTTTGGCTTGTCATAATTACAATTGTTTTTTGCTGAGTGGTTAAATTTCTTAGCTGAACTTCACTTTTGACAAAATAGTGATAGTTACTTTACAAGTAACTTGAAAAGAATGCAGACCTTCAGTTAACTTAAACTAGCATCTGTGTGCTCACATCTCCTATTTTGACAAAATTTCTAGACCTTGGATCAAAGCATATTTGAGTTTGAAATTATATTTGACATGCATAAATAATGCATATCGGAAATAACACAGGTTAGATGCAATCTTAGCAATTTAAAGTGTATTTATCTAATGGTTCCAACTTATGTTATAAATCGCCCAAAAACAAGTGGCCATTGATCTCTCTCTCTCTCTCTCTATATATATATATATATTATATAAGTGAGATTAGCCATTCTCAACATTTGAATCCTATGCTCGGACTTAATTTAATTTGTGATTGCTGTTAGGGGGAAGGTATGACTAGCATTGAACCAACAGCTGGAAAGATAAATGATATATGTGTATTTAGAGACAGTGGGCTCATGTTACTGGCTTTGGACTGCAGCCAGATACCATCGTACTTCATACCTGATTTGGGACCTACTCCCAAGTGGTGTTCTCCGATGGAAAATATGACGGTATGTTTTAAGATTTAATTGATTTGCTGTTTTCTTGGCTCTGGTTCATTTCGACTGGAACCTTGAGTTAATATGCTTATTCTTTTTGTGTCTTCACAGGAAGAGCTAGAGGAGGGAGGCCAAACAACCATATATGACAATTACAAATTTTTGACCAGAGAAGAACTTGAAAAGTTGAATTTGACTGGTCTCATTGGCACCAATCTTCTGAGAGCCTACATGCATGGCTTCTTTGTTGATTATCGATTATATAAGAAGGTGAGCCTGCTTTTGCTTGCATTTTTTCTTGTCTTATGGAATTGACAACCCTTGATGAAGAAAATTCAAGAATGTTTGTTTATGATTATTAAGTCTGCTATCCACTAAGGTATCATGTCGAGAATTTGTGTGAAATGTTATTCTGTTTGCAATGTACTTGGGATTTATTTAGAGAATCTGTGATATGATCAGGAAAATTGGTCATTTAAAATTCAGTTCAGGTTTTATCTGTCTTGTTTTATGAAATTTATGACTAAATTTGTAATTCCAAGATCTTCTGTCACACTATTTTGTCTCTATGGCAATGATATTTAGCTCTTGTATATTTTGAAGCATTTGTTATATCTTATTAAGTTGCAACTTAAAGAAAACTTTTTTATCTGTCTATATTGGACACATTTTAAAAGTAAATGATATTGCTACTTAATTTTTTGTAAACTTTTGCAGGCAAAAGCATTGGTGGATCCTTTCGCATATGAGTCCTACCAAGAGGATCAGAAACGAAGGAAACTGGAAGAGCAACGTGCATCTAGAATTACGGTGAATATTTTTCTTTGTTAAAATGATCCGATTTCCTAGTTTTGTATTTGCATATGATCACTTATTTTGAATGCAGATTGATATAGCTGTCGCGACCTGTCATTTTTGCTCGTCCGATATGTGGTTATAAATTATGTGGCTTACTTGTGCTAACTTTCTTATGAATATATGGATGGATCTTATGCTGATTGTCTTAGGAGAGGATGTTGATCTTGTACAGTTGTACCAAAGCATCATATTTATAACTTGTTGGCAAATGAAAGTGGTTGAATATTGTCAATCTATCCTTTTTTCACTGAGGATACAAATGATGTTCGCTAAAAGTCATATTTTTTCATTGCTCTATGATATTTGGTTTCTCAATTTGTTAAAAAGACAAGTGGAAAGTATCTTATTAGACTTTTATTTCAGTGTAGTTGTAGAATTCACTTTGCATTAATACACATTCTTTCCTTTCTTGTTGATGCAGCTTAAGAGGAAACTACCCAAGGTTAACCGTGGTCTTGCAGCTCGTATTCTTGAAAATGAAGACGACGGGACTGAGAGAAAAGATGCTGATGAAATTGAGAATAAGAAGAAATCCAAGAAAAAGAAAGGACTTAGCAGTGAGGTTTTCAAGGATGAGCGATTTGCGGATATGTTTAAAAATAAGGTAACGTAATCTGATTGTCTGCTGGCACTGCAAGTTGCTTTTGAAGTTTATATTTTAATTTCACATGTATAGTGATTGTTTCCCACACTTAAATGTGTGGCTTAACCAAAGATGAAATTGGTGAAATATTATTAGAGCTTAAGATTTTGGTAGCAATGTAGCATCAAGGATTCTGCATATAGAAATATTGATGAAAAATGTATCTATATGACGATATACAAAAGTGGATTATAGAAGTCGGATTTTATGATCTTAATGGAAACTAGTGCTGGTATATCTATAGGATAATGCATCTTTTTTAATCTCACCCATTTAAGAACTGCTGGTGAGATTGATAGTTTATTATAGGTTGTTTATTTCACTTATGTTTGCAATCATGTAAAATTTGTGCATCCTACAAATGACATGTTTACTTTTGTTTGCCTCCGAATAATATGGCCTTTCTGATTGTGTACAGGACTTCGAAATTGATGAGTTGGCACCAGAGTATATTGCTTTACATCCTATGGCTTCCCAGAAGCAACCATCTCTTGTGGAGGAACATTTTGAACCTGCCACGGATGATGATGATCAGAGTTTGAGTGATTCGGATGCCTCAGTAGCATCTCAGTCCTCAGAAGATGATGAGCCCGGCGAGCATAAGATGAAGAAGAAATCACGTGGTCCTAGGTGAGTTGCTTGTAGCCTTGCTATGGATGAATATATGGTTTTCCTATTTTATCTTTTATGAAACAACAGCTAGGGGGGTTTTGTGAACTGGCACTTATTCCTTTTACTTTTTTTCCATGAAAATCTAAGGTTATACGAAGTTAAGGATGAGCGGCATGCAGAGGCATTTTGGAACCGTGTATCACTTGCAAAAGAGGATGCTCTTCCTCTAGGAGAGAGAGGGAAGGCTCTGCAAGATGATGATGTTAGGCGGGGTTCTGGTCTTCCAAATGAAGTGAAGATTGGAGCAGGAGGATCACGAGAGATTTCTTTCATTCCTAGAAGTTCAGCCAAGTACAAGGAAAATGATGAGGACAGAGAAACGAGGCATGAGAAGAGGAGGGGAGTCCAATCATTAGGTCTGAAGCCGGATAGATCAGGCTTTCAGGGCCAAGGCCAAGGTAGAGGTAGAGGTAGAGGTAGAGGCATGGGTAGAGGTAGAGGTAGAGGTAGAGGAGGTCATCAAGGGAGGGGCAGCAGAGGTAGATGATGAATTTAAGGCAGGCTGGTTGTACGAAAACACATATAATCGCACTTTGAGGAGGCGCTTGGCCTGCTAAAATTTTGTAATTTTTTTTCTATTCAGCCTCTTGCAGAACTGTATTTCTTTTTGGGATGATTAGGTTTTTGCTCCACCTTCTTTGCCTTTTTTTTTCTTGACTTCACATTTTTCATTGTAAAAGATTATTCGATTTTTGATTTAGTTAGCAAATTGTTTGTGAAAAATATTATGCAGAGTTGGACTGACGCTTGCTTATTGTTGGAAATCTCCACTTCAAAATTATCAGATGGTTGGTTTTAGGTATTTCTTACAGGTTTTAGTGCGAGTATACGTAACTTTATACACGGTATTCGTATTATGTACAAATGTTCCGGTATTTTAAGTCATTTCAAAAACATTGATAGATAGTATAATCAAAATTGTATTTGTCTAAACACCAACTCAAGTGTATAGACAGACAATGTTAGCATTTCATGACATTCTATCTTTCAAAGACACGGAAGACTCTTTATGATATCTCTTGGAAAGTCCGGTTCCGGTTCGGTTTTACTTTAATAAGTTTCAAGCACTTACAAAACTAGAAGAAACTGCAAAAATCCAGTAACATAACCTCAATTACAAAGAGTTGAAATAACCAAGGCTGCATCAAACTTACCCAATAACGAGTCCACTTCATTCGCGGTTTCATGGTTTTTCTAGTTAAACCAATATCTCAACAGCTTTTCGTTATCCGACAAAACAATACGAAAACTATTTAAAATCATCTCAACAAAAGGAGAACAATAATTAATAATAATCTTTAGAAACTCCTAAGCCTTCTATTTCAGTTTGCACATTGAGAGAATGAAGTCTTTCAATGGAAGAATTGGTCCTAATTCTAGACAACATTTTTTTTTTCCCATCACTTGGTTTTTTGCATGTCTTTTAGTTGTAAAGCTTCACAAGGTTCATCAATACTTACAAAACAAATCCATACACAACTAAAACTGGTATTATATGTGTGATACCTTCGATTGTGAAATCATTTATATGATTTGGTGAGATAAGACTCTCCACGTACACATTCTTAAACCTCCAGTCACCCTGAATGCAGCAGTCGATATTCAAATCCTTGAATTCTTCATCTTCTGCATCCCAAAACATCCTGTTCTTGACGCTGTTGTTGCTCGGCTGCAGAACTCTCACCAAAATTGTTTCATTGTTATTCAGATAACATAATGGGTGCAACTCACGGATTTGGACTGATTTGGTTATCAAAAGCTTGGTCCAAGATCCTGTCACACCGTATCCAAATTCCATTTTCATGAGTTGATATTTTCAAAATCTTGTAGTCATCAATAGACTCAGCATAACCGAAACCAATTACTAGATCTTGGGAAACATCAGAAATTCTTTTGCATTCTTTAGTGGAAGGATTATACAACATAAACCCGATATTTGAAATTAAAAATCTAATGCATACCAAACCATTACAAGAACCGATCAGTTTCACAATACAAATATTAGAAAAAGTGTCTATGTCAGGAAGTTCAATCTCCAATGGAACAGAGTTGCAAAGACAAGATATGGTTTTCAAGTTCTACAGAGTACAACAAATAACATTTCTGAATTACTTGTTGAAGAAGTAATCTTTGCTTAGGGTTTCTAGAGAGATGCATTTTGACAAATCGAGGATTGTTGATTAAAGCCAACTAGGGTTTGGATACGCACCTGAATCAACATAGAGACTTCACTGGTAGCCTCAATAGTATATCCGCAATAATGGGTGGTGGAATATCTGACATTTCTGCAAATATCACTCTTCCACAGGGTGGTGGTGGTCGATAGAGAGAAAATTTGGCGAAAATATAAGGGGTACTGTACAACAATAAATTAAATAAGGTTTGGCTATGTTACTGGGATTCTATTCCCCGGTAACTATACTGGTTCTCAATTTGAGAGACAAATACAAATATACAATTAGTCTGTCTGGCTGCCATGTGGACCTATAAAATTAATAAAAATATATATTTTAATTATTTATAAAGTTTAGTTTGTGAGGACTAAAGTACCCCTCTGACTGTGAAGCAGAGATTTGGGTATTAGAGAAGATTTTTAATTAACCACATGTTGAATATTTTACTCAATCTATATGGGAATTTTGAGTAAAAATGATAAAATGTAAAATATTTTAGTGTTGATTTTTGAATATCAATATTGCAGAATATATCTAATTCACATTTAATTTTTAATGCTTAATCTCTATTATATTTATAGGATATGGAATGAAATTCCGCTCCTTTGTTGAAAGTTGCAACATCATTTATCTTTTAAATACTTATTTTATACCGGGATCAAATTTACTTTAAATATAGGTCACCTTTTAGTAGAGATGGTTGTGCACCTCCTTTCCATACCTAGTGGTCAGGGGTTCGAGTTCCACCATGCGCATTTTACAAGCATGTGTGGAGAGTTTTCTCCCGATTTGTGGGAGCAGCCTTCTCTCCGATTGTGAGAGTTGTAGTCCATATGTAACCTCTCCCCGATAGTGCCGGTGATTAATCTCACGGGTCTCGACAGTATTTGTATTTCAAAGAAAAAAAATTACTTTAAATATTAATTAATTTATGAAATGAGTAGGACACATATATTTATTTTTATAGAGAATTTCATAAGAATGAGAAACAAATTTTGATGGTTGAAATGGTAAACGACAACTTTTTTCCATGGGACAAGAATCACATACAAAATTACTAGTGGAAGGGCCTTTAAAGGAAAATGATACTGAGGAAAAATATGTTTTAAAATTGGAAAAGCAGAATGTTCTAACCGATAATGCTTAACTAGATGAGCAACTCGAACACTAATGAAAGTGAAAGACTAATCGAATTCTTTTATTTAAATTGTAATAACTAAGCTGCATATGGTAAATGCCATGTTCACTCTTGTCGTGGAAAAGCGTCTCCCCCGTTTTTATGTCCTTAACAAAAAACCATTAGAGTAAAGAACAAAGTAAATCACGAGGGAATTGATTATCAGACAATAAATTAGTAGAAACAGTAGGACAATGTAATATATTATTCATATTAATGTGATGAATTGATTAAAACAAAGTAGAGAAATTACGGTGAAGCTGAGAAGAACCAATATGAGATATTAGGCAAACCTAAACCATTACCGATTGTAACTTATTCATTGCCATGATACTCAGTTTGTATAGATAAATGGGAAAGTATTATTTACCCCCTATATTTTGCTTTATTAGTAAATCTGTCCCTATATTTTCATTTATAGCCACTTTTCTCCCTGAAATCGAAAATATTCGCCACTTAACGCCTTTCCGTTAGATTTTACGTTAAACCCTCTCATTGACTGTTAACCTTGAAGTGTAATATGGAAAACACTAAAACCCCTCTCACATCATCTCTCCTCTCTCCTCGTCACTTAATTTAAAAATGGTTTAACAAATATTAAAATTAAAAAAATTAAATCAGACTTAATAATAATAATAATAATAATAATAATAAATTTTCTTTTAAAAAAATCTTCAAATTCCATCATCAACACCAAACATGATCATCATAGCAACAACCAAACATAGGTCCTAGATCATCATCACCACCAAACCACCACCATCATCAACAACACCAAACTCAAAACCCAGAACACCACAACCACCCAAACAAGAATACTATACCACCACCACCACCTCTAGACCTTAAACCGGACCACTTGTTAGGGTGATAATGTTCGTATTTAAGACCCATAATTCCTATGTTTTATGTTATATTCTTGGGTGAAATTGAATATTTAAACGTGTTTATTGAGATTGTGTAGAAGATAGCTCTTGAAGTGAGTTTGAAGGTAAAAAGATGATTTTAGAAAAGTTTGGAAAAATGCCTATGAAGAACGTCCAACTTGTGAAGACCATATCTCTTTCCTTAGATCGAACCAGATTGAGATCCACAAGTTTTCAGAAAGCCCCGGATATCTAGTTTCCAGCACACTTAACGGTTTGTCGATCGGAGTTTTCTAAAGGAAGTTATGACTAATTTAGTGCTGATTTGATTCACTGCGATTCCTCACTCTCCCCATATTATAACATTGATCGCAAGAGAAACGCCTTTTTTCAATCCATTTGGCGTGTCAACCATGACACGCCAAATGGATTGAAGAAAGGCGTTTCTCTTGCGATCAATATTATAATATGTGGAGAATGGGGAATCGCGGTGAATCAAATCAGCATTAAAGCCAATATCATTAATAAAGTATCTTCAATTTGATTATGTTGTCAAAACTATTTATATTTATCCAAGAAAGAAAATTGATTATAAAACTAAACATATGATTTGAGAAACGTATGCATGAGCACGTACACACACACGCACGCATGCACACACACTTATATACTGATGATCCATTCTAGGAATTAATTGTATATTTTTGATAATACAAAATAACTCAACAAGAATACAAGATATTAATTCATATATGTGATTACTTGAGTTTTGATGCAATAAATTTAGAATATAGATTGACAATTTTGATAAAAAATATATATATACAATTTGAGATTTTAGGAATCTTTAATCAAAACATCAATAATAAAAAAATTTAAATACTATTTAAACACTCAGCCCAACACGCTAACAATTATTGTGTCATGTCGTGCCGTGTCGTGCTTATAAGGAATTGTGCTTTGTTGGACCGTGTCTAAGTCAGCTCGACCTAATTTACATGTTTAATTATTAATAGTAGACATTCTAGCAAAAAAATATGAATCAAAATACTATAAACTAAATAAAAAAAATTACAAAAACTTAATCAATATTTTTACATTTTATAAATAAAAACAAATTAATTATTTTAACTATTCATTTAATATTTTTATACATTACACCTACAAAGTCAAGCTTTTTTTTTTCCAGGAATGTCATAGCCTATCAGCATGTTCCTCCTATTAATATTTCCAATCAAACAATTTTAAACCACTTGCTGTTTCACTTGTCATGCTGAAGCATGCAATTTTACCCTTAGCTACTTCAAATGCGTTCAGCTTCAAATCAGCATCGCCTTCAAACCGAACAATAATATTGATCGAGAAGAAGTACTTTTCCTTTCGAAACAAATTATGTCAATTTCTTTCTTCAAGGTCATAGCCACCTTTGCCTTGAAATCAGCTTATTCTCTCTTCCAGCTTGTATTCCTTATTGTTCATGTCTCCGGCCAGCAGCTGATATTGGCTTTAGTGCTGGTTTGATTCACCGCGATTATATTCCTCACTCTCCCCATATTATAACATTGATCGCTAAAGAAACGCTTTTCTTCGATCCATTTGGCATGTCAACCAAATCTTCTGTAGACTTTACCTGTAATAAATGGTTGACACGCCAAATGGATCGAAGAAAAGCATTTCTCTTGCGATCAATGTTATAATATGGGGAGAGTGGGCAATCACGGTGAATCAAATCAGCAATAAAGCCAATATCATTAATCCAGTATCTCCAATTTGAACGAGCTATCATTAATCCAGTATCTCCAATTTGATTATGTAGTCAAAACTATTTATATTTATCTAAGAAAGGAAATTGATTATAAAACTAAACATATGATTTTAAAAACGCATGCATGAACACACGCACACACGAGCACAAATATGATAATAATAAAAACTTAATATGCATTCAAATATGATAATAAGTAATTAAATAGAAAAAAAAATTGACAATAGTTGAGAAAAATATGAAAAATTAGATTTATTTATATCATATATTTGTTTAAATTATTATATAATATAATAATAAATAGAAACTAATTTTTTTTTAAAAAAAATTCAGTTGGGGCATGCACGTGCCCCACCTAGTCCTAATCTAAGTCCGCAATTGAAACCGAGTATATATGTTTTATCTTATAAAATAAACAATTCTCTTAATACAAAACCATATTAGAAACCCATATGAGCCTCTTGTAACTATATATATAAAATAAAAAATTTCTTGTGCATGTTTCAACCCTTTCTTCTATTAATGCTTACAACTCAAAAAATTAGATTGGTCATTTGACACATTAACTACTTTATGAGTTTGATGCAAAATTAATGGTTGGTCAACATCAGGAAAAGGAAATTGTTATATACAGCTGACAAATTCTGTCAATATAATTATATAAATACATAATTAGTGTGTGATAATGGGAAAGTAATGCATATATATATATGTAACATTAATATTTCTGAATGAATTATTTGATTACTTGTTGTTGATGAAAATGACAGGAAACCATGGAGAGAATATTCACATTAAAAAGACATCTTAATATGCATTATCTTATTTGATTACTTCTTGTTGATGAAAATGATGGGAAACCATTGCCCCTAAGGATATAGCTCAAATATTAGATAGACGAGTTTGGGGCTTAGATAAACGACTCTCAAGTGAGCGGTTCAAATTCTACCAATAGCAAAAAAAATAATGAGAAACCATCGAATAATTGAATATAAGTCACAATTGAATAATTAATAATATCTCTTGAAACAAGGCTATGTTGTATATGGTAAAAATAGAAACATAAAAATAGGAAGATTGACAAAAACTCCTGTAACATTCATCACCTATATAATTCAATACTATAGTATTGACTCATGAGTCAATACTATACGTTGCAACTACGCTTTTGGTAATAGTGTATTAATACTTCAAAAAAAAAAAAAAAAAACCTACGCTTTTGATACTCACAAGTCACAACGTGTCCGTCATTCCTATATATACCTAGCCGGCCACAGTGTATCGATCTATTATCCTATAACGCTGTTGATGGTAGCTAGTAACACTAAAATAATGTAATATTTAGGACTTAGGAGACCCATTGTAATATTAATAAAGTCTCAGCAACAAGAATTAAGTAGATGAATATAATTCTGTTGGATACAAATAAGTATTAATTCTGTCGTAGAATCTCGGTTAACAAGAAAGGTAGAAAAACAACTCTTTAAGCCTTTGATATATATTTATGGTAAGACGGTTTCGATCAGCAATGGCTGGTGATATTCGATCGTGAAGTTTATGGCGGTTCATTGCTAAGTAATTAATTATAAGTTTATAACATAGCTGAAGGTTTGCAATGCTTTTTTTTTTTTTTTTTAAATTCAGAAATGTCCTGCATGATCCATATGATGATAATAATTAATTGCAGTGTGTCCGAAACGACCACAAATCTTCAAATGGAGATGAACTAGAGGCGATGATGTCTCACGTAAAATTGTTGGGAGCTGGGACATTGGAGAGTAGTTCTTCTACGGAGCATAATGGGGGCGAGTGCTCATGGGTTACTTGCAGGAAATAAAAGTTGAAATTGTATCAAGAAAAATGAAAAAGCAGAAACCGAATAAGAGTGACGTTGCTGAGAAATTGGAGAGCTATATTGTCTTGAAGAAAAGAGCAAAGCCGTTGAAGAATTAAAAAAAAAATTACAAATAAATTTTTTTACGAATTTAAAATTTTAAAGAATTAAAAATTAAAAATTTACAAAATTTTAATTAAGGCCCTAGAACAATTTTATAAATAAAATTTTTTAAATTCTATTTAAGCACTCAGCCCAGCACGCTAACAATTATCGTGTCATGTTGTGCCGTGTCGTGCCATGTCGTGCTTGTACGGAATCGTACTGTGTCGGACCGTGTCTAAGTCGGCTTGACCCAATTTACATGTTTAATTATTAATAGTAGACATATCTAATAGAAAATATGAATTAGCTAGAATGCCAGAAACTATGAATTAGTCGCTGAAACAACCCGGAATATCTATGGAGGATCTGTAAGTGGTGCAAACTGCAAGGAATTGGCAGCTAAGCCTGATGTCGATGGCTTTTTGGTTGGTGGAGCTTCTCTGAAGCCGGAGTTCATTGACATTATCAAATCTGCCGAGGTGAAGAAAAATGCCTGAGTTTGTTCGAGATATAACCTATTCAAGCTTTGTTTGAAGGAAATATAGATTCCAGTTAGTAGTACAGTTTTAGAAGTCCTTTTTTTGAGAAAAATAAGTTATGCTGTTGTGTCCTCTATAAGACTTCTTTTTGGAAACTTATGTATGCATAAATCAGCTTATTTCCTTCACCATGCACTTGTTTTTGTTTCTCGGGTGCATGTTCTCTCCCTCTCAAAAAAAACAAAAAAACAAAAAAAAACAAAAAAAACTTAATCAACATTTTTACATTTTACAAATACGAATGAATTATTTTAACTATTAATTTAATATTTTATACATTACACCTTCAAAGCCTCTTTTTAAATTTTCGTCTAAGTCCCCATATACCCTTGAGCCACCTCTGGTAGAGGCAGATATTGGTTTGAAGTAAAGCTTTTTTCCAGGAATGTCGTAGGCCTATAAGCATGTTAAACAATTTTAAACCACTTGCTATTTCGCTTGTCATTCTAAGCATGAAATTTTACCCTTGGCTACTTCAAATGCGTTTTGTCGCTTCAGCTTCAAATCAGCATCGCCTTCAAACCGAACAATAATATCGGGAAGACTTTTCCTTTCTTCGACTTCGAAACAAATTCTGCCAACTTTCTCTGAGTCGAGTACCAACGGTGGACCCATAAATTTTAACGAGATAAGATATTTGAACAAAATAACAATTATATAAAAAAATAATATTAAAAATTTAAGATTATAGTAAAATAAAATTTTCTTCCTGTTTTCCAACAAAGAGAGACTTCAATCTCAAACGATACCTTTTATTCTCTTCATGGATGAACAAGGGAGTTGAATATGTTGATGGTTCATTTAGTAGAAATATATCCTCTACTAAATGAATCATCAACATATTCAATTCCGTACCCACAACTCTTCCCAACAAGGCATCAGTGCAGTAGAGACTGTCCTGATTACTTAATTTTTTTCAATGACCTGGACTTCGATTCGTCATATTCCGCTGGTGTTTTAATTCGTGATATTAAAACACTCTTACATCAACAACATTATTTAGAAATTTATATGGGTTTGGTTACGTAGTATAATGCGCAAATGTTATGTCAAACTGAGCTGTGACTGACCCATAAATTTATATGAGATGGGGCAGTTAAAAAAAGTATTAATAATAACTACAATTAAGATTAATGAGTTTTGTTTTCATATTTTTTTTAATATTATGATCCGAATAAGTTTATATAAAATAAAACCATTTTAAACTTAGTTGAAAATATTTTATTTTTTATAATTTTTTTTAATAATATCCGCTATCAATTTTGTTGATAATTGTTTCGTCTACGTATGTGAACGAGCTATCATTAATCTAGTATCTCCAATTTGATTATGTTGTCAAAACTATTTATATTTATCCACAAAAGAAAATTGATTATAAAACTAAACATATGATTTCTGAAACGCACGCATGAGCACACACATGCATGCGCACGCAGGAGCAGTGGCGGACCCAGGAATTTTAACCAGGTAGGGTACTTGAATATATATATAAAAAAAATACAAAAAAATTAAAATCATATTAAAATGAGTTTTTTTTTTTTTTTTAAACAAAAAGGAGTTTTTTTAGATAAAATAAAACAAATAGAACACTTACTCATTTGAATTAAATAATCTTACTTTCAAAAAGAAATAAAAAGAAGAAAAAATGTTAAAAAATAAATAATAACAAGAAAAACAACATAAATAATGAAAAAAAATTAAAAGAATAAATTACAATCTAATTTTATAATAATAATTTTTTTTTTTTTTTGCATTTATAATGAATTCAATTAAAATTTATACAAAAATATTTATTAATAAATATTATTAGACATGTTTTTAAATTTTTTATTCTTCAAATTATTGGTAAATTATTGATTTATTGATTCTAAATAAATTAAAACTAAGGAAAAAAGAAGATGAATCATAATAATAGATTGACTATTTTAATCCAATAAAGTAAAATTTGAGATTTTATGATTTATTGATTGGACGTGTTAAGTATGTCATAAAAATCCAAAATAATAATAGATAATTTAATATAAAATAAGAAAATGAATTGTTTTGTTTTAGAAGAAATGAAAATTTGAGAAAAGAATTGGAAAAGATAGTAAAATAAATAAGAAATAAAAAATTATAACATAAAGTTGAATTAAAAAAAAATGCATTTGCTTGAGATAGGAACAAGAACCACTACCGGCTGTTCTACAGGAAATATGATGTAACTATTATTAATGGATATATATATATATATATATAATTGAGGTAGGGCACGGGCCCCACCTGATCTCCACGTGGGTCCGCCCCTACGCACGAGCACGAACGCACACGAAAACTCACAAACACATTTATATAGTGATGATTCATTTTAGAAATTAATTGCATATATTTGATAATACAAAATAACTCAACAAGATATTAATTCGTATTTGTGATTACTTGAGTTTTGATGCAATACATTTAGAAAATAGATTGACAATTTTGAATAAAAAAAATATACAATTTGTTTATATAATATATTTGTTTATAATATAATATAATATAATATAATATAAAAACTATTTAAAAACAAAAAAATTCAGGTTCCTATTCTAAGTCCGCCATTGAAACTGAGTATATATGTTATATCTTATAAAATAGACAATTCTCTTAATAAAAAACCATATTAGAAACCCATATGAGCCTCTTGTAACTATATATATAAAATAAAAATTTTCTTGTCAGAATGTTTCAACCCTTTCTTCTATTAATGCTTACAATTCAAAAAATTAGATGAATCATTTGACACATTAACTACTTTATGAGTTCGATGCAAAATTAATGGTTGGTCAACATCAAGGAAAAGGAAATTGTTATATATAGCTGACAAATTCTGTCAATATAATTATATAAATACATAATTAGTGTGTGATAATGGAAAAGTAATGCATATATATTCCTATTGTCAGTTCGTCCTGACAATAAATATATCAGGACGAAAAATGTAGACCACTAGATTTACATACTTTGACTCAAAGTGTATGTACTTGTCAAAACTTCTCTATAATCTATAGTCCACATTTTTCGTCATGATATATTTATTGTCAAGATGAACTGACAATAGAAAGACTATATATATATATATGTAACATTATTTCTGAATGAATTATTTGATTACTTGTTGATGAAAATGACAGGAAATTAACCATGGAGAGAATATTCACATTAAAAAGACATCTTAATATGCATTATCTTATTTGATTACTTCTTGTTGATGAAAATGATGGAAACCATTGAATAATTGAATATAAGTGACAATTGAATAATTAATAATATCTCTCGAAACAAGGCTACGTTATATATGGTAAAAAATGAAACATAAAAATAGAATGAGTAATGCTAGAGGACTCAAAAAAGTAACCCAAATTTTGAACCCAAATTTATGTGGCAACATCACAAGCAACATGAGCCCACATCACTCTTCCCAAAGATCCCACGTGATGTTGCCACATAGGTTTGGGTTCAAATTTTTGGTTACTTTTTTGGGTCCTCTAGCATTACTCAAATAGAATAGATCAATAACATTACTTTATTGATCGAGTTTATTTCTGTATGCAATGACAGGTAATTTAGGGAGTATAAAGATTGACAAAAACTCCTGTAACATTAATTTATCACCTATATAATTCATAATATGAGTCAATACTATACGTCGCTTTTCAAAAAAAAAAAAAACTATACGTTGCAATTGCATCTACGCTTTTGGTACTCACAATGTGTCCGTCATTCCTATATATACCTAGGGATGGGAAAATATCCATTGAACCGAGCTGAACGGATGAACCGAACCGGTCCAACCCATTTTTTTTTTTTCGGTTTTTTCTTATTGACTAGTTCAGTTCGGTTCGGTTCAATTTTCTAAAAACCGGATTTCTTGGTTCGGTTTCTAGTTCTATGGTTCGAACCAAAAACCGAATCGAGAACCGGTATATAAAAAAAACCTAGTTTTCATCGGCACAGCCGCACAAGAACAACAACACTCTCTCATCTAATCCATAAATCTCTCAACTCACCGTCTCTCGTCCGCCGTTTCTCATACAAGTGAATATGAATGTTGGAATAATTACGTTGGACATGCTTACATTATTTACGTTGATCTTATGTACAATATAATATATCTATTGAATTATTGTATTATGTCTCGGGATTCATTTCGGTTACAATTATTTTTGTAGTTTTTCATTCTTGATTTTTTGACTGCGCTGCTTTATGTTTAGGCATTGTGAATTATGATTGAATTATTGGGATTATACAACATTAAACCAAAACTTTCATTTCTAAATCCAATTTCATAATCATAGCCTAATTTCATCTCAGGAATTTTAATCTCCACCGGAATGGAGCTCCTGAGACGTACAATATATGGTTTCAAGTTGTATACTTTAATTCTTTGTCCTTTGAATCTCAACATATATGAGTGTCACAATTACATCTCACAAAAATATAATCTTAAAAATGAAATGCTAGCTTTAACCCCCAAAACCAGTTCGACTTTAATAAATTTCAAGCACTTAAATTAAACTTGAAGAAACTGTGAAAAATCCAGTTACATAACCTCAATTAGAAAGAGTTAAAATAAGCAAGGTTGCAAGGTGGCATCAAACTGACCCGATAACAAGTTCATATAGAATATCTCATCTCTAATTAAAAAAAAGAGCAAAAGCACATACTGCCTTCTTCATTTGCTTTTCATGGTTTTTCTAATTAAACCAATATACCAACAGCTCTCCATCGTCTAGCAAAATAAAAGGAAAAACTAATTAAAATCATCTCAACAAAAGAAAAACAATTATTAAAAAAGATGTTCATAAACTAATGATCCCTCTATTTTAGATTGCACATTGATAAAAACTAATGAAATGATAAAAAGATCAAACATATAAAAGGAAAGAGCTATTGGTACTTTCGGTTGTGAAATCATTTATGCGATTTAGTGAGACAAGACTCTCCTCGTACACAGCCCGAGCACACCACTGATCATTTGGAATGCATTCCATCTTTATGTTCTTTAATTCTTCATCTTTTGAATCCCAAAACATCAGTTTGTCGTTCTGATATCTCCACAGCATTGTTTCATTGTTATCCACATAATAGAATTGGTACAGCCAACCGATACTGCCTGACACGATTACTGTCGAAATCTTGGTCCAATATTCTGTAACGCCGTATTCTTTCATAACCCATAATTCAATGCTTTGAGAATCAGCATAGATTGACAAGCAAAGACAACCATTTAATTTAAACAACCAATATCATGAAAGCCAGCATAATTATCTTTATTTAACATCAAATCAGTTGGAGGTGACAAGGTTTTTAACTTGTCTTCCACCAAATCCAAGACAACAATCCTGGTTGGTTTCTCCCTGAGAAAATCATGAAAAATAATAACTCCATTAACACATGTAGTTTTAATTAAATACACTAGAAGTATCCTCAGGATTATAAGGATAGGTTTGAAGATAACCATTGTTTTTAATATATACTTATCCAGGAATCTTTTCTGAGAGAGTAGACATTGATTAGGCTTTTGCTTTCCAACATTTCAATAACCTTATAGTCATCAATAGACTCAGCGTAACCAAAACCAAAACCAAAACCAATACAATAATGTTAAACATCCTACCTAAAATCCCACATTTTTCATCCCACTATATGTGGGTGTCAAATTGTGAGTGGATACACATGAATGACACCTACCCCATGTATCCACTCACAATTTGACACCTCACATGCCATATGTAGTGGGATGAAAAATATGGGATTTTAGGTGGGATGTGTAGCATTACTGAAACCAATAATACCTTCAAGAAAACCAAACGGGGGAGTCGGAACCTGCTTGCATTCCTTAGTGGAAGGATTATACAACACTGACACGTGCATCGAAGATGTACCTGAATTCATTCTTGGATGAGAAAAACTTGGGTGCAACCGATGCACCACGCTATAATCTGATGGTGGTGCATCGGTTCCACTCAATAACTGACAATGTGGTATTATTAAATTCAAAAACTTGATTCTTTTTACACGTCATTTTCTGGTTCTCTTCCAATGGGCTCAGGCCGAAGACGTCTTCTCTCTCTTCGATTTCCACCGTCTCTACATCATTAAACCATCATCTCCATGGTCAATTGGTCACTGTTGAATGCCGAGTGTCATCGGTCCGGCCAACCACATATTATCGTTTTCATTCAAGTGATTATTTCTATTCATAATTTGGGTGGGTCTTCATGGATCCTATATTTTTTCTCTGTGCGAAAGTAAGAATAAGAAAAACCCCTAAACCCTCTGGGCACCATAATTGATCAATCAATTGATTATGTAATTGTATCTGAAGTGTGGATGAAAAAAGAACAACTGATTGGATTTGTTTTGGTTATGTAATGCATTAGAAGAAATCAGGAAATACAGATGGAAAATGGTCGATCATCAAAAATGTAGAAAAACAAAATTGCATCTCTGGGTATTTTCGAACTTCATGTAACAAACCTCATTCACCAAATTCCTCAATCATCAATCATCCCAATAACATCAATTCCACAAAAAAGAAAAAAAAAATAATAATGAATCTCTGTCCAAAGAAAACTTGGTATTGGAGGAACATGATGCGTGAGATTCTTGAGACTGCTAGATCGGCCGATTTGGTAGAGGAAGCGATGGGGAACACAACGGTGGCGGCGGCACGGCTTGAATCGCGGCAGATCGGTGAGATTTGATGAACAGACTGGCCGACTCGGTGGACTACTCCATAACTGTAGATGGAGCAAACTGCTCTAAATGGATCTTCAACTGGATAAGCTCCAGTTAGAGCTTGAAACGACGAGATATGCACTTGAAACGACGAGGATGGTTTATTAAAGTCAACCAAGGTTTGGATATGCACTTGAATCGGCACAGAGACTTCACTAGCAACTTTGAGAGTATGTCCACGATAAGAGATGGTGGAATATAATCTGACATTTCTGCAAAAAATTTCTCTTGAAACTTCTCACAAATTCAATGACAGAGCAATGTGGTGAACAGTGAACACAGAAAAAACTGGAGAAAATATATAATCGAAGTTTAGTTGAGACTTGAGAGGACTAAAGTGCCACTTTGACAACTGTGAATCTATCTGCAGTATGAGTCTATGAGATTTGGATTATTAGTGCACAATAAAATTTAGAAGATTTTTAACCAAATGTGGAATATTTTACATGATATATATAGGAATTTAGAGTAAATATTATAGGAATTTAGAGTAAATATATTAAATATTTTTAGGAGTGTTGAGGACTCAATCCAATTCAATAAGATTCATTAGATTTGATCCAATCTATTGGATTGGATTTGATTTGAGGATAAGATTAGATAAGATTGGATCCTAAATTCTGAAATCCATTAGATCGGATTTTGGATTTCCATATGAAAAAAATGCCAAATCCGCCGGATCCGTCAAAACATAAGGCTTAATTTATATGATTTATTTTGTCAACATTGAACAAATTTTGGGTGCCATTATATTGTATGATAAATTGTTATATTTTTATTTCAAATTTTGGATGATTTTATTTATGTTTGTGTTTATAACTTATTTTTAAAGTTTATAATTTGTTCAACTTTTTTAACTTTAAATGTATAATTATGTATTGTTTTTGTGTTAATTATTAGTTTGTTAACTATATTTGAAATATCACATGGATTATTTATTCATTTTGTTAATTTTAGGAATGTTTTAACTTTTATATTTTAAGAATTGTATCATATATATGAATCTGATCCATTGGATTGAATCGGATCAGATTCAAGTATTTAACAATTGGATTAGATAGGATCAGATCTAATTGTAATTGGATCGGATTGGATTTTCATTTCTTCGATCCAATTGGATCTTAGATCATGACAAACCCAATGGATCTAATCTGTCGCACAACCCTAATATTTTAGTGTTGAATTAAGAATGTTTTCTGTTAAATCAAACATAGTAAATAATTAAATTCAAATCCTTATAGAATATATCAAATTCATATTTATTTTAATGCTAATCTCTATTATAGGAAATAAATAAATAAACAAGGTAAGATATAGGATATATATGGAATGAAATTCCATTCCTTTGTTGCAACTTGCAATATGGACTTTTTCATTTAGGGAAAAAACAACAATATAATTTCTCATTAAAATACTTATTTTTGACTCTTTTTTTTTTTTTTTTTTTTTTGAAATATTACAATATTTCGTTTTTTTTTTTTTGGACCCACAACCTCATAGTGTAGGTGTGAGGGGCATACCACCGAGCCAACCTCATCTTGTCTACTTATTTTTAACATTTAATAAAATTTTAAACTGGGTTCAAATTTATTTCAAATATCAATTAATTTTTAAAAATGCATGTTGTTACAAAACATTATAATAAATAAATAATTAAAAAATTGTCAAAAAAATAAATAAATAAATAAAAATACAAAGAGGATTAAATTATAGTCAAAGGGGCAGTTATTATTATTATTATTATTATTTATTTTTATTTTTTTGAAGTTTTTTGGCATTGGTAGAATTCGAGCCACTGACTTGGGAGTCATTTGCCCAAGCCCCAAGCTCGTCCATTTACCAGCTTTATTTTGAATCCTTAACAGATGTAATACTTCAACAGTTTTTTCTTCACACATGCCAACTTTTGGTTAAAATTTGTAGTAATTTCTCTAATATTTTACTATATATATATATACGAATTTTGAGTAAAATGTTAAATATTTCAGTGTTAAATAAGAACCTTTTTTGTTAAGTGGATTTAACGTTTCATAAAAATAAAATAAAAAATGTTATGTTATAACTTCCAGAATAAACACGAAAATTAGAATTATTATGTTGGATGATGTGCTTTTTTTTTTTTCTTCTTTTGATTTACTTTTGGATGATGTTATTAAAACTAGTTATGTCAAGTTCAATTTATAATTTAGTTTAAATTATAATATAAGAACTAGATGTGATTTAATATTTACTAGTGGCATATATATATGAACAAAATTTGAGATTTTTTCGAGCACTAAAACTATTTATCCAAATTTTGTTAAATGCGAAGGCATTAGAAAATAGACAAAATATAGGAAAATTCAAGAAAAATAGTTATAGTATTTGAAAAATTCTCAAATTTTGTTTTTATGTAGATTTCAATGAACTTATTATCCACAAAAAATTTATATCAAAATTCATTAAAATCGATATATTTTCATCAAAGTCCTAACCGAAATTAAAATAAAAAATTCCTTATGGAAGACTCACTCTATATATAATAATTAGTTTTAATATATTTTTTTAAAGTACTATAATAAATTTTGACACAAGTTAAGTTTAAAGTCGAAAACCGCTAAGATCAAACGGTATGTGTGAAAAGAGTGGTGCTATTCACAACCCTCTAATGAACTAATAAAACCCCTTTTTTTTAAATTCAAAAAATTATTTGATTCATTTCCAAATCTGCCCCTTTTTTAAATAAATAAAAACAAAACAAAAAAAACTTTTTTTTTTTTTTTTAAAGTTATGTACTTTTTTTTTTCTTTCTATATTTCTTTCATTTACCTCCTACACCCATTCATTGCCTTTTCTTATGTTTTTTTTTTTTTTTCCTTCATTTCGTTTTACATATTAGGGAAGATTATTTTTTATTTTTTATTTTTTTTCCTTCATTTTCGTTTAAGAAAAAAAAAACATAAGAAAAGACAATAAATAGGTGACAGACGTGAGTAAAAGAAATGTTGAAAAAAAAAAATACAAAGGTACATAACTTAAAAATAAAAAATAAAAAGTACAGAGAAATATAAAGGTAGTTATGTTTTCCAAAAAGAAGGGCAATTTTGGAAAAAATCAAATAAATTTTTGAATTTTGAAAAATGGGATTTTATAAGTTCATTAGAGGGTTGCCAATAGCACCACTTATGTGAAAAACCATTGTTTCACTGTTATTCAAATAATATAATTGTTTGTAACTCATGGAACAATTGGGCTGTCCAAGACCCTTTCACGCTGAATTCCTCCGTAAGCCCAAACCAAATTAAACAAAACAACCACCATGAAAATACGGAATTTGCTTGCACTATTTAGTGGAAGGATTATACAACATTACAAGCACCGATCGGGTGTTAAGATTCATAATCATAGTCTAATTTCATCGAAAATATTTTAATCTCCACAGGAATGGAGTTGGTGAGATAAGATATGGTTTCAAGTTGTACAGACTACAAAGTATACATGCCTAGTAGACGCTAGGCACCAGACCACCAGTCGATTGTACCGTAGACTAGTGCTTATACCGCCTAGACGGTGAAACCGAATGAGCTAAAATGACGTCGTTTTGAAAAAAAGAATTATTAAAAAAAAAAAAAAACAGGCATTGACTCCGCTTAACCCGCCTAGGAGCCTAGCTGCTGAGGAAGGTCTCGTGGCGACTGGTTTGGCCTAAGGCCTAGTCGGGTGCCTAAGCCGATTAGAACCATGATTAAAACCAATCATGACCTAGATACACACCTGAATCGAGATAGAGAATTCACCGACAATATTGAGAGAATAACCATTACGTAACCCAATAATACAGGGGGGCCTTTGGTTGCGTTAAATCAAATATCTCGAGAGCTCTTCTGTCTTCTAGCAAAACAATAGAAAAAGTAGTTAAAATCATCTCAAAAAAAGAAAAACAATTATTAACAATAATCTTCAGAAACTCCTAATCCCTCTATTTCATATTGCAATTTTAGACCATTTTATAAATTAATTATACTGAAAGATCAAACATAGAAACGGAAAGAGTTATCGATACCTTCAATTGTGAAATCATTTATGCGATTTGGTGAGACAAAGCTCTCCACGTACACATCCTCAACACATAGTGATTCTGAATACAGTCGATCTTCACATGCATCCTTGAATTTTTCATCTTTCGAATCCCAAAACATCAAGTTGTCCTTCCACATTGTGACCAAAAGTGTTTCATTGTTATTCAAATAACATAATGGGGTACAACTCACGGATATTGACTGATTCGGTTATCAAAATCTTGGTCCAAGATCCTTTCACGCCGTATTCCTTCATAACCCATAATTCAGTTTTTCCAGAATCAATCCTAAATGACAAGCAAAGACAGCCACTCAAATGACCAACACTATAATCACCGCCACCAACTTTATTTAACATGAAATCAGGTGAAGGTAAGGTTTTGAACTCGTCTTCCACCAAATCAAACACAGCAATCACGGCTGGGCGCTCCTCGTAATGGAGCACGAAATCGATGGCTCCACAGACAGAAGCCGAGTAAGACATATGAACAAAAAAAATCAAAATCAATATCACTTTGAATACTTGTCCATGAATCTTTTCTAAGAGAGTAGACCTTGAGTGCACCAACTATTCTTTCGCAATAGAGAATTTGCACAATCTTATAGTCATCAATAGACTCAGCGTCACCGAAATGCGTTCTTTAGTGGAAGGGTTATACAACAATAAACCAAGGCATCTATTCATAAATCCAATGCATGCATAACAAACCATTACAAGAACCAATCATGAATTATTATTTTTTATTTATTAAAATAAGAGTCTAATTTTATCTCGGGCGAAAGTTCAATCTTCACAGGAATAACCTTTCTGAAGAATTAGTCTTTGCTTATGGCCGGTTACAGAGTAACAGAGAGATGCATTCTGACAAATCGAGGATGGTTGGTTAAAACCAACCAGTTTTTGGATACAAATTTGAATCGACATAGAGACTTCAATGGCAACCTCGAGAGTATCTCCACGATAAGAGGTGGTGGAATATCCGGCATTTCTGCAAATTTTCTTTTGGAGCTTCTCACAAATTCAATGGCAGAGTAAGGTGGTGAACACATAAAGAAAATTTTGGAGAAAATATATAACTAAAGTTTGGTGGAATATCTAACAACCGTGGCTATTTGTGTGACATTTGGGTTATTACTTATTAGTTCTTTTTTTTTGACAAGCAGGTTATTAGTGAAGATTTTGAACAAAGTGATGAATATTTTACACAATCGATATATAGGAATTTTGAGTAAATATGTTAAATAAGAATGTTGTTAAACCAAACAAACATAGTAAATAATTTAATTCAAATCATTACAGAATGTATCAAATTCATATTTAGTTTTTTAATACTTAATCTCTATTATAGGGAAGAAAAAAAAAAAAAAAAGGTAAGATATGGAATGAAATTCCATTCTTTTGTTGCAATACCGACATTTTCATTCATGTTGAAGACACGAAATGAAAGGAAATTAAGTTCCATTGAAAAGCTAAATAGAAAATAGATTTAATTACTTTTCGGTAGGAATTAATTTTTTTATTTGTGTGTTCTTGGTGAATGTAACTTTTTTTTTTTTGGGTTGATTTTCAATAATGTTAGTAAACAAAGATACACAGTAATTACAAATCACAGTTTAAATTATATTTCCATATTATGATTTCTTATCAGTAAAGGTGTCTTATTAAACACAACTCGTCTTTGAAATTATTGAGGCCCAATATTGCCTTAACCCAAATCACTCTTTATTATAATTATTAGATACAATCATTGCTATATCCACTCCATCTATATTTTAATATTTTAAAAATAATTTATACAAAGTGTCCTTAGATATGATGGGAATTGGCCAATTGGGATACATTAAGGACTAAGGAGCACTCTTTCAAGGCATCGAGACAAGTTCCACCAAGAAGAAAATTTCTTGTTAATTTAAAAACATCCTACCGATTCGGAAAAATCTTGAGTGCAGCGGGATGTATTATACATCTCCCGCTACGATCCTACCACGTGATAATTTTTATCACGTAATATAATCATAACGGAAGATGCACATACATCCTGTTGCACCAAGTTTCTCTCCCTATCAATTCATATAAGTACATGTGTACATGCATATAATAATAAAACATTTTAGATTTAGAATTGATCATATAACTTTAAGAAAAATTGATTATCAAATATATAACAACCAACTTTGATTTTTGTATAGATCATTTAATTGTCTAACAATTACTTTTAAAATTGACTTTCAAGCATATTTTTTTTTTCTTAATTTGGACCTATGAAAAAACTGATTATCTCAAAATTTTAACAATATAAAAATGACACATAGATTAAACACACTATATCCAACACGTGTATTGTTCATTTTCTGTTAATTTTAAGAGTGATTAGGTAATAAAATTATTATTTTATACATCATATTGATGAATGGAGAACAAAGTTGGTTGGGTTGTTGAAAAGCAGACATTAATTAAAAAAAATTGATTCCAAAAATCAAGTTAATGACTTTTCAAAGTATAAAGGGGCAGAAAGAATCTAGCCAACTTGGTTGAAATTTGTATGATAGTGTAAACACACCTTAAAAAAATCAATAATTTGATAATTTATATTAAAAAGTGCTTTCAAAATAAGCTTATCTCACTCTGAAAGGAAGTGCTCTTTAAGTCACACAAGCATGTCAAGTCATAATCATAGAATAATTCTAACCCTTAGAATAATTCTCTAGCTTTTGGCTTATTCTAATTTACATCAATATGAAAATGTTAGATAAGTACAATTGATTAAAAAGATAACTACTGGATTTTGATAGTCACCACTCACCATCCATTTTAATATTAATAAAAAAAAAAAAAAAAATTAGTAGGGTTGCATTGGATTATGGGAAACCGTTTGGTACCAAACTTTTTACATTGCATGTTGTTAATTTTATATTAGTATCTGTATAGTTTAGTTTATCTGTCTTTACTCTTTAGTAAAGTGGTATAAGAAATGTTATTGAAATTAAAGGGGATTTGAGAATTTTTTTTTTTTAATAACTATTACAATATTTTGAAATTGGGAGGGGGACATGACTTGAATCACAACTTCATGTATTTAGGTATAACTGTATAAGTGGCTTACCGAGATATTTAAATGTTTTTTTTTTTTTGGACGATATATATTAATCCAGGATCATGTATTTTTTGGAAAGCTTTCGTTATTGGTAGGATTCGCGTTGCTGACTTGAGAGTTATTTGCCCAAATCCCAAACTCATTCATCTACCAGTTGAGTTACATCCCTGTCGACCCGAGATATTTAAATGTTAAAGTGTTTGTATATTATATTTAGATTTAGATTTTATATAAATAAATATGATCCACATTTTATTTAGTTAGTGCTTCTTGCAATAACTATTAAACTCTAGTAGAAATGAGCTAAAATTTTATTCTTTCTCATTTCCTAGGAAATATAAGATGGTGATGTTACATTTCACCGGAGAAAAAAAAAAGGATGGTGAAGTTACATGAATTAACATGACAGAACTTGAACTTGGAAAGAAAAAAAATATGTGGTTGATGTTGGACAGTTGGAGGGGATTAATGGATGTGTATATGCTTACAAAAACCTACCCTGCAAGTGGGAGGTATCATCGGCCTCATGGCAATAAATTTTGGCTAGTATAGTATACCTACACTGCAAGTGGGAGGTATCATGGCAATTAATTTTAGTATACCTACCCTGCAAGTGGGAGGTATCATGGCAATCAATTTTTTTTATTTTTTATTTTTATTTTTTTAAATAAAGACTGAAATTAAAACTCCAAAGGAGAAACTCCATGGCAATCAATTTTGGCTGCCAACTGGCAGTTAAAGTGCGTTTGGGAGTTTGTGACAACCGGTTGAAACCGATTTCTCCACAAAACACCAATGACAAATTTTTATATTTTATATTTTCATTTTAAAAATAGAAAATTATTTTATATATTATTAATTGAATAATAAAACTGTATTAAATATAGAAAAATTGAAAAATATTATAATAAATTTAATAAATAATAAAATTATATTAAAATGTAGAATTGTAAATATTTGTAGAATAATATTATAACATTTGAAATTTGAAAATTTGAAAAATATAATAAAAATGATATTAATATGCAATAAAATTACATTTATCATACATAATATAATGAAAATTGTGAAAATAAGTAATTATTTGTAATATATTAATAAATTGCAAACATTTTGGAAATGTATATATTAATATAAGTATATGAATATATATACTTGTTTATATTTAATTGAGAAATAATAATAATAATGAAAAGTATAGGAAATAAAAGAGAGAAATTGTTTATGGGAACAACTTCCACATCGGTGGGAACCAATTTAATGTTTTAATCAATGCTGGAATTATTCTTAGGAACCACTAAACTTAATAAAGGGAACGACTTTTATATTTTAAGAACCACTTTAATGTTGTAGTCAATGTCAAAGTTAGTCCCGAAAACAACTATTCGTTGTAAACAATTTCAACGTTGATGGAAATCACTTAACGTTCTAACCAACGTTCAAGTTGTTTCCGGAAACTACTCAACTTTAATAAATGAACAACTTTTACATTATGGAAACCACTTTAACGTTCCAATCAACGTTAAAATTGCTCATGGAAACAATTACTCATTTGAAATAACTTCAATGTTGATGGAAACCAGTTCAACGTTCTAACCAACGTTGTAGTTGTTTTCGAGAACCACTCAAGTTTAACAAAAGGAACAACTTTTACATTATAGAAACCACTTTAACGTTGAAACCAATGTCAAAATTGTTCCTGAGAACAATTACTCGTTTGAAACAACTTTGATGTTGATGGAAACCACATCAACGTTGTAGTTGTTTCCGGGAACCACTTTAACGTTGCAATCAAAGTCAAAGTTGTTCCTAGAAACAACTTCAACGTTGATGGAAACCACTTTAATGTTTTAACTTTTAACCAACATTGTAGTTGTTTCTAGGAACCACTCAACTATAATAAAGGGAACAACTTTTACATTATGGAAACCACTTTAACATTGAAATCAACGTCAGAGTAGTTCCCGGGAATAATTACTCGTTGGGAATAACTTCAATGTTGATGGAAACCATTTTAACGTTCTAACCAACTTTAGAGTTGTTTCCGGGAACCACTCAACCTTAACAAAGGGAACAACTTTTATATTATGAAAACCACTTTAACGTTACAATCAACGTCAAAGTGGTTTCCAGAAACAACTACTCGTTGGGAACAACTACTCGTTGGGAACAACTTCAACGTTATTGGAAACAACTTCACCGTTATAACTAACGTTGGAGGTGTTCCCGGAAGCCACTCACCAGTTTAGGGGGTTCCCTTTTTTTTTGTGTTTTTTAATTAATAATTTGTATGTTATTTTTTCAACCATTGGATTTCCTTTTTTCCTCATCCAACGGTTACAACATGTCTAATATATTGGTGGTATCATACCAATGGCTTTTAATGCGTATGGTAGCCGATCCCTACAAAAACCTATTAAAATTGAGTGTGACACTTTTGTCACCAAGTTTGAAAGTCTAGATTTTATAAAAATTATAAAATTTGGGGGACATCATGTCCCAGGCGTTACATACATCTAATAAGGTAAAAATAAATATATCACATACATTTTTTATTATTTTTTTTAAAATACAACTACTGTCGAGACCTGATGAGATTAGCTAGACTCTACAAACACGACTCGGAATACTACTCCCACTATCAAGGAGATGTTACATATGGACTACAACTCTTACAACCAGAGAGATGGCTGCTGCTGCTACAAACTGGGAGAAAACTCCCTATAAATACTTGTAAAATATGCATGGTGGAACTTGAACCCCTGACCACTAGGTGTGGAAGGTATGATTTTTTAAAATGCACATACATTAAGATTGAGAATTCACTTCAAGGTATGATTTTTTTTATTTTATAAAATTCCTTTTATTCGTAGACTCCTCTCCCTCTTAATTATATTACTGCTTAAAAAAAAAATAAATAAAAAAATTGTATTTCAAAATGGATGTGATGCGATGTTTTGGAAATTGGAGCATAACGTGTCAAGTTGGATATAGTTGTCAATAATGGAGAAGCATGTGTATATGAATTACTGGCTCATGGGCCATGGCCTTATCAGTTTACTAACAAAGTAATTTCTCAAGTCAACTACACATGGAAAATGACTTTATTTTTTATTTTTGTTTTTCAAGTGATAAAAAAAAAAAAACTCAATCAGCTGTCAAATTTTGGTGTCAACCAGATTGGGACATGTATATACATTTAATTATTTTGTTTCAACTTCTTCGATAAATATGTACACATATTCCAAATTGGTTGATTTGATACATATTAGGACACTAAAATTTGATAGTCAATTTGAGTCCATACAAAAATTATATGCAGTACAGTCATTTGAAAATCAAGAGAGAAACTTGGATGCATCCGATGCACCACACTGATTCCAGTGTGATGCATCAGATGCAATCATTAAATGACACGTGTTCTTTAAAAAAAATATTCTCAGCCACCTCATCTCTCCTCTATTCATCTTCTTTATCTTTCAGACTCCCTCTCTCCTCTCTCTCTTCAGACCCGCTCACACGCCACCGACCGCCGACAGCTGGAGAAGTGAGTTGACACCACCCACACCAGAAGGTGCGCGAAGTGCAGAACTTGCGATCTCTCTAAAGTTCCATCACCAAATGAAATCTTCTTCGTGGTCAAACCCTTGTTCAAAATTTGACGAAGTTGCTGCCGCCGATCACCGGTGATTTGACCGACAAAACCACCGGGAAATCGTTCGTCGGGTGCCAACTGTTGTAACACAAGTGTTCGTTTTCAGATTCGAGCCTTTGTGAGAGAGAAACGAAACGAAATTGGAACCATCGTTAAACCTTCATCGTTAGATCTACACCGATCCGTCGGGAATCCGAC
Organism: Acer yangbiense; assembly: GCA_008009225.1. NCBI lineage: Eukaryota > Viridiplantae > Streptophyta > Magnoliopsida > Sapindales > Sapindaceae > Acer > Acer yangbiense. Next base: position 67,822,834 of record CM017762.1, read on the forward strand.
GAAACTGATCGAGCCCACGAACTCAGCATCGTCCGATCTTCCAGATCCGATAATCGTCGGAGTCAACCGGTGCCGTTGAAGAAGCGCCGGTGCCATTGAAGGAATCCGATCTGAAAGAGAGAGAGGAGAGAGAGAGAATCTGGGAGATAGAGAAGATGAACAGAGGAGATGAGGTGGCTGAGAATTTTTTTTAATAGACACGTGTCACTCAGTGATTGCATCCGATGCACCACCCTCAGATTTCAGTGTAGTGCATCGGATGCACCAAGGTTTTTCTCGAAAATTAGACATTATAAATATTTTACTATTTTGATTTGTGATATTATGTCATTTAAGATCGGTTAATTTAATTGGTAATTTTTTTTGTAATTATTTATAGGAGATAATAATAATTATATAGTTTCATTCATATTATTGGTTTTGACAGTTTGATTACTATTTAAATTTATCATCATATAATTATGTAAAAAAAATATGGTTGTGAAATGAATGATGTTGATTAAAAGTGATCATGCACACATTCATTATTATTTTTTTTAATTTTTAATTTTTTTAAGATCCCATCAATTAAAATAAAAATATTGCTTAAACAATTTATGAAACTTAAATTATATAGACTTTAAGATCAATATCGAAATAATATACATTTTTTTTTAAGTATTACGCTGTTATATAAAATCGGAATTTTTATAGGAGCCGTAGGGCTTAAATCCGCAACCTTATAGTACATGTGTAAGATATTTACCGCTATACGGATCTCATTCCGTCGAAATAAAATATATGGTTTTTATTTTAGTGACACATGGAAAAACCAAACAGAATTAATTTTTCCGGTCAACATACAGAAAATTCAGAAAAGGCAGCTGAATTTGTAATTTTGACAATAAATGTTGTACACGGTGACTGTGAGCGCGTGAGCATAGCAAAATTAGCCACCACGTACGGCAAATAATATTAAAAATTAAATGTAACAGTGAAAAACAGTTTAGTTGAAGTCTTCAAAAATGAAATTATCAAAACGATTTCAAGATAAATTTTAATGTTATCTACTTTGAACACAAGTAGTTACACAACCCCACCAGGATCCCCACTAAAAGCCGCCATCTTTCTCTCTCTCTCTCTGTGACTCGTTAATATTTGCCTCAGCTTCCATTTGTTTATGACATATAGCTTGATTTGATCCATTAAAAGCTTTGAGGAAACATATACAGAATTCGATGAGGATGATGATGTTGAGACCACCACTACCTCCATTTTTGCTTCTGCTCTTTGCTTTCTTCTGGGTTTGTCTTGTTCATGTAGCTCAAGCTCAGACTAACACAACTCAGCCCACCACTGATCCAGAAGAAGGTATATATATATATATATACATATATGCTCTTGTATGCTAGTAATTATATGTCGAAGTTTTTGTTTTTGTTTATAAATTTAGCTAATTAGTGTGATTTTATTTGGAATTTAGATTTTATAGAAAATTTTGGTTGTACTACATGTTTTGTTGTACTAAAGTTGCAGAAAGTGTTTTGTTTTTAATTTTTCTTCCATTAGATCTTCATTTTCAGTTTTTTATTTTATTTTATTTTATTTTATTTTATTTATTATTATTATTTTATCAATCTCTGCCTTTGCCCCCTTTTTAGGAGGAATTGCATAAACATCCCTCGAGTTTGATAAAATTACACAGATATAGCAGTTTTGACTATATACACACAAACTTCCCTCAACATTTGTAAATTGTTTCATAAATATCACCTACTGTTAGATGGATCCATTAGTCAATGGTCAAGAAGTCAAAAATACCCTATATAAAAATTCATCTTAAAAAACAAAGTTTGTACAATTCCCCCTCGATTTAAAATTTATTTACTATTAAATTGTTTAAAAAACTATTTTTTTAATTGTAAAAATGCTTTTTTTTTTTCAGGTTTCAGATTGAAGATACATTTATGTTTTATAAAATATTTATATTTTTATATATTTTTATCTTCTTTTTTAATTTTTTAGTTTATTTAAAATAAAAATAAAGTGTATTTTAGACTTTTTACACTTATAACCATCGACTAACGGATCCATCTATCGGTATGTGATGTTTGTACAATAATTTTCAAATATTGAGCGGCGTTTGTGTGTCTATGGCCAAAACTGCCATATCTATGTAAATTTATCAAACCTAGAGCGTATTTGTGCAATTCCCCCTTTTTATAATGACAAGTTGTTTATGTGAAGTAAAGTGGTAGTAGCTTGTAAAATTTTAATGGAAAAGTTGTTATCTTTTTGGTCAAAAGATTGAAAATGTTTTGCAACTTGTGAATTTGATGACAGCGAGAACATTGAATTCAATATTTCAAAAATGGGGGATATTAGCTAAGGAACAATGGAATATTAGTGGAGAGCTGTGCAGCGGACAAGCCATCGCCACTGACACCTCCGACTTCGATTCCTTTTCTGGTCCCAACCCTTATATCAAATGTGTCTGTACTTACAACAACAACACTCTTTGCCACATTACCCGATTGTGAGTATTTGAATCTTTCCGAGTGGTGCTTCCAGCTCCGTTAATTGATTATATGTTGTGAAGAGTGTGATGATATATGTAGAATATATTGAATGATTAACCCACTTCATTGTCATTAAACACTCTCGGAAACTGTTTGATAATATGTGTGAATGAATATTAATAAAGTCGTAAAAGTGCTGCATTCATGCTAGGTTTGTTCGTGTTTGTTGGTCATAATTGATACAATTAAAATCAACTATACTTGGTTTATGGTATTAAAGTTATCGCCGCTGGGTTTGTGTAGCCTTGTTGTTCAGCACTTGATAGTTGATATACAAGTTTCGACACAAGTTCAACCCAAAAAATCCCTCTTTACTTTGTTTTTGGTGTAGAATTGTAACAGACTAGTGAATTTCAACAAATTTCCTCATTTACTTATAAGTTATAATTACATCAATTCACTTTCCATCACAACTCAATTTTGGATACTCCTACCAGCCATTTATTCATCACTTCACACAACTTGTCTTCTTACTGTTGCACTTTCGGAGAGCCGCATGCCCTGCACTTGCGATGTCAGGTTGAACTTGAAACATCAGCTCTTTTGGGAAGCCTTCGTGTTAGGCGCTCTCAGCATTAAAGTAAAAGTACTATGAATCTGTAGAATATATAGTTGTTTCCCTTCACGCTTGCTAACTGTATCTTTTCAGGAAAGTTTATGCACTAAATGTCGTTGGCGTGATCCCGGATGAGCTATGGACTTTGACTTTCCTCGTCAATCTGTATGGTTTCGTATTAATATTTATGTTTACTTGATTCTGCTTTTTTATTGGCTTCATTATATGCTAGCTAAGTTTGAGCTTGCACCATACCAAGAAGGCTATTTTCCAATATGATGATTGATCATTGTGTGTTCTTGAATAATCTGATTATTTTTGTTCTTCTGACAGGAACTTGGCCCAAAATTACTTGACAGGTCCACTGTCCGCATCTATTGGGAATCTGACTAGAATGCAATACTTGTAGGGTGATACTAATTTTGATGTTAAACCTATGGAAATGACAATTTGTAAGTATTACGTTTTCTGATGTTTACTTCATATTCTGATCAGCTCTGTGGGCATTAATGCGTTATCAGGGGATCTTCCAAAAGAACTTGGAAACATGACTGATATGAGATCATTGTAAGTTTTCCTATACCTTTTTCTTAACTCTACAATTTAACGAAATGGCAATTTGTTTTTACATCCTGTAGATAGTGACTGCCTACTCTGTATGCAACTTTCATTTTTGTTCTTTTGGTTTTGTTGCCTCGTAATCTAAGTAATAACGATTTTAGATTTCTGTTTCCACCAAAAATGGAAAAACAATGATCCCTGATATGTTACAATGTAGGCTCTTTAAATTAAGTAGTATATATTATTCATTGAAGCATATGAACCTCCATTACAACTCACAAATGATATACCTGTTAACAAAAACCAATGAAATGATATATCTGAATGTAATCTGTTGTGTAATTGCATTGCTAGCATCAAGGATATATATATATATATATATGTAATGTGAGTGAATCCAATTATGTAAATGTATTGATTTGACTTTTTTTTTTTTGTGTGTAGTGGTATTGGATCGAACAATTTCTCTGGCCCGTTACCGTCTGAACTTGGTAGCTGGACGAAATTAGAGCAACTGTAAGTTTTGATAGACTTTCTATTACATTATCAGTGCATAATTTTGCAAATATTGGTAGATTGAAATTTGGGAACCAATTTTAGCAGCCGCTTCACATAGTATTCTATAATTACGTGGCTCTCACTTCCCATATTTTATGTTGGAAAAACCATACCAAATAGTGATGTAATTCATTAAACTTCTTTAAATCGACAGTTATATCGATAGTTCTGGAGTTAGTGGTGAGATTCCTTCAACTCTTGCCAAATTACAGAACATGGCTACGGTGTAAGAACTCTTTGACTTTGTTAATCTCTTTGTAAAATAGATATTAATAGTATGCTGACCACAATTAGACATGAGTCAAATCTTATAGAAATGATTGTATTGTTATCAGGTGGGCTTCAGACACAAAACTTACCGGAAGGATTCCCGACTTTATAGGAAGAAATTGGTCAAAGCTTACTTCCTTGTGAGAAAAATCAACTTGAGTCATTGCAAGCTCAAGCTTTCTTATTACTATAAATTTAATTTCAAACACTGTACCTATAGGTTTTAAAACTGAGAATATTTTATAAATTTCTGCTCATATATGTCAATTGTAGGAGGTTTCAAGGAAACTCTTTTGATGGTCCCATACCATCATCCTTTTCCAATCTGAATCTGACGGATTTGTGAGTATCCACATTTCTTCTTTGCTTTTTTTGTAATACATTTTACAATATTCAAAGCTTATTCATCTGGTGAAATTAAAATGTAGGAGAATAAGTGGTTTATCCAATGGGAGCTCGACACTGGCATTTATGAAGAATATGAAGTCTTTAAGTTTCCTGTAAGGAATGCCATTTGAAGCTTTGATTTGAGGCGTTGTAATTCCTCATATAAACTTTCTGTTTAAAGCTTTGATAATTTTTTTCGGTAACATGTACCGCAGAGAACTAAGGAACAACAACATTTCTGATTCAATTCCATCCAACATTGGAGAATACCAGAGTTTGCAGCATCTGTAAGTTAATCCTTTTTGATGCTTTACTCTTTGAATACATGTTGGGTTGGATTTCAAACAGTTGTACCTATAAGTAGTTTATTGATTATTGGTCTTGAAAATCCGGGCTGATGGGAAATCCTATGGGCGTGCCCTCATATAAAATTTTATAAGAATATTATTAGTATCACTTAATCTTATCTTTCTTCATAATTCTTTATATTATTGCTGTAATGATATTATCAATTTAATTGATACTGCATGCTATTAGAACTGAGTCTAATCGTAGCTGGGAACACTTCAAAAATAGATCGGAAATTGTTTGTTTGTTTTGTGTGGGGCTGTTGATGTTGTTGCCTACATATTATTTTGTTTAATTGGTTCTCTGCACTTATTCTGTTGTTAGCTAATTTCATGTATCTTACAATTGTGTTATTGTAATATTTTTTTTTCTTTAGGGATTTGAGTTTCAACAATCTAGGTGGAGGCATTCCCGACTCGCTTTTCAATTTGAGTTCACTGGCTGACCTGTAATATACCAACTCTGCTTTACTATATTTGCTTCTCAATACACTCTCCTTAAATTTCTAAGATATAATGCATTTTCATTCTCAGGTTTCTTGGAAATAATAAGTTAAATGGTACCTTGCCTGCACAGAAGATTACAACTCTTCGCAACATGTAAGTACTTCTGACATATCATGTGTTCCACATCATCTTATTGCACCAAAAATAGAGTTTTCTAATATATAATATATGTGGAGTAACATTGCATGTTCTCTGAAACACCCAGTGTGCTAGTTCACTCGGACAAAAGGCTACACTTGCATTTGGATTAATCTACAATTTCATGTGTATCTAATAATTTCCTATGTCTTAGTTCTTTGTGCTCTCTGGTTTGCGGCTCCCCAATGTGAAAATGAAGTTTCTTTCTTTTATTTTTATTTTGACTGGAAAAGAAATAAAAATTCTTACCACCAGTAACCACTAGAATGATTTTCTCCACCCAATTATATCTTATGAGGACGGTTGCCTAAGCAAATGAAAATTTACTGTACACTTAAACTATGAGAGTGATTCTTCTCTTTTTTTTTGGGTAACAATGACATCCCTTGTCCTGATATCGGTTTTCTAGATCAGATTAAAATTTCTTTCTCATTGGGAAATATATATTAATATATCTACTTAGCATGCAACTTAAAACATGTGTGGGGTTCTTTAGAAAGCATGAGGAAGTTGAGGGTTTGGATGGCATCAAAAGCTTGTAGTAAAAGCCCAGTGTGACTAGAGCAATGCTGAAGTTTTACCGATCAGCAGCTTGTGTTGAAAATCTCCTCTCCATGCTTGCAGAGATGTGTCATACAACAATTTAATTGGTAGCTTCCCTTCTTGGATCAACCAATCGAATTTACAACTGTAAGACTTTAAATTTCATTTAAGTATTGTTTTTTATCATATTTAATATTTTTTCTAATTTGATTTCTCTAATACAATATTCATTTTACTCATCAAAGTAATATCAAGTAACTTCTCTCTAACAATCATTCAGTACTTTAATTTCTAACAAGGATTGCATTTGTTTTGCCGTGATGAAACTAACACCAGGTTTTGTGGGTTGCAATATGTAGGAACGTAGTTGCCAACAACTTAACAATAGACAGTTCTAACAGCAGCCTCAACAGGTGAGTTTCTATGATCGTGAGTTTCTATGATCTGTTCAGATGCTTGAACATCTCAATAAAGGTTTCTGAAAATGAATAATTTCTTGCATACATGTAATCTGAATGCTGACATATACTTAAGTTGTTGATTGTACATCATGAGAAGACTCTTAACATGCTAATTTGTCATCTCAAATATTTTGGAAAGACTTTTATTTGTGAAAAGTTACCAAATTACTTCCTGTACTCCTGAAACATATGACTCATTTTATCGGAAGTCTATTGTGCTTTTATAACCGGAAATTATGATAGATGATTTATATTTTTGAGTCTTTTTTAAATATGATACCTATTATGCTACAATCAGGAGATTTTGTTATTTCATAGGACTGGTTTCATCATAATGTACACGGTTAACTCATAATAATGCATGCATCAATATAAATGGATGTTTTAGTGTCCAGTTATTGGTTTTTGACATAATATCCAAGCTTTCCATCTAAGTGCATTCCTCTTCTTCCTGAAGTGCCTTGCCATCTGGGCTGAACTGTCTCCAACGGAACTTTCCTTGCAATCGAGGTTCAGGAATCTGTAAGTACAGCTTTCCCCTTCTTGTGATTTGAGGAAATATGAGACCAGGTTGCTCACCTGGTATACTCTTTTATGAGGAAAAAAGAGGGTTGCACTTTGACAATTGTGTAGACTCCGTGTGGTTACACCAATATAAAGCTTATATACCCCTCTTACTATGTAATAGCCTTCTTGTTTTGGTTATAAAACCCTTTCTTTACTTATGGTTTGTGCAACCTTCTAGTTGGAGAGTAAATTATTGTGAAGAGGGAACATGTGCACCAAAAGAACTTTCATGTGAGCATTTATTTATTAGTCAGTTTGAGTGAGAATTCTTATGATATGGAAAAATTTCGATAATCATTTGAGCCGGAATAGGAGTTATAAATTGAATTCCAGATGTCATGAGATATAACTGTTAATGTTTTTTGAACTATTACAGTATAACTGTTAAGTTTATGAGGCTTTGCTTGCATACATAGCTAAAAGGAATGCATTCTATCAAATGACTTATTATAATCCAGGCATAATATATCATTTCTGCCTAATAAAGAAATTAATAACTTGGTCAAGTAAAGAATCAAGTGCAATTTAGTGCACAAGAGGACATTGGGAGATGCATATTTGAAGTTCATACATTCGAAACCTTTTCTGGACTTGCTTTAACAAGTAGCTCTCTTATGTGCTGTGCAGATTATAACTTTTCGATTAAGGCTGGTGGTCCACAGATTACGTCTTCTGATGGTATTGTATTCGAGAGGGACAATGAAACTCTTGGTCCAGCATCATATTTTGTGACTGACACAAGAAGATGGGGGGTGAGTAATGTTGGATCTTTTGCTGAGAACAATAATCCCCAGTACAAAATTTCTTCTTCATCTCAATTCACAAATACGCTAGACTCGGAGGTTTTTCAGACTGCAAGAGTCTCAGCTTCATCACTAAGATACTATGGTTTAGGCCTTGAAAATGGCGAGTACAATGTGACCCTCCAGTTTACAGAAATGTCTATTTTAGATACTACTACATGGGAAAGTGTTGGGAGGCGTGTATTTGATATCTATATTCAGGTATGTATTATACTTTGAACTTGTTTGAGGTACTCTTATGTTTCTTTCTGATCTTATTCTCTTTACCGACTTTTAATTCCTTGACATTAACGTCATTTACATAATAAACCACCAATTTGATAAAAAGGGTTGGTGAACATTAAAGTCAAGTGATTATTACTGTACTAGTAAATTATAATTGATCATCGAAGTTTTCTTTTCTGTGATTGGTTTAAGTATCATGGAATAGAGAATAATTCCCCAGTTTGTTTTCGTATCATTATGAAATGGCCACTCAAACAAGACGTGTTTCTTACCGATAATATATTGACAAATTATTTACTTTTTTTTTTTTGCTGGTTGAATCTGTCCTGGCAACTGCCTCACCTACATATCACATATCACTATGATTTATATCGATGAATTCTCAAGTCCCAAGTAAATATTTTCTGAAAACAAATTTCCAAAGGGTAATGCTCAGGTTAAGAGCGATGATTGTACTTCATGAATCTGTTTATTGCACGAACTTGTATTCTGTTTCCTGAATCCTAATAGGTTTCTCCTTTTATTTATTGTTATTTTATGTTTGAGTTTTGAATCTGTTTATTGCAGGGAAATCGTGTTCAGAAGGATTTTGACATAAAAAAGGAAGCAGGTGGAGTCTCAAAAAGAGCTGTTCAGAGACTATTCACAGCTCGGGTATCAGAAAACTACCTTGAAATCCATCTGTTTTGGGCAGGAAAAGGGACTTGCTGCATTCCTGTCCAAGGTACATATGGACCTTCTATTTCTGCCATCAGTGCTATACCAAGTAAGCAAATTTCTTTCTTCTTTTCTTTTTAAAGTTTTGTTGCGATGTGATAATAAGTTATGACTACTGAACTCTGAATCTGATACAGATTTCAAACCTTCCGTAAGTAACATTCCTCCAACTCCAACCAGTCCTAAGAAGAATAGAACAGGTCTAATTGCGGGAATTGTTGTTGGCATTGGGCTTTTAAGCTTACTATCCATTATCGCAATTTTGTGGATTGTTCGAATAAGGAATAGGCCAAGAGATGATGATGAAGGTAAAACAAGCAATCTCGCTTTATATGTATGATAGCAGTCCAATTTCCAAACTCAGAACACATTTTCTGGATATAAATATGCTGTTGTTTGCTTGCATGCGATTCTAGTCCTTGTCAATGTTGGCATTTGGCCAAATGTCTTAAAATCAAGATTCTGCAGGACTCATCGAGTTTTCTTTAATCACAAAATGTTCTTAACCAAATTGCTTTCTGGTCCTTGAATTTTGCAGTGCTTCTAGGGATAGATGCTAAACCATACACTTTCAGTTATTCTGAACTGAAGACTGCTACAGAAGACTTTAGTCCTGCAAATAAACTTGGAGAGGGAGGATTTGGAGCAGTTTATAAGGTATGTCACCATTCAAATCAGTAAATGGTCCTTGAGCGAAACTCATTTCCATAAAATTGATTATCTGGTTACACAATTATAACCATAGCCATAATTTAATTTTAGCATAAGCTGCAACATGAGTATGAAAGGTAATATGTGGCAGATTTTCAAAATTATAATATTTCTGACCCATTTAATTGGAACCTTTCACTCCATAGGGAAAACTTAGCGATGAAAGGGAAATCGCAGTAAAACAATTGTCTGTAGCATCTCACCAAGGGAAGAGCCAATTTGTTGCAGAAATTGTTGCTATATCTGCAGTGCAGCACCGTAACCTTGTCAAACTATATGGATGTTGCATTGAGGGATCAGAACGACTCCTTGTTTATGAGTATCTTGAGAACAAGAGCCTGGATCAAGCATTATTTGGTATGAGAATAACATTTATGCTGTATTATTGATTTTCTTTGGAATACTTTCAGTGTGGAAAACTTTGTTGAATTTTCTATATGATTTTCATGAATCAGGAGAAACGAGTTTGAATTTCAACTGGTCAACGCGTTACGATATTTGCTTGGGAGTTGCAAGAGGTCTAGCTTATCTTCATGAGGAGTCGAGGCTTCGAATCATACATAGAGATGTGAAGGCCAGTAATATTCTACTTGATTATGAGCTCAACCCAAAAATTTCAGATTTTGGTTTGGCGAAACTCTACGATGACAAGAAAACCCACATAAGCACCCGTGTTGCAGGGACAATGTAAGATTATGAAAAGTCCACCTCATTTTTCTACCTAGATTTGTTTATTTTGGTATATATTAAGTTCCTTTGGACAAACATGTAATGATCTCTTGTCACCGCACAGTGGATATCTTGCACCGGAGTATGCCATGCGTGGACATCTTACAGAGAAGACTGATGTGTTTGCCTTCGGAGTTGTTGCACTAGAGATTGTTAGTGGAAGACCAAACTCAGATTCAAGTTTGGATGAAGAGCAAGTGTATCTTCTTGAATGGGTATGAATGATATTTCGGTACCCCATTTACTTTCATATCAATCATCCTCTTAAACTACATTGTCGTAATTCCTATATTTTCTTGCTTCTTAGGCTTGGAATCTACACGAGAACAACCGTCAAGTTGAACTAGTAGACTCGAGATTACCAGAATTCAACGAGGAGGAGGTAAAACGAATGATAGGAGTAGCTCTTTTATGTACCCAGACATTGCCATCTCTGCGGCCGCCAATGTCCCGTGTTGTCGCTATGCTGTGTGGAGATATGGAAGTGAGCACTGTAACTACAAAGCCAGGATACTTGACTGATTGGAAATATGATGACACTACCACTACCGGCAGCTTCACGAGCAGTACTGATAAGGCAACCATAGGAACTGAATATAATAGCAATTTCACCTCTTCTTCAACAACTGTGGTGGCTGATGCTCAACGTTCACCAGCAAATGTTACCAAACCCATTCTCCATGACATTATTGGAGACGGTAGGTGATGATGAAAAATGTTCTTTTGCTTCACTATTCTTTCTGTTTTTTTTTTCTTTCTTATCGAGAAAAATTGTGAGCTAAACTACTATATTCCTGGATTTCTGATTTGTATATAATTATAGTTACACTACACAAGGAGAATAATTGTTTGTAACAATTAAATTTTACTCTTTATATATCAATTTTGAATTTTTGGCCTATTAATGTTGAATAAGAAAAGATGATTTCTTATGTTTTGGTGGTTGTTCATGTTAGTAACCATAGACCTCAAATGTTAAGTTTATACTTACGTAAACACATATTCAAATTCATAACAAAATCAGAAATAAATATAAATTCAAGCTCGTGTGGGTAAGTAATAGTATTAAAGAACTCCACAGTTGACATACAATGTAGACAGACAAATCATATATCGAGTATTCGACATAATCCAACTAACTCAATCAATCTTATATCCACTTCAATAAAATTGTATATTCATTAACCCTTCACCAAATTAAAAATGTATATTCTTTCTCGTCTCTCAAATTTATAATAATTGCAAAAGAAAAAAAAAATGTAAAAATATAGAAATAAGTGGTTAAAAATCAACTACAAGTTTTGGTGATCTTTGCTTTTTTTATACTGGGTTTGCATATTTGGTTGGGGTTAATGTTAATAACCTCTCCTCACCTTTCAACTATTATTAGATGGATAGGTAAATATGCGTTTATTTTAACAACATCCCCTGAGTTCTAACAGCAGTTAGTATTCCGTTAATTTGACTTGAGTTGACCAAATAAAGGACTATTATGCCCTTAGCATATCGTGAAAGTGTCTTTTATATCCCCAAAAATCTATTTTCTCTCTTCTTCTATCAACAATTTTTTTTTCCTGATCATATTTGATTATATATCTACTACATTGAACATTCTGGAAAAATAAATTCAAAAAAAAAAAAAAAATGAAAAAACTTGATGGCAGATCTCCACCGTCCGATGGCATCGCGATCAGCAGATCACCACCGTGCGATTGAGATATTTCAATCTGACAGTGGAGGCACGCCATTTTCATCAGGTGGAGATATGCAGATCTCAGATCTCCATGACACGATGAAGATGAGGAGGACGAAGAGGGAGCAGACGTCGGCGACCTCAACCATCGTCGACTCTATTATCAACAATCCCACCGTCGTCGACAACTCAACCGTCGCCGACTCCTCCACCACACATCACCTTAATTTTTTTTTCTTTTTGAGTTGAACAACAATAACTAAACACAACTGCAAATCCAACTAAAACCCACTCTAAATCAAACCACAAAGAGAAAGGAAATAGAAGGGATAGAGAGGATGGAGAGAGGCGGAGACTAAGAAAAAAAAAAGAGAGCCAGAGATGACTGATGAGGAAGGCCGTGAAAGAGGGAGATAAAAGGGATGGATTTTGTTTTTCAAACTCTTTTTTTGTTTTTTTTTTTTGTTTTGGAATTTACAAGTATGCCCCTACCACTTAACAGAACAATTAACTCCGTTAAAACTCAGGGGATGTTATTAAAATAAACACATCTTTATCTATACATCCAACAATAGTTGAAAGGTCAGGGAGGTTTGTAAAATTAAACTCCGAATTTATGTAATAATATAATATTTTTTAAAAAATTAATCGGTAAAATTATTGTAATTATTTATAGGAGATAACAATAATTATATAGTTTCATTCGTACTATTGGTTTTGACAATTTGATTTCTATTTGAATTTATCATCATATAATTATATTAAAAAAAATTCAAATTTTTTTTAAAAGGTAGATGACTCGAATCTGTAACCTTTTGGTGCAGGTGTGAGGACTCTTAACTCATAACCTGTAACCAAAAAATTCGGAATTTACTACCAGATGAATCTCGTCATGTCAAAATAATATACATTCAATTTTGCGCGTCACAAAAAAAAAAAAAAAAAAACAGTTCCCTGAATGGAATTTGTCAAATATAAAAACCAAAACAGAATTAATTTGTCCGGTCCACATACAGAATATTCAAAAAAGGTGACTGTGAGCGCGTGAGCATGGCAAAATTAGACACCACGTAATAAATGTATTTAAAGTCTTCAAAAATCAAAACGATTTCAAGAATTTGTAATTTTAATGTTGTCAACTTTGAACACAACCACACCCCTGAGTCTCATTAATATCTGCCTCAGCTTCCATTTATTTATGATATATAACTTGATTTGATCCATTAAATGCTTTGAAGAAACATATACAGAATTCGATGAGGATGATGATGAGGATGATGAGACCACCACTACCTCCATTTTTGCTGCTGCTCTTCGCTTTCTCCTGGGTTTGTCTTGTTCATGTAGCTCAAGCTCAGACTAACCAAACTCAGCCCACCACTGATCTAGAAGAAGGTATATATAATTATATATACATATATGCTCTTGTATGCTAGTATTTATATGTGGAAGTTTTTGTTTTTGTTTATAAATTTAGCTAATTAGTGTGATTTTATTTGGAATTTAGATTTTATGGAAAATTTTGGTAGTACTACATGTTTTGTTGTACTAAAGTTGCAGAAAGTGTTTTGTTCTTAATTTTTCTTCCATTAGATGTTCATTTTCATGTCAATTGTTACTTGAATTATGTATACTTTCTCAGTTTTTTTTTTTTTTTTTATCAATCCCTGCTTTTTCCCCTGTTTTTATTATTTTATAATGACAAGTTGTTTGTCAAATAAATTGGTTGTTACTTGTAAAATTTTAATGGAAAAGTTGTTATCTGTTTGGTCAAAAGTTTGAAAATGTTTTGCAACTTGTGAATTTGATGACAGCGAGAGCATTGAATTCAATATTTCAACAATGGGGGAAATCAGCTATTCAGGATCAATGGAATATCAGTGGAGAGCCTTGCAGCTCAGCTTTGATAACAATGTTTACAACCCTTTTATCAAATGTGTCTGTACTTACAACAACAACACTCTTTGCCACATTACCCAATTGTAAGTACCGAATCTTTCCGAGCGGTGCTTCCAGCTCCGTTAATTGATTATATGGTGTGAAGAGTGTGATGATATATGTAGAATTTATTGAATGATGTACCCACTTCATTTTCATTAAACATTCTCGAAAACTGTTTGATAATATGTGTGAATGAATATTACTAAAGTCGTAAAAGTGCTGCATTCATGCTAGGTATGTTCGTGTTTGTTGGTCATAATTGATACAATTAAAATCAACTATACTTGGTTTATGGTATTAAAGTTATCGCCGCTGGGTTGTGTAGCCTTTTTGTTCAGCACTTGATAGTTGATATACTAGTTTCTACACAAGTTCAACCCAAAAGTTCCCTCTTTACTTTGTTTTTGGTGTAGAATTGTAACAGACTAGTGAATTTCAACAGATTTCCACATTTACTTATAAGTTATAATTACACCAATTCACTTTCCATCACAACTCAATTTTGCATACTCCTACCAGCCACTTATTCATCACTTCACACAATTTGTCTTCTTACTGTTGCACTTTCGGAGAGCCGCATGCCCTGCACTTGCGATGTCAGGTTGAACATAAAACATCAGCTCTTTTGGGAAGCCTTCGTGTTAGGCGCTCTCAGAATTAAAGTAAAAGTACTATGAATCTGTAGAATATACAGTTGTTTCCCTTCACGCTTGCTAACTGTAAGATTTTCTTTTCAGGAAAGTTTATGCACTAAATGTCGTTGGTGTGATCCCGGATGAGGTATGGACTTTGACTTTCCTCACCAATCTGTATGGTTTCGTATTAATATTTATGTTTACTTGATTCTGCTTTGTTATTGGCTTCATTATATGTAAGCTAAGTTCGAGCTTGCACCATACCCAGAAGGCTATTTTCCAATATGATGATTGATCATTGTGTCATTTGTGTGTTCTTGAATAATCTGATTATTTTCGTTCTTCTGACAGGAACTTGGGCCAAAATTACTTGACAGGTCCACTGTCTGCATCTATTGGGAATCTGACTAGAATGCAATACTTGTAGGGTGATATTAATTTTGATGTTAAACTTATGGAAATGACAATTTGTAAGTATTACGTTTTCTGATGTTTACTTCATATTCTGATCAGCACCGTGGGCATTAATGCGTTATCAGGGGAGCTTCCAAAAGAACTTGGAAACATGACTGATATGAGATCATTGTAAGTTTTCCTATACCTTTTTCTTAACTCTATTATTTAACGAAATGGTAATTTGTTTTTACTTACTGTAGATAGTGACTGCCTCCTCCGTATGCAACTTTCATTTTTGTTCTGTTGGTTTTGTTGCCTCGTAATCTTTAAGTAATAATGATTTTAGATTTCTGTTTCCACCAAAAATGGAAAAACATATGAACCTCCATTACAAATCACAAATGATAAAACCAATGAATTGATATGTATGAATGTAATCCATTGTGAAAGTGCATTGCTATCATCAAGGATATGTGTATATATATATATATATATATAATGTGAATGTGAATCCAATTATGTAAATACATTGATTTGACTCATTTACTTTATTTTTTTGTGTGTAGTGCTATTGGATCAAACAATTTCTCTGCCCGTTACCGTCTGAACTTGGTAACTAGACAAAATTAGAGCAATTGTAAGTTCCTATAGACTTTCTATTACATTATCAGTGCATAATTGTGCAAATATTGTTAGATTGAATTTGGGGGAACAATTTTAGCAGTTGCTTCACACAGTATTCTATCATTACATGGCTCTTGCTTCCCTTATTTTATGTTGGAGAAACCATACCAAATAATTATATAATTCATTAAAATTCTTTAAATTGACAGTTATATCGATAGTTCTGGAGTTAGTGGTGAGATTCCTACAACTTTTACCAAATTACCGAACATGGCTACAGTGTAAGAACTCTCTGACTTTGTTAATCTCTAATTGAGATTTTTGTAAAATAGATATTAATAGTATGCTGACCACAATTAGACATGAGTCAAATCTTACAGAAATGATTGTATTGTTATTAGGTGGGCTTCAGACACAGAACTTACCGGAAGGATTCCCGACTTTATAGGAAATTGGTCAAAGCTTACTTCCTTGTGAGAAAAATCAACTTGAGCCATTGCAAGCTCAACCTTTCTTATTACTATAAATTTAATTTCAAATACTGTACCTATAGGTTTTAAAACTGAGAATATTTTATAAATTTCTTCTCATATATGTCAATTGTAGGAGGTTTCAAGGAAACTCTTTTGATGGTCCCATACCATCATCCTTTTCGAATCTGAATCTGACGGATTTGTGAGTATCCACATTTCTTCTTTGCTTTTTTGTAATACATTTTACAATATTCAATGCTTATTCATCTGGTGAAATCAAAATGTAGGAGAATAAGTGGTTTATCCAATGGGAGCTCGACACTGGCATTTATGAAGAATATGAAGTCTTTAAGTTTCCTGTAAGGAATGCCATTTGAAGCGCTCTGATTTGAGGTGTTGTAATTTATCATTTACATTTTCTGTTTTTTTTTTTTTTTTTCTTCTTTGATAATTTTTTTTGGGTAACATGTACCGCAGAGAACTAAGGCCCTGTTTGATTTTTCCACTTAACACTGAATGGTACTTAATGTGTTTCATTCAATTATTTTGTTTGATTTTTTAAGTGTTAAAATCACTTAATAAACCCTAAAATCACTTGTTTTGAAAAGTGAAAATTTTTCACTATTCACTTAACACAAATCCAATAGAATTTAATGCAAAGTTTTACATCCAAAACTATCCTTACTAATTTAATCTATTTCCAAAACTTACCACTTGGTCTATAATGTTTTTATTTTATTTTATTTTATTTTTTTACATGGAATCTATAAAATATATAATTATCCAAGTTTATTCCAAATCAATTAAAGAATAAATTATACACCCGAAGTAGATTGCTAATAAGAACATATTGAAGAACTTATGGCTGGGCGTTTTGTGTTTTTGTGGCTGCCCTATTTTTGCTTTTTTGTTGTGGTGTGGTTGGGTTGTTTTTGTTTTTCCTTTCAATAAAGCTGCTGTTTCAAATATTGAATCTGTCCTGGCAACTGCCTTACCTACATATCACATATCACTATGATTTATATCGATGAAATCCCAAGTAAATATTTTCTGAAAACAAATTTCCAAAGGGTAATTCTCAGGTTAAGAATGATGATTGCACTTCATGAATCTGTTTATTAAAAACTTGTATTCTGTTTTCTAATCCTAATAGGTTTCTCCTTTTATTTATTGTTGTTTTATGTTTGAGTTTTGAATCTGTTTATTGTAGGGAAATTGTGTTCAGAAGGATTTTGACATAAAAAAGGAAGTAGGTGGAGTCTCAAAAAGAGCTGTTCAGAGACTATTCACAGCTCGGGTATCAGAAAACTACCTTGAAATCCACCTGTTTTGAGCAGGAAAAGGAACTTGCTGCGTTCTTGTCCAAGGCACATATGGACCTTCTATTTCTGGCATCAGTGCTATACCAAGTAAGCAAATTTCTTTCTTCTTTTCTTTTTAAAGTTTTGTCGCGATGTGATATTAAGTTATGACTACTGAACTCTGAATCTGATACAGATTTTATACCTTCCATAAGTAACATTCCTCCAACTCCAACCAGTCCTAAGAAGAATAGAACATGTCTAATTGCGGGAATTGTTGTTGGCGTTGGGCTTTTAAGCTTACTATCCATTATCGCAATTTTGTGGATTGTTCGAAGAAGGAATAGGCCAAGAGATGATGATGAAGGTAAAGCAAGCAATCTTGCTTTATATGTATGATAGCAATCCAATTTCCAAACTCAGAACACATTTTCTGGATATAAATATGCCGCTGTTTGCTTGCATGCGATTCTAGTCCTTGTCAATGTTGGCATTTGGCCAAATGTCTTAAAATCAAGATTCTTCAAGACTAATCGAGGTTTCTTTAATCACAAAATGTTCTTAACCAAATTGCTTTCTGGTCCTTGAATTTTGCAGTGCTTCTAGGGATATATGCTAAACCATACACTTTCAGTTATTCTGAACTGAAGACTGCTACAGAAGACTTTAGTCCTGCAAATAAACTTGGAGAGGGAGGCTGGATTTGAAACAGTTTATAAGGTATGTCACCATTCAAATCAGCAAATGGTCCTTGAGCGAAACTCATTTCCACTTTCGGGTTCGAAATTTGAATGTCACTATTTGGAGGGGTTTTTGTAAGAATAGCACCACTTTAATAATGTAAGTTTAAAAGGCACCAATCTTGGTGACCAGACAAAAATACCCTCATTTTTGTCTGTTTGTGTGTTTTGAAACGTGAGAGAAAAAACTTGAGAGAGAGAGAACAGTTGTGAGAGAAGTTATCGGCGCAAGAAATCCGGCCAAAAAAGCGACGGCGAATCACCGGCGGTGGTGCTACAGTACCCCTCTCGACTCCAAGCATCCAGTGGTGAGTTGAACTTTCTCTCTCACGCGTGTTGTTGTTGTTAATTTGATTTGCGTTTGATGTTTGGTGTTTAGTTAGACATATAGATTAGGTTTGATTAGATTTTTTGTTCATTAGGTTTGTTTGATTAGGTTAGGTTAGGGTTTAAAGTTCTGTAAAAATTTTGTTGAAGACGATGAATAGAACATTCTTCGAGCCTTTTAAACCTTCATCCGAGCCTTTTCCGAGCCTTTTAAACCTTGGTTCGAGCCTTTTCCGATCCTTTTCAACCTTCATCCGAGCTTTTTAAGTAATGTGATTAGGTTTTCTGTAATTTTTCATTTCCGAGCCTTTTAAACCTTTCTCCGAGCCTTTTCCGAGCCTTTTAAACCTTCATCCGAGCCTTTTAAAGAATATGATGTAGGTTTTTGAAATTTGAATCTCGAGCCTTTTATACCTTCATCCGAGCCTTTTCCGAGCCTTTTAAACCTTCATTCGAGCCTTTTAAAGAATATGATGTAGGTTTTTATAATTTGAATCTCCGAGCCTTTTAAACCCTCATCCGAGCTTTTTAAACCTTCATTCGAGCCTTTTAAAAAATATGATGTAGGTTTTTGTAATTTGAATCTCCGAGCCTTTTAAACCTTCATCCGAGCTTTTTACATAATTTTTCAAGCCTTTTTATAAAGTCTCCAAGCCTTTTTATTAATAGTACCCGATCCTTTTCATTAAGTCTCCGAGACTTTTGAACCTCACTCCGAGCCTTTTCTTAGAGTCTCCGTGACTTTTATTTTGAAGTGTCCGAGCCTTTTCATGAAGTTATATATATTATTATTATTATTATTATTTTTTATGTGAATATGCAGATGAGGAATCCACTGAAAGATTTTCTGAAAACTCGAGCGGATGAAAGGTACCCGGGGAAAATAACTCGGCATGACCATTTCGGTCACCTTAGAGATATCAAAAATGCACTTAACAGTGTACCTGAAGATCTTACGGTCGAAGAACAACGTCGGTACACTGAGTCGTGTTTTGGAGATTTCCTTCGGATGCAGCACAACATGAAGTTTTCAGCTGGCATTGTTCATCGATTGCTTATTCGTGAGTTGCATCACGACGGGCCGGAAGATGAGATGAGATTTCTTTTAGGAAAGCATTCGGTCCGGTTCTCGAAGGTTGAGTTCTGTTTGATCACTGGATTGAAGTTCGGATAACTTCCCGACACGTCGACCTATGATGTGGTACAAAATGGCTTACATCAGCGGTACTTTGAGGGTCGAGACGAGGTCGAGTTTGGAGAGCTGAGAGCCGTTGTACGGACCGGTGTTTTTGCTGAGCAGTACGATGCGGTTAAGCTATGCTTACTGTATATGCTTAACTGGATACTAATGGGTTTGGACGAGAGAGAGAAAGTCCCATTATGGCAGTTTCGCCTAATCGAGGACTTGGACGCTTTTGATGCATTCCCGTGGGGTGCGCACGTGTATAGGCAATCTATTTCTGTGTTCAAGCATGCGTTGGATGGTCGTCGGGAACAGTTCGAAAAAAGACAGCGAGAAAAGGGCGTTGAAGTACACAGGGTGGAGACGTACAACATATATGGTTGTACTTATGCACTATTGGTAAGAATTTAGAATTTGATTCCATACTTTAATTGTATTTTTTATTTTCATATGATTGATGTGTTTGATTATTATTGTACTTATCTATTACGCAGATATTTGCTTTTGAGGTTATCCCCGATCTTGCCATTGAAGATTGTGGGACCCGTAGGGAAATTGAGCTATCCCCCCATATTCTAAAATGGGAGTTGAGTCAGTGACCGAGGGGGGATAAGTTGGATTCCATTTTCATTGAACGGGTAAGTATCTATTATGTTAACGTTAATAGTTAATAGTATGTATGCGATTACAAATGGTCTAACATTGATTTCAGATGTTTGCGAGGGTGAAATTGGTGCCGACACATGTAGAGCTGGCTAAACGGTACTATGAGGGCATTGAGGAGGGAGGCAGTTTGTATGATGGCGATGTCGATGCCGACCACCGTACGACTACCGAACCCAGTGATACTGAGGGTCCGTATTCGAGACCCAGTGATACTAAGTATCCGCATTCGGGACCCAGTGATACAGATGGTTCTGATGTGGAGGGTTGCAGTAGGAGTCCCGTGAGGCATAGGCGGGTTCGATTTGTGTTGCCCACAGAGCCTCGACCTAAAGGTCACTCACGACGAGGCATCGGAGGGCATCCAGAGGTACGTAAAAGTAGTTACACCGCAGTATTTAATCTGAAAGCAGTTGGAAACTTTTAGTACTCACAATGTGTTTATTTTTTTTTCATTTCAGGACCGTAAGTATACTGAATTGCTGGATGTGTTTCGAGAGTTACGAGACAAAGTGCAAAGAACTGACAAAAAGCGAGATCAACAGCATCAGGAGTTGCTGGATTTGATTCGGGGTCTTCAGGGTTCGACGTCGCAGACGCCTACTGAAGGCAGACGGTCCGATGACCCACCATTTGATGACCCGTCGATGGATGACCAAGACCGACACTTCAGTGATAGAGACTGGACTGGTAGTCATCAGTACGGAGCAGACTTACAGACTGGGCGTCAGCTGCACCCCAGTACGCAGACAGTGTCTGATCAGCAGGGGCTAGGTGTGGCACCAAGAGAGGAGGTTACTGGTGGTACTGATGACACTGAGACAGCACATATGGAGATAGAGCAGGTACCTCATCAAGTATTACCAGACCCTATTGTTCATCCCCAGGACTTGGGACAGGGTGCCTCCATGCTGCGCACCCCTCTGGTTGATCCCAGTGCAGCGCATCCCTCCATTCATTCCACGGGGATAAAGTTCCTCAGTCCTGACGCACTCATCGGGTCTATCCCAGCAGGGCTTACCCCTGCAGGTGATCCACGAGGACAGAGTTCCTTCATACAGAGCACCCTTGTAGGCGATCCTCGAGGACAAAGTCCCTCCATACAGAGCACCCCTGCTGGCGATCCACGGGGACAGAGTTCCTCTATACAGAGCCCACGTTTGGTGGATCCCCGTGGTTTGGATCGGAGTCCCCCACCCCTTCAGCGTCAGGATCGGGTTTGCAGGCGAGGTTGGCAGGAGCGGAGCCCATACACTGACCCTTGTCGGCCGAAGAGGGCAAGGACTATGCCACAGCCACCGCATGTATGGGCGCCCCACGAACTGGTAGATCCTGATTACCTAGCGGCGTACCAAGCGTACAAGAGGAACACGACGGGGGAATTGTAAGTATAATCGTAGATATTACAATCTCTGTATTTATTTTGAAACAGTTTAGTAAAACTGACTTGACTTGGTTATCTAACTTCTTCAACAATTATGCAGGCGTGATGTGGATCTACACTTGCCAGTCGATGTCCTTTGGTTCCACCGTTTTCAAAGCAACTTTATGGAGTTGGAGGATACGGTTTGTTCATAACTGTAATATATGTATATGTTGTTACAAAAATTGTACAATCCTAACAAATAAAAATGTTCAAACTTTCAGCACATTGACGCGTACTTGAAGATTCTGCGGAAGCGTCAGCGATCATTTCCCATTGTCTACGGTCTGAGGATCAACATACTGGATTCACAGTTTTATGTAAGTGTTTAAATTGTACGATATTTGCTTTTGCATTGATGTGTTTCATACATCTATAACCTAACGTTTTTGTACAGTCATGGTTATGTAACCGCTGGGACAGGAAGATGGAAAGTGGGTCTGATAGACCCCGTACATGTTGGTCTTCACAGAAGCAGAAGTGGACCGAAGAAGACCTTACGGTGGCACGTGGGCAGCTCCCGCTAGGAAACATACCATGGCACAATGTGGACTCTGTGAGTGTTTATTTTACATGTTTTACAGGTTGGTTTTGAAAACTAAATGTCACACTGATTGCACAATGTTGAAACACCTGCAGGTTCTGATTCCGTGCAATCTTGGACGTACGCATTGGGCCCTGGCCAGCCTTGAACTCACAACAGGGAATCTTTACCTTTTTGACTCGTACAGACAGGAGGTTCCATTCAGCCACAGGAAAATACAGCTGGCGTGCTTACGGTATTTTTTACCCTCGATGCTGCATGCGGTGAAATTTCACGAGCGTAGACGGATGGGTGATATGACGTACTGCAAGACTATTAGGGCATTCACTTTTTATTGTGTGTCTGCAGACCGTGTGCCACAACAGGACACAGGGTATGACTGTTTCAAAATATGATTTTATCCCAATTCGTTTTCATATAATTCCATTCTAACGGTCGTTCATGTGGTGAATTGTAGGGGTAACTGTGGTGCTCATACTTTAAAATTGATAGAGTATCTGGCGGCGAACATGGATTCTTTTGACTGGTCGGAAAAAGATATGACCACCATTCGAGAGAAGATGGCTGTGGAGGTTTTTTGTAACTCGAAGGACTGGTCTTCGAGATAGTGATTTAGTTTATGTACATAACATTTCAGTAATGAAAAAAAATCATTTGTTTTTCTTTTTAAGTGTTTGCAATTAACAAAGGATCCAGTATGACATTACACAAACAACTAAATTCAAATCAATTTCAGAAAAAAATAAAAATAAATTATTCAACATAAAACCATAGTATCGAGCATGGTTCCCAAAGTCTGAACGATGTTGGAACACGTTAGCAATCACAAGCTTTTCTCCAACATAAAATCAATCATATTAGTTCTACATAAAAGCATAAGAACCAAGGGTCTCATAAAACAATTGTATCAATCATGGTTCCCAAAGTCTAAACGATGTTGGAACACGTTAGCAATCACAAGCTTTTCTCCAACATAAAATCAATCATATTAGTTCTACATAAAAGCATAAGAACCAAGGGTCTCATAAAACAATTGTATCAATCATGGTTCCCAAAGTCTGAACGATGTTGGAAGACATCAAGTTGGAGACATGTTTCTCAATCATAAGCTTTTCTGGTGGCAATTCGTCTTCCTCTTATACTGCCTTGTTATGTTTGATCGTCTTCCTCTTGTACGGCTCCATTCATTCCATTGGCGTGTCCTTCTGAGGGCATGTTTGTTTGTTGTGTCCTACTGTGTGACATATGCTACACTTGCGATGGTAATCATCGGGGACAATTGTCCTAGGACCTTCATTAACCATAGGTGGATTCGAACACCGCCTGCTATTATGTCCTGGTTGTCCACATCTTCTACACGACTGTGTGGTTGTCCTCTCCGAAGACGATGCGTGTCGACCCTCCATGGGGCGACCTGATTGTCTCTTTGTCTTTGGATTTAAAACCACCCGCGCTGCGATATCGGATGGAACCACCTATGAAGAAGGATGGCCAACATGCATAATAGGAATCGAGTATGCATCAATAAGTGTCTCCCTCTTGTAGTAGTCCAGACACAGAGATGTGAAATCCAAGTTCCGCTCCCTGAAACAATGAAAACAGTGAGACTGACATTTGGTTATAGAAAAGCGTTAAATGTAACTTGTCATGTACCTTGCCGCTGCGAGTGCGTGTGAACAAGGTAAAAAGTCCATTTAGAATTTGTTGCACGTGCAAGTCTTCCGGGCTAAGTTAACCGTCCACTGTTTTCCCTTGTGTTTGACGGAGAATATGTTCCAGTCAACTGCATTTACGGTCATATAACAGCATTTCTCGACCCATTTCTGGATCACCCCATGTGCAGCGTCGGTCAATCGATGACGCATGGACTGTGCAGCTGTATGACGATCGTGAAACCACTTCTGAAGCATATTCCTAATGAACTCTGCTAGTGTCATTAGTGGCAGTTGGCGTGCAAATTTTAAGCATGAGTTGATGCACTCTGCAACATTTGTGGTCATCAACCTGTACCTTCTTTGGGGACAGTGAACGCGGGACCACTTGTGTGGATCGGCATCAATGGCATAATCGTATGCACCCTTGTGTAGCTTACGTAACTCCTCCATGTGGCGATCGTATTGGATTTCACTGTACGACCGAGCAGCACTATCCATTATATCGGTAACATCCTTTCTGTGGAATCGATTCTTTATATTTTCACCAAAATACCAGCAACATATGGTATGGGTTGCATAAGGGAACACTTTAGAAATCCCTGCTTCAATGCTTGCATGACGATCGGAAATGAAAACCAGATCATCTATATGACCAAGGGCCCCCCTCAAGCATTCCGAAAACCACTCCCATGAATTGTTGTTTTCTGAATCACTGTACCCAAAAGCAATTGGATACACCTTTTCGTTTCCATCTTGTGCAGTTGCAACAAATATTGTACCCCCGAATCTTCCCTTCAAATGGGTACCATCAACTGCAATCACAGGACGTATACACCTCCGAAAACCTCTAATCGAGGACCATAACGACATGAAAAAGTAAAGGAATTTACCATCGTCTGCGCACTGTAAGTCCGTGATTGTGCCAGGATTTTGCTGTTCGAGAATGTATGCAAAAGATGGCAGCAGTTGGAAAGTTTCTTCATGCGTTCCATAGCTCAATGACAATGCATATTACAGGGCATCATGTGCTTTACTGTACATGATTTGGATGCCATACATTGTTTTCATATCGGCGATTATGTCATTCGGACGCATGAGACGACCATCGGCTTGTTGAAGTCTAGGTGCAATGACTTCTCCGATTGTGACTGCACTAGCTTGTCGATGGCGACGGTGAATCTCCTCCAACGGACAGGTGTGTTCATTGGCAAAACTTCTGACTTGAAAGTAAGTCCCTTCATCTCTCCTTACCGCTCTTAATTTCCACGTACATTCGTCAATGATGCAGACCAGATGTAAAGTTGTCTTATTCAACCTTTTCACCTTCCATTCAAAGTTCTGCCGCATTGAAAAATGGCTAACTAGCCTTTTCAAATCCTTTTTACTCGGAAAAAATTGGCCTTTATAAATCATGGTTTTAGGTTCTTGCGTTGTGAAGGTGCTGCTTGTACCAGTACCAAACGAGTATGCATCTGCTCCGGGAATAACCCATGTTGTCACATTATCAGAATCAGATACTGTTACGTTATACCGGACCTCGGAAGTCCCAGCCATATCTGGTGCAGTGCAACTAACTCCTTGTACACGTCTACCATGTGTTTGAATTTGTTCAGGCTCTTCATCCACATTTTACAGATCATCAACCTGTTCATTATTTGCATCATTATCCACGTCATGGTTCGGGTAATTGTAATGCTCATTGTACTGCTCAATTCAACACCCAAACACATCAACAATTTGAGGTTCAACTACATCTGTATGGTTGACTGTTACCGGTGGAACACCGCATATGTTTTCCCCACCTTCGGTGGCACTCCTTTGGGTGAACCCTTGGTTGCTACCGCTAAATGATCCAAACTGTTGGGTATTTTCAGGACGAGGAATATCATTCCCTATCATATCTCCAACTGTCCTTTCAGTTACACTGACACATACTTGAGGGATCACTCGATCTTCCCCCAGCATAAACTGGACATCGTTGTCATTCCTTATAATTGTGCGACATGTACTGCTAGGAACGATTGATATTGATGACAGATCAACAGTGAATTTGTTTTCATCGTATTTCACAATGGTATGCACGATCGCCAACAATTCTTCGTAAGTCATATTCTTTGACACATACATTCTCTGGTTATCGGATCCAATAAACCTCTGACTTCCGTCGGGAAACTGCTCCCATCGACCGTTGTAAGATATTACAATCCTAACCCGATTCATGATGCTATCAAATTATTCATCACAAACAATTAATAAAAACACAGGACTAAAAAATATTTTCACATCTTACATTTACAAAGGCTCGGGTGATGATATTGAAAAGGCTTGGAAAAGGCAGTAAAAGGCTCGAAAATTTGTATAAAAGGCTCCATACTTATTCATTTCAAAAACATGGAAAATGCTCGATGAAGGCAAGAAAAGGCTCGGAAAAGGCTCGGTCAAGGCAGTAAAAGACTCGAAAATTTGTATAAAATGCTCCATACTTATTTATTTCAAAAACAAGGAAAAGGCTCGATGAAGGCAAGAAAAGGCTCGGAAAAGGCTCGGTCAAGGCAATAAAAGGCTCGAAAATTTGTATAAAAGACTCCATACTTATTCATTTCAAAAACAAGGAAAAGGCTCGATGAAGGCTTGGAAAGGCTTGGAAAGGCTCGGAAAAGGCTCGGTCAAGGTAATAAAAGGCTCGGAAATTTGTATAAAAGTTTCCATACTTGTTCATTTCAAAAACAAGGAAAAGGCTCGGAAAGGCTCGGAAAAGGCTCGGTCAAGGCAATAAAAGGCTCGGAAATTTGTATAAAAGTTTCCATACTTGTTCATTTCAAAAACAAGGAAAAGGCTCGATGAAGGCAAGAAAAGGCTCGGAAAAGGCTCGGAAAAAGCTCGGTCAAGGCAACAAAAGTCTTGGAGATCCAACAAAAGATATTACAGTTTCCTATATAAACAAATGAAAATGTGAACAAATTAACACAAGTATTTGCCAGAAATATTACCTTCTTGTACTGAAGCATGTCCAAACGTTTTATAAGTTGAAGAAGAAAGTCGATCCAACCTTTAATTTTTATTTCTATAAACAAAGAGAGTCGCTGTGGAGAGAGAAAGTGGAGAGACAAAGTCTCGTTTTTTTGGAAGTGTGGAGAGAGAAAAGTATAATCAGAATAACATAAATGTAGAACTAAGGGCAATTTTGGTAGTTCACCATAATTGGTGCCTTTTAAACTTAACTTATTAAAGTACCGACAAAGTCACCAAATGAGTTCAAAAGAGTGACATTTCCCACCATTTCCACTTTCCTTAAAATTGATTATCTGGTTACACAATTATAACCATAGCCATAATTTAATTTTAGCATAAGCTGCAACATGAGTATGAAAGGTAATATGTGGCAGATTTTCAAAATTATAATAATTCTGACCCATTTAATTGGAACCTTTCACTCCATAGGGAAAACTTAGCGATGAAAGGGCAATCATAGTAAAACAATTGTCTGTAGCATCCCACTAAAGGAAGAGCCAATTTGTTGCAGAAATTGTTGCTATAATTGCAGTGCAGCACCGTAACCTTGTCAAACTATATGGATGTTGCATTGAGGGATAAAAACAACTCCTTGTTTATGAGTATCTTGAGAACACGAGTCTGGATCAAGCATTATTTGGTATGAGAATAACATTTATGCTGTATTATTGATTATCTTGGGAATACTTTATGTGTGGAAAACTTTGTTGAATTTTCTATATGATTTTTTCATGAATTAGGAGAAACGAGTTTGAATTTCAACTGGTCAACGCGTTTACGATATTTGCTTGGGAGTTGCAAGAGGTCTAGCTTATCTTCATGAGGAGTCAAGGCTTTGAATCATACAAAGAGATGTGAAGGCTAGTAATATTCTACTTGATTATGAGCTCAACCTAAAAATTTTAGATTTTGGTTTGGCCAAACTCTACGATGAGAAGAAAACCCACATAAGCACCCATGTTGCAGGGACAATGTAAGATTATGAAAAGTTCACCTCATTTTTCTACCTAGATTTGTTTATTTTGGTATATATAAAGTATGCCATGCGTGGACATCTTACAGAGAAGACCGATGTGTTTGCCTTCGGAGTTGTTGCACTAGAGATTGTTAGTGGGAGACCAAACTCAGATTGAAGTTTTGATGAAGAGCAAGTGTATCTTCTTGAATGGGTATGAATGATATTTCGGTACCCCATTTACTTTCATATCAGTCATCCTCTTAAACTACATTGTCGTAATTCCTATATTTTCTTTCTTCTTAGGCTTGGAATCTACACGAGAACAACCGTCAAGTTGAACTAGTAGACTCGAGATTACCAGAATTCAACGAGGAGGAGGTAAAACGAATGATAGGAGTAGCTCTTTTATGTACCCAGACATTGCCATCTCTGCGGCCGCCAATTTCCCGTGTTGTCGCTATGCTGTGTGGAGATATGGAAGTGAGCACTGTAACTACAAAGCCAGGATACTTGACTGATTGGAAATATGATGACACTTCCACTACCGGCAGCTTAATGAGCAGTACTGATAAGGCAACTATAGGAACTGAATATAATAGCAATTTCACCTCTTCTTCAACAACTGTGCCATGCCAGGCCGAGCCTGTTTTCAAAAACGGGCCCCTTGGGCCAGGCACAAATGGGCCGTGCCGGCCCACATTGCCACCACTACATATAGGTCAAGGGTATGTTCAGTTCTGTCGAGATAAAATATAATATTATGTACGGTTCAGATATCTACTCCCTCAACATCAAGAGGAAAAAAACTCTCCACATATAATTTTAAAATACTCATGGTAGAGTACAAATTTCTCACCACCAACGTGGAAGAGAGGTGTACATCATATGCGCTAAGATAAAACATTAAGATATTATCGACGTTACCGGTTACGTACGGTTATATACGTGATAATATATTTAGGGCCCAAATGCACCCTATTTCTTCAATTGTTCTTCTCTCTAACTTCAATTCAATAGCACACCCAAACCCTTTTTTTTTTTGTTGACAATATATATTAATCCAGGACGAGGTATTTTTTTGAATGCTTTTTTTTAAAGAGCACCCAAATCCAATTCGAAACTTGCTTCAAAAAAAACAATAATTTGAAACTCATCATTAACGGCCCTTTAACTTATTGTTATACAGTAGACAACTAAGAAAAACTTATTGTTGTACGGTAAAACCCTCATATTTTCTACTTGAAAAAAATAAAAAATAAAATGAATAGACATGAAAAACCTTTATATTTTCTTCAGATTTTTCTCTCCGTGTCTCGACACCACCACCACCTTGCTCTGCGTTTGAACTTGTGAGAAGAAGCTCAAAGGGTGAATATTTGCATAAATGTCAGACATTCCACCACCCATTATCATGGAGATACTGTCAAGGTTGCCAGTGAAGTCTCTGTGTCGATTCAAGTGCGTACAAAGCCGGTCCTGACTTATCTGAGGCCCGGGGTGAAAATGTAAAAAATAGGCCCCATGTGAGTGTTCAAGTAATCGGAATAATCAGCCGATTAATTGCCAGAAATACACTAGGTGGCCTTTTGGTGTATCGAACAGCCGAAAATCGGGTGTTGGAACTCATCTTCAAAACCCAAAGCGAAAATGAACGAAGAAGATGAAGAAAGATGGAGAGAGGGAGAGAGTGTTGGCACAAATAATAAGACATAAAAAGAAAAAGAAAAAAATAAATGAAAATAAAAAGTTACATTTATTTTTTATTATGGTGGTTAAGTCTAATGATGGAGCTGGGATGTATCCCACTAAAACTAATGATCCAAGAGCCTAATAAAACGAATTGGACATCAGATAATTGGTCCTCTATTATTATTATTATTATTATTATTATTATTTTTAATGTTTGGGTTTTTAAAAAACAATAACTTTTTTGGGCCTTTTTATCTGAACCAACACAATTCCATTGAACACCAAAAAAAAAAAAAAAAAAAACAAAATGTGCCCTGTTTGGGCCTTTTTTTCTCTAGGCCCAGGCGGGCGCCCTTGGTGCCGCCCGCCTCAGGGCCAGCTCTGGGTGCGTATCAAAACACTGGTTGGCTTTAATCAACCATCCTCGATTTGCATAATGCATCTCTCTAGAACCCATAAGAAAAGACTAATTGTTCAAAAAGCTTATTTGTTGTACTATGTAGAACTCCGAGAAAGACTAATTGGCTTCGGTTATGCTGAATATATTGATGACTACAAGATTGTAATTCCCTTTCCTGAAAATGGAATCGGGGTAGCCAAGGTCTACTCTCTCAGAAAAGATTCATGGATAAGTATTCCAAGCGATTTTGATTTTGGTTTTTCTGGTTATAACCGTAGCTTGGCCTATACCAATGGAGCTATCCATTTATTGATTTATTACAAGGAGCGTCCAACCGTGATTGCTGCCTTTGATTTGGCGGAAGACAAGTTCAAAACCTTACCTCCACCTGAGTTTATGTTAAATAAAGCTGATGGTAAATTTGGTGGAAGACTGTTTTATCTTGGTCATTTGAGTGGTTGTGTTTGCTTGTTGATCGAGACTGTTTCTGGAAGCATTGAATTGTAGGTTATGAAGGAATACGGTGTGATAGCATCTTGGACCAAGATTTTGATAGCCAAAACAGATCGTTTCCAGGTGTTGCACCCACTATGTTATTTGAATAACAATGAAACAATTTTGGTGCGTGAGGTGCTCCCAATTAGTTCTTTGAAGAACAACATGATGTTTTGGGATTCAAAAGATGGAAAACTCAAGGATGTGAAGATCGACTGCATTGAGGTTCATTGGAGTGCTAGGATGTGTACATGGAGAGTCTTGTCTCACCAAATTCGCATAAATGTTTCATAACCGAAGGTATCGATAACAATTTCCTTTTATATATTTGATCTTTTATCATCATTAGTATTTATATATTATAAGAACACTACCAGTTTTAGTTGTGTTTGATTCTGTTTTTGGTCACATTGTTGGTGTATATTTACCTATTCATGAACTTTGTGAAGCTTTACTACTAAATGACAAGCAAAAAATAAGTGATGGGAAGAAATGTCTTCTATTGCAAAACTATGGACTGCATAGTCATGGATTTTGTTCAATACTCTCTTGTTATACGAGGTGGCATGGTAATTATTCATTTGAATCGCAATAGGGGAGTACCCATGATTTTTTGTTAGGGTGGGCCGGCTAAAACAAAACTATATATATAAACTCTCAATAAGAAAACATTGTTTTTATTCCACTCTCACTCGAAGTAGATAAACATCTTCTTTTTTTCCGAAGTATGGAAGTATAGTTTTTCTTACCTTTATAAACTATAATATAACACTAGAAATAATAAATTGTAGTTGGAAAATAAATTCATAAAAAAAATAATAATAACAAAACACTAACTTAAAATTATAAATAATAAACACAAAGCTCTAACTTGCTAATTAGAAAGAAAAAAAATTGTAACTAAGAAAAATACATGAATTAAAATAACCGAATATAAGAGTAATTCTATGCAATCCAAATAATTAATCTAAAATTCAACACAAATAATGTTGTAATTGAATTACTAGGTTGAAGATAATTATTAATTGGAGAGAGAATTGATTTGGGATGTGTGATGGAGAGAGAAATAAAGAATTTATTAATTGGGAGATTAGACTTGATTGAGAGAGAGAGAGAGAGAGAGAGACGTAAGTGGGTGAGAGATATAGTGTGTGTGTTGGTAGGGATGGCAAAAACCCGAGTTCGGGCTGGGTACCCGGCCCAGAAAATCCCGGATTTTCCAATCCGGGTATCGACCTGGAAAAACCCGACTGGGTTTCCGGGTCCATACTCGGATTTCACCCTGGTTTTACCCTTTTTTTTCTTTTATTTATTTATTTATATATATAGATATATATAAGCTTGAATATATGTCATATGTGATACACTAATACGTAGGAAAAAAAAATTAAGGAGACTTTGTAGTAAATTATGTCATTAAAGAGTTTGGAATATTTAATATAATCCTACTAAATACTGACAACTACTAGCTTTGAAATATTAGTCCTCCTATCCTAGCTAAAAAATTTTAAATTATTTAGGCAAAAAACCTGCCTACTCTCTCACCGGGTTCAAAATTGTTAGTTAAAAAAAAAAAAAAAAACCGGGTATCTGGGTATACCCAGATCCGGGCTGGAACACAACCGGCCCGGGTACCCGGACAACCCATACCCGGTGCCAGGTAAGGCATGTCCGGGTTTTACCCGGGATTTCTGGCCCGGGTAAGGCCGGGTAAATTTGCCATCCCTATGTGTTGGGAGTTAGAAGTTGGGAAGTGAGAGATGTGAGATTAATAATAATAATAATAATAATTTTTTAAGGCTGACCCAGCTACAGCCTGGGTCCGCCCTTGATTGCAATGATCATATAGTCGAGTCAAAAATTGCCACACCTCTGACTATGCAGTTCAAGTATCAATTGGTACGGGAAGCTATTTCGGATTCCGTTGGTTGGTGTTTGTGTTCAAATGGTTAGTTTACTATTAAATCTGTTTGGATAAGTCTTGAGCAGAATTTTTCAGGGGATTCTATGGTGTTTAAAAGAATTTGGAAGAGTACACATCCTCCTAAGGTTGAGATTTTCGTGTGGCATCTTATGCATGGTAGAGTGCTGGTTAGGGAGGTCTTGAAGCGCTTCGAATTGTTGCCTGGTGATAATCAGGAGTGCCCAATGTGCGATGAGTATGATGAGACCATTGACCACCTCTTTTACATTGCAATAGGGCGTGGAAGCTCTGGGTGTGCTGTATGAGCTGGTGGAAAATCTGCTGCTGTACCACGGATTCCTTGCTGTCTTGGTGGTTGAATTGGAATGGTTGTTGCCCAAACAAGTGGGCCAAAAGAGCCTAGAGCTCTTTATTCTTCGCTACAACTTGGACTATTTGGGAATCCAGAAATGAGAAGGTCTTCAAAGATGTAAAGATCCCGTTTGAGCAGGCTGTGGATATGGTGAAGGTCCGAGTCGCCTGGTGGTTTAAATACATTGGTAAGGGGTCAAGGGATCCTATAACTCTTATTATTCTGAACATAACGAAGAGATGCTCTGACATTTCCAAAATCAAGCTTCCAAATTCTAAAGAGTGGATTCCACCGACTTATGAAACTCTTAAATTCAATGTCGATGGTTCTGTCAGGGGATCACCGAGTCAAGCTGGTGTAGGGAGTGTTCTTTGTGACAGCAATGGTAAAATTATGTGTGTTTTTTCTGAGTTTGTTGGTTTTCAAGACGTTAACTTGGCTGAGCTTCTTTCTATTACGAGAGCGGTTGCTCTTTGTGTGTCGAGACCAGAGTTGGAGGACAAAAGGATTGTTGTAGTGAGTGATTATAAACAAGCGGTGGCTTGGGTCAACAATAGTGGGGTGGGAGACTGGAAGTACCTTCAGCTGATCCTGGAGATCAAAAGTTTGTTGGGGAATTGTGGTCATGCTTATGTTGAATTTGATTATAGAGAGACTAACACCTATGCGGATAGGTTGGCAAAAAGAGGAGCTGGTGGGGAGGGTGATACGCTGGATTGGTGGTTGCCCTAACTGGGGTTCTGTTGGGGGGGGGGGGGGGGGGGGGGGATACGCTGGATTGGTGGTTGCCCTAACTGGGGTTCTGTTGGGGGGGGGGGGGGGGGGGGGGTTGTGGTAGCTACTTGGCCTTTCGGCCTTTCATTGAGACTTCATTCTTTCATCAATGTACAAAATGAAACAATGAGACAAGGAGTTTCAAAAGATTGCTTTTAATAGTTTTTTTTTCCTTTTTCGAGATGATTTTAACTGGTTTTTATATTGTTTTGTCAGACGACGAAGAGTTGTTGGGATATTGGTTTAACTAGAAAAACCATGGAATGCGAAGAAAGAACGTAGTGTACGCCTTTTGCTCTTTTTCTAACTAGAGATTAGATTTTTGGGATCAATTTGGCACTAATTAAGGTTATGTTACTGGATTTTATGTTTTCTCATGTATTCCTATATATCCTATTTATGTGGTCATGTAATGTGATTCTTAAAGCTAATTTGAACTAAGCCTTTTGGGGTTGAACTTTGAAGCTAGTTTTAGTTTTTGATATTATAAATCAATTCTCTCCAATAATTTATTTCTTATCAAGAAAATTCTACATATTTATCCATTGATATAACAATAGTTTTGATAATATTATGTGAATTGAATTAAGAGTTCCACATATCAGGAAACAATTAAATAGAAACTTTTGATCACAAAACAGTGCTTATAAAAATCTCATATAAATTTATTAGTACGTGAAATTCTAAATATCATAATCAGAACTAATTATGATTTATATATTCAATGTTGTGATTACGCCATGAGTAAATGTTAAATTATTTCTTTAGTGATTACATTTATAATTTGAATTAATTTATTATCATACATGTTATATGGTTGTCAGGTTGTGTATGAATTACCAGAAAAATAGATTCTATATTTCTATATATTAATGAAAATTTTCTTTTTAATGGAATTTAAGTCTTGAAGAATGCTTCTTCGAATAAAAAAAAGTCTTGAAGAATGCTCCTTCCATTTAATTGGGCTTGACAGTATATCCCCGGCCCACAAGTTTCAGAATCTGGCCCATGAAGTTTTGGGCTTCATCCCTAACACTGTTATATATTTGCTGATAGAATTTGTGGGGCATGTGACATGCTGTATTGGCTTAATCCGTATCCAAATGGGTGAAAGATATGTTGAGATCTATCGAGATCAAGCACTATATGTACAACTTAGATATTTATTCTCACCACACTAAATAGAAAACTTCACAAAACATATTAGTAAAATGCGTATATTATACCGAGACTCGAACCTCACAAGATGTGTGCATGCATACCATCTATGCCAAGGGGATGTGCATGTACTGGCTTAATGTTAGTTGACACAAAGGGGATGATTCGTCGTCTTCTTAGTCCCATAACAGAGACCATTTTTGGGTATCGCACAAATCTGAGATGGGTTGATTTGGTTTTGTAAGTGTTAATATTCAAGCCACCAAAGGAAGAGTGGGCTGTGAAAACATAGGAGCTACTGATGTAAATACATCCAGCAGGTTTGCTACAATGCTGGTGTATCCAGCTCAGCAAAACCTCACGTGCATGAAGATCAAATGGTAGCCTTCATAAGACTAGTATCTCTAGGACAATATTTGGCGGGAAAATCTGTTAGATTTCAGTCTTAGCCAAATCAGATTCATGTCCAGGTTCAATGTACCAAAACTGTATATAAATAGAGGCTTGACCTCAGATTCCAGTGTGTGGAAAATATTGTAAAAGTTCTCATCTTCTAATGAAGTTCTCTACGTTTTCCTCTCTCTGTTTTCATTCTTCTTCCTAGTTAAATTTCCCTTTCTATTGGTTTCAAAGGTCTAAGAGACCTTTTACCAAACACCTAGTGTTCATTATAGGTTTGTAGGTTTTGTTATTTTTATTGTTATTAGATTAGAAAAGAAAAAAAAAAAAATGCATGGTGTAGTCTTAAAAATAGGCCATCGAACAGAGGAAGATTTGTAGATATGGGTCTAAAACTCGGGTTAAAATATGATTCAATATCTGGGTCACATAAGGTACGGTTTTTACTCGGACCCGCTATTTGCTGAAAGGATTTGGTGCGGGTCTAGAACCTTTTATTTTTTTCGGGTCTATTCCGATTCTAGATACGGTCCGGGTCTGGACTCGTATTTTGCCAACCCATTTTGGTGGATATATCGATAGAAATATTAATATTGACAAAAAATTGATACCATTGAATTTGTGAGAGAGAAACAGAAGAAGAAATTAGCAGAAGAAGAAAATAGGAGACAGGATATTTGTTTATAATATTTCTTCATTGCTTTATTCAACATTGCCTATGGATATTTATAAGCCAGCTACAAATTGTACAAATCAATTAACAAGAAACAAACTAACAAATAACAGAAATGGAAGCTATTCTCACGCGGCCACTAACATGTTGGAATTGCTCTTACAAAAACTAAAGCTATTGTTATTGTAACTCTAACAATCAGTTAAAGACTTGGTCTTCACTTGAATAACGGCCATCCACCTACAAGCAAAAATAGGTGCACGTATTAAAAAATTTATAAAACAACAAGGAAATTTGGCTAAAAACAATAAATTATAAATAAAGCTTTAAAAAATGCCAAAAAATTCTTTAAAAAAATGTTAAAAATTAAAATAATTAATAATCTAAAAAAACACATTTATTTCGAAGACATATAATATCTTACAATTATATGGTATAAATACATGAACAGAAGAAAATTGAAAATCTATCGTTAAATTATATTTTATCTCCATTTAGTGCCCAACCAAAGTGGCTGGGTATTGTAAGTGAACCCACAAAAGTGTTTTGGGCCCAAAATCAAAAAAACCCAATCCACTAAAAAAGTAATTAGTTAATTAAAATCACATAATTTAATAAAAGGTACGGATATTGACACACATAAATATGATAAGCACACCCATATTTATTAGTACATCAATGTCTAAAATTTAAATTTAAAACATTACTAGAAACATCCATCTTAATGCTAATAGTACCCTTATTTAAATGAATGTTTTCATTTTTATACAATTTATTTATAAACCCTCATAAGTTATTTACACACCCAATTTTACAAATGCATAGCTCCTACATAAATTGACAGATTTTCCTCCATTAAAACCGGATAAAGAACATAATTTTTTTTTTTTTTGACATCAATAAAGATTCAAGTATTTCACTCTATCATATTACACTTAATTGGAATGATAGATAATGAAACCTTAAAGATATGCCCGTGTAATCATACAAATTCAGGTTTAAGTTGTCTCAAAAGTGGTAATGTTCGCATCAACAATGATTTGCAGCAGCACTGAAGGTCTTTTGATATGGGGATCATTAAGGCATATATAAAGCTTTGACCCTACTCTATTAGCAGGATTCAAAACATATCACGTCAACAAAATTTAATTTTGAAACCTTTACTGATATTGCTGTCACCCGACCACTAGTAGATGCCACATAAAGTGTGTCATGGACCTCATAATAAGAATAGGCAGAATACAAGCTGTAAAGAAAGAGAGCATCATCAACTAATCGAAAATCGATTAAAGAACAAAGCAAATCCTCAATTTTTTCTTTTGCTTCTTCAGCTTTGGAGGTTGGAGAACAGCCTTGATAGCAGCATCAAATACGGCCTTAACATTCTACATTTGCAACACAACATTCATTAGCATATGCCCAATTAGCCTTTTCAAGCACTACGTTGATCTTCTGTTCTTCTCCTTCTTAATAAAGTTTAGGGGTTTAAAAAAAAATAGAATTAGGGTTTTTTTTTTTAATAAAGTGATGTAGTTGAAGATGTGGGTGTAATTAATGGGTGTAAATAGTATTTTTTTTAAAAATTAAACTAATTTGTCCTTATTGGTAAATTCCTATTGGGATATTTTTGTAATTAAAATTTTTATTAAAATATGAGTGTGCTTAACATTTTTATGGATGTCAATATCGGCTCCCTTTAATAAATCTTCAAAAACAAAATTATCGGTATATATATGGATGCACTTTGTCTCTTTGCCACACAATATAACAGTTCTTCTCCGGTAGGCACACAAATATCATGAGCATACTTATAGCACAAGTGTCATCTCATCACTTTTTACCATGTAAGCATTATTTGACCCAATTGCATTGCTTTTACATGATAAAAAGTGATGAGGTAGCACTTGTGCTATAAGTATGCTCATGATATTTGTGTGTCTACCAGAGAAAAACTGCACAATGTAGGCATGCTTATAGCATACTAATACACATCATCACACTTTTGCCAGAGAAAAACTGCACAATGTAGGCATACTTATAGCATACTAATACACATCATCACACTTTTGCCAAGTAAGCAACATAACTTTAACCATAATTATACACATGGCAAAAATGTGATGATATGTAAAAGTATGCTATAAGTATGCCTATATTGAAGAAACAGAGAGAGCAGTTTTTCTCTAGTAAGCACACAATATAGGCATACTTATAGCATACTTTTACATATCATCACACTTTTGCCATGTGTATAATTATGATTGAAGTTATGTGTATAATTATAATTCAAGCCCTCTGAATGCAAAAGTGAACAAGACCAAAGGTAACCATTCAAATTTTCCTTACAATTGTTATTTTTGTCATATTAAGGGTCATAAAATAGCCCAGTGTGCTAAATTTATTGAAGTTTGCAAGAATAAACAAAGCATGTCTATAAGGAAGCCAAAGAAAATTCGGCAAGTTTGGGTCCGAAAGGACAAACTAGACCAAGTAAAAGGGCTTATTTTTTATGAAAAAAAAAAAAAAAAAACACTTGATATGAAAGAATGTCCTAAACTCCTTGATATGAATTGTGGTAGTACTAGTGGAGTAATTTCATCCTCGATTGTCTGAACTTGCTAATGTGTTTTGTGATTGTGAAGGTTGTTGCTATGTCTTCTAAAGGAAGCGTTTTTGGAGTGATAACTACATGTGCATACATTTCAGAACATGACGTGTGGAGCCAAATTTTAATTTTTGCATAATTTGAACATTTTGGAGTTGTAAATAATTTGAACATTTTGCATAGTTTATTGGTTCTAAGCTAGTTTTTGTAGCTCATATTGATGAAACTAGGTTTCTTATTCTCTCGGATTGAAACACTGACAACTTGTGAGTCTTGGAATGGACAAGCAAGTCGAGAGAGCTCATAAAAAGAGCAAGAGCCGTGCATAGTTGGAAAAAGCTTTAAATCAAGTGGAGAACGAAGTGTTGGTGCTTAAAGAGCCGTAGTGCTCTCACTAGGTCTTGCCTAGACGTTAAAACGTGCGCTTGGTGAGAGGCAACCCACCTAGGTATATTTCATTCTTAGTTTATATTTGTTTATATTTTTTTTTTTTACATTTTTGTTTAGAATAAGTGTGTGGAGTTTTGTGTTGTGTTTAGTGCCTAGGATGTTATGTTTCTTGCCTCCCATGTTTCATTTATTCATTGTCCATGCATCTCATGTCATATAAAAATTGAAGACAATGTTTAGATTAGGTTTTGAGGTATGGATTCATTATTTGAGTCATTTTTCATTTTACCTTTTCAAGTTTTTCTTTGACCTTTGCAAAAGTACCCTGTTTTGAAACTTTTGAGGCCAAATGTTTCATTTAAATTGTACCTTTTGGTGAGGAAATAAATTATTTCGTCCATGTTGCGTTCTTCAATTTTTCGATACAATTCCAAAGATATAAGGAACTTAAAATTATGGGTGGGGCTTCAAAAGTTATGAATGTTTCTTCGACCAAAGGTCATGGGTGTTGCTCTATTTTGAAAATTTGCACGTGAACCATCTTTGACATCCGTTTACACATTTTTCCAATTTGAATTTTGAAATTTTTTATAAATGAAAAGTGTTCATTTTCATGTCTATTTTCTTGTTCCAAAAGTAAAGAAAGTTTTATTAAATATTTTTTAAAATATGTACTAAAGAGCGCATATAGGTCGATTTCAAAAGTCACGATTTTGTTGAATTTTATTCTCCATGTTGAGATGATCTTTCGCATTGTATTTTTTGTGTTTTGTGTCATGTTAGGTGCACACCATTAGGCAAAACTCTTTTGTTTCCAACATTGGGGACAATGTTGAGTTTTGGTTTGGGGGTGTAGACGCTTTTGTGGGTCGTCTTTTTGAGTCTTTGAGTCTTTTTGGTGTCTAAATTTTTAAAATTTGTCGCATGACCAAAATTTTTGAGCTTTAACTAGCTTGGGTGTGATACCTTTAGCATGTGCTTTTGACGAGTAGGCTTGATGAGCTTACTAGTAGCTTGTTGTCACTCTAGGGTTTCTCTTGCACTTTCATGGGCTAGTCCCATCCTTTTTGTGCTATGTTGAAGGGACTCGGTGCTCAAGCGCCATGTTCTAATAGTGAAGATTACCTGGTGAGTTCACAAACACAAGCCTTAAAGAACGCACTTGAGTGTTATCATTTTTCTAATCTTGAACACTTTTCTCGTCTTGTGCATCATGTGCCATAGGACATTGCATCGTATTTGTGGATTGCATCATGGACACTTACATTCCCTTGATAGATGGATTGGTTGAGATGATTTTAGGCAATGTGTGTGCATTAACTACTATATTTAGCCTAAACACTTACATTTCATTTGGAACCACAACATAACCATATAACCACAAACCTAAACACATGCCGACCCTTGTTGCCAATTATGTTAGGATGTGTAGTTGTGGTCTTGAAACACTACAAGAAAAAAGGGCATTAGTAACAAATCAAAATTGTCACAAAAGCATTTCGTTCGTCACAAAAGATCTTTAGCAACAAAATATTTTTGACGCGTATTTCGTTACAATAGGTCAAGCAAATGCAACAAAGTTTGGTTTCATTACAATAGGTATATTTACCCACGAATTAGTTGCGTGGCTAAAACTATGTTTGGGCAACGAAACTTTATTGTCACTAGGAATATGTTTTTACAACGATATATATTGTCGCAAAAAGATAAGTTTTAGCGACAAATAAATATCGTTACAATAAGTCGAGCTATTGCAACAAAACAATGTTGAAACTTTAAAAATTATTCTTCCCGTCGTCTGACCACCCCACCCCACCCCACACTTAATAATGACAATTAATTGTATGAGAAATTGAACTTGCAACCTCAAAGTCAAAGTAGTAAGCCTTTACCACCTGACTACAAGATTGGATGCGTTAACAATTACACAATATTTATATATAGCCTATATGAATTGTTAGAAATAAAAAAAACAACTTGTTAGATAAATTTAAATTCATTCCACTAATCAAAATTCTAATTTCTACGACAAACATATATTAAAAAAATATTTATTGGAACATTTAATAAAATTATATATATTTTTAAACATATATAGTCGAATTAGGGGTCTAGGAGACTGGTGACATCAATTGTAAAAAACATGATTTAGAATACAACTCTTACTATAGGGGAGATATTTCTCTACATCTTGCAATTTTATGAACAAATGTAAGACTCATATTCCTAATTTATATGGTAATTGAATTATTAACGTGTCTCTTAGTATGAACAACTTTTAAAAAATTAATCTCAATCTCTCATCTCCACCTCAATCTCTCATCCTCATCTCCAACTCAATCTCAATCTCTCATCTCCATGTCAAAAAAAAATTAAAATCGAAAGGGTTTTGGTTGTGGTTGTATGACGATGTGGTGGTGGTAGTGGTGATGCTTTGCAAAACGGGTTTGGTGATTGTTTTTTTTTTTTTTTTTTTTTTCAATTTCTAATTTTACAAATCAGGTTTTCATTAATTGGAGTATCTCATGAACAAGATCTCCACTATTTTTTTTTTAATTTTTTTTATTTCATTAAATTTTAAAATTGTTTAATTGTTTTCTATTAAATAGAAAGGGTAAAATAGTATTTTAATGAAAATGCTAACAGGGGTGGAAAATGGCCAATACCGAAACAAGAGGGTGCAAAATGACCGATAACCTCAAAATTTATGGGAGAAATAATAATACCCCTAAATCTTTTTGTCCTTGTATCTCAATTTTCTTGTAGTGTTAATTTTAAAATTATTATTAAAACCTTAAGTAACTAATTATATTTGTCTCTAGAATATATCTTTAACGACAAAATCTGGTTTTCGTGGCTAAAACATCGGCTGTGGCAACGAATAATTTAACGTCATCATAAATATGTTATAGCAACGATATTTTTTGTCGGTAAAATAATATATTTCAGCAACGCAAAATATATCATCACTACACAGATATCTATAGTAACGAAATTTACATATTGTCACAAGAACTTATATCTGGTGTAACGAAATTTACGTTTCGTCACTACAAGTGCTCTATAGCGACAAATATTCGATTGTTACTAAAGAACTGGTGTTTGATCTTGCACAAAACAAATCTCTACCAAATTAACTAGAGTATCTCATGAACAAGATCTCCACTATTTTTTTTTATTTCATTAAATTTTAAAATTATTTAATTATTTTTTATTAAATAGAAAGGGTAAAATAGTATTTTAATGAAAATGCTAACAAATGTTAACAAAGGGTAGAAAATGGCCAATACTGAAACAAGAGGGTGCCAAATGACCGATAACCTCAAAAGTTATAGAGGAAATAATAATACCCCTAAATATTTTTGTCCCTGTATCTCAATTTCCATGTAGTGTTAATTTTAAAATTATTATAAAAATCTTAAGTAACTAATTATATTTGTCTCTAGAATATATCTTTAACGACAAAATCTGGTTTTCGTGGCTAGAACACCTGTTGTGGCAACGAATAATTTAACGTCACCATAAATATGTTATAGCAATGATAATTTTTGTCGCTAAAATGATATATTTCAGCAACGCAAAATATATCGTCATTATCGCATGGATTGATATCTGTAGTAACGAAATTTATATATTGTCGCAAGAACTGATAACTGTTGTAACGAAATTTATGTTTCCTCACTAAAAGTGCTCTCTAGCGACAAATATTTGATTGTTGTTAAAGATATTGTCGCCGAAATTCTTTAGTAACGAAATTTGATTTTCCTCACTAAAAGTGATCTCTAGCAGCAAAAATTAAATTGTTGTTAAAGAATTTTGTTGCTATTGCCCATTTTTCTTGTAGTGAAAGGAATAGCTCTAATATGTCAAGTTAGCGTGTACTTAGGCAAAAGAGTGTAATGTTCTAGTAGAGGCTAAAAAAAAAAATGTAAAAGTGTTAAAAATGGGCACTCATGAGCTTAATTAAGAATGTCAAAAGCAAAAGATGGAAAAGAAAAAAAAAATGAAAACAAAGAAAGAAAGAAAAGCAAAAAGAGTCTTGAAGAATTAAATGTAAATGTACTCAAGGAAATTGGAGTGCAAATGTGAAAGCACAAGTGTAATGTAAAGTTATGCCTAGATGCTAGTTTAAAGATGGCAAGCAAGTAGAGCTAGATTATCGGTGTGTATTATATTGAGTCTTAGCATGATTGGTGACATTTGAGTTCAATTCCTATTCTTTCATTCACCACATCTGACCTAATGGCACCATTACAACCTAGGGAAAGACCTATTTGATCTTCAAAGAAATCTAGATTGAGAATGTTTGTTGAAACATGATCTTTCCACGTCCATGGCATATGATTCCTTCCTATGCTAGCTCACAAAGATATTGGCGGTTTTTCAATATTATATTGTATGCAATGCATTAGATTCCTATGCATAAACTCTATCTTTGTAAACCTTGCGTGAGTGTGAACTTATGACTCTGAGCGGAAAGAAAAGAGAGTTTCCATGTGAGGTTTAGAGTTGAGTGTGAGAGTGAGTAGTTCCCAATATGAGAGTAATTTTAGGTGTGGGATTCGTGATTGCGCGATTTCCCTTGGGATGCCTTCAAGTTGTTTTAGAACGTTTTGCATATGTCTACTCTTCTCTATCACGCATCCTTGTATCTCATCACCGGTTGGATATGCGGCCATTTGAATTCTTTGTTTGTGTCTAGGAAATTTTTTAGATAAAGCCATTTTGTCATTTTTTTTATTTTTTTATTTTTGGCTCGAGGATGAGCAAAAGATAGGTTTGGGGGTATTTGATTGTACTATTTTTGTTCCTAGTTTTAGTTCTCCAATTCCTACTTTTTATGCTTATTCTTTAGGTAAAACCAGGTATTTAATATGTTAAAATAAGTGTTTCAGGTAGTAACGGAGCTTAGGAAAGGTTGGTGTAACTTTGGAA
The DNA here is from genome assembly GCA_008009225.1 of Acer yangbiense. NCBI lineage: Eukaryota > Viridiplantae > Streptophyta > Magnoliopsida > Sapindales > Sapindaceae > Acer > Acer yangbiense. Next base: position 67,866,834 of record CM017762.1, read on the forward strand.
GAATCAGGGGTAGAAGTGTAAATGTTGAGGAACGATTGAAGTTATTGTGATTTTTAAGGAATACAGGGACCGACCCATTATCGTGGAGATACTCTCGAGGTTTCCAGTGAAGTCTCTGTGTCGATTCAGGTGCATATCAAAACCCTAGTTGGCTTTAATCAACCATCCTCGATTTGCCAAAATGCATCTCTCTAGAACACATAAGCAAAGTCTACTTTTTTAAAAAGCTTATTTGTTGTACTCTGTAACACTTGAAACCATATCTTGTCTCCAGTGTTCTAGTTTGCGGCCGCCTAGACCGATTAATCGGTGCAATACAGTTAGTCGGCCGGAAAACGCACCGAAAATGGGCAAATCGGACCATTTGGGCAGTGGGCGCTTAATCGGGCACGAGGCTGCTTAATCGGACACGTGGCCGCGTAATCGAGCTAGGCGCCGTTCTTCTGCACCGAAAATCAGCCGGAATAAGGCGGAGATCGCCGTTTCCAGCGACTGAAACAACTAGGGCTCGGTCGGCAATGGAGGCAAGCAAGAGGTTGAAGATGAAGTTGAGAGGGTGGGGTGCGTTTAGCAGCGGGCTGGGGTGTACCCAGGAATCAGATGACAGCGTTTGGGCTTGTGTTTGGGCCTTGCCAACTGATTGCCCCATTTAATGAAACGCAGCGTTTCACCATGAATGCGTGAGCTCTAATTTGCATGGAAAATTACGAAACGCTCCCCTGATCTCTTATAAAATCACAATATCTTCAATCGTTCTTCAATAATTACACTTATACCCCTAATTGACCAATATTACTCCAACTTTTATTGGGTCAATTGAGGCTTATTGGGTCAATTGAGGCTTACTGGGCCAATTGCAACATTGGGCCTAGGCTTAGTGGGTTTTCTTTGGATTTGATATGTGAAATTTGTTTGTAATTGTATTTTCCGATTAATCCCCGATTAATCCCCGATTAATCGGCCTAGGCGCTAGGCGCTGGGTCTCCGCCCGACTAGCGCCTAGCGCTTACTAGAACCTTGCTTGTCTCCACAACTCCATTCCCGTAAAGATTGAGCTTCCTGCTGGTGTGGAATTAGATTTTGATTATTATTTTTGTTCTGTGATTGGTTCTTGTAATGGTTTGTTGTGCATTAGAATTGTAAATTCAAGTAAGAGTTTTTTGTTTTATAATCCTTGCACTAAAGAGTGCAAAACAATTCCGTATGCCGTCTGAGAAAGACTAATTGGTTTCGGTTATGCGGAGTGTATTGATGACTACAAGATTGTGAAAATTCCCTTGACCGATAAACGAGTTGGGGTAGTTGAGGTTTACTCACTCAGGAAAGATTCATGGATAAGTATTCCAAGCGATTTTGATTTTGATTTTTCTGGTTATAACCGTAGCTCAGTGTATACCAGTGGAGCTATTCATTTTGTGATTTATTACAAGGAGCGTCCAACCGTGATTGCTGCCTTTGATTTGGCGGAAGACAAGTTCAAAACCTTACCTCCACCTGAGTTTATGTTAAATAAAGTTGATGATAAATTTGGTGGAAGACGGACTTATCTTGGTCAGTTAAGTGGTTGTCTTTGCTTGTCGAACGAGACTGTTTCTAGAAGCATTGAATTATGGGTTATGAAGGAATATGGTGTGATATCATCTTGGACCAAGATTTTGATAGCCAAAACAGACCTTTTCCGAGTGTTTCACCCATTATGTTATTTGAATAACAATGAAACAATTTTGGTGAGTGGGGTGCACCAAATTAGTTCTTTGAAGAACAACATGATGTTTTGGGATTCAAAAGATGAAAAATTCAAGAATGTGAAGATCGACTGCATTGAGTATTGCTGGAGTGCTGAGGATGTGTACGTAGAGAGTCTTGTCTCACCAAATTCGCATATTGGTTTGACAACTGAAAGTATCGATAACTTTTTCCTTTTCTATATTTGATCTTTTATCATCATTAGTATTTATTTGTTCTTGAGGGGTGTGGGGTGGTGTCTTGTTTCTGTGGTGCGTGGATTCTCTGCTCTGGCTGGCTGGGTCTGTTGTTTGGGTGTTTGGTTTGTCTTTTTTGGGTTGTTTTTTGTCCAGTTTTGCCTGCCTTGTTCTTGTCCAGTTTTGGGGTTTTTTCTTGTGGTTTGTTTTTTGATTTTGGGTGTTTGGGCGTGTTCCTTGGTCTCTGGTGGCCTGTGGTCTTCTTGTATCTTTCAGGCTTTGATTGGCCTTTATTTTTAAAATTTGCCGTTCAAAAAAAAAAAAAAAAAAGTATTTATATGTTATAAGAACATATAGTTATTTACCGGTTTTAGTTGTGTTTGATTCTGTTTTCGGTCACAGTGTTGGTGTATATTTAGTTATTTACCTATTGATGAACTTTGTGAAGCCTTACTACTAAATGACATGCAAAAAACAAGTGATGGGAAGAAATGTTGTCTTGTATTGCAAAACTATGGACTGCATAGTCGTGGATTTTGTTCAATACTTTCTCTTGTTATACGAGTTGACATGGTAATTTTTCATCCGAATCGCAATGATTATGTAGTCGAGTAAAAAATTACCACATCTCCGACTATGCAGTTCAAGTATCAATTGGTAATTTGTATTCTTTTGTGAAAATGTATTATTGGCTTCTTATCCAACTTTAAAACCCAGTTGGTATATTTCATTATAGGCGATTTATGTGATGATTGAAAATTATGACCAATTCCATTGAGACTTTATTCTCTCATAAATGTGCAAACTGAAACAAAGTGACAGAGTTTTAGAAGATTGCTTTTAATAGTTGTTTTTCCCTTGTCGAGATGATTTTAACTGGTTTTTATATTGTTTTGTCAAATGATGAAGAGTCTTGTTTTATGCTTTTTCTCTAGTCTTTTGGGTTTTGTCTTGTTTTGTTGTTTTTTCTTCTTGTTTTTGCTGATGCTCTTTGTGTATGCTTCGGTTGTGCTTGCTTCAGGGTTGTTGTTGTGCTTTGCGTGTAGCTCGTTCCGGCCTTGTTTGGCTTGTTTAATAAAATCTTGCTATTCAAAAAAAAAAAATTGGTTTAACTAGAAAAACCATGAAACGCGAATAAAGAATGCAAGTGTACGCCTTTTGCTCTTTTTCTAACTAGAGATTAGATTTTCGGTATGGACTTGGCACTAATTAAGGTTATGTTACTAGACTTTATGGTTTCTCCGGTATTCCTATATATCCTATTTATGTGGTCATGTAATGTGATTCTTAAAGCTAATTTGAACTAAGCCTTTTGGGGTTGAACTATGAAGCTAGTTTTAGTTTTTGATATTATAAATCAATTCTCTCCAATAATTTATTTCTTATCAAGAAAATTCTACATATATATCCATTGATATAACAATAGTTTTGATAGTATTATGTGAATTGAATTAAGAGTTCCACATATCAGGAAACAATTCCAATAGAAACTTTTGATCACAAAACAGTTGTAAGAATCTCATATAAATATATTAGTATGTGAAATTCTAAATATCATATTCAGAACTAATTATGATTTATATATGTAATATTGTGATTACACCGTAAGTAAATGTTAAATTACCTCTTTAGTTATTACATTTATAATTTGAATTAATTATTATCATCCATGTTATATGGTTGTCAGGTTGTGTATGAATTACCAGAAAAATAGATTTTATATTTCTATATATTAATGAAAATTTTCTTTTGAATGGAATTTAAGTCTTGAAGGATGCCCATGAAGTTTTGGGCTTCATCCACAACACTGTTATATATATTTGCTGATAGAATTTGTGGGGCATGTGACATGCTGTATTGGCTTAATCCGTATCTAAATGGGTCAAGGGTATGTTAAGATATATCGAGATCAAGCATTATATGTATGACTTAGATATCTACTCTCATCACATTTGTAGAAACTTTACAAAACATATTAGTAAAATGCGTATACTATACCGAGACTCGAACCTCACAAGATGTGCATACCATCTATGCTAGGGGATGTGCATGTATTGGCTTAATGTTAGTTCACACAAAGGGGATGATTCATCGTCTTCTTGGTCCAATAACTGAGACCATTTCTGGGTATCGCACAAATCAGAGATGGGTTTATTTGGTTTGTAGGTTTTGTTATTTTTATTGTTATTAGATTAGAAAAGAAGTCTTAAAAATACATAGTGGAGTCTTAAAATACATGAGTTGTTGGGATATCTTAAACAAATGCCATCGAACACGGGAAGATTGGTAGACCATTTTTTTTTTTTTTTTTTGACTAATTGGCATTTGACCCTCCTGAATTATACACGAAGTTGCATACTACCCCCTGAATGTTTTTTTTAGGCGTTAAATCCCCTGAATTCTCATTTTCTTTGCACCAGTGGTCCAAAACCCTAAGCCATCCATATTCCCGTCATGACAGATTACACTAAGTTACCCTAATTATATGCATAATTGTATTAAACCGGAAATAATATAATAATAACACCTACATACCCCTCTGACCAATTCCAAATTATAAAAATATAAACATAAAAGCACAAAAACTAATTTTTTGAAAACAAGAAATTAAAAAAAAAAAAAAAAATTGTAGATCTGGTGGAACAGATCAATATCTTATCAAAAAAAAATTAAAAAAATTTGTGGATATAGAAACCCAAATCACAAGCCAACAAACATGGATCTGCTATTTTTTTTTTGTTTAATTCCTACTCTTGCAGTTTTTTTAATAGGTTTTATTTTTTTGGTTTATGTGTTGTGTTGAAAGACGACTAATTTATCAATTTCGTTTTTGTTTGATTTTTATGTATTGAATTATGAATTAAAAAATATATATATACCAGAAAAGAGGTAAAAAAAAATATAAGGAAGAGAAAATCCTAAATTTAGGAAAGAGAATTTTGAAGAGAGAAAATAGGAGATAAAAAATATCAATATGGAGAGAGGAAAAATAGATAAATTCAATGGATCATAGCTATCCACATCTTAATAATGTAATGGTTATAAAATCGTGTCAATTATTGTGTCAAAAATTGTGTCCCCCATCCCTCCCCTATATATATACAATAACTTTCAAGTTAGCACCCCTTCATTGTAATACTATCAGCACCTTTTAATGAAAGTCATTGGATTTAAATGCTTTGACTTGGCTGTATACACTTGTCAAAGCATCTTTTAAATTCAATGACTTTCATTAAAAGGTGCTGATAGTAATACAATGAGGAGGTTCTAACTTGAAAATTACTGTATATATATATATACAATTTTTCTACTATAAATTCGTCTCATTTATTAGGACGAAGAATGTGAATCATTGGAATTACATACTTTGACTCAAAGCGAGATTGCTTGCTTTACCTTCATAATCATGTCTTGGCCTGTTCCTTCTTCGAACAATCCACAAAACTGCAATAACGGATAGTAAGCTTAAAAGCCCAACGCCAACAACAATTCCCGCAATTAGACCTGTTCTATTCTTCTTAGGACTGGTTGGAGGAATGTTACTTACGGAAGGTATGAAATCTGTATCGGATTCAGAGTTTAGTAGTCATAACTTAATATCATATTGCGACAAACCTTTAAAAAGAAAAGAAGAAAGAAATTTGCTTACTTGGTATAGCACTAATGGCAGAAATAGAAGGTCCATATGTACCTTGGGCAGGAATGCAACAAGTCCCTTTTCCTGCCCAAAACAGGTGGATTTCAAGGTAGTTTTCTGATACCCGAGCTGTGAATAGTCTCTGAATAGCTGTTCTTGGGACTCCATCTGCTTCCTTTTTTATGTCAAAATCCTTTTGAACACGATTTCCCTGCGATAAACAGATTCAAAACTCAAACATAAAACAACAATAAATAAAAGGAGAAACCTATTAGGATTAGGAAACAGAATACAAGTTTGCAATAAACAGATTCATGAAGTACAATCATCATTCTTAACCTGAGCATTACCCTTTGGAAATTTGTTTTCAGAAAATATTTACTTGGGACTTGAGAATTCATCGATATAAATCATAGTGATATGTGATATGTAGGTGAGGCAGTTGCCAGGACAGATTCAACCAAAAAAAAAAGCAAATAATTTGTCAATATATTATCGGTAAGAAACACATCTTGTTTGAGTGACCATTTGATCGGATGATTTATATACCTATTTGAGGTCCCCATTTCCTAGCTTTTGTGCTCGTTTTCGAGCGTATTTTTGTATATAATGTGTTTTGTGAGCCATGTGTAGGTACATGTTCCCTACAATTGGTGTTTGAGCATAAAGTCAAGTTTGGGAGGCAAAAATGAGCTAAAAAGTGAAGAATGGAATCCATGTAGAGTTGTCGCGGTCTCGCCGTTGACCCAAACCGTGGCGTGATTCATGGTCAATCACGGCAAGCAAAACCATGTTTCCGTGATGGATCCGCCGTTGAGCTAGAACGCGACATTGAGACCGCGGCACTGGTCAACTCTGCTTTCCAAAGGTTAATGGGCTAACATTGCAAATGCCCATGCAGAACATATAGATTTCGGGGCCTATATCTCCCTCCTCAGATCGAACCACATTTAGCTCTACATATATTCGGAAAGCCCCGGAAGTCTACTTTCCAGCGGTTTTTACGGATTGTAATTCCGAGCTTTCTAGAGGGAGATATGAGCAATTCCGTAACGGTGCGCGAGAAGTTCGCTGCCAATTTCGCCCCCTGACAGCGACTTTGGCAGCGACCTAATATTTTAGCACCAGGGGCAGAGATCTTCGCCCCCTAGCTGGTCGCCCCCTGACAGCGAACTTGGCAGCGACCTTCCGTTGTCAGCTCAGCGAAAAGTTAGTTTTCAAGCCAATTCAGAAGGGCATTTTGGTCCTTTCGTACCCAGATCGTGCCCTAAGTTTCCCAACCTATTTATACACCATTTTGAGCCCTCTCTTGAGAGAAAAAACCAGCCACCAACACCAAGAACAACACAGCAGCCATCTTCATCTTCTTCCCCAAACCAAGAGAGAGAGAAGCTTTCAAAGCTCCCATGGAGGTTCTCCTCCATGGGAAGCTCACCACCACCACTTTCCACAAATCCTCCACCATATTTGGGAGTTGATTGCAAGGAGATAGGAGTGGTCTATGACCAATTTCGAGCTAGGGATTCATGGAGCTCTTGGAGGGATTTCTTCAAGGGTTGTCTCCTTAAAACTCATTCTCTTTGTATTTCATGTTTTCTTGAATGTGTAACCCCACTTGGGAAATATTGTAAACCTATATTTGTGCTCATTTATGTCATGATTGTTCTTAAATCCATTTGGGTTTTGATTTATTCTTGTTATTATTGCAAAATCTCTTGTCTTGATATGCATGTGTATGGAGATTGGAAATTGATATGTGTTCATGGATAGGATTAGGAGTAGATTAACTTAATATGTAGGAGTAGTTGTAATCAAATATCCTATTTGTGTATGTATGTTGATGGAAGGTCGAAATGCCTTGTTTTGATGGGTTTGAGTGTATGTGGGTTAGAATTGTACTTTTATGGATGACCTTCCGGGTATAGTCTTGACCACTTAGCTCTAAAAGAATGGATGAAACTTGTTTTATGCATGACCGTGCTAGAATAGGTTTTGGCTCTATGTTCATGAGCTTAATGGGTCTTTGACCTTAAGACACATGCTCTTCCATGACCTTTAGGGAGCAAGAATAGATTTTGGTTTCCTTAATCAACGAATGATTCGTAATAATAGATGATTTGGTTTCGGAACTCCTTAATCGTGAGAACGAGCCCATAACTTGAATTGGATGAACTTAATGCCTAACAACCACTATTTGTGCACTTATGTATGGTAAACATATTGAACCTTGTGTGATCATTATCCTACATCTCTCCTAGCCACCATTTTATTATTTGTCTCTTTAAACACCATTCTCACCATTTCATATTCTCTTTGTTTTTATTTGCATTCTTTTCTTTACATTTGCACACACACCACACCGCAATATGCATACACCTCACACACAACATTCTCATCACATCCGCATTCTATTTACATGCTTTCAATAAACACTAAAACTCGAAACGGTTGACGGATGACACCTTCCTGTGGACGATACCCTCGCTTGCCGCTTTACTAGTCTTTTGCTAGTTAGAGCACATTGCGTAGGAACTTTTTAAATATAACTAATCTTTTGATAATCGCAATTTGGTAACGACACAAAAAGCGAGCTTATCACCATTCCAGAATGATACGAAAAAAAATGGGGAATTATTCTGTAATCCATGATACTTAAACCAATCACAGAAAGGAAAACTTTGATGATCAAATATAATTTACTAGTATAGTAATAAGCACTTGACTTTAATGTTCACCAACCCTTTTTATCAAATTGGTGTTTGTTATGTAAATGACGTTAATGTCAAGGAATTAAAAGTAGGTAAAGTAAAGCGAATAAGAACAAAAAGAAACATAAGAGTACCTAAAACAAGTTCAAAGTATAATACATACCTGAATATAGATATCAAATACACGCCTCCCAACACTTCGCCAGCCAGTAGTATATAAATTAGTTGTTTCTGCAAACTGGAGGGTCACATTGTAGTCACCATTTTCAAGGCCTAAACCGTAGTATCTTAACGATGAAGCTGAGATTCTTGCAGTCTGAAAAAGCTTTGAGTCTAGCGTATTTGTGAATTGAGATGAAGAAGAACTTGTGTACTGAGGATTATTGCTCCCAGCAAAAGATCCAACATTACTCACCCCCCATCTTCTTGTGTCAGTCACAAAATATGATGCTGGACCAAGAGTTTCATCGTCCCTCTCGAATACAATACCATTAGAAGACGTAATCTGTGGACCACCAGCCTTAATTGAAAAGTTATAATCTGCACAGCACATAAGAGAACTACTTGTCAAAGTATGTCCAGAAAAGGTTTTCGAATGTATGAACTTCAAATATGCATCTCCCAATGTCCTCTTGTGCACCAAATTGCACTTGATTCTTTACTTTACCAAGTTATTACTTTCTTTATTTGGCAGAAATGATATATTATGCCTGGATCATAATAAGTCACTTGATAGAATGCATTCCTTTTAAACATGTATGCAAGTAAAACCTCATAAACTTAACAGTTAAATTGTAATAGTTTAAAAAATTTAACAGTTATATCTCATGACATTTGGAATCCAATTTATAACTCCTCTTCTGGCTCAAAAGGTTATCGAAAATTTTTCATATCATAAGAATTCTCACTCAAACTGATTAGTAAATCAATGCTCACATGAAAGTGCACATGTTCTCTGCTCTCCCATCTAGAAGGTTGCACAAACCATGAGTAAGGAAAGGGTTTTATCACCAAAACAAGAAGGCTATTATGTAGTAAGAGCCTATATAAGCTTTAAATTGTTGAAATCACATGGAGCCTATACAAGTGTCAAAGTGAAACCTTCATTTCTCCTCATAAAAGGGTATACCAGGCGAGAAAACTTTACCTTTTTATGCTATACCAAGGGCTAGGGAGAAACCTAGTCACAAATTTCATCAAATCACAAGAAGGGTAAGTTATACTTACAGATTCCAGCACCTCGATTGCAAGGAAAGTTCCGTTGGAGACAGTTCATCCCAAATGGCAAGGCACTGAGGGCAGAAGAGGAACGCAGTTAGATGGAAAGCTTGGTTATTATGTCAAAAATCAATACTTGGCCACTAAAGCAGCCATTTGTATTGATGCATGCATTATTGTGATTTAACCGTGTACTTTATGATGAAATAAATCCTACTATGAAATAACAAAATCTCCTGATTGTACCACATTAAAATGAACTATCATAATTTCTATCAAAAGCACAATAAAGATTGCAATTACTTGATACATAAACTTCCAATAAAAAGTGTAATATATTTCAGCAGTACCAGAAGTAATTTGGTAACTTTTTTCACAAATAAAAGTCATTCCAAAATATTTGAAGGACCGATTAGCATGTTAAGAGTCTTGATATCAGCCTCACACCCTCATGTTGTACAATCAACAACATATGTATTCAGATTACAATATCATATCTATTACATGTATGCAAGAAATTATTAATTTTCAGAAACCATCATTGAGAAGTTCAAGCAACTGAACAGATCATAGAAACCAGAAACTCACCTACTGAGGCTGCTGTTGGAATTGTCTATTGTTAAGTTGTTGGCAACTACGTTCCTGCATATTGCAACCCACAAAACCTGATGTTAGTTTCATCACGGCAAAACGAATGCAATCCTTGTTAGAAATTAAAGTACTGAATGACTGTTAGAGGGAAGTTACTTGATATTACTTTGAAGAGTAAAATGAATATTGTATTAGAGAAATCAAATTAGAAAAAAAATATTAAATATGATACAAAACAATACTTTAGTGAAATTTGAAGACTTACAGTTGTAAATTTCGTTGGTTGATCCAAGAAGGGAAGCTACCTATTAAATTGTTGTATGACACATCTCTGCAAGCATGGAGAGGAGATTTTCAACACAAAAGCTGCTGATTGGTAAAACTTCAGCATTACTCTAGTCACACTGAGCTTTTGCTACAAGCTTTTGATGCCAACCAAACCCTCAACTTCCTCATGTTTTCTAAAGAACCCCACACATGTTTTAAGTTACACGCTAAGTAGTCATGTTAATCTATATTTTGCAAGGAGAGAGAATTTTTAATCTGATCTAGAAAGCCGATATCAGGATTAGTGACGTCATTGTTACCCAAAAAAAGATAAATGAAAAGAATTACAGTTCAGGGTTGAAGTGTGCAGCTGAAGTAAGTTTTTATTTGCTTCTGCAACCATCCTAATAAGATATAATTGGGCAGAGAAAATCATTCTAGTGGTTATTGGTGGTAAGAATTTATATTAGCCTCGTCTTTTTCCTGTCAAAATAAAAATAAAAGAAAGAAACTACAACTTTGTTTTCATGTTGGGGAGCCGCAAACCAGAGAGCACAAAGAACTAAGACATACACATGAAACTGTAGATTAATCCAAATGCAAATTTAGCCTTTTGTCCTAGTGAACTAGCACACTGGGTGTTTCAGAGAACAAGCAATGTTATTGGAGATGATACATTATATATTATAGAAAACTCTATTTTTGGTGAATTACAATGATGCAGAAAGCATATTATGTCAAAAGTACTTACATGTTGAGAAGAGATGTACTCTTCTGTGCAGGCAGGGTACCATTTAACTTATTATTTCCAAGAAACCTGAGAATGAAAATGTGTTATATGATTTTAAATTTAAGGAGGGTATATTGAGAAGCAAATATAGTAAAGCAGAGTTAGTGTATTACAGGTTAGCCAATGAACTCAAACTGAAAAGCGAGTCGGGAATGTCTCCACCTATGTTGTTGAAACTCAAATCCCTAAAGAAAAAAAAAATATTACAATAACACAATTGTAAGAAACATGAAATTAGCTATCAACAGAATATGTGCAGAGAACCAAACAAAACAATATGTAGGCAACAACATCAACAGCCCCACACAAATCAAACAAACAATTTCCGGATTTTCAAGACCAATAATCAATAAACCACTTATAGGTACAACTGCTCAAAAACCAACCCAACAAGTATTCAAAGAGTCAACCATCAAAAAGGATTAACTTACAGATGCAGCAAACTCTGGAATTCTCCAATGTTTGATGGAATTGAATCAGAAATGTTGTTGTTCCTTAGTTCTCTGCGGTACATGTTACCAAAACTTATTATCAAAGAAGATAAAGAAAATGATAAACAAAAAGTATATATGTTAAATTACAACTTCTCAAATCAGAGCTAGGAATTGCATTCCTTACAAGGTACTTAAAGACTTCATATTCCTCATAAATGCCAGTGTCGAGCTCCCATTGGATAAATCACTTATTTTCCTACATTTTAATTTCACGAGATGAATAAGCATTGAATATTGTAAAAGGTATTACAAAAAAGTAAAGAAGAAATGTGGATACTCACAACTCCACCAGATTCAGATTGGAAAAGGATGATGGTATGGGACCATCAAAAGAGTTTCCTTGAAACCTCCTACAATGACATAAGAGTAGAAATTTATGAAATATTCTCAGTTTTAAACCTTATAGATACAGTATTTTAAATTAAATTTATAGTGAAAAGAAAGCTTGAGCTTGCAATGACTCAAGTTGATTTTTCTCACAAGGAAGTAAGCTTTGACCAATTTCCTATGAAGTCGGGAATCCTTCCGGTAAGTTCTATGTCTGAAGCCCACCTGATAATAATACAAGAATTTCTATAAGATTTGACTCAATCTAATTGTGTTCTGCATAATATTAATATCTATTTTACAAAAATCTCAATTAGAGATTAACAAAGTCAAAGAGTTCTTACACTGTAGCCATGTTCTGTAATTTGGCAAGAGTTGAAGGAATCTCACCACTAACTCCAGAACTATCGATATAACTGTCAATTTAAAGAATTTTAATGAATTACATCATTATTTGGTATGGTTTTTCCAACATAAAATAAGGGAAGCGAGAGCCACGTGATAATAGAATACTATGTGAAGCAGCTGCTAAAATTGTTCCCCCAAATTCAATCTAACAATATTTGCACAATTATGCACTAATAATATAATAGAAAGTCTATCGGAACTTACAGTTGCTCTAATTTCGTCCAGTTACCAAGTCCAGACGGTAACGGGCCAGAGAAATTATTTGATCCAATAGCACTACACAAAAAAAAAAAAAAAAAAAAAAACAAAAAAAAAGTAGAAGTAAAAGTAAATGAGTCAAATCAATGCATTTAGATAATTGGATTCACATTCACATTATATATATATATATATCCTCGATGCTAGCAACGCACATACACAATGGATTACATTCAGATATATCATTTCATTGGTTTTTATTAACAGTATATCATTTGTGATTTGTAATGGAGGTTCATATGCTTCAATGAATAATATATACCACTTAATTTAAAGAGCCTACATTGTAACATATCAGGGATCATTGTTTTTCCATTTTTGGTGGATACAGAAATCTAAAATCATTATTACTTAAAGATTACAAGGCAACAAAACCAAAAGAACAAAAATGAAAGTTGCATACAGAGGAGGCAGTCACTATCTACAGGGAGTAAAAACAAATTGCCATTTTGTTAAATTGTTGAGTTAAGAAAAAGGTATAGGAAAACTTACAATGATCTCATATCAATCAGGTTTCCAAGTTCTTTTGGAAGCTCCCCTGATAACGCATTAATGCCAACAGTGCTGATCAGAATATGAAGTAAACATCAGAAAACGTAATACTTACAAATTGTGATTTCCATAAGTTTAACATCAAAATTAATATCACCCTACAAGTATTGCATGCTAGTCAGATTCCCAATAGATGCGGACAGTGGACCTGTCAAGTAATTTTGGCCCAAGTTCCTGTCAGAAGAACGAAAATAATCAGATTATTCAAGGACACACAATGATCAATCATCATATTGGAAAATAGTCTTCTGGGTATGGTGCAAGCTCGAACTTTGCTTACATATAATGTAGCCAATAACAAAGCAGAATCAAGTAAACATAAATATTAATACAAGACCATACAGATTGGTGAGGAAAGTCAAAGTCCATAGCTCATCCGGGATCACGCCATCGACATCTAGTGTATCAACTTTCCTGAAAAGAAAATCTTACAGTTAGCAACCGTGAAGGGAAACAACTGTATAATCTACAGATTCATAGTACTTTTACTTTAATTCTGAGAGCGCCTAACACGAAGGCTTCCCAAAAGAGCTGATGTTTCAAGTTCAACCTGACATCGCAAGTGCAGGGCATGCGGCTCTCCGAAAGTGCAACAGTAAGAAGACAAATTGTGTGAAGTGATGAATAAGTGGCTGGTAGGAGTATGCAAAATTGAGTTGTGATGGAAAGTGAATTGATGTAATTATAACTTATAAGTAAATGTGGAAATTTGTTGAAATTCACTAGTCTGTTACAATTCTACGCCAAAAACAAAGTAAAGAGGGAACTTTTGGGTTAAGCTTGTGTCGAAACTTGTATATCAACTATCAAGTGCTGAACAACAAGGCTACACAAACCCAGCGGCGATAACTTTAATACCATAAACCAAGTACAGTTGATTTTAATTGTATCAATTATGAGTTATGACCAACAAACACGAAAATGCAGCACTTTTACGACTTCAGTAATATTCATTCACACATATTATCAAACAGTTTTCGAGAGTGTTTAATGAAAATGAAGTGGGTTAATCATTCAATATATAATCAATTAACGGAGCTGGAAGCACCACTCGGAAAGATTCGATACTCACAATCGGGTAATGTGGCAAAGAGTGTTGTTGTTGTAAGTACAGGCACATTTGATATAAGGGTTGGGACCAGAAGTGAGATCGTAGTCGGTGGTGTCAGTGGCGATGGCGTCTCCGCTGCACAGCTCTCCACTAATATTCCAATGTTCCTGATCAGCTGATATCCCCCATTTTTGAAATATTGAATTCAATGCTCTCGCTGTCATCAAATTCACAAGTTGCAAAACATTTTCAATGTTTTGACCAAAAAGATAACAACTTTTCCATTAAAATTTTACAAGCTACAACCACTTTATTTGACATAAACAACTTGTCATCATAAGAAGGAGGAATTGCACAAACATCGCTCAAGGTTTGAAACAATTACACGGATATGGCAGTTTTTGGCTATATTTACACAAACTTCTCTTAACATTTGAAAATTGTTGTACAAGCATCCTCTACCATTAGATGGATCCGTTAGTCAATGGTTAAAAGTGTAAAAAGTCTAAAATACCATTTATTTTTATTTTAAATAAAATAAAATTTTAAAAAATAAGATTAAAATATATTAAAAAAATATTTTACAAAACATGAATATATCTTAAATCTGAAACCTGGAAAAAAAAAATGCATCTTTACAATTGAAAAAACAATTTAATAATAAATAAATTTTAAATTTTAAATTTATTTAAAATCAAGGGGGAATTGCTCAAACTTTTTTTTTTTGAAGCTGAATTTTTATTTCTAGATTTCAGATTTAAGATACATTCATGTTTTATTAAAGATTTTTTTTAATATTTTTTATCTTATTTTTAATTTTTTTTTTCAGTTTATTTAAAATAAAAATATATGGTATTTTAGACTTCTTACACATTTGATCATTGACTAAAGAATCTAGCTAACGGTAGGGGATGTTTATGCAACAATTTTCAAACATTGAGGGAAGTTTGTGTGTATATGGTCAAAACTGTCATATCCGTGTAATTTTATCACACCTCGAGGGATGTTTGTGCAATTTCCCTTTATAAAAAAATAAAGAGTAATTGTCACCAATGCCCTTGGAGCGTACGTGAATTCGCATGTTGCCCCATAAATTCGTTTTTAGGCATTAAACTCCCCGAACTATCGTTTATTGGCAAGCATTTGGTTTTTTTCCCCTGAGAGGGGGCATCTTTAGTCATGGTTTGCCAATAAACGATAGTTTGGTAGGTTTAATGCCTAAAAAAAAATTAGGGGGCAACATACGAATTTTCATACACTCCAAAGGGCTTTGGTGACAATTACTCAAAAATAAAAACGGGAAAAAACAGAGATTGATAGAAAAAAAAAAAAATGAGAAAGTATACATATTTCAAGCAACAATTGAAATGAAAATGAACATCCAATGGAAGAAAAATTAAAAACAAAACACTTTCTGCAACTTTAGTACAACAAAACATGTAGTACTACCAAAATTTTCCATCAACTTGTCAAGAAATTAAAATCTAAATTCCAAATAAAATCACACTAATTAGCAAAATTTATAAACAAAAACAAGAACTTCCACATATAATTACTAGCAAACAAGAGCATATATATATATACCTTCTTCTGGATCAGTGGTGGGCTGAGTTTGGTTAGTCTGAGCTTGAGCTACATGAACAAGACAAACCCAGAAGAAAGCAAAGAACAGCAGCAAAAATGGAGGTAGTGGTGGTCTCAACATCATCATCATCATCCTCATTGAATTCTGTATATGTTTCTTCAAAGCTTTTAATGGATCAAATCAAGCTATATATCATAAACAAATGGAAGCTCAGGCAGATATTAATGAGAGAGAGAGAGAGATGGAGAATTTTAGTGGGGATCCTAGTGGGGTTGTGTTCTTCAATGGTGGCTGGCTACCGGTGACTATCACTTTTTTTTTTTTTTTTAATTTAATTTAATTTAATTTTATGTCCATCCTTTCACAAGGAGAACTAAACGTTCTGAGAACTTACCACAATGTAATTGTCAATAATAGAACCAAGGATATGGTTTTTCTAATCTCAAGCCTTGGACCATCAAGGCAACCACCTTGTGGTTGGTGTCTGTCACTGTTACATTTAATTTTGGGCAATTATTCATTTAGTCCCTTTATTTTTTTTGAAATATCTATCTTTTATTCATTTATATATTTTTGGAGGAGTGGACCCTATATTTTCAAAAATCACTCAATTTGGTCATTCTATTGATCAAACATTAGTCAAATTAAGGGGGGTGTATTCAATTAGGATTAATTAGGATTCTTGAAGACATTTAAAGACATTTTTTAAGTGATGGATTTTCATGGATTTCTACAGACTTTTATAAATCCACATGGACTTTCATGGATTTGTTTAGACATCCATCTCAGACTTTTATGGATTTGTTCAGATATTTATCTCAGACTTTTATGGATTTGTTTAGACATCTATGGATTTTCATGAATTTGTTATCTTTGACTTATCAATAGTAAACTAATTATAGCTGATTATCAAAAAAACCTTTGAAGTTGGAATGAGAAAAAATTGATATACCAGTGAATCTATATTTGTGTATATATATAGTCTGAGGCTGTTGCTGATGCAAATAAAGCAATTGAATTGAACCCAAAATTGGCTAAGGCTTATCTGCGTAAAGGCACTGCTTGCATGAAGCTTGAAGAATATTACACTGCTAAATCAGCCCTTGAAAAAGGTAGCTCTTTGGTAGAGAATGACTCGAGATTTACAAAGTTGATTAATAATGTGATAAGTCTATTGTCACCAAAATATAGACATGAATTCAACCAAAAGGCAGATGAAGTGGTTGTGACTATTTTTGCAAAAAGAATACCAGCAACGAGTGTGACTATTGAATTTGGCGAGCAAATTTTGAGTGTTACCATTGATGTCCCTGGTGAAGATGCTTATCATTTTCAACCTCGATTGTTTGGAAAGATAATACCTGGGAAGTGCAGATACGAAGTATTGTCAACCAAAGTTTTTTTTTTTTTGAAAGATATTGATCATCCCATACATAAGAGAATCTATATATAAAAAAATAAGATATTGATCATTCCATACATAAGAGAATCTATAAAAAAAAAAAAAAGATACTGATCATCCCATACATAAGATATTGATTACCATTACTTCAAAATCAAAGTCTTGATAAAAACCTTGAAAATAAGAGAATCTATAAAAAAAAATAACTCATAACATTATCATTCACTAGCTAAGTAAACAACAGCCACAACACTAGCCACCAAAAACTTTTGACAGAGAATGTATGACAAGGTTGGACCAATCAGCGCAGCCTCCTGGCTTCTCTCTCGGACTCAAGCAGAGTAAGGATATCACCTTCTCTCACTGGCCCCTTCACGTTCCTCATGATGAATCGGTTCTGATCATCCAAGAACTTGACTCTCCACCTGCCCTCTTGAACCTGTGCGGCCCATGACTTTCACAACTACAGCATGCTTAATCTGAGAATCCATTCTGACAAAGCAACTAGGCAAGAAACGGCTGCTAAATCCTGCAGTAGAGTACTTATTATAATAATTACCAATAATAAAGAAAGAATTGCAACTAGAGTACTTATTAATTAAGTTTTGGTCAACCAAAGTTTATTCTATTAATCTTGAAAATCTGACAAAAGGGGCTCCAAGATTTAATTAGTAGTACTCAATACTCATTCATGGAATCTCCAGGGTATATTAGCAGATGA
Source organism: Acer yangbiense (assembly GCA_008009225.1). Lineage (NCBI taxonomy): Eukaryota > Viridiplantae > Streptophyta > Magnoliopsida > Sapindales > Sapindaceae > Acer > Acer yangbiense. The sequence continues at coordinate 67,884,765 of CM017762.1, forward strand.
CAAGTTTCTTATTATTAATATTAAAATCAAGAATTAAAAAAACAATGTTGTATTTTAGTTTATATTTGGACTTGAATAAAGGATGCATGTGATGATGAGCATGCAGTGGACAACATGATTAAAAAAATATATTAGTAACTTTGTAATCACTAATCAAACTAGTTTTTTTTTTTTTTTTGAAAACAACGTTATATTACCACAAAGGAAGCTAACAAAGAGCCGCCTGTCTTGACCAGAAACAGGGGACACTAATCACACTATTTAGAAATATATATATATATATATATATGTTTTAAGGCAATTTATAAAAGAAGGAACCAGAACAACGGCCAACAGGCAACAAAACAAGGGGCTGCAGCAGCCAGAAAGCAAAGAAAGACAACAAAATCAAAAACAAAACAGAGCAACGACATAAGCAGCGCAACAAGAGCAGACCAGCAGTGGATGTTTCTATAATTAAAATTCTCTATAAAAACAATCAATTTGGAGATATTTCATACCAGAATTCAACATATATGGTTGTTGAGGGGGTTTGGTGGAAAATTTGAGGAAACCCAAATCTATAAACCCTCGAAACCCAAATCGCATTTTTGAAATCACTCCATTCCCCAAATAGTAAACAAGAAATAATTGATAGATAAAACTTATGGAGAAGTGAAAGAGTACTAAAAAAATTGAAAAAATTCGTTGTTGAAGAGTAGAAGATGTACTAACCTGTGGAAGAATAGAAAATTGCTTTGTTTTGTTGCCTTGTCCTCTGTTATGAGCCGTGGTCTCTGTTTGTTGTTGCTGGGGGTTCTTTTGTGTTTTATGGCTGTTTTTCTGCCTGGGTGTGTAGTGTCTGCTTTGTTTCGTGTATGCTGTTTTCTTGCCTTTGGCTTCAATAATTATTGTTCAAAAAAAAAAAAAAAAACCTGGAAAGTGAGACCGATGAAAATCTTGAGGAGAGAGCTGGACTTGTTATGGACTTTGATATTTATACCTCTCACTATCAAGTCCACCAAAATCCATCAAAATCCATGACCTAAGAAAATCCTTTAAAATCTAGTCCTAATTGAATACACCTGGATTCTTGTAGACATTTTTAAAGTCCCAATTCAATACACCTAGATTTGGAAGGATTCTTTAAAAGTCCATATAAATCCTAATTGAATACCACTGGATTAATATAGACTCTTTTAAAGTCTTTAAATGTCCAAATTGAATACACCAGGATTTCTAATGTCTTTAAATGTCCCTAAGAATCCTAATTGAATACACCCCCCTAAGAGTTAGGATCCTCTCCTTGATACTTGTTTTTCCTTGGCATTCTTCAAGTGTAATTCAAATATCAAATTGCATGAAAGAGAAAAAAGTAAACCAATCTTAACCATGTATTTTATATTTTGCTTAGGTGTCATTAGATTATGGAAAGTCAAGGAAAAACAAGCCAAGGAGAGGATCTTAATCCTCAAATTAAACGGTTCAAAAGGTATTTTCGTCTTTAAACATTGATATGTCACGTGTTAACATACAAATAAATAGAAATATGCATATACAGTGGTTCTCTCATAAGGGATCCCTTATTTTAATTTCGGTAAGGACCACCATGAAATCATATCGATTTGAATGAATTTTAATCTGAATTTTTGTGTGGATGATAAGTTCGTTGAAATCCACCTATGAATAAAATTTGAGAATTTTTCAAGCACGAAAACTATTTTTCTTGAATTTCCTATATTTCGCCTATTTTTTTAATGCCTTTAAAAAAATCGGTAAAAATGGTTTAAGTACTTGAAAATTTTTGAAATTTTATTCATAGATAGATTTCAATGAACTTATCATCCATAAAAAAATTCAAATTAAAATTCATTCAAATCGATGTGATTTCATAGTGGTCCTTACCGAAATTAAAATAAGGGATCCCTTATGAGAGAACCACTGTATATATATATAATAAAATTTAAATTTAAATGTGGAGATCCGATCTGGATCACCACCGTCCAACTTATTCAAATGGACGGTGGAGGTCCAATCTGGATCTCCACTTAGCCTAATAAAAAAAATTAAAACTTTAAAAACAAGAACACCATCATCAACCAAGAACACCAACCAAACTTCATCTTTTTCGGTTTTCCAGAACACCTAATTTATTTTTTTATTATTAGGTGGAGATCCACAGATTTGATCTACACCTAATAAAAAAAAAAAATTAAAACTTAAAAAATAAGAACACCATCATCAACCAAAAGTAGAGGGAACCTTCCAGTTTTTCTCATCAATTCACTTTTGTTAATTTGCGCCCCAAAATCCCAACTAGTTCATCTTACAAAATCAATCATTGATCTCTTGGCAGTTGCCACGCCTCTCTCTCTCTCTCTCTCTAGCTAATTAGTCTCAGCCCCACATTTTGCTGCTTCAATTCTCTCTCTTTGCTGTCCATTTCAAATTCAATTAAGTCGATCCAAGAGAGTATCATCACATGTATAGGATATATAGAGACATAATTTTGGGTTGAATATTTGAGAGAAGAGACGGAGAAGTTGAATATAGAGATATATAGGCCACCCTTTCACGCGGTTGCCTCCGGTTCGTCGATGTCCTCCGTTTGGAGGAGATCCGACACGGAGAAGTTGGATCTCCTCCGATCTGCGTTAACCCAACGCATATCTCCTCCGATCTGCATCGACCCAACCTCGATCTCCTCCGATCTGTGTCGGTTTCCACCGTCGGTCTCCATCAACCCAACTCTTCTTTTTTTTTTTCTTTTTTCTTTTTTCTCCTGGGTTTCTTTTCTTTTTACTTTTGGTTTAGATTTGTTTAGATGTAAAAAGGTCTATTGATTAGATATAACAATTGGTTTGGGTTTCTGGGTTTCTTTTCTGGGTTCAGATTTGTTTAGATATAACAATCGGTTTAGATTTGTTTACTGAGTTTGGGTTTCTAGGTTTCATTGTTTTTTAAGTTTTAAATTTTATTTTCTTTTTTATTTCTCAAAAGAAAAATTAAATTTATTTTATTTTATTTTATTTTCTTAAGAGAAATTAAATGGTCAGGGGTAAAGATGTTATTTTGCTTTTTATATAACCATTGACCGTTAAAAATCTGGTAAAAGGAATCAAATTAAGTGGTTTTTAAAACTATAAAAATATAAGGCGCAATCCTCTGAAATTGTATAAATAAGTAAAAGATAGATATTTCAAATAAAAAAACGGACCAAGTGATAATATCCCTTTAATTTTTAATATTATTTGTTGTACGTGGTGGCTAATTTTGCCATGCTCACAGTCACCGTATACAACAATTTTTTTGTCAAAATTACAAATTCAGCTGCCTTTTCTGAATATTCTTTATGTGGACCGGAAAAATTAATTCTGTTTTGGTTTTTTCATTGACAAAATTCCATTTAGTTCCTTAGGGGACAGTTTTTATTTTTAGTGATACATGAAATTAAATGTATTTTATTTTAACGGGATGAGATTCGTCTGATGGTAAACACTTCAAGTCCTCTATCTCTTAAAAAAATTCTGAAATTATATAATAGCGTAATACTTAAAAAAAAAAAGTATATTATTTCAATATTGATCTTAAAGTCTATATAATTAAAGTTTCATAAATTGTTTAAGCCCCCCCCCCCCCCCCAATCACTTTTAATCAACATCTCACAAGTCACAACCATATTTTATATATAAAGAGAATTAGTCTTTCATAAGGGATCTCTTATTTTAATTTTGGTAACGACTACTATGAAATCATACTGATTTGAATGAATTTTGATCCAGATTTTTAAAAAAATAGTTAAAAAAAAATCGGTAAAAATAGTTTAAGTACTTGAAAAAATTTCAAATTTTATTAAAAGGTAGATTTCAATAAACTTATCTTCTACAAAAAAGTTCAAATCAAAATTCATTCAAATCGATGTGATTTTATGGTGGCCCTTACCGAAATTAAAATAAGGGATCACTTATGAGAGACTCACTATATATATATATATATATATGATGATAAATCTAAATAGTAGTCAAAACCAATAATATGAATGAAACTATATAATTATTATTATCTCCTATAAATAATTACAAAAACAATTACCAATTAAATTAACCGATCTTAAATGACATAAGATCAAAAATCAAAATTGTAAAATATTTATAATGTCTAATCTTCAAATAACTGTACTACATATAATTTTTTTATCACTTGAAAAACAAAAATAAAAAATAAAGTCATTTTCAATGTGTAGTTGACTTGAGAAAATACTTTATTAGTAAACTGATAAGGCCATGGCCCATAAGCAGCAATTCCATAGAGGAAATAGGGGTATATAGCACTTTTTAAATTTTGAATTGTACAACTATCACACTTTAATAACTCTTGTTTTAATAGCACCAAAATTGGAATTTGGACAAAAATACCCCCCAGCTTCTTTTCTTTTCTCTTGTGTGTCCTTCACCTTCTTCTTCCTTTTTCCAAAACCTCCATTGATGGAGCTTCAATGGAGGTGCCACCGCCGACCGGTGAGTTGACCGGCAAAACCACCGGGAAAACGTTCGTCGAGTGCCAATAATTGTAACCGAAGTGTTCGTTTTCATTTTTGAGTTGTGTAGAGAGAGAAACGAAGCAAAACCCAAACCGTCGCAAATCTTCATTGTCCGATCTATGACGATCCGTCGCGAATCTGACGAAACCGATGGCGCCAACGAACTCGGCATCATTTGATATTCCAAATCCGACTATTTCCAAAGTCAACTGGCGTTGTCGTCGGATCGTCACTATCACCATTGATGGAGGTCGAACAGAATAAGTCTCGAACAAACTTGAATTAAGTCTCGAAACGCATGAATAAGTCTCGAAAACACATGAATAAGTCTCGAAAAAAATCATGAATAAGTCTCGAAACTGCAAATAAGTCTTGAATTTTCGAGAAAAAAAATAGAAAGGAAAAGAGTAAGTGGGGGTATTTTGGTCTCATCACCTATTTTGGTGCTATTAAAACAACACTTATTAAAGTGGTGCTATTTGCACAATCCCTCCCCCAAAAAGTGCTATTTAATTTTTGAACCCTAATTCATAAACACATGCTTCTCCATTATTGCCAGCTATATCCAACTTGACATGTTGTGCTCCAATTTCCAAAACACCACATCACATCCATTTTGAAATACCATTTTTTTTTTAAGCAGTAATGTAATTAAGAGTGAGGGGTCTACGGTTAAATAAAAAAATCATACCTTTAAGTGAATTCTCAATCTTAAAATGTATGTGCATTCTAAAAAATCATACCTTCCACATCTAGCAATAAGGGCTTCGAGCCTTCGAATCCCACTATACGCATTTGTGTGGAGTTTTCTCCTAGTTTGTGGGAGCAACTATCTCTCTGGTTGTAAGAGTTGTAGTCCATATGTAACATCTCCCTAATAGTGGGAGTAGTATTCCGGGCCGTACTTGTAAATTCTAATTAATCTCATTAGGTCACAACAGTAGTTATATTTCAAAAAAAAAAAAAAAAAAAAAAACGTATGTGACATATTTATTTTTACCTTATTAGATGTAGGGGTGAACACAAAAACTAAAACCGAATTAAACTGAACCAAACCAAACCGAAAAAGGGTGTTTGGTTCGGTTCATAGCTTCGATTCGGTTCAAACCGATTTGAAATTGAATTCAGTTCGGTTTTGGTTTTGGATGTCCAAAACCAAATAGAAGTATATAATTTAAGTTTCGATATTGATCTTAAAGTCTATATAATTTAAGTTTCATATTTTATGGACTCAAATCAGCTGTCAAATTTTGGTATCCCAATTTGTGTCCAACTAATCAAATTGGGACATGTGTACACATTTAATGCACATTTATAGAAATAGTTGAAAACTAAGCATTAAATGTGCACACATGTCCCAATTTGGTTGGTTGGACACAAATTGGGACACCAAAATTTGACAGCTGATGAGTTCATATTTTATTTATAGAAAGTGAGTCTTTCATAACAGATCTCTTATTTTAATTTCGGTAAAGACCACCATGAAATCATATTAATTTGAATGAATTTTGATCTGGATTTTTTTATGGATGATAAGTTCATTGAAATCTACATATGAATAAAAATTGAGATTTTTTCAAGCGCTAAAACTATTTTTCTTGAATTTCCTATATTTTATCTATTTTTCTGATACCTTCATATTTAAAAAAATTGGTAAAAATAGTTTAAGTACTTGAAAAAATTTCAAATTTAATTAATAGGTAGATTTCAATGAACTTATCTTCCACAAAAAAATTCAAATCAAAATTTATTTAAATCAATATGATTTTATGGTAGTTCTTACCGAAATTAAAATAAGGAATCACTTATGAGAGACTCACTATATATGATGATAAATTTAAATAGTAGTCAAAATCAATGAATGAAACTATATAATTATTATTATCTCCTATAAATAATTACAAAAAATTTTACCTATTAAATTAACCGATCATAAATGACATAATATCAAAAATCAAAATAGTAAAATATTTATAATGTCTAATTTTCAAATGACTGTACTACATATAATTTTTTTATCACTTGAAAAACAAAAATAAAAACTAAAGTCATTTTCAATGTGTAGTTGACTTGAGAAAATACTTTATTAGTAAATTGATAAGGCCATGGCCCACAAGCCAGTAATTCAAATACACATGCTTCTCCATTATTGCCAACTATATCCAACTTGACATGTTGTGCTCCTATCTCCAAAACACCACATCACATCCATTTTGAAATACAATTTTTTTTTTTTTTTTTTGTAAGCAGTAATGTAATTAAGAGTGAGAGGGATCTACGGTTAAAAAAGAATTATATATATATATATATAAAATAAAAAAAAATCATACCTTGAAGTGAATTCTCAATCTTAAAATGTATGTGCATTCTAAAAAATCATACCTTCCACATCTAGCAGTAAGGCCTTCGAGTCCCACCATACGCATTTTATAAGTATTTATGGGGAGTTTTCTCCTAGTTTGTGGGAGCAGTCATCTCTCCGGTTGTAAGAGTTGTAGTCCATATGTAATCTCTCCCTGATAGTGGGAGTAGTATTCCGGGCCATACTTGTAGAATTTAATTAATCTCATCAGGTCACAACAGTAGTTGTATTTCAAAAAAATATATATATATGTGACATATTTATTTTAACCTTATTAGATGTAGGGGTGAACACAAAAACCGAAACCGAATTAAACCGAACCGAACTGAACCAAACCGAAAAAGGGTGTTTGGATCGGTTCATAGCTTCCACTCTGTTCAAACCGATTTAAAATTTGAAAACCGAATTGAATTCAATTCAGTTTTAGTTTTGGACATACAAAACCAAATAGAAGTACACAATTTAAGTTTCGATATTGATCTTAATGTCTATATAATTTAAGTTTCATAAATTGTTTAAGCAATATTTTAATTTTAAATGATGGGATCTTAACATGGTCACTTTTAATCAACATCTCACAACCATATTTTATATATAAAGAGTGAGTCTTTCATAAGGGATCTCTTGTTTTAATTTCGGTAAGGACCACCATAAAATCACACTGATTTGAATGAATTTTGATCCAGATTTTTGTGTGGATGATAAGTTCATTGAAATCTACCTATAAATAAAAATTGAGAATTTTTCAAGCGCTAAAACTATTTTTCTTGAATTTCCTATATTTTGTCTATTTTCTGATGCGTTCATATTTAAAAAAATCGGTAAAAATAGTTTAAGTACTTGAAAAAAATTCAAATTTTATTAAGAGGTAGATTTCAATGAACTTATCTTCCACAAAAAAGTTCAAATCGATGTGATTTTATGGTGGCCCTTACGGAAAGTTAAATAAGGGATCATTTATGAGAGACTCACTATATATATATATATATATATATATATATATATATATATATATATATATATATATATGATAATAAATTTAAATAGTAGTCAAAACCAATAGTATGAATGAAACTATATAATTATTATTATCTCCTATTAATAATTACAAAAAATTTTACCAATTAAATTAACCGAAATTAAATGACATAATATCAAAAATCAAAATAGTAAAATATTTATAATGTCTAATTTTCAAATGAATGTACTACATTTTTTTTTTATCACTTGAAAAACAAAAATAAAAAATAAAGTCATTTTTCAATGTGTAGTTGACTTGAGAAAATACTTTATTAGTAAGAGTGACGATATTCGCACCCCTTAAAAATCTTATGTACATCCCAAATTAATATGTTTTTAAAATTTCAATAATACCTTTGAGTAAAATTACTAAGATGACTAATTGTTTGTTAGTACACCCACCAATAATTATCAATTAGTTTCCTATTTTAATCTTTTGTATATTTTGTTTTCCTATTAATGGTTTTATATTAACATATATCATAAAAATTCTTTCCATTTTAATAAATAGATTATCTTTTAAATATAATTTCAATCTCTTTTAAAGAAATACAAATTGATTGCTAAGTATGGAAAATGAATCAAAATCATGAGATAATTTTGGGTGTGAAAAGTAAAATTTTAAATTAATTTTTATTAGAATAACAAAATCATTATGTATATAAATAGACTTTTAAATTAACTATATTATCTATATTTTTTTTTTATTTCTTTCAAACACACTTTAGACTTTTATTTATTTATCAATATTATATGTTCTTTCTTATTAAAAAAAAATATATTGAATGATCTTCAATTTCATCGAACACCAACGTTTTATTTTTTGAAATATCATTTAACACCTATCTACTTCCACATCAATTGGGACATGACACAAATCTTGCATTCCTATAACTCTCTCAAATAGAAAGTGATTCTCCAATAAAATAAAAAAATAAAAAAATCTTAAAATGGATTTTTAACGAAAAATGAAGTTTTATTTTGAAAAAACCAAAAAGAGAAAAAAAAATAGAGAAGAGAAAAATAGTAAGAGAATTAAAGGTAACAAATTTTTTTGAAATAATAATATAGTTGGTTAAATAATATAATAATAGTCATCGGTGATGTGTATTTATAAAAATACAATAAGTATAATTAAATAAAGGGTATTTTTGGCATTAAGTGGGGTTTATTTATAAATTAGTGATTTTTTTTAAAATGTCGATGGGTGTGATTATGAAAGGGGTGTAGATAGAGTTTTTGAGGGTGCCATTAGGCCATGGCCCATGAGCCAGTAATTCATATACACATGCTTCTCCATTATTGGCAGCTATATCCAAGTTGACATGTTATGCTCCAATCTCCAAAACATTGTGACGGTCCTAGGCGTTCAATTTCAATGAAAGGTAAGGGTACTATGATCGATAATCTCAATCATAACAACCCCACCTATCACGATTATCTGCAACGTTGGGCCTATGCTGAAGACCTGGGCCTAGACTGTCCTACTCCCCCTCTAACAATTTCTGAACCCGATCCCAATGACACCACCCCCAATTTGACAAGCCAGTCAGAAAATATGTCTGATATTGATACACCTCCGGATTTTGATTTTGATCCACCGAAAGTGGAACTAGAAGAGGAGGAAGATCTGATACAGAAGCAGAGCAAATCTGATCTCTTCGTCAAACATATGAAGAAAGTTAGGAAAGAAGATGGAAGCTATATAGCGGCTTGCAATTACTGCACCAAAGTATATAAGTGGAGCAAATCCGGAGGATATGGCACTTATCGGAAGCATATTTTAACCAAACATCTAGAAGCAGAGACCAAAACGAGGTCACAATCACAAATTCCCAGGTACGCTACTCCTAACCAACAATTATTTCGTTATACTGATGAACAAAATAGAGAAGAATTAGCTAGGATGGTAGCTAGAACACTTATCATTCAGTTTTGGTGAAAGGGTTGGTTTTATTAACTATTGTCGACGAGCATTAAACCCTACTGCATGCCGTGTCCCTAGATCCACGCTCACACAAACACTTGAAAAGATTTATTTGAGAGAAAAAAGAAAGTTAGAAAAATATTTTGAAAAATATAATGGTCGTGTTACCGTATGTGCCAACATATGGACTGACCATTGACAATTGCATTCATACTTGGGTGTCACTTGCCATTTTATGGATGATGCATGGACTATCCAAAAAAGAATTCTTGCATTTAAAGTTTTTGATGATGCACACACTGCTCAGAATATTTATAGAAAGCTTAAAATTATTTTTTCAGAGTATAATATTGAAAACAAAATTTTTACAATTGGTTTTGATAATGCTTCTGTCAATACCGCCGCTATTCCATCTTTAATTGATTTATACAAACCCTTTCTTGGTGGTACATTTTTTCATCAAAGGTGTGCATGCCATGTTTTAAATATATGTGTTCAAAAAGGATTAGAAACTCATGAAGATTTTATTCTACCTATTAAAAAAGCCCTAATGTTTTTATGGAGACATTCTTCTACAATGAAAGCATGGGCAAGATATTGTAAACAAAATGGTAGACGTATCGTTAAATTTCCTCGTGATGTTCCAACACGTTAGAATTCTACTTATAAATTGCTTGCTCAAAGTTATGAGTATAGGGATTTATTAGTTTCTTTTATTCAATTTCATGTTCCTAACATTGAACTTTTTGAAGCTCATTGAGATGCTTGTTTCAACGGTTTCAATTTTTTAAAAGTTTTTAATAATGCTACAAACAATTTATCTAGTGTTTATTTTCCTATAACACATTTATTTGTTATTGAGAGTCTTAATGTTACTGGTGCATTTTCTCTATGTGAATCCGACCCAACAATAGCGGAAGCCGTTAGTGCTATGAAGGTAAAATGGTTAAATTATTATAAGGAGTTTCCAAATATTTATTTGATTGCTATGGTTTTTGATCCACATTGTAAATTAGAAGATTTGTCTTATTATCTAAAAGGTTATTATGGCAAAAAAGGTTTAAATATTGAATATGATATTGATGCGTGTTGTGATAGAGTTAAGAAATTATTACATGATTTATATGATGAATATGTTACAATTTATGGATCCTCACTGAACTTAGATGTTATACGAACACAAACTGCATCTCAACGCCCATCATCCTCCTCCAGATTTTTGAATTTAGGGTATAGTATGTTATAAAAAAAACCCAAAAAACCTAGATGTTCTTCATCAAGCTCCAGTTCATATTCCGAGCTTGAATCTTATCTAAATGCTTCTTTTTAGTTTATAGAAGATATGCCAGGGAAAAAATTTGATATCTTACAATATTGGAAAAAGTACGCAAAGTACTATCCAATCATGGCGATGATAGCCAAAAATATTTTTTCAACACCAGTTTCTACAGTGGCGGTGGAATAAGAGTTAAGTGCCGGAGGGAATATCCTGGATGAAAAACGTTGGTGTTTGACTCCGAAAGCACTACAGATACAGGTTTGTGTAGATGACTAGACGAAGGCACAATATAGACAATAAGAAATTGAGTAGGAGCCAACGTACGATTTCTTCAAAGATGACGAACCTGAAACAGAAGCAGTGGAGTCGGAATAGCATCTGCCATATTGCGGTCATGCGGATCATGCCATCATGACAACAATTAGTCCATGTCATCACCAAACCTGTAATAAAAGGTAAGAGAACTACGTGACCTTTGATTCCTCTAAACACCCCCCCCCCCCCAAGAGGATACGTAGGCAACTTAATTGTAGTAAAAATTAAGTGCAATGCTAATAACTTTACATTTTTTTTTTTAGTTTTATTTTAATTTAATTTTGTAATTTGTCATTTACTTATTTTATGTTATTTTCGAATTTTGGGTGACCCAATTTCCAAATACCCAATGAAATGTAAATTGTAATTTGTCATTTTGTTTAGTTTTATTTTAATTTAATTTTGTAATTTGTCATTTGTTTATTTAATTTTATTTTCGGTCGGGTGATCCAGCTTCCAACATCCAACCCAATGAATTTTATTTAATTTTATTTTGTAATTTGTCATTTATATATTTTATTTTATTCAATTACAATTTACAACTTATAAGTTACAAGTTAGAACTTAGAAGTCTTTTTTTTTTTTTTTTTTTTTTGTTATTAAAAAAAGAAAAAAGGTTCCAAACCGCCGGTTCTATAGGAACTGAAAACGGAACCGAAATCGAAACCGATTTATACCGGTTCCGGTTCCGATTCCGGTTCTTGTTCCACCAAACCTTGGAACCAGAACCGCCGGTTCTGAATCAGAACCGGACCCGTGCCACCTCTACCCCACAGTGATCCAACTAAGTCTCACAACTTGGTTGTCCCAATGAACCTAGATCTTGGGATCTCCAGTCTACTAGGTTGGGTTTCTATTGTATCTATTTTTTATCTCATGGGCTTTAGTCCCATTCCCCTCGATGATGTCTCAACCAATTCTTTGTTTAACCCTTTGGTTAGTGGATCCGTAATGTTATCTTTTGACCTTACATAGTCAATAGAGATAACTCCAGTTGAGATTAGTTGTCTAATGGTATTATGTCTTCGACGTATATGTTTAGACTTCCCATTATACATGTTGCTCTGTGCTCATCTTATTGCTGATTGATTATCACAGTGGATGCAAATCGCCAGCACAGGCTTTGGCCATCTTGGAATATCCTCTAAGAATTGGCGTAGCCATTCAGCCTCCTCATCATATTTATCTAAAACTATCAATTCAGATTCCATGGTGGATCTGGCTATACAAGTTTGCTTGGAGGATTTCCAGGATACCGTCGCACCTCCTAGTGTGAACACATACCCACTAGTGGATTTTGAATTTTTCATATCAAATATCCAATTTACATCAATGTATCATTCTAGGGTAGCAGGATATCTATTATAATACAGTCCATAATTATGAGTGAATCGTAAGTACTTCGGTACTCTTACTATTCCTTTCCAGTGATCGGTTCCTAGATTACTCGTGTATCTGCTTAATTTGCTTACTGCATTAGCTATGTCTGGTCTTGTACAACTTGTTAAGTACATCAAACTTCCTATCACTCGAGAATATTCTAGTTGAGAGACGCTCTCACCCTTATTCTTGGATAGGTGTAGATTTGTATCTACTGGTGTTCTGGAGAATCATTTTTGTTGAATTTCTCAAGAATCACGTCAACATAGTGTGATTGACTTAGTATGAGTCTGTTAGATGTCCTAGAGATTTTTATTCCCAACATTACATCAGCTGGTCCTATATCTTTCTTATCAAATCTTGATTTCAACATATCCTTGGTAGATTTGATCATTTTATTATCACTACCAAAATGAGCATGTCATCAATGTAAAGGCACACAATGGCATAGCCATTTTCTGTGTCCTTGACATAAACACATTTGTCACATTCATTGATTTTAAATCCATTTGACATCATAGCATTGTCAAATTTCTTATGCCATTGTTATGGTGCTTGCTTTAAACCATATAAAGACTTCACCAATTTACAGACTTTCTTTCCTTGTCCTGGAGCAAAAAAACCTTCAGGTTGTTCCATGTAAACCTCTTCATCTAGATCTCCATTTAAGAAAGTTGCTTTCACATTCATTTGATATACTTCAAGATTTCTCAAAGCTGCGATTGCAAGTATCATCATAATGGAGGTTATTCTCGTCACAGGAGAATACGTATCAAAGTAGTCTAGGCCTTCTCGTTGATTGTAACCTTTAATTACAAGTCTAGCCTTATACTTATCAATTGATGTAGTATAATTTGTATTCAATTTACTAAGAAAGTTCGTTTACTGGGATCGGTGATTCTATCGGTCAAAGGCCAATTAATCTAGTAAGGATTTATTCTAAGTGCGAAAAACTCAATTGCATAATATTTTGGAAATTTGTTGAATTCTAATACTAACCTAAATTACGAATACTTGAACTAAAGACTAAAATTAATCTTAAATCACACATGGGATGAATATATGGAGAGAAATACTAGGGAATCGATGCACTTTTCTTAGACACTCAATGCTCACAATCAGTCTCGTTAAACACTACAATCTAGTTTATGGCTTGTTTTGAATATAAACAATTAAGAGCAAATATCCTTCCCACCACTCGCACAAAGGCCATGTGTCAAGTGACGGTAAAAAAATCCTTTAAAACAAAACTCTAAGGTAAATCAACGCTGCAAGGCCATGCAAACATTAATTTTCAAGTATATAAGCTTATGATTATAGTTTAAATGGAAAAGGCCATCCACATCTAAACCTTAATCTCATGGATAAACTAAATCACAAACTCATATCAATTGAAATCCACAAAATAATACGAGCAAGTAAAATAGAGCAATTAATTCAATAGACGAGACTAAAACCCAATTGATTAACAAAATATAGACTAATTGATTACATAGAGTTGTCCAAAATTGGTTACATCAATCCCCTAGATAAAGGTTTAGTTACACATCAGTGGAGAAGATAAAAACATAGAAGAGATGTAAAGAAAACCCATATTGATCTTGATAGCTTCTTGGCTAGAAATCTCCTTCTTCTTGCTTCCAAGAATCCTCCAAGGATGGATGGAATTGAATGAATGAATTAATCGAATGAATTAATGTGAAAGAATGGTGTTTTTAGGTCTAATCCCCTTGTGTGGCTCTCTTTTGAAAATAAGATACCAACTTCTATATATACTTCTCTCAAAAATATGTCACTGGCTGTCCCGAACGAACTTGGTTTATGCACGACCACTCCCTAGGTCGCTCCCTAGACAAGTTGCCTCCGTATCTGCATAGCAAGCGGAGTTCTTATACTCTTTTACGCAGCCTAGGTCGCTCCCTAGACACTTGTGCACAGGGGGCTGTTTGGGCCGTGGTGGACTTTCTAGCTCTGACCTTCGGTTACTAAATCAGTCATAACTTTTTCTAAGAATATCAGAATTACGATCCGAAAAGTACGCCAAAAACTAGACTTCCGGGGCTTTCAATCCATGGTGGTAGGACACACAATTCAATCGGAGCTAAGAGATATGGACCCCAAAACCTGGCTGTTCTGCACTGGCCGAAAATAAACTTTTCCACGATTTCTTCCAATTTGCTCCTTTTCTCCATCTTTTGACTTTTTTTCTTCCAAAATGAGATTTAACACCACTTGAGTTGAATGGACCTACACCTGTTCAACAAACACATTAAACAACCTAATTTACTCGAGAACAAAGCATAAATAATAGGAAAATAGGGGCCTAAAACATGTATAGAAATGGACCGATCAATACACAACTAAAACTGGTATTATATATGTGATACCTTCGATTGTGAAATCATTTATGCGATTTGGTGAGATAAGACTCTCAACATACACATTCTTAAACCTCCAATCACCCTGAATGCAGCAGTCAATATTCACATCCTTCAATTCTTCATCTCCTGAATCCCAAAACATGTTGTTCTTGACGCTGTTGTTGCTCGGCCGCAGAACTCTCACCAAAATTGTTTCATTGTTATTCAGATAACATAATGGGTGCACCTCACGGATTTGGACTGATTTGGTTATCAAAAGCTTGGTCCAAGATCCTGTCACACCGTATTCCTTCATAACCCATAATTCAATGCTTGTCAAATTGGTCCAAATTGACAAGCAAAGACAGCCACCCAAATGACCAACATCAGTTCTATATTTAAAAAAAGGGATATTTCTATTTTCCCCCATGACGTTTGCCCTATTGTTAAGATGAGGACAGAGTTTGGCCATATTGACCGTTTTTCCCCCTAAAACGGAAAGAATGTATAATATACCTCTTCTGTCACACTTTTCATCCAGTCAATGTATTTTACGCCCCTTTGACCATTAAATGGGAAGGAAATGACCAATTTACCCTTGAAAGCTGCTTTGATGAATTAATGAACTAAAATAAAAATAAAAAACAAAAAATAAAAATAAAAAATAAAAACACAATTAAAAAAAAGATGGATCTCGATTGTCCATCTTTGAGATGGACGGTGGAGATCTTTTTTTATATTTAAATTTAATAATAATAATAATAATAATAATAATAATAATAATAATAATAATAATAATAATAATAAAATCTTTGCTTCAATATATATAAATTATTATTTATTTAATTTTAAATATATAAATTTAATTATTATCTTTTTTTAAAATATAGAAATTATTATTATTATTTTATTTTAATATCTCTTTTTATTTTTATTTAATTTTAAAAATAGAAATGATTATTATCTATTTAAAAAAAGATTATCTAATAATTTAATAATTATTTGAACAGAAAACCAAAAAAATAAAATTATTAAATAATTTAATAATTTAATAAAATAAACACAACATAAACTCCACCACCATTATCATTGATTTCCAGAACAAAAAAAATTCCAAAACCTAGATCATCATCAACATTATCATCATCTAGAACAAAAAAATAAAATTATAAAATAAAGTACAATTTCCAGAAAAAGCCACAACATAAACACCACCACCATTATCATCGATCCATTATCATCATCACCAAACTCCAAACCTAGAACCCAGATCATCATCAAAACCAAACCCCTATCATCATCAACACCAAACTTAAAACCCAGAACACCAAACCACACCACCGGCACCACCCGAAACATGAACCAGAACACGATTGACCCAAATCGACCGCGATCTATCTCTCTTCTGATGACGACCAGAAGTCGCCACCACGCTAATCGGTGCTTGAACTCACCGACACGCCTTCTCTTTCTCACCGGCGGACCACCCATGCCTTCTCTCTCTCTTTTCGTTCTCATTCTCTATCTCTCTCTCACCAGCGCTGATTATGGTTCGATTGGGTTTAGGTTTGGGTTTGATAGTGGGTCTTTTGTTTGGTTTGGGGGTGGTGGTTGATGTTGTCACTACAAGAAAAACTCTTAACGACAACGGGCGATGCTAATTGTAGATGTGTATCTACCACGGGCACCACGCTCGTTTTAGCTAGGACAATAATGGAAAAGCATGCTTTTCGACCACGGGTGTTGCCCATTGTAATCGGAATTTAACTCTTCCTCATAATCCACCACCACTCTCAACTCCCAAAAAAATAAATAAAAATCCTTTAACTTTCTGAAAATCTCCACATAAAAAATATCAATATCACAAATTAGAAATATATATGGACCTATCAATTTATCACCAAAATCAAAGCAAAATTTAATAGATTTTTTCACCTAAGCAATCAACAAATGAGATTGAATGGGACCTAAATTAGATAAAACAATATAGTGACATCAAATAATTATTCTGAAAATCAAATAGATAATTGATATACTAATAAAAAAAAATACACATCAAATTTTTTAAAAATAACAAATAAGAACAAGGAACTAATGTCTCTAACACTAGATCTATAAATTAAAAACATATTCTACAAAAACTGGAAAAAAAAAAAACTTACGAAGATAGAGTAGAATCACATGTGAGAGATGTCGAAGACAAAGACGAACCTTGGATGAGTGTTAATATCAAAAACGAAAACAAAGCTTGAAGATGAACTCAAAGAGTGGAGACGAACTAGAAGAGTGAAGAAGATGAAGAAAAAAGGGAAAAAAAGATGATGACGGCGGTGAAGAAGATTGTGGAATTAGGTTTATATATATATATATCCATATCAGATTATCTACAATGGGCCATATTTTGCCCGTGATAATAAAGAGATTATCTACAACGGGCATTTAAAGGCCCGTTGTAATTGTTACTTTCCTAACCAGGCCTTTCAAGCCCATGGTAAATGAGCTGTTATGGAAAGCATATTTTCTTGTAGTGTGTGTTTGTGGGTGGCTAGGGTTTGATTTGTGGTGGTTGACGGTGTGCTTGTGGTGGTTTGGTAAAGATGAAAGATGAAGAGATGAATTTGAAGAGATGAATTTAGGTTGAAGAGATTTGGGAATGATTTAATTTTTAATTTTTTTTCTGTGTTGAATTTTTATCAAAGATGAATGGGGTGTTTGATTTGGATTGATAATGTGTGGTAATAAATATATATAATATATATTAAATAAAGATTTTATTATTATTGTTATTATTATTATTATTATTATTATTATTATTATTAAATAAATAAATAAGTGATATCTCCACCGTCCATCTCAAAGATGGACGGTGGAGATCCATCTTTTTTTAATTTTTATTTTATTTTAATTGTAAATTGAATTTTAGATGGTCAATGACGTAATGCCCTTACCATTTAACGGCCAACAGTCAAAATGGATGGAAAAGGTAACAGAAGGGGCATTTTTAACGTTTCTTTGATTTTAGGGGGGGAAACGGCCAATATGGCCAAACCCCGTCCTTGTTTTAATAGTAGGGCAAACGTTAGGAGGGGAGGAATGGAAATATCCCTTTAAAAAAGCCTTCAACTCTATTTAACATGAAATCAGGTAGAGGTAAGGCTTTGAACTTGTTTTCCACCAAATCAAAGGCACCGATCACAATTGGGCGCTTATGGTGAATAGTCACAAAATGGATAGCTCCATTGACACAAGCCGAGGTACAGTTATAACCAAAAGAACCAAAATCAAAATCACTCTCAATAATTGTCCATGAATCTTTTCTGAGAGAGTAGACCTTGAGTACCCGGCCAAATTCCATTTTCATGAGTTGATATTTTCAAAATCTTGTAGTCATCAATAGACTCAGCATAACCGAAACCAATTATTGGATCTTGGGAAACATCAGAAATTCTTTTGCACTCTTTAGTGGAAGGATTATACTGTAGTTTAGAAATCCAAAACACAATTTGGTATGAACCTACAGTAAACAGAAAGTGAAGAAACCATAAAACAAGCACGTTAGAAATCAGGTTGAAGAAAACCGAGGCCCGTGTTTCACATGGTGTCCTTAAGACAATTTCGTTGCATACAACACCGTATGTGTATAGAGATTGTCTCCTAGGATACAACAGTTTAACAGTGGAAGTGCAAAGCACAAACCACTCTCAGCGAACTCAAACCGAGTTCAAACTTACCAAGCATAGAAAAGAGAAGAGAGTATTCGGTTGTTGTGAATAATGTGTATTCTGAAATGAATTGAAAAGAAGAGAATACTAGGGTTTTATAGACAAAACCGAATCACTAGGGTTTATGGGATTAATATGGAAATTCCTTGATTAATACGTTTTTGAATTGATAAGGAAAATAATTAATTAGAGAATAATCTTGAAAGAGATCTATTTCTAATTAAACACTGATTCTGTATTCTTAGTGATCAAGTAAGAAATTAGAATCCAAACAATTAATGCTTTCCTTATTAATTACACAAAAATGTCCGACTTAGGGGAGTGGTAAAAAGTCAAATGTACTCTTACAGTCCAATTGGAGCGGCATTCGTGTACGCAGGACGCGCCTACACACGAGTCGTGCATTCGAAGGTTCGAGGTCCATGATTTCCACCCCACCTGCGCGCGCAAGAGAGAGCCTCTATGCCACACACATGTTGATAGCTACTATCACACAATCACTTATATACCATATATAAGTGTCTTCCCTAGCCAATGTGGGATGTGCAATTTTTCCCACATTTTGGGCTCACCTTGAGACTCAATTTCTCATTCACCCATTAATTATTTTATGAGCTTGAGTATACCATTTCGAAGCTCTCACGGAGGAGAATTCGAATATACTTTAAACTTCCATTTTCATGGAATTAATCATACCCAAATAATGCTCTCAAAATATGAGTTTATCACAAAATTTTCCAAATGAAATTGACCTAGGAGACACGAGAGATGATGTTTGGTAAGTTCAAACGGTCAAAACATGCATAGGATAGGTAGGAGTTACCCTTTGAACTTTCCCTTGTAAAGGTATGCTTACTTTACTGGCTGATCAGTAAGTATGATATCCTTGAACCGTTCTACCGTTTATGTAAACGATGGCACACCTCACACAGGCATCTTCTAGACTCGATTTGGTTCTCATTGTTATGTTTGTTTTGGCCATGAACATGTGCCTGGTTCTATGGGAGTCGCTGGAGAATATAGCCCTTCACTATTCTCTTTTAGAAGCGGCCCAACTTCTCTCTCACATAAGTGATTTCTTAATTAAGAGTAACCAGCATTATTTTGCTCGGATTTCCGTTGCTTGGAATTTCGATGCATAAGAATCATTAAAAACATAGTTTAACCTTTTCCCTACGGGCTTCACTATTTCATCATAGGAATGGACTTGAGGGTAACCCCCATAGTGATCCAACTTGGTTGTCCCAATGAACCTAGATCTTGGGATCTCCAGTCAACTAGGTTAGGTTTCCATTATATCGACTTTTTATCTCATGGGCTTTAGTCCCATTCCACTCGATAATGTCTCAACTAATTCTCTGTTTAACCCTTTGGTTAGCAGATCCACACATAGTCTACAGAGATAACTCCAGTTGAGATTAGTTTTCTAATGGTATTATGTCTTCGACGTATATGTCTAGACTTCCCATTATACATATTGCTCTATGCTCATCCTATTGCTGATTGACTATCACAGTGGATGCAAATCGCCGGCACGGGCTTTGGCTATCTTGGAATATCCTCTAAGAATTAGCGTAGCCATTCAGCCTCCTCGCCACATTTATCTAAAGCTATAAATTCATATTTCATGGTGGATCTGGCTATACAAGTGTGTTTGGAGGATTTCTAGGATACCGCCTTACCTCCTAGTGTGAACACATACCCACTAGTGGATTTTGAATCTTTCATATCAGATATCCAGGTTGCATCAATGTATCCTTCTAGGATAGCATGATATCTGGCATAATGCAGTCCATAATTACAAGTGAATCGTAAGTACTTCAATACTCTTACTATTTCTTTCCAATGATCGATTCCTACTCGTGTATCTGCTTAATTTGCTGACTGCATTAGCTATGTCTGGTCTTGTACAACTTGTTAAGTACATCAGACTTCCTATCACTTGAGAATATTCTAGTTGAGAGACGCTCTTACCCTTTTTCTTGGATAGGTGTAGATTTGTATCTATTGGTGTTTTGGAGAATCATTTTTGTTGAATTTCTCAAGAATCATGTCAACATAGAGTGATTGACTTAGTATAAGTCTGTTAGATGTCCTAGAGATTTTCATTCCCAACATTACATCAGCTGGTCCATATCTTTCTTGTCAAATCTTGATTTCAACATATCCTTAGTAGATTTGATCATTTTATCATCACTACCAACAATGAGCATGTCATCAACGTAAAGGCACATAATGGCATAGCCATTTTCTATGTCCTTGACATAAACACATTTGTCACATTAATTGATTTTAAATCCATTTGACATAATAGTATTGTCAAATTTCTCATGCCATTATTTTGGTGTTTGCTTTAAACCATATAAAGACTTCACCAATTTATAGACTATCTTTCCTTGTCCTGGAGCAGAAAAACACTCAGGTTGTTCCATGTAAATCTCTTCATCTAGATCTCCATTTAAGAAAGTTGTTTTCACATCCATTTGATGTACTTCAAGATTTCGTAAAGCTGCGATTGCAAGTATCATCCTAATGGAGGTTATTCTCATCACCGGATAATATGCATCAAAGTAGTCTAGGCCTTCTCGTTGATTGTAACATTTAATTACAAGTCTGGCCTTATTCTTATCAATTAATCCATCTGCTTTCATTTTCCTCTTGAAAATCCATTTGGATCCTAATGGTTTACATCCAAGAGGAAGGTCCACTAATTCCCAAATATGATTTTGAAGGATGTAATCAATTTCGCTCTTAATAGCCTCTTTCCATAATAGTCCTTCTGAAGAGCTTACAACTTCTTTGAAAGTTCGAGGTTCACCTTTGACCATACTATTTTTATACCTATTTTTAGGTCCCCAATTTCTACTTCTTGTGCTTGTTCCTCAGGTAAAACCAGGTATTTAATATGATAAAATAAGTGTTTCAGGTATTTTTAGAGTTCAGGGGCATTGGAGTGATTTTAGAGAATCAGGGGTCAAAATGCAAAATATGGAGAATATATTGAAGATTCTGTGATTAGAGAAGAATTGAGGGGTGCATATTATAATTCTCCAGACAAAACGCAGCGCAGCGCACCACGTGGTTTAATGAAATGGTATGTTTCATACTGGGCCTTCAATCTGACTCGGCCCAGATCCGGTTTGCCAAACAGATCAGATCTAGTTACTGAGTGCACCCATGCCCACCTCTAAGTGCACTCCGACACCTCAGCCTGACGTCATCGTGACGTCATTGTCTTCAACCTCAGCTGACCCGGTTACAGACCCGAGAGTCTAATTCGACCTGCCGCGCGACTCGACTTCAACTCGATGCCATTCAAGCCGTTTTTCAGTGTGTTTTCCGATGATTTTCCACCCAGATCGTCAGCTTGAGTCCCCCCGGTCCGTTTGACACCACTTTCAGGCCTCCATGCACACTTTTCTCTCACCTCCAAATCCTCCAATCATCCATGGCAACCAAACTCCAAACCATGACCACAGCAAGCAAGTAGCATCCACGTGATAGTAATTTACCGCGGTTGAAGTGCCATCTTGGCCAACCACGGCAATCTAGGCGATAGAAATTCTCAAAGCTTGCCGCGGTTCAGCTGCCGTCTTCTCCAACCACGACAAACCCCAACCATGGCAGTCCGTCATTTCATCGTTTGGGACGAAAATCTTGCCCTATTTTGAACCCATATATATACATCTCTTTATCTTATCATAACACAGATCACACACAAAACAAAAATTAAAATCACAACCCAAAACCCTCTCATTTTTTCACCATCTCTTCCACACATTCCTCCATCATTTTCTCTACACACAAGAATCACCCAACATCCCTTTTTTCTCTCTTTCATCATCCTTTCACATATTCCTCCCTACACACCCACATCCACCATTTTTGGAAGGATTATTCAAGCAAGAAGATCTCAAGAACTACAAGGAGAAAGAGGAGGCCTATGTTGACCAATATGGGTTTTCTCTACAACTTTTCTATGCTTTTATTTTCTCCATTGATGTGTAACTAAACTTTATCTAAGGGATTGATGTAACCGTATTGGAGCACTCTACGTAATTAACTAGTCTATTTCTCTTAATTTAATTCGATTTTAGTTTTAATTATTGAATTAATTTCTCTAATTTCTCTATTCATGTTTTATTATGGACACAAGAGGCATGGGCTTGAGATTTAGTTTATTTAAGGTGTTGAGTTTAGATGTGGGTGGCCATCCCATCTAATTCTCTCACAAGCTTAGTAATTGGGAAGGTTGGTTTATACATGGCCATGCTAGACCAACTTGACTTAGAGTTTTTTGTGTTAAATATGGGTTTTGACTATTGCTTGTCACATGACCTTATGGGAGTAATGGGAAAGTCCCTAGAACTTAATTGATTTATTTTCTAAAACAAGCCCTAAAATTGGATTGAAGTGCTTAATGAGACTAAGTGAGAACATTGAGTGGTCTAAGAAAGGTTGCATCGATTCCCTAGTGCTTTCTCTCACATATTTACAACTTGTGTGTTTCTTTGTTGTGTTAGTTTAGTTTTTAGTTACAATTTTGCATTTTTATGCTACAAGTTTGCATTTTTAAATATTTTCAAGAAACCAAATCAATTTCCAAAACCAAAGCATTATGCAATTTAATTTTCACGCACTTAGAGTAGATTTTTCCTAGGCCAAGTAGTTTTCAACCGATTAAATCACCGATCCCATTGAACGAACTTAAATTTAAATTGAATGTAAATCTTTACCGCATCAATTTTGGCGCCACTATCGGGGATCAACGTAGATTCATTATTTGTGAGCCTTGTGTAGGTTATTCACCATAAATAAGGTATTTGAGCTTAATTGATGAGTTTTGGAAGTTATTTGGACTGAAATGGTAATAACTCGTGCAGTACACCTATATTTCGGGGGTCATATCTCCCACCTCATATTGAACTAGTTTTCGTGCTACCTATTTTCGGAAAGCCTCGGCTGTCTACTTTCCAATGGTTTTTATGGATCGCGATTCCAATGTTTGTGGATGAAGTTATGGCTATTTTCGTAACGGTGCGCGAAGCTGAAAACTGATATTGCAGTGTTTTTAGCCGAAATTGAGGGGTAATCTTGTCCTTTCACCCCAAATTCGTGCCCTAACCTCTCCACTCTTTAAATACCCCATTTTCTCTCATTTTTTAGAACTTTTACCGCCCCCACACACCACAGAACCCCCCTTCTTTCATCTTCTTCCTATTCCATCTTCTTCACCAAATAAGAGAGAGTTTCAAGCTCCCATGGAGGTTTTTCCTCCATGGGAGCTCACCATACATCTCCACCACCCTTTTTACACTACATTCACCCATCTAGGAGTAGATTACAAGAAGAATGGAGTAGTCTTTGGACCAAAAACGAGCTAGGAAATCAAGGAGAATTTGGAGGAGTTGTCTTCAAGGGTTGTCTCCTTTAAACTCATTTCTTTTTGTATTTCTTGTTTTCTTGGATGTAATCATCAATTTGGGAATTTTGTAAACCTACACTTGTGCTATATATGTATGAATGTTTCTTAAATTCTTTGGGTTTTGTTCTATTCTTTGATTTAAGCATAATTTCTCTCTTATTATAATATGCACGTGTGTGGATGGTCAAAATCGATATGTGTCCATGAATGGGAATAGGAGTAGTGTAATTTAACATTCCATGATTGTTGATTGATTGATGAATGAACCTAAATACCATGTTTAGAGTGATTTGAGAGTTTGAGTTTTAGCTCCAAAAAAATGGGTGAAGCTTGGTTGATTATGCATTCACATGCTAGATTAGACTTTGGTTCTTTATTCTTGTGCTTAATGGGCCTTGTTCAAAGCACAATTGCTCATCCCATGGCTTGGGTTTGGGTGATGAATTGATTTTGGTAAATACCTTAATCAAGAGAATGAACCCTTAATTCAATTGAATGTTCTTTATGTGTAACAATCAACATTGATGCATATAGTTGTTGGTAAGCTTATTTCCATTTTACGCCATCCATCTTAGGGAGTTTAGAGAGATAAAGAGAGAGCTTTCTCTTTGATTGAGAGGGTTATGCATTCATGAGATTGGAGAACGCCATAGTCGTCCAGTGGTGAGGACATCTCGGATTTACACCCGAGAAGACCCGGTGTTCGATTCCCGGATACGGATGAGGGGTCTCCTTGCTATCCATTTTGTATTTCTTTCTTTGTATTTTTTTCTCTTCTTCGACGTGCACTTTGAT
The DNA here is from genome assembly GCA_008009225.1 of Acer yangbiense. Classification (NCBI taxonomy): domain Eukaryota; kingdom Viridiplantae; phylum Streptophyta; class Magnoliopsida; order Sapindales; family Sapindaceae; genus Acer; species Acer yangbiense. The sequence goes on from CM017762.1 coordinate 67,909,869, forward strand.
TCATTAGGTAATTGATATAAACCTAGCATTGTTGCCTTTTTTTGTTGCATATGCTTGTTGATGGTTGAGTGGTCCTTTGAAGTGCTTAAAGCTTTCTAGTGGTTAGCCACCATTTGAATGAACTTACTTTGTTGTGTGAAGGACCGAGAGGTGAAGCACTCAACGTGCACTAGTAGATTGGCCATTACATGTAGAGTCAGCGCACGGTTTTGCATGTATTGTCGCTATGTGTGTCTCATAGTTCTTAAGGAACTCGGGTGCAGTTTGGGCAACCATCGAGAGATAGGTTATTGGTGCATGTCGGTATAGCCGTTGTCCCTGGAGTAAGGACAATTGGCGAGGATTAAGTGAGCACGGCATTCAACATTGACTATGCATGTTTGTATGAAATTGTGTGATTGCTATGGTGGAGTCATTTACTTAATGTAACCATTTACATTCCATATATCTCCATTCCATTCTATCCATGTATATATATTGTATATTATTTATGTTTTATTGCTTTATTTACATTTACTACACACAAAAACACACACACTTATTTCCGTGTTTGGCTAAACTAGTGTATGTTGGCGGATTCCACCTCCCTGCGGAACGATACCCTTGTTTGCACGCTATACTAGTCTCTTGACTCGTGCACTTGCGAGGTTGAATGTAAAATTCAAATCTTTTGATACACCTCAACGACGTGTTGTCAATTCCTCCCTACACACCCACATCCACCATTTTTGGAAGGATTATTCAAGCAAGAAGATCTCAAGAACTACAAAAAGAAAGAGGAGACTTATGTTGACCAATATGGGTTTGAACCCATATATATATACATCTCTTTATCTTATCATAACATAGATCACACACACACGCACAAAAAATGAAAGTTGCAACCCAAAACCCTCTCATTTTTCACCATCTCTTCCACACAATTCCTCCATCATTTTCTCTACACACAAGAATCACCCATCAACCCTTTTTTCTCTCTTTCATCATCCTTTCACATATTCCTCCCTACACACCCACATCCACCATTTTTGGAAGGATTATTCAAGCAAGAAGATCTCAAGAACTATAAGGAGAAAGAGGAGGCTTATGTTGACCAATATGGGTTTTCTCTACAACTTTTCTATGCTTTTATTTTCTCCATTGATGTGTAACTAAAATTTATCTAGGGGATTGATGTAACTGTATTGGACCACTCTATGTAATTAACTAGTCTATTTCTCTTAATTCAATTCGATTTTAGTTTCAATTATTGAATTAATTTCTCTAATTTCTCTATTCATGTTTTATTATGGACACAAGAGGCATGGGTTTGAGAGTTAGTTTATTTAAAGTGTTGAGTTTAGGGGTGGGTGGCCATCCCATCTAATTCTCTCACAAGCTTCGTAATTGGAAAGGTTGGTTTATGCATGGCCATGCTAGACCAATTTAGCTAAGAGTTTTTTTTTTTTTTTTTTTTGTGTGTGTGTTAAATATGGGTTTTGACTATTGCTTGTCACATGACCTTGTGGGAGTAATGGGAAAGACCCTAGAACTTAATTGATCTATTTTTTAAAACAAGCCTTAAAATTGGATTGAAGTGCTTAATGAGACTAAGTGAGAACATTGAGTGGTCTAAGAAAGGTTACATCGATTCTATAGTGTTTTCTCCAATATATCCACCACCTGTGTGCTTGTTATGTTTAGTTAGTTTTTATGTTACAAGTTTGCATTTTTATTTATTCGTTTGCCTATTTAATTATTTGTAAGAAACCAAAAATCATTTTTCCAAACCAAAGCATTATGCAATTTATTTTTCACGCACTTAGAGTAGATTTTTCCTAGGCTAATTAGTTTTCAACCGAGTGAATCACCAATCCCAGTGAACGAACTTAAATTTAAATTGAACATAAATCTTTACTAAATCAACCTTCTAGCAAATAGGTCATAAAAGTTGGACCAAAAGACGTTACCGTCCTTGCTCTTTTGCTACGTCTAGGTTCATCCTTAACTTCATTTTTTTGTTTTTGGTCCTCACAACTATCAGCATGTGTTCGTTTTGACGAACTTGCTTCATCATTGGATTTACATGGAAATACATGTTCAAAGAACGTTGCATTTCTAGATTCCATTTTCATGTTTTTGTGTATATCTGGTATGTCAGACTTATAGACCAAGAATCGATGAGCACTACTGTTTTGTGCATATCCAATGAAAAATGCAATCAACAGTTTTCGGACCAATTTTCATCTTCTTAGGTATAGGTACGGCGACTTTGGCAAGACATCCTCACATTCGTAAAAATATATAGGAAGACTTTCTTCCTTTCCATAGCTCATATGGGGTCTTGTCTTCTTTCTTTCGAGGTAACTTATTTAAAAGTTAATTGCTGGACAATATAGCTTCACCCCACATGTTCTGAGGCAATTCAAAACTTATCAGCATTGCATTCATCATTTCTTTCAAGGTGCGATTTTTCCGTTCTATAATACCGTTTTGCTGAGGGGGATATAGTGCAGTGGTTTGATGTATGATTCCGTGTTGTGCACATAATTCACCAAAAGGCCCTACATACTCACCACCTCGGTCACTTCTCAGTACCTTGATTTTCTTGTTGAGTTGATTCTCAACTTCAGTTTTATAGAGACTAAACTTCTCTATAGCTTCATCTTTGTTTTTCAACAAATATACATAGCAGTATTTGGTGCTATCATCTATAAACGTGATGAAATATTTGTTGCCACCTCTTGTTTGAACAAATTTTAAATCACATATATCTATGTGAATTAAATCAAGAAGTTCAGATTTCCTTTCAATAGTTTGAAATGATGGCCTTGTTAGTTTTGCTTCAATGCAAACTTCACACTTATGTTTGGGATCATCTATAAACCGAAGCATTATCTTTGTTGATAGTTCTTTTTAACAATAGATACATAGAGCTTATAAAGCCCTTCAGTTACATATCCCCTACCCACATGAGTACCTTACTTAGTCAAAACTACTTTGTTTGATTCAAACACCATTTTGAACCCATGCTGATTTAGCAACGAACCGGACACCAAGTTCTTATGAATTTCAGGTACATACAACACATTGTTCAAGCTCATGGTTATACCAGAGGTCATCTTAAGAATGACTTGACCACGTCCCTTTACGTCAGATGTGGCTGAGTTGCCCATATACAACTTTTCCCCATTTGCCTATTCTTTAAATGTATTAAACATCTCTCTGTTAGAACATATATGGCGAGTGGCCCTAGTATCTAACCACCACTCCCTCGGGTTTGACCCGACCAGATTTGCTTCTGTCACAACCGCAGAATGATTGATCTCTGATACATCTTTTGAGATCCCAGCAACCACGTTTGCCTCGTGGTTCTTCTTCTTCTTTGGCAACCTGCACTCAGAAGATTTGTGACCCAGCTTGTCACAGTTAAAGCACTTCCCTTGGAATTTTGGCTTCTTGGAGACTCCTCTCTTTAGACCCAATTTGGATCCTTTCCCAGGCTTGTTCTTCTTTGGTTTAGAACTTTGCCCATGCTCAACAACATTAATCTTTGCTTCAGCCAAACTAACATTTTTCTTGTCATACTTCATATGATCTTCTTCAATACAAAGCTTGAGAATTAGATCATCGATCTTTATCTCCTTTCGCTTGTGTTTGAGATAGTTCTTGAATTCCTTCCATGAAGGAGATAGCTTCTCAATGATAGCAGACAGCTAGAAGGTTTCACTCAGGATCATCCATTCAGCATGTATCTCATGTAGAATTACCTGAAGCTCTTGGACTTGACTCATAACTGTCTTGGAGTCCCCCATCTTGTAATCAAGAAACTGGCCCACAACAAACTTCTTGGATCCAGCATCCTCAGTTTTGTATTTTCGGTCTAATGACTTCCACAGTTCTTTGGTTGTTTTCTTTGAAGAATAAACGCTATATAGCGAATCTGACAACCCGTTCAGTATGTAATTGCAACACAGAAAATCCGAATGGTTCCATGCATCAATTGCATTCCATACATGAACATCTCGCTCTTCACCATTATTAGGTTTAGGAGCTTTTTCAGTCAAGAACCTGCCAAGGTTTAGTGTGGTCAGATAAAATAGCATCTTTTGCTGCCACCGCTTAAAATTCGGTCCACTGAACTTATCAGGCTTCTCCATATGATTCATCGGTAATGATACCGAATTCATGTAAGGATTTACCATAGGAACATTCCCTTGACTCATATACTGGCCCATCACAAGATCTGACATGTTTCTCACGAATGAGTTAATGGCCGGAGTCGTTGTGGCCACATTAGGCACCATACTAGGTACTTCATCCACAAGCAAAGGGTTCACAGCCAAAGCATTTGATCCCACAGTTGGATTAGCATTCGGAGTCTCTAATGGAACGCTTAAGTTCATGTTAGATGTATTCGCCATAATATCTGAAACAAAAACAGAATTGTTTTAGAGTGACGAAAATAACAACGTTGATATCAAGCAAACGATAGCGCAGTGAATCAAAATAGATTCCAGATTCCAGATTCCAGATTCCAGAAAAGAAATCACAATGAATCAAAAAGGATTCCAGATTTCAGAAAAGAAATCACAATCAGTGTCTAGTAATATAGACCCGATTTTGCAAGTGAAATCACAATTGATTTCCAAATCAATGTCTGAAAGTAGACCCGGTTTTCGTATGTTAAACCAGTTAATGGTTTGAAATCAGTGTCTGAAGACAGACCTAATTTCCACAGTCCTTTATAGTCATTAAACCGAATTAAAACTGTGATGTTTTATACAACAGTGTGTAAATCAAGTTTATCACAATCTGAACCGAGATTCAGAAACCAAAAGGTTTGAAGAAAGAAACCGATTATTTAAAGAAGAGATAGAACAACTAGAGAGATAGGGAGGATAAGAGCATCTCCAATGCAGTGCCAAATTGCTGTGCCAATGCTAAAATTTGGCACAGAGTACAAAAAACTTCCTCCAATGCAGTGCCAAATGCTGTGCCAAATTTGGCATATGCTAAACTTTGTGCCAAATTTTTGGCACAAAGTTTAGCATATGCCAAATTTGGCACAGCAATAAATGCTTATTTTTTAATTATAAAAATATCATTAAAATACTTTAGATTTAATGTACATAATCAAAATTTATTACAGAAATTCAATATATTATTATTATATATATATAATATAATATATTATTATTATATAATATTATATATATATATATATATATATATATATATTATATTAATATATTATATTAAATAATATATATTATATAAATATATTATTTTATAATATATATTATTATTATATATAAATTTAATAATATATATTATTATATATATTATTATTATATATTATTACATTAACGATATATAAATATATATTTTATATATATGTACTATATATATATGAATTATATATTATATTATATAATATAATATATATGAATTATATATTATATTATATAATATATATATTAATATATTATATTTTATATATATGTACTATATATTATATTATTATATATATTATTATATATATAATATTACATATATATATATATATATTATTATTATATGTATTATATAATATATATATATTATATATTATATTATATAATATATATATATTATATATTATATTATATAATATATATATATTAATATATTATATTAAATAATTTATATTGTTTATATAAATTTAATAATATATATTATTATTATATATTATTACATTAATGATATATAAATATATATTTTATATATATGTACTATATATATATATTTTATATATATGTACTATATATATATATATATTATATATATTATATTATAATATATTATTATATAATAATATATATATATTATTATGTGTATTATAATATATATATAATATAAATATATTATTATATATATTATATATAATAAAAAATAATGAATGCATTAATGATATTAATTAACTTTTACAATTTTAATGAATAAAATAATAAAAATAGTATTTTAATCAGATTTGTGCATCGGAGCACAATGCCAAATTGTTGTACCAAATATAGCATTTTACTCTTTTTTATGTCAAATTTGGTATTGGCAATAGCACATGCATTAGAGATGATCTAATCGTACTTCATTCGTTCATCCATTTGATACACAGTGGCCATATATATACATAGGCCTATAAAAGCATTAAATAAACAACACCCCATACCCACTAACATTAATTTAACAACCACCCACACTCCACTAACATTAACTAAACAACTACCCACACTAAATAGCTATTTGAACCATTCCCACGACCCTTTCCTGACTTGGTCATTCTGCACGTTCCACACAACCATACCCCATTTGTCCTTCCATGCATGCATCACGTGCACAATTGTGACCATATCACAATTGTGACAATATCAGTAGTAAAACAACTCTTTATGCCTTTGATATATATATGGTAAGACGGTTTCGATCAGCAATGGCTGGTGATATTGGATCGTGAAGTTTATGGCGGTTCATTGCTAAGTAATTAATTATAAGTTTATAACATAGCTAAGGTTTGCAATGCTTTTTTTATTTATTATTATTCAGAAATGTCCTGACATAGCCAACTGAATGAATTTAATTAACCTAATCGGTTGGTTTTGATCAGCCTTGGAAAAACCAGAGACGTGAATTAATTAACCTAATCGGTTGACACAGAGACTTAATTAACTGGAGACTTCGAGAGTATATCCACGATAAGAGGTGGTGGAATATTATCTGACATTTCTGCAAAATTTTCGCCTGGAGCTTCTCACAAATTCAATGGCAGAGCAAGGTGGTGAACACAGAAAGAAAGAAAAATTATGATTGACTTTTTAATTTAATTAGAGGTCGATCGATTTCTCTCCTCTCTGAATACACAATCGCCAGCACTTAATTAGGTATCAGATTCTCATCAGTAACATAGATAGAGGTTGCTGTGGTTTCTTTTATAAGAATTGTCCAATTTTGAACCATATGTTCCTGAGAGCCGAATACCTTGGACTCCAACTTATTGCATAATCTTGATGACTACTGCATCTTCGTTTGATTTAGTTTAAATTATAATATAAGAAAGATGTTTAATATTTACTAGTGACATCGGGCGCACACATATAACACCAGAGAAAAAACATTGTTTCACTGTTATTCAAATAACATAAAGGTTGGAACAATTGGGCTGTCCAAATCTTTGCCCAAGACACTTTCAGGCCGTATTCCTCAATAACCCATACTTTAATGCTTGAATCCGTCCAGACTGACAAGCGATGACTCCGGTGGAGGTAATTAGGCTTACACCACCTTGTAGTAGAGGTGACCCCTGTCCCGGTTCCGGTTACGGTTGGAACCAGAACCATACCTTTTTTTTGTATAAATAATTTAAAATTATAAATTGAAATAAGGGGACAAAATGGAAATGGAAATCAATTGGCAATAATGAGAGAATTATTCTCTTTTAATTGTAGGTTTAAAAATAATTTGAATTAAGGATTTAAGTTTCCTTTCAATTTTGAAATAAAACTAAAACGAAAATAATCACCGCTGATTGATATCCTTAAATTTAAAAATGGAAATCAATTTGTAATAATGAGAGAATTATTCTCTTTTAATTGCAAGACCAGTTCCACAAATTGAAGAACCGGAACCGAAACCTTCCGGTTCTAAAAGCCACGGTTCCGGTTTGAACCGTCGATTTGAACCGAACCGTGGTCACCTCTACCTTGTAGTCATCGATTAATAGAGTTTCAAATAAAACAAAACAACCACCATGAAAATACGAAATTTACTTACACTATTGAGTGGAAGGATATTATACAACAGTAAGCAAAACTTTCATTTCTAAATCCAATGCACAAATCAGGTGTCAAGATTCATATTCATAGCCTAATTTCATCTCAGGAATTTTAATTTCCACCGGAATGTAGTTCCTGAGACGTGCAAGATATGGTTTCAAGTTGTATACTTCAACTCTTCGTCTTTTGAATCCCAACATGAGTGTCACAATTATATTACATCTCACAATAATATAATCTTAAAAAAGAAATGCTAGCTTTAACCCCAAAAACCGGTTTGACTTTAATAAATTTCAAGCACTTAAATTAAACTTGAAGAAACTGTGAAAAATCCAGTTACATAACCTCAATGAGAAAGAGTTAAAATAAGCAAGGTTGCAAGGTGGCATCAAACTGACCCGATAACAAGTTCTTATAGAATATCTCATCTCTAATAATAATAATAATAATAATAATAAGCAAAAGCACATATAGAATATCTCATCTCTAATAATAATAATAATAATAATAAAGAGCAAAAGCACATACTGCGTTCATCATTTGCTTTCTATGGTTTTTCTAATTAAACCAATATGCCAACCGCTCTTCGTCGTCTAGCAAAATAAAAGAAAAAACTATTAAAATCATCTCAACAAAAGAAAAACAATTATTAAAAGAGATGTTCAAAAACTCATGATCCCTCTATTTTAGATTGCACATTGAGCGAACGAAGTCTCAATGGAATTTGACGTAATAAAAACTAATGAAATGATAAAAAGAAACATATAAAAGGAAAGAGCTATTGGTACCTTCGGTTGTGAAATCATTTATGCTATTTGGTGAGACAAGACTCTCCTTCTACACAGCCAGAGCACACCACCGATCATCCTGAATGCATTCCATCTTCATATACTTTAATTCTTCATCTTTTGAATCCCAAAACATCAGTTTGTCGTTCTGATATCTCCACAGCATTGTTTCATTGTTATCCAAATAATAGAATTGGTACAGTCAACCGATACTGCCTGACACAATTACTGTCGAAATCTTGGTCCAAGATTCTGTAACGCCATATTCTTTCATAACCCATAATTCAATGCTTTGAAAATCAGCATAGATTGACAAGCAAAGACTGTAAGTGATTTGATTAACAATTAATATAACATGCATAGGCACATAATTAATCTGAATCTCAACCTAAACATGTTTCTATATCATGATTAATCAAACCCTAAATACATATTACTAACCCATGTCAATTCAAGAGAAAAGGGAGACAGTAGAATGCGGAAGCGTACCTGAATCCATTGCCGGAGGTTGGTGGACGGGTTGTTTCCAAATTGTCACGATATTTATGAACCTTAAAGCGTTCTCTCTTGTTCTGGTGATGGGGATGTAAACAAGAAAAAGTTATCGCGTAATTTGGGGACCATAACCCTTATATATAATAATTAGATTATTATAAGGTTTGCTATTTCTAATTTGGCCCCTCATCAAATTAGATATAGCACTCTGGTATCTACACATTAATTCCAGAACAATTATACCCTTAAGCCTTAAAATTTTAAATCTTAATTAGATCACTTTAATTTAGGCTTAACCAAAGATAGTATAACACATTTAATATTTACATGTGTGGCCCCACATTAGGGGTGGCAAAACGGGTTGGCGGGTCGTGTTAGGCCTAACACAAACACGACCCGTTTATTTTTGACACGACACGAACACGACTCGTTTATTAAACGGGTCAGACCCCCTAAACACGAACACGACACAATTATATATGGGTCAACACGACACGACACGATTAACCCGTTTATTATATAAATCAAATCGTGTTGAGTCAAATGACCCGTTTAAACAACATTGAACCCGTTTAAAAAACACGACACGACTAGGTTTCCTTTTCTATTTATATAGAAAGGTAAAATTAAATAAATATCCTTATAAAATAGTGAAATTACATTATTACCCCTATTAATCGTGTCAACCCGCGACACAGTAGGTCAACACGAACACGACCCGTTTAATAAACGGGTTAGATGGGTTGACACGATTATTGACACGACTCGTTTATCCTTAACCCAAACCCGCAATAATCGGGGGAAGGGTTTGGGAAGTGGGGATGTAATGGGGGAAGGGTTTGGGAAGTGGGGATGGGGATAGGGGACCAATATCCATCTCCATTCCCCAAACGTGCATCTCTAAGCATGTGTATATGAATTACTGGCTCATGGGCCATGGCCTTATCAGTTTATTAATAGAGTCCCCATAATGGCACCCCTCAAAAACTCTATCTACACCCCTTTCATAATCACACCCATCAACATTTTTTTTAAAATCACTAATTTAATTATAATTTAATCCTAATTAATGCCAAAAATACCCTTTCTTTAATTATACTTATTGTATTTTTGTAAATACACACCACCTATGACTATTATTATGTTAGTTAATCAACTTTATTATTATTTCAAAAAAAATTGTTACCTTTAATTCTCTTACTATTTTTCCCTTCCCTACTTTTTTTTCTCTTCTTGGTTTTTTCAAAATAAAACTCCATTTTTCGTTAAAAATCCATTTTAAGATTTTTTTTTTTATTGGAGAATCACTTTCTATTTGAGAGAGTTGTAGGAATGCAAGATTTGTGCCATGTCCCAATTGATGTGGAAGTAGATATGTGTTAAATGATATTTCAAAAAAAAAAAAAAGTTGGTGTTCAATGAAATATAAGAACATTCAATATATTTTTCTTAATAAGAAAGAACATATAATATTGATAAATAAATAAAAGTCTAAAGTGTGTTTAAAAGAAATAAAAAAAAATATATAGATAATATAGTTAATTTAAAAGTCTATTTATATACATAATGATTTTGTTATTCTAATAAAAATTACTTTAAAACTTTACTTTTTCACACCCAAATTTGTCTCATGATTTTGATTCATTTTCCATACTTAGCAATCAATTTGTATTTCTTTAAAAGAGATTGAAAATATATTTAAAAGATAATCTAGGGTTTATTAAAATGGAAAGAATTTTTATGATATATGTTAATATAAAACCATTAATAGGAAAAAAAATATACAAAAGATTAAAATAGGAAACTAATTAATGATTATAGGTGGGTGTACTAACAAACAATTAGTCATCTTAGTAATTTTACTCAAGGGTATTATTGGAATTTTAAAAACATATTAATTTGGAATGTACATACGGTTTTTAAAGAGTGCAAATATCGTCACTCTTACAAATAAAGTATTTTCTCAAGTCAACTACCCATTGAAAATGACTTTATTTTTTATTTTTGTTTTTCAAGTGATAAAAAAATTATATGTAGTACAGTCATTTGAAAATTAGACATTATAAATATTTTACTATTTTGATTTTTGATATTATGTCATTTAAGATCGGTTAATTTAATTGGTAAAATTTTTTGTAATTATTTATAGGAGATAATAATAATTATATAGTTTCATTCATATTATTGGTTTTGACTATTATTTAAATTTATCATCAGATATAGTGAGTTTCTCATAAGTGATCCCTTATTTTAATTTCAGTAAGGACTACCATAAAATCATATTGATTTAAATGAATTTTGATTTGAATTTCTTTATGGAAGATAAGTTCATTGAAATCTACCTCTTAATAAAATTTAAAATTTATTCAAATACTTAAACTATTTTTGCCAATTTTTTTAAATATGAAGGTATCAGAAAAATAGACAAAATATAGGAAATTCAAGAAAAATAGTTTTAGCCCTTGAAAAATTCTCAATTTTTATTCATATGTAGATTTCAATGAACTTATCATCCACAAAAAAGCCCAGATCAAAATTCATTCAAATCAATATGATTTCATGGTGGTCTTTACTGAAATTAAAATAAGAGATATCTTATAAGAGACTCACTCGGGGGAGATCAATATCGAAACTTAAATTATATACTTCTATTTACTTCTATTTGGTTTTGTATGTCTAAAACCAAAACTGAACTGAATTCAATTTCAAATCGGTTTGAACCGAATAAAAGCTATGAACCGAACCGAACAGAAAAATCAAACATCCTTTTTCGGTTTGGTTCGATTCGGTTTAATTCGGTTTCAATTTTGTGTTCACCCCTACATCTAATAAGGTAAAAATAAATGTCACATAAATGTCGCATAATTGGGTGGCCATCTTCATTTTAAATGACATAATATCAGAATTAATTTTTCGGGTCCACATAAAGAATATTCAGAAAAGGCTGCTGAATTTGTAATTATGACAAAAATATTTGTTGTACACGGTGACTGTGAGCGCGTGAGCATGGCAAAATTAGCTACCACGTACGACAAATAATATTAAAAATTAAAGAGATATTAAATTAGCTACCACGCTTCCTGTTGGACTTGGTGGTAAGATGACATGAGTTCATGTGATTCTTACCACCCAAGTTCAATCCACAGCTTGGTAGCATCGTCAAAAAAAAAAAAATCACTTGGTCCTTTTTTTTTTTTTTTTTAATTTGAAATATCTCTCTTCTACTTATTTATACAACTTTAGAGGATTAGTTCCTATATTTTCAAAAAACATTCAATTTGATCCCTCTGACCAGATTTTTAACGGTTAATGGTTATATAAAAAGAAAAACGACATCTTTACCCCTGACCATTTAATTTCTCTTAAAAAAAAAAAAATAAATAAATAAATTTAATTTTTCTTTTGATAAATAAAAAAGAAAATAAAATTTAAAACTTAAAAATCAATGAAACCTAGAAACCCAAACTCAGTAAACAAATCTAAACCAATTGTTATATCTAAACAAATCTGAACCCAGAAAAGAAACCCAGAAACCCAAACCAATTGTTATATCTAATCAATAGACCTTTTTACATCTAAACAAATCTAAACCAAAAGTAAAAAGAAAAGAAACCCAGGAGAAAAAAGAAAAAAGAAAAAAAAAAAAAGAGTTGGGTTGATGGAGACCGACGGTGGAAACCGACACAGATCGGAGGAGATCGAGGTTGGGTCGATGCAGATCGGAGGAGATCCAACTTCTCCATGTCGGATCTCCTCCAAACGGAGGACATCGACGAACCGGAGGCAACCGCGTGAAAGGGTGGCCTATATATCTCTATATTCAACTTCTCCGTCTCTTCTCTCAAATATTCAACCCAAAATTATGTCTCTATATATCCTATATATGTGATGATACTCTCTTGGATCGACTTAATTGAATTTGAAATGGACAGCAAAGAGAGAGAATTGAAGCAGCAAAATGTGGGGCTGAGACTAATTAGCTAGAGAGAGAGAGAGAGAGAGGCGTGGCAACTGCCAAGAGATCAATGATAGATTTTGTAAGATGAACTAGTTGGGATTTTGGGGCGCAAATTAACAAAAGTGAATTGGTGAGAAAAACCGGAAGGTTCCCTCTACTTTTGGTTGATGATGGTGTTCTTATTTTTTAAGTTTTTTTTTTTTTTTTTTTTTTTTTGAATAGGTGTAGATCCAATCTCTGGCTCCACCTAATATAAAAAAAAATATATAAAAAAATAGGTGTTCTTGGTTGGTGTTCTTTGTGTTCTGGAAAACCGAAAAAGATGAAGTTTGGTTGGTGTTCTTGGTTGATGATGGTGATCTTGTTTTTTAAGTTTTAATTTTTTTATTAGGCTAATAAAAAAAAAACATTGTTTAAATTTTTGTTTTTGTGTTTTTTATTTATTTATTAAGTGGAGTATTGGATCTCCACTATCCATTTGAATATGTTGGACGGATTGGATCTGGATCTGGATCTCCACATTTTAATTTTTATTTCTATTTATTTGTATGTTATCACTCGGCATATCATTGTTCAAAGACGAAAATACATTTTGAACCATTTAATTTGATTAACATTTGATCAACAGAAGGATCAAATTGAGGAGTTTTTGAAAATATAAGGTCCAATTCTCTAAAAATGTGTAAGTGAGTAAAAGATAAATATTTCAAAAAAATAAAGGGACTAAATGAAAAATTGCCCATAATTAAATGTAACAGTGACAGACTGACAGACACCAACCACGAGGTGGCTGCCTTGGAATGACTGACGTGAAAAAAAAAAAACAGTGACAGTCACCCGTAGCCAGCCACCATTGAAGAACACAACCCCACCAGGATCCCCACTAAAATTATCCATCTCTCTCTCCCTCTCTCTCTCTCTCTCTCATTAATATCTGCCTGAGCTTCCATTTGTTTATGATATATATAGCTTGATTTGATCCATTAAAAGCTTTGAAGAAACATATACAGAATTCAGTGAGGATGATGATGATGAAGTTGAGACATCCACTACCTCCATTTTTGCTGCTGCTCTTTGCTTTCTTCTGGGTTTGTCTTGTTCATGTAGCTCATGCTCAGACCAACCAAACTCAGCCCACCACTGATCCAGAAGAAGGTATATATATATATAAATACATACATATATGCTCTTGTTTGCTAGTAATTATATGTGGAAGTTTTTGTTTTTGTTTATAAATTTAGCTAATTAGTGTGATTTTATTTGGAATTTAGATTTTAATTTCTTGACAAGTTGATGGAAAATTTTGGTAGTACTACATGTTTTGTTTTAATTTTTCTTCCATTAGATGTTCATTTTCATTTCAATTGTTGCTTGAAATATGTATACTTTCTCATTATTTATTTATTTATTTTTTTCTATCAATCTCTGCTTTTTCCCCTGTTTTTATTTTTTAGTAATTGTCACCAAAGCCTCTTGGAGTGCAGGTGAATTCGCATGTTGTCCCCTAAATTTTTTTTAGGCATTAAACCTCCCGAACTATCGTTTATTGGCAAACCATGACTAAAGATGCTCCCTCTAAGGGAAAAAAACCAAATGCTTGCCAATAAATGATATCGGGGGGTTTAATGTCTAAAAACAAATTTAAGGGGCAACATACGAATTTATGTACACTCCAGGGGACATTGGTGACAATTACTCTTTTTATTTATTTATTTATTTTTATTTTTATTTTTTTTATAAGGGAGAATTGCACAACCATTCCTCAAGGTGTGATAAAATTACACGGATACGACAATTTTGGCAATATACACAAACTTCCCTCAACGTTTGAAAATTGTCACACAAACATCCTTTACCATTAGATGGATCCGTTAGTTAATGGTCAAATGTGTAAGAAGTCTAAAATACCATATATTTTTATTTTAAATAAATTGAAAAAAATTAAAAATAAGGTAAAAAATATTTTTAAAATCTTTTATAAAACATGAATGTATTTTAAATCTGAAATCTAGAAATAAAAATTCATCTTAAAAAAAAAAGTTTGTGCAATACCCCCCTTGATTTTAAATAAATTTAAATTTTAAAATTTATTTATTATTAAATTGTTTTTTTAATTGTAAAGATGCATTTTTTTTTTAGGTTTCAGATTTAAGATACATTCATGTTTTGTAAAATATTTTTTTTTAATATATTTTTATCTTATTTTAAAAAATTTAGTTTGTTTAAAATAAAAATAAAGGGTATTTTAGCCTTTTATACACTTTTAACTATTAATTAACGGATTCTTCTAATGGTAGGGGATGATTGTATAACAATTTTCAAATGTTGAGGGAAGTTTGTGTGAATATGGCCAAAACTGCCATATCCGTATAATTTTATCAAACCTTGAGGTAGTTTGTGCAATTCCCCCTTTTTATAATGACAAGTTGTTTATGTCAAATAAAGTGCTTGTAGCTTGTAAAATTTTAATGGAAAAGTTGTTATCTTTTTGGTCAAAACATTTTCAATGTTTTGCAACTTGTGAATTTGATGACAGCGAGAGCATTGAATTCAATATTTCAAAAATGGGGGATATCAGCTGATCAGGAACATTGGAATATTAGTGGAGAGCTGTGCAGCGGAGACGCCGTCGCCACTGACACCACCGACTACGATCTCACTTCTGGTCCCAACCCTTATATCAAATGTACATGTACTTACAACAACAACACTCTTTGCCACATTACCCGATTGTGAGTATCGAATCTTTCCGAGTGGTGCTTCCAGCCCCGTTAATTGATTATACAGTGAATGATTAACCCACTTCATTTTCATTAAACACTCTCGAAAACTGTTTGATAATATGTGTGAATGAATATTACTGAAGTCGTAAAAGTGCTGCATTTTCGTGTTTGTTGGTCATAACTCATAATTGATACAATTAAAATCAACTGTACTTGGTTTATGGTATTAAAGTTATCGCCGCTGGGTTTGTGTAGCCTTGTTGTTCAGCACTTGATAGTTGATATACAAGTTTCGACACAAGTTCAACCCAAAAGTTCCCTCTTTACTTTGTTTTTGGTGTAGAATTGTAACAGACTAGTGAATTTCAACAGGCTTCCACATTTACTTATAAGTTATAATTACATCAATTCACTTTCCATCACAACTCAATTTTGCATACTCCTACCAGCCACTTATTCATCACTTCACACAATTTGTCTTCTTACTGTTGCACTTTCGGAGAGCCGCATGCCCTGCACTTGCGATGTCGGGTTGAACTTGAAACATCAGCTCTTTTGGGAAGCCTTCGTGTTAGGCGCTCTCAGAATTAAAGTAAAAGTACTATGAATATGTAGATTATACAGTTGTTTCCCTTCACGGTTGCTAACTGTAAGATTTTCTTTTCAGGAAAGTTGATACACTAGATGTCGATGGCGTGATCCCGGATGAGCTATGGACTTTGACTTTCCTCACCAATCTGTATGGTTTCATATTAATATTTATGTTTACTTGATTCTGCTTTGTTATTGGCTACATTCTATGTAAGCAAAGTTTGAGCTTGCACCATACCCGGAAGACTATTTTCCAATATGATGATTGATCATTGTGTGTCCTTGAATAATCTGATTATTTTCATTCTTCTGACAGGAACTTGGGCCAAAATTACTTGACAGGTCCACTGTCCACATCTATTGGGAATCTGACTAGCATGCAATACTTGTAGGGTGATATTAATTTTGATGTTAAACTTATGGAAATCACAATTTTTAAGTATTACGTTTTCTGATGTTTACTTCATATTTTGATCAGCACTGTTGGCATTAATGCGTTATCAGGGGAGCTTCCAAAAGAACTTGGAAACCTGATTGATATGAGATCATTGTAAGTTTTCCAATACATTTTTCTTAAATCAACAATTTAACGAAATGGCAATTTGTTTTTACTCCCTGTAGATAGTGACTGCCTCCTCTGTATGCAACTTTCATTTTTGTTCTTTTTGTTTTGTTGCCTTGTAATCTTTAAGTAATAACGATTTTAGATTTCTGTTTCCACTAAAAATGGAAAAACAATGATCCCTGATATGTTACAATGTAGGCTCTTTAAATTAAGTAGTATATATTATTCATTGAAGCATATGAACCTCCATTACAAATCACAAATGATATACCTGTTAACAAAAACCAATGAAATGATATATCTGAATGTAATCCATTGCGTAAGTGCGTTGCTAGCATCGAGGATATATATATATATATATAATGTGAATGTGAATCCAATTATCTAAATGCATTGATTTGACTCATTTACTTTATTTTTTTGTGTGTAGTGCTATTGGATCAAACAATTTCTCTGGCCCGTTACCATCTGGACTTGGTAACTGGACGAAATTAGAGCAACTGTAAGTTTCGATAGACTTTCTATTACATTATCAGTGCATAATTGTGCAAATATTGTTAGATTGAATTTTGGGGAACAATTTTAGCAGCTGCTTCACATAGTATTCTATTATTACGTGGCTCTCGCTTCCCTTATTTTATGCTGGAAAAACCATACCAAATAATGATGTAATTCATTAAAATTCTTTAATTGACAGTTATATCGATAGTTCTGGAGTTAGTGGTGAGATTCCTTCAACTTTTGACAAATTACAGAACTTGGCTACAGTGTAAGAATTCTTCGACTTTGTTAATCTCTAATTGAGATTTTTGTAAAATAGATATTAATATTATGCAGAACACAATTAGACCGAGTCAAATCTTATAGAAATTCTTGTACTGTTATCAGGTGGGCTTCAGACACAGAACTTACCGGAAGGATTCCCGACTTCATAGGAAATTGGTCAAAGCTTACTTCCTTGTGAGAAAAATCAACTTGAGTCATTGCAAGCTCAAGCTTTCTTATCACTATAAATTTAATTTCAAACACTGTACCTATAAGGTTTAAAACTGAGAATATTTCATAAATTTCTACTCATATGTCAATGTAGGAGGTTTCAAGGAAACTCTTTTGATGGTCACATACCATCATCCTTTTCCAAACTTACTGCGCTGACGGAATTGTGAGTATCTACATTTCTTCTTTGCTTTTTTGTAATACGTTTTACAATATTTAATGCTATTCATCCTGTGAAATTAAAATGTAGGAAAATAAGTGATTTATCCAATGGGAGCTCGACACTGGCATTCATGAAGGATATGAAGTCTTTAAGTTTCTTGTAAGGAATGCCATTTGAAGCTCTGATTTGAGGCGTTGTAATTCCTCATATACACTATCTGTTTATCTTTTTTTTTTCTTTCTTTGATAATAAGTTTTGGTAACATGTACCGCAGAGAACTAAGGAACAACAACATTTCCGATTCAATTCCATCAAACATTGGAGAATTCCAGAGTTTGCAGAATCTGTAAGTTAATCCTTTTTGATGGTTGACTCTTTGAATACTTGTTGGGTTGGCTTTTGAGCAGTTGTACCTATAAGTGGTTTATTTATTATTGGTGTTGAAATTCCGGAAATTGTTTGTTTGTTTTGTGTGGGGCTGTTGATGTTGTTGCCTACAAATTGTTTTGTTTGGATCTCTGCACTTATTCTGTTGTTAGCTAATTTCATGTATCTTACAATTGTGTTATTGTAATATTTTTTGTTCTTTAGGGATTTGAGTTTCAACAACCTAGGTGGAGACATTCCCGACTCGCTTTTCAATTTGAGTTCACTGGCTTACCTGTAATACACTAACTCTGCTTTATTATATTTGCTTCTCAATACACGCTCCTTAAATTTAAAATCATATAACACATTTTCATTCTCAGGTTTCTTGGAAATAATAAGTTAAATGGTACCCTGCCCGCACAGAAGAGTACATCTCTTCTCAACATGTAAGTACTTTTGACATAATATGCTTTCCGCATCATTGTAATTCACCAAAAATATAGTTTTCTATAATATATAATGTATCATCTCCAATAACATTGCTTGTTCTCTGAAACACCCTGTGTGCTAGTTCACTAGGACAAAAGGCTAAATTTGCATTTGGATTAATCTACAGTTTCATGTGTATGTCTTAGTTCTTTGTGCTCTCTGGTTTGCGGCTCCCCAACATGAAAACAAAGTTGTAGTTTCTTTCTTTTATTTTTATTTTGACAGGAAAAAGACGAGGCTAATATAAATTCTTACCACCAATAACCACTAGAATGATTTTCTCTACCCAATTATATCTTATTAGGATGGTTGCAGAAGCAAATAAAAACTTACTTCAGCTGTACACTTCAACCCTGAGAGTGATTCTTTTCATTTTTCTTTTTTTTGGGTAACAATGACGTCACTAATCCTTACATCGGCGTTCTAGATCAGATTAAAAATTCTTTCTCCTTGCAAAATATAGATTAACATGTCTACTTAGCGTGTAACTTAAAACATGTGTGGGGTTCTTTAGAAAACATGAGGAAGTTGAGGGTTTGGATGGCATCAAAAGCTTGTAGCAAAAGCTCAGTGTGACTAGAGTAGTGCTGAAGTTTTACCAATCAGCAGCTTTTGTGTTGAAAATCTCCTCTCCATGCTTGCAGAGATGTGTCATACAACAATTTAATAGGTAGCTTCCCTTCTTGGATCAACCAACGAAATTTACAACTGTAAGTCTTTAAATTTCATTAAAGTATTGTTTTGTATCATATTTAATATTTTTTTTCTAATTTGATTTCTCTAATACAATATTCATTTTACTCGTCAAAGTAATATCAAGTAACTTCCCTCTAACAGTCATTCAGTACTTTAATTTCTAACAAGGATTGCATTCGTTTTGCTGTGATGAAACTAACATCAGGTTTTGTGGGTTGCAATATGCAGGAACGTAGTTGCCAACAACTTAACAGTAGACAATTCCAACAGCAGCCTCAGCAAGTGAGTTTCTGGTTTCTATGATCTGTTCAGTTGCTTGAACTTCTCAATGATGGTTTCTGAAAATTAATAATTTCTTGCATACATGTAATAGATATGATATTATAATCTGAATACTGACATTTACATAAGTTGTTGATTGTACATCATGAGGGTGTGAGGCTGATATCAAGACTCTTAACATGCTAATCGGTCCTTCAAATATTTTGGAATGACTTTTATTTGTGAAAAAATTTACCAAATTACTTCCGGTACTCCTGAAATATATTACACTTTTTATTGGAAGTTTATGTATCAAGTAATTGCAATCTCTATTGTGTTTTTGATAGAAATTATGATAGTTCATTTTAATGTGGTACAATCAGGAGATTTTGTTATTTCATAGTAGGATTTATTTCATCATAAAGTACACGGTTAAATCACAATAATGCATGCATCAATACAAATGGCTGCTTTAGTGGCCAAGTATTGATTTTTGACATAATAACCAAGCTTTCCATCTAACTGCGTTCCTCTTCTTCCCTCAGTGCCTTGCCATTTGGGATGAACTGTCTCCAACGGAACTTTCCTTGCAATCGAGGTGCTGGAATTTGTAAGTACAACTTTCTCTTCTTGTGATTTGATGAAATTTGAGACTAGGTTTCTCCCTAGCCCTCGGTATAGCATAAAAAGGTAAAGGTTTCTCGCCTGGTATACCCTTTTATGAGGAGAAATGAAGGTTTCACTTTGACACTTGTATAGGCTCCATGTGATTTCAACTATTTAAAGCTTATATACGCTCTTACTACATAATAGCCTTCTTGTTTTGGTGATAAAACCCTTTCCTTACTCATGGTTTGTGCAACCTTCTAGATGGGAGAGTAGAGAACGTGTGCATTTTCATGTGAGCATTGATTTACTAATCAGTTTGAGTGAGAATTCTTATAATATGAAAAAATTTCAATAACCTTTTGAGCCAGAAGAGGAGTTATAAATTTGATTCCAGATGTCGTGATACATAACTGTTAAATTTTTTAAACTATTACAATTTAACTGTTAAGTTGATGAGGTTTTACTTGCATACATATTTAAAAGGAATGCATTCTATCAAGTGACTTATTATAATCCAGGCATAATATATCATTTCTGCCAAATAAAGAAAGTAATATCTTGGTAAAGTTAAGAATCAAGTGCAATTTGGTGCACAAGAGGACATTGGGAGAAGCATATTTGAAGTTCATTCATTCGAAAACCTTTTCTGGACTTGCTTTGACAAGTAGCTCTCTTATGTGCTGTGCAGATTATAACTTTTCGATTAAGGCTGGTGGTCCACAGTTTACGTCTTCTAATGGTATTGTATTCGAGAGGGAAAATGAAACTCTTGGTCCAGCATCATATTTTGTGACTGACACAAGAAGATGGGGGGTGAGTAATGTTGGATCTTTTGCTGGGAACAAAAATCCCCAGTACACAAGTTCTTCTTCATCTCAATTCACAAATACGCTAGACTCGGAGCTTTTTCAGACTGCAAGAATCTCAGCTTCATCATTAAGATACTACGGTTTAGGCCTTGAAAATGGAGACTACAATGTGACCCTCCAGTTTTCAGAAACGATTAATTTATATACTAATGGCTGGCGAAGTGTTATGAGGCGTGTATTTGATATCTATATTCAGGTATGTGTTATACTTTGAACTTGTTTTAGGTACTCTTATGTTTCTTTTTGTTTTTATTCGCTTTACTTTACCTACTTTTAATTCCTTGACATTAACGTCATTTACATAACAAACCACCAATTTGATAAAAAGGGCTGGTGAACATTAAAGTCAAGTGCTTATTACTGTACTAGTAAATTATAATTGATCATCAAAGTTTTCCTTTCTGTGATTGGTTTAAGTATCATGGATTAGAGAATAATTCCCCAGTTTTTTTCGTATCATTCTAGAATGGCCACTCAAACAAGATGTGTTTCTTACTGATAATATATTGACAAATTATTTGCTTTTTTTTTTTTTTGGTTGAATCTGTCCTGGTTGCCTCACCTACATATCACATATCACTTTGATTTATATCGATGAATTCTCAAGTCCCACATAAATATTTTCTGAAAACAAATTTCCAAAGGGTAATGCTCAGGTTAAGAATGATGATTGTACTTCATGAATCTTTTTATTGCAAACTTGTATTCTGTTTCCTAATCCTAATAGGTTTCTCCTTATATTTATTGTTGTTTTATGTTTGAGTTTTGAATCTGTTTATTGCAGGGAAATCGTGTTCTGAAAGATTTTGACATAAAAAAGGAAGCAGGTGGAGTCCCAAGAACAGCTATTCAGAGACTATTCACAGCTCGGGTATCAGAAAACTACCTTGAAATCCACTTGTTTTGGGCGGGAAAAGGCACTTGCTGCATTCCTACCCAAGGTACATATGGACCTTCTATTTCTGCCATCAGTGCTATACCAAGTAAGCAAATTTCTTTCTTCTTTTCTTTTTAAAGTTTTGTTGCGATATGATATTAAGTTATGACTACTGAACTCTGAATCTGATACAGATTTCATACCTTCCGTAAGTAACATTCCTCCAACCAGTCCTAAGAAGAATAGAACAGGTCTAATTGCGGGAATTGTTGTTGGCATTGGGCTTTTAAGCTTACTATCCGTTATTGCAGTTTTGTGGATTGTTCGAAGAAGGAACAGGCCAAGAGATGATGATGAAGGTAAAGCAAGCAATCTTGCTTTATATGTATGATAGCAGTCCAATTTCCAAACTCAAAACACATTTTCTGGATATAAATATGCTGTTGTTTGCCTGCATGCGATTCTAGTCCTTGTCAATGTTGGCATTTGGCCAAATGTCTTAAAATCAAGATTCTTCAAGACTCATCGAGTTTTCTTTAATCACAAAATGTTCTTAACCAAACTGCTTTCTGGTCCTTGAGGCTACATGAAGGTTACGATACCTTATAAGACAATTGAATACATTTCCAGCGATTTCTCATGTTTTTAACTTGGCATAATAGTCCACAAAGTATTTGATTAGGCAAATGGGTTCACAATGTTAAACTGCATTTGCTGTTTAATTTTGCAGTGCTTCTAGGGATAGATGCTAAACCATACACTTTCAGTTATTCTGTACTGAAGACTGCTACAGAAGACTTTAGTCCTGCAAATAAACTTGGAGAGGGAGGATTTGGAGCAGTTTATAAGGTATGTCACCATTCAAATCAGCGAAACTCATTTTCTTAAAATTGATTATCTGGTTACACAATTATAGCCATAGCCATAATTTAATTTTAGCATAAGCTGCAACATGAGTATGAAAGGTAATATGTGGCAGATTTTCAAAATTATAATATTTCTGACCCATTTAATTGGAACCTTTCACTCCATAGGGAAAACTTAGCGATGAAAGGGAAATCGCGGTAAAACAATTGTCTGTAGCATCCCACCAAGGGAAGAGCCAATTTGTTGCAGAAATTATTGCTATATCTGCAGTGCAGCACCGTAACCTTGTCAAACTATATGGATGTTGCATTGAGGGATCAGAACGACTCCTTGTTTATGAGTATCTTGAGAACAAGAGTCTGGATCAAGCATTATTTGGTATGGGAATAACATTTATGCTGTATTATTGATTTTCTTGGGAATACTTTCAGTGTGGAAAACTTTGTTAAATTTTCTATATGATTTTCATGAATCAGGAGAAACGAGTTTGAACTTCAACTGGTCAACATGTTACGATATTTGCTTGGGAGTTGCAAGAGGTCTAGCTTATCTTCATGAGGAGTCGAGGCTTCGAATCATACATAGAGATGTGAAGGCCAGTAATATTCTACTTGATTATGAGCTCAACCCAAAAATTTCAGATTTCGGTTTGGCCAAACTCTACGATGACAAGAAAACCCACATAAGCACCCGTGTTGCAGGGACAATGTAAGATTATGAAAATTTCACCTCATTTTTCTACCTAGATTTGTTTATTTTGGTATATATTAAGTTCCTTTGGACAAACATGTAATGATCTTTTGTCACCGCACAGTGGATATCTTGCACCGGAGTATGCCATGCGTGGGCATCTTACAGAGAAGACCGATGTGTTTGCCTTCGGAGTTGTTGCACTAGAGATTGTTAGTGGGAGACCAAACTCAGATTCAAGTTTGGATGAAGAGCAAGTGTATCTTCTTGAATGGGTATGAATGATATTTCGGTACCCCATTTACTTTCATATCAAACATCCTCTTAAACAACATTGACGTAATTCCTATATTTTCTTGCTTCTTAGGCTTGGAATCTACACGAGAACAACCGTCAAGTTGAACTAGTAGACTCGAGATTACCAGAATTCAACGAGGAGGAGGTAAAACGAATGATTGGAGTAGCTCTTTTATGTACCCAGACATTGCCATCTCTGCGGCCACCAATGTCCCGTGTAGTCGCTATGCTGTGTGGAGATATGGAAGTGAGCACTGTAACTACAAAGCCAGGATACTTGACTGATTGGAAATATGATGACACTACCACTACCGGCAGCTTCACGAGCAGTACTGATAAGGCAACCATAGGAACTGAATATAATAGCAATTTCACCTCTTCTTCAACAACTATGGTGGCTGATGCTCAACGTTCACCAGCAAATGTTACCAAACCCATTTTCCATGACATTATTGGAGACGGTAGGTGATGATGAAAAATGTTCTTTTGCTTCACTATTCTTTCTGTTTTTTTTTTCTTTCTTATCGAGAAAAATTGTGAGCTATATTCCTGGATTTCTGATTTGTATATAATTATAGTTACACTACACAAGGAGAATAATTGCTTGTAACAAGTAAATTTTACTCTTTATATATCAATTTTGAATTTTTGACCTATTAATGTTGAATAAGAACAGATGATTTCTTATGTTTTGGTGGTTGTTGATGTTAGTGTGGGTAAGTAATAGTATTAAAGAACTCTAACCGTTGACATACAATGTAGATTGGCAAATCATATATCGTGTATTCGACGTAATCCGACTAACTCAATCAATCTTATATCCACTTCAATAAAATTGTATATTCGTTGACCCTCTTCACCAAAATAAAAATGTATTTTCTTTCTCGTCTCTTAAATATATAATAATTCCAAAAGAAAAAAAATAATAATATAAAAACATAGAAATAAGTGGTTAAAAATCAACTTCAAGTTTTGGTGATCTTTGCTTTTTTATACTGGGTTTGCATATTTGGTCGGGGTTAATGTAAATATGTGTTTATTTTAACAACATCCCCTGAGTCGTTAATTTGACTCGAGTTGACCAAAGTAAAGGACTATTATGCCCTTAACATATCATGAAAGTGTCTTTTATATCCCCCAAAATCTATTTTCTCTCTTCTTCTATCAACAATTTTTTTTCCTGATCATATTTGATTATATTTCTATTACATTGAACATTCTGGAAAAATAAATTCAAAAAAATGAAAATGAAAAAACTTGATGGCAGATCTCCACCGTCCGATGGCATCGCGATCAGCAGATCTCCACCGTGCGATTGAGATATTTCAATCTGACAGTGGAGGCACGCCATTTGCATCAGGTGGAGATATGCAGATCTCAGATCTCCATGACACGATGAAGATGAGGAGGACGAAGAGGGAGCAGACGTCGGCGACCTCAACCATCGTCGACTCTATTATCAACAATCCCACCGTCGTCGACAACTCAACCGTCGCCGACTCCTCCACCACACATCACCTTCAATTTTTTTTCTTTTTGAGTTGAACAACAATAACTAAACACAACTGCAAATCCAACTAAAACCCACTCTAAATCAAACCACAAAGAGAAAGGAAATAGAAGGGATAGAGAGGATGGAGAGAGGCGGAGATTAAGAAAAAAAATTAAAAAGAAAAAGAAAAAAAACAAAGAGAGCCAGAGATGACTGATGAGGGAGGCCGTGAAAGAGAGAGATAAAAGGGATGGATTTTTTTTTTTTTTTTTTTTTAACTCTTTTTATGTTTTTTTGTTTTGTTTTGGAATTTACAAGCATACCCCTACCACTTAACAGAACAATTAACTCCGTTAGAACTCAGGGGATGTTATTAAAATAAACACATCTTTACCTATACATTCAACAATAGTTGAAAGGTCAAGGAGGCTTGTAAAATTAAACCCCGAATTTATGTAATAATATAATATTTTTAAAAAAATTAATCGGTAAAATTATTGTAATTATTTATAGGAGATAATAATAATTATATAGTTTCATTCGTACTATTGGTTTTGACAATTTGATTTCTATTTGAATTTATCATCATATAATTATATTAATTTTTTTAAAAGGTAGAGGACTCGAACCTGTAACCTTTTGGTGCAGGTTTGAGGACTCTTAACTCATAACCTGTAACCAAAAAATTCAGAATTTACTACCAGATGAACCTCGTCATGTCAAAATAATATACATTCAATTTTGCGCGTCAAAAAAAAAAAAAAAAAAAACAGTTACCTAAATGGAATTTGTCAAATATAAAAACCAAAACAGAATTAATTTGTCCGGTCCACATACAGAATATTCAAAAAAGGTGACTGTGAGCGCGTGAGCATGGCAAAATTAGACTCCACGTAATAAATGTAACAGTGTATTTAAAGTCTTCAAAAATCAAAACGATTTCAAGAATTTGTAATTTTAATGTTGTCAACTTTGAACACAACCACACCCCTGAGTCTCATTAATATCTGCCTCAGCTTTCATTTATTTATGATATATAACTTGATTTGATCCATTAAATGCTTTGAAGAAACATATACAGAATTCGATGAGGATGATGATGAGGATGATGAGACCACCACTACCTCCATTTTTGCTGCTGCTCTTTGCTTTCTTCTGGGTTTGTCTTGTTCATGTAGCTCAAGCTCAGACTAACCAAACTCAGCCCACCACTGATCTAGAAGAAGGTATATATATACATATATGCTCTTGTATGCTAGTAATTATATGTGGAAGATTTTGTTTTTGTTTATAAATTTAGCTAATTAGTGTGATTTTATTTGGAATTTAGATTTTATGGAAATTTTTGGTAGTACTACATGTTTTGTTGTACTAAAGTTGCAGAAAGTGTTTTGTTTTTAATTTTTCTTCCATTCGATGTTCATTTTCATGTCAATTGTTACTTGAATTATGTATACTTTCTTAGTTTTTATTTTATAAATCCCTGCTTTTTCCCCTTTTTATTTTTTACAATGACAAGTTGTTTATGTCAAATAAAGTGGCTCCTGCTTGTAAAATTTTAATGGAAAAGTTGTTATCTTTTTGGTCAAAAGTTTGAAAATGTTTTGCAACTTGTGAATTTGATGACAGCGAGAGCATTGAATTCAATATTTCAACAATGGAGGATATCAGCTAATCAGGAACATTGGAATATTAGTGGAGAGCTGTGCAGCGGAGACGCCATCGCCACTGACACCACCGACATCGATTCCTCTTCTGGTCCCAACCCGTATATCAAATGTGTCTGTACTTACAACAACAACACTCTTTGCCACATTACCCGATTGTGAGTATCGAATCTTTCCGAGTGGTGCTTCCAGCTCCGTTAATTGATTATATGGTGTGAAGAGTGTGATGATATCTGTCGAATATATTGAATGATTAACCCACTTCATTTTCATTAAACACTCTCGAAAACTGTTTGATAATATGTGTGAATGAATATTACTAAAGTCATAAAAGTGCTGCATTCATGCTAGGTTTGTTCGTGTTTGTTGGTCATAATTGATACAATTAAAATCAACTATACTTGGTTTATGGTATTAAAGTTATTGCCGCTGGGTTTGTGTAGCCTTGTTTTTCATCACTTGATAGTTGATATACAAGTTTCGACACAAGTTCAACCCAAAAGTTCCCTCTTTACTTTGGTTTTGGTGTAGAATTGTAACAGACTAGTGAATTTCAACAGATTTCCACATTTACTTATGAGTTATAATTACATCAATTCACTTTCCATCACAACTCAATTTTGCATACTCCTACCAGCCACTTATTCATCACTTCACACAATTTGTCTTCTTACTGTTGCACTTTTGGAGAATCGCATGCCCTGCACTTGCGATGTCAGGTTGAACTTGAAACATCAGCTCTTTTGGGAAGCCTTCGTGTTAGGCGCTCTCAGTATTAAAGTAAAAGTACTATGAATCTGTAGAATATACAGTTGTTTCCCTTCACGCTTGCTAACTGTAAGATTTTCTTTTCAGGAAAGTTTATGCACTAAATGTCGTTGGCGTGATCCCGGAAGAGCTATGGACTTTGACTTTTCTCACCAATCTGTATGGTTTTGTATTAATATTTATGTTTGCTTGATTCTGCTTTGTTATTGGCTTCATTATATGTAAGCTAAGTTCGAGCTTGCACCATACCCAGAAGGCTATTTTCCAATATGATGATTGATCATTGTGTGTTCTTGAATGATCTGATTATTTTCTTTCTTCTGACAGGAACTTGGACCAAAATTACTTGACAGGTCCACTGTCCGCATCTGTTGGGAATCTGACTAGAATGCAATACTTGTAGGGTGATATTAATTTTGATGTTAAACTTATGGAAATGAAAATTTGTAAGTATTACGTTTTCTGATGTTTACTTCATATTCTGATCAGCACTGTGGGCATTAATGCGTTATCAGGGGAGCTTCCAAAAGAACTTGGAAACATGACTGATATGAGATCATTGTAAGTTTTCCTATACCTTTTTCTTAACTTTATAATTTAACGAA
Organism: Acer yangbiense; assembly: GCA_008009225.1. Classification (NCBI taxonomy): domain Eukaryota; kingdom Viridiplantae; phylum Streptophyta; class Magnoliopsida; order Sapindales; family Sapindaceae; genus Acer; species Acer yangbiense. The sequence goes on from CM017762.1 coordinate 67,938,491, forward strand.
ATGGCAATTTGTTTTTACTTCCTGTAGATAGTGACTGCTTCCTCTATATGCAACTTTCATTTTTGTTCTTCTGGTTTTGTTGCCTCATAATCTTTAAGTGTGATTTTAGATTTCTGTTTCCACCAAAAATGGAAAAACAATGATCCCTGATATGTTAAAATGTAGGCTCTTTAAATTAAGTAGTATATATTATTCATTGAAGCATATGAACCTACATTACAAATCACAAATGATATACCTGAATGTAATCCATTGTGTAAGTGCATTGCTAGCTAGCATCAAGGATATATATATATATATATATATATATATATATATATATAATGTGAATGTGAATCCAATTATGTAAATGCATTGATTTGACTCATTTACTTTATTTTTTTGTGTAGTGGTATTGGATCAAACAATTTCTCTGGCCCGTTACCGTCTGAACTTGGTAACTGGGTGAAATTAGAGCAACTGTAAGTTCCGATAGACTTTCTTTTACATTACCGGTGCATAATTGTGCAAATATTGTTAGATTGAATTGGGGGGGAACAATTTTAGCAGCCGTTTCACATAGTATTCTATTATTACGTGGCTCTCGCTTCCCTTATTTTATGTTGGAAAAACCATACCAAATAATGATGTAATTCATTAAAATTCTTTAAATTGACAGTTATATCGATAGTTCTGGAGTTAGTGGTGAGATTCCTTCAACTTTTGCCAAATTACAGAACATGGCTACAATGTAAGAACTCTTTGACTTTGTTAATCTCTAATTGAGATTTTTGTAAAATAGATATTAATAGTATGCTGACCACAATTAGAAATGAGTCAAATCTTATAGAAATGATTGTATTGTTATCAGGTGGGCTTCAGACACAGAACTTACTGGAAGGATTCCCGACTTTATAGGAAATTGGTCAAAGCTTACTTCCTTGTGAGAAAAATCAACTTGAGTCATTGCAAGCTCAAGCTGTCTTATTACTATAAATTTAATTTCAAATACTGTACCTAAAGGTTTTAAAACTGAGAATATTTTATAAATTTCTGCCCATATATGTCAATTGTAGGAGCTTTCAAGGAAACTCTTTTGATGGTCCCATACCATCATCCTTTTCCAATCTTACTGCTTTGACGAAATTGTGAGTATCTACATTTCTTCTTTGCTTTTTTGTAATACATTTTACAATATTTAATGCTATTCATCCCGTGAAATTAAAATGTAGGAAAATAAGTGATTTATCCAATGGGAGCTCGACACTGTCATTTTTGAAGGATATGAAGTCTTTAAGTTTCTTGTAAGGAATGCCATTTGAAGCTCTGATTTGAGGCGTTGTAATTCCTCATATACACTTTCTGTTTATCTTTTTTTCTTTCTTCTTTGATAATTTTTTTCCGGTAACATGTACCGCAGAGAACTAAGGAACAACAACATTTCTGATTCAATTCCATCAAACATTGGAGAATTCCAAAGTTTGCAGCATCTGTAAGTTAATCCTTTTTGATGCTTGACTCTTTGAATACATGTTGGGTTGGCTTTTGAGCAGTTGTACCTATAAGTGGTATATTGATTATTGTTTGTTTTGTGCGGGGCTGTTGATGTTGTTTCCTACATATTGTTTTGTTTAATTGGTTCTCTGCACTTATTCTGTTGTTAGCTAATTTCATGTATCTTACAATTGTGTTATTGTAATATTTTTTTCTTCTTTAGGGATTTGAGTTTCAATAATCTAGGTGGAGACATTCCCAACTCGCTTTTCAATTTGAGTTCACTGACTAACCTGTAATATACTAACTTTGCTTTACTATATTTGCTTCTCAATACACTCCTTAAATTTCAAAGATATAATGCATTTTCATTCTCAGGTTTCTTGGAAATAATAGGTTAAATGGTACCTTGCCTACACAGAAGATTACAACTCTTCACAACATGTAAGTACTTCTGACATATTATGTGTTCCACATCATCTTAATGCACCAAAAAATAGAGTTTTCTAATATATAATATATGTGGAGTAACATTGCTTGTTCTCTGAAACACCCAGTGTGCTAGTTTCATGTGTATATAATAATTTCCTATGTCTTAGTTCTTTGTGCTGTCTGGTTTGCGGCTCCTCGACGTGAAAACGAAGTTTCTTTCTTTTATTTTTGTTTTGACTGGAAAAAGAAATATAAATTCTTACCACCAATAACCACTAGAATGATTTTCTCTGCCCAATTATATCTTATTGGGATGGTTGCCTAAGCAAATGAAAATTTACTTAAGCTGTACACTTCAACTCTGAGAGTGATTCTTCTCTTTTTTTTTTTTTTTGGGTAACAATGACATCCCCTGTCCTGATATCAGTTTTCTAGATCAGATTAAAATTTCTTTCTCATTGGGAAATATATATTAACATGTCTACTTAGCATGTAACTTAAAACATGAGGAAGTTTAGGGTTTGTATGGCATCAAAAGCTTGTAGTAAAAGCACAGTGTGACTAGAGCAATGCTGAAGTTTTACCGATCAGCATCTTGTGTTGAAAATCTCCTCTCCATGCTTGCAGAGATGTGTCATACAACAATTTAATTGGTAGCTTCCCTTCTTGGATCAACCAACCAAATTTACAACTGTAAGTCTTTAAATTTCATTAAAGTATTGTTTTGTATTGTATTTAATATTTTTTCTAATTTGATTTCTCTAATACAATATTCATTTTACTCATCAAAGTAATATCAAGTAACTTCTCTCTAACAATCTTTCAGTACTTTAATTTCTAACAAGGATTGCATTTGTTTTGCCGTGATGAAACTAACATCAGGTTTTGTGGGTTGCAATATGCAGGAACGTAGTTGCCAACAACTTAACAATAGACAGTTCCAACAGCAGCCTCAACAGGTGAGTTTCTATGATCGTGAGTTTCTATGATCTGTTCAGATGCTTGAACATCTCAATAAAGGTTTCTGAAAATGAATAATTTCTTGCATACATGTAATAGATATGATACTGTAATCTGAATGCTGACATATACTTAAGTTGTTGATTGTACATCATGAGAAGACTCTTAACATGCTAATCTGTCATCTCAAATATTTTGGAAAGACTTTTATTTGTGAAAAGTTACCAAATTACTTCCTGTACTCCTGAAACATATGACTCTTTTTATCAGAAGTCTATTGTGCTTTTGATAACCGGAAATTATGATAGATGATTTAGATTTTTGAGTCTTTTTTAAATATGATACCTATTATGCTACAATCAGGAGATTTTGTTATTTCATAGGACTGGTTTCATCATAATAATGCATGCATCAATATAAATGGCTGTTTTAGTGTCCAGTTATTGGTTTTTGACATAATATCCAAGCTTTCCATCTAAGTGCATTCCTCTTCTTCCTGCAGTGCCTTGCCATTTGGGCTGAACTGTCTCCAACGGAACTTTCCTTGCAATCGAGGTCAAGGAATCTGTAAGTACGACTTTCCCCTTCTTGTGATTTGAGGAAATGTGAGACCAGGTTTCTCACCTGGTATACTCTTTTATGATGAAAAAAGAGGGTTGCACTTTGACAGTTGTGTAGACTCCGTGTGGTTACACCAATATAAAGCTTATATACCCCTCTTACTACATAATAGCCTTCTTGTTTTGGTTATAAAACCCTTTCTTTACTTATGGTTTGTGCAACCTTCTAGTTGGAGAGTAAATTATTGTGAAGAGGGAACATGTGCACCAAAAGAACTTTCATGTGAGCATTGATTTATTAGTCGGTTTGAGTGAGAATTCTTATGATATGGAAAAATTCGATAATCATTTGAGCCGGAATAGGAGTTATAAATTGAATTCCATATGTCATGAGATATAACTGTTAATGTTTTTTGAACTAATATAATATAATCGTTAAGTTTACGAGGTTTTACTTGCATACATAGCTAAAAGGAATGCATTCTATCATGTGACTTGTTATAATCCAGGCATAATATTTCATTTCTGCCTAATAAAGAAAGTAATAACTTGGTAAAGTAAAGAATCAAGTGCAATTTGGTGCACAAGAGGACATTGGGAGATGCATATTTGAAGTTCATACATTTGAAAACCTTTTCTGGACTTGCTTTGACAAGTAGCTCTCTTATGTGCTGTGCAGATTATAACTTTTCGATTAAGGCTGGTGGTCCACAGATTACGTCTTCTGATGGTATTGTATTCGAGAGGGACAATGAAACTCTTGGTCCAGCATCATATTTTGTGACTGGCACAACAAGATGGGGGGTGAGTAATGTTGGATCTTTTGCTGATAACAACAATCCCCAGTACAAAAGTTCTTCTTCATCTCAATTCACAAATACGCTAGACTCGGAGCTTTTTCAGACCGCAAGAATCTCAGCTTCATCACTAAGATACTACGGTTTAGGCCTTGAAAATGGCGACTACAATGTGACCCTCCAGTTTGCAGAAACAGCTATTTTAGATACTACTAGCTGGTAAAGTGTTGGGAGGCGTGTATTTGATATCTATATTCAGGTATGTATTATACTTTGAAAGTTTTAGGTACTCTTATGTTTCTTTTTGTTCTTATTTGCTTTACTTTATGATGCAGTAAAAATTACTTTCAATTTAATTTAAGTTCGTTCACTGGGATCGATGATTCAAATAGCCAAAACTACTTAGTCTTAGGGAAAAATTAAAACTAATCTAAGTGCTTGAAAAGTAAATTGCATAATGCTTTTGTTTGACAAAGTGATTTGGTTTCTTGAAAATGCTTAAAAATGCAAACTTGTAAGCTAAAAATGTAAACTTGAAACTAAAAACTAAGCTAAACACAACAAATGAACACACAAGAAGTGAATTGATAGGAGAAATCACTAGGGAATTAATATAACCTTCTTAGACCACTCTATGTTCTTAGTTAGTCTCGTTAAGCACTTCAATCCAATTTTAGGGCTTGTTTATCATTAAGAGCTAGGTTCTTACCATTGCTCCCACAAGGTCATGTGCCAAGCAATGGTCATCACCTAATATTGTATAAACTCTAAGCCAAAACAACATAGCATGGTCATGCATATATCATTCTTCTCAATTACCAAACTCATAATTGATATTAAGGTGGAAAGGTCTTTCACACCAAAATCCAATTTATAGATAGTCTACACTACACACCCACATCAATTGAGGTCTCAAAACAATATGAGCAATAGGCAAACACAACATAATCAAGTAAGAGAGACTAAAATCGAATTGAATTAAGAAAATAGACTAATTAATTCATAGAGTAGTCCAATACGATTACATTAATCCCCTAGCTAATGAATTAGTTACGCATCAATGGAGAAATGAAAGAGAAAACAAAAGAGTAGAGAAAACCCATTGTCTTGAGAGCTTCCTCTTGCTTGCAAAACCTCCAAAGATGGATGGAATGGTAGTGGAGAAGGAGAAAATATGGAAAGATGATGAAAATGGTGTAGAAAGGTGGTAGCTTGGGTGATTTTTGTGAGGTTGAAGATGGTGGAATATGAAAGGTTTTCTTTTGGGTGAGTAGTTATTTTGGATCTAGGGTTCAAGGTAGTGGGTATATGTTTTCAGCTAAGAGAATATGATATATATATAGTGGAAGCCAAAAAAACTGAGTCTGAATTCGTAACTTTGCTGAGCTGGAAATGGGAGGTCACTCCCAAGTTGGCTGTGGTGACGGCGACCTGGCATGGGAGCCAACTTCACTGCCTCTTTGATTGTTGAAAAGGTCGCTCCCAAGTTGGCTGTTGCGACGGCCAACTAGCATGGGATCCAACTTCACTGATATTGGATGATGGGCAAAAGTCGCTGCCAAGTTGGCCGTGGTGACGGCCAACTAGCATGGGAGCCAACTTCACTGATATTGGAGCGCAAAAAGGTGGCTGTCACATTGGTCGTTGTGGCGGCGAACGTCATAGCCACCACCACTTGGAAAATTACAATTAGTAACCCTCAACTCTTCTCTAATCACTGGATCTTCAATATATTCTCCATACCTTCACTTTGACCCCTAATTCTCCAAAATTACGCCAATGTCCCTAAACTCCAAAAATACCTGAAACACTTATTTTATTATATTAAATACCCGGTTTTACCCGAGGAACAAACACAATAAGTAGGAATTGGGAACCTCAAAATAGATATAAAAATAGTACGATCACTTTACCTACTTGTAATTCCTTTTCATTAACGTCATTTACATAACAAACCACCAATTTGATAAAAAGGGTTGGTGAATATTAAAGTCAAGTGCTTATTACTATACTAGTAAATTATAATTGATCATCAAAGTTTTCCTTTATGTGATTGGTTTAAGTATTCCCCAGTTTTTTATCGTATCATTTTGAAATGGCCACTCAAACAAGACGTGTTTCTTACCGATAATATATTGACAAATTATTTGCTTTTTTTTTTTTTTTTTTTTTGTTGGTTGAATCTGTCCTGGCAACTGCCTCACCCACATATCACATATCACTAGGATTTATATCGATGAATTTTCAAGTCCCAAGTAAATATTTTCTGAAAACAAATTTCCAAAGGGTAATGCCCAGGTTAAGAATGATGATTGTACTTCATGAATCTGTTTATTGCAAATTTGTATTATGTTTCCTAAATCCTAATAGGTTTCTCCTTTTATTTATTGTTGTATTATGTTTGAGTTTTGAATCTGTTTATTGTAGGGAAATCGTGTTCAGAAGGATTTTGACATAAAAAAGGAAGCAGGTGGAGCCTCAAAAAGAGCTGTTCAAAGACTATTCACAGCACGGGTATCAGAAAACTACCTTGAAATCCACCTGTTTTGGGCTGGAAAAGGGACTTGCTGCATTCCTGCCCAAGGTACATATGGACCTTCTATTTCTGCCATCAGTGCTATACCAAGTAAGCAAATTTCTTTCTTCTTTTCTTTTTAAAGTTTTGTCGCGATATGATATTAAGTTATGACTACTGAACTCTGAATCTGATACAGATTTCATACCTTCCGTAAGTAACATTCCTCCAACCAGTCCTAAGAAGAATAGGACAGGTCTAATTGCGGGAATTGTTGTTGGCGTTGGGCTTTTAAGCTTACTATCCATTATTGCAATTTTGTGGATTGTTCGAAGAAGGAACAGGCCAAGAGATGATGATGAAGGTAAAGCAAGCAATCTTGCTTTATATGTATGATAGCAGTCCAATTTCCAAACTCAGACCACATTTTCTGGATATAAATATGCTGTTGTTTGCCTGCATGCGATTCTAGTCCTTGTCAATGTTGGCATTTGGCCAAATGTCTTAAAATCAAGATTCTTCAAGACTCATCGAGTTTTCTTTAATCACAAAATTTTCTTAACCAAATTGCTTTCTGGTCCTTGAGGCTACATGAAGGTTACGATACCCTTATAAGACAATTGAATACATTTCCAGCGATTTCTCATGTTTTTAACTTGGCATAATAGTCCACAAAATATTTGATTAGGCAAATGGGTTCACGATGTTAAACTGCATTTGCTATTTAATTTTGCAGTGCTTCTAGGGATAGATGTTAAACCATACACTTTCAGTTATTCTGTACTGAAAACTGCTACAGAAGACTTTAGTCCTGCAAATAAACTTGGAGAGGGAGGATTTGGAGCAGTTTATAAGGTATGTCACCATTCAAATCAGCGAAACTCATTTCCTTAAAATTGATTATCTGGTTACACAATTATAGCCATAGCCATAATTTAATTTTAGCATAAGCTGCAACATGAGTATGAAAGGTAATATGTGGCAGATTTTCAAAATTATAATATTTCTAACCCATTTAATTGGAACCTTCCACTCCTTAGGGAAAACTTAGCGATGAAAGGGAAATCGCGGTAAAACAATTGTCTGTAGCATCCCACCAAGGGAAGAGCCAATTTGTTGCAGAAATTGTTGCTATATCTGCAGTGCAGCACCGTAACCTTGTCAAACTATATGGATGTTGCATTGAGGGATCAGAACGACTCCTTGTTTATGAGTATCTTGAGAACAAGAGTCTGGATCAAGCATTATTTGGTATGGGAATAACATTTATGCTGTATTATTGATTTTCTTGGGAATACTTTCAGTGTGGAAAACTTTGTTGAATTTTCTATATGATTTTCATGAATCAGGAGAAACGAGTTTGAACTTTAACTGGTCAACGCGTTACGATATTTGCTTGGGAGTTGCAAGAGGTCTAGCTTATCTTCATGAGGAGTCGAGGCTTCGAATCATACATAGAGATGTGAAGGCCAGTAATATTCTACTTGATTATGAGCTCAACCCAAAAATTTCAGATTTTGGTCTAGCCAAACTCTACGATGACAAGAAAACCCACATAAGCACCCGTGTTGCAGGGACAATGTAAGATTATGAAAAGTTCACCTCATTTTTCTACCTAGATTTGTTTTTTTGGTATATATTAAGTTCCTTTGGACAAACATGTAATGATCTCTTGTCACCACACAGTGGATATCTTGCACCGGAGTATGCCATGCGTGGACATCTTACAGAGAAGACTGATGTGTTTGCCTTTGGAGTTGTTGCACTAGAGATTGTTAGTGGGAGACCAAACTCAGATTCAAGTTTGGATGAAGAACAAATATATCTTCTTGAATGGGTATGAATGATATTTTGGTACCCCATTTACTTTCATATCAATCATCCTCTTAAACTACATCGTCGTAATTCCTATATTTTCATCAAGTTTTGATGAAGAACAAATATATCTTCTTGAATGGGTATGAATGATATTTTGGTACCCCATTTACTTTCATATCAATCATCCTCTTAAACTACATCGTCGTAATTCCTATATTTTCTTGCTTCTTAGGCTTGGAATCTACACGAGAACAACCATCAAGTTGAACTAGTAGACTCGAAATTACCAGAATTCAACGAGGAGGAGGTAAAACGAATGATAGGAGTAGCTCTTTTATGTACTCAGACATTGCCATCTCTGCGGCCACCGATGTCACGTGTAGTCGCTATGCTCTGTGGAGATATGGAAGTGAGCCCTGTAACTACAAAGCCAGGATACTTGAATGATTGGAAATATGATGACAATACCACTACCGGCAGCTTCATGAGCAGTACTGATAATGCCACTATAGGAACTGAATATAATAGCAATTTCACCTCTTCTTCAACAACTATGGTGGCTGATGCTCAACATTCACCAGCAAATGTTACTAAACCCATTCTCCATGACATTATTGGAGAGGGTAGGTGGTGATGATAAACGTTCTTTTTCTGTTTTTTTTCTTTATTTATTTATTTATTTATTTTTATTTTTTTTATTGAGGAAAATTGTGAGCTAAACTAATATATTCTTGGATTTTTGATTTGTATATAATTATAGTTATACTACACAAGGAGAATAATTGTTTTTAACATGTAAATTTTAGGGTTTTATTGATAACTAACCCTTTTGGAAGGCTGCTATTGAAATCTAACCTATTTTTGAAAAAATTGCAACACTAACTCTTTTGGGGTTGTCAAAAGACAACATTGCCCTTGTTAAATTAAAAAACCCCTATCTAATCCTTCTAGCCATCGACCAAACCTCTATCTACTCTCTGTAAGACCAAACCTCTTTCAAAGCAAAATCCCTAATTTCTTAATTTCTCTCAAATTGACAAAACCCAATCTGTGAATCTCTGTCAAACAACATTCTCCTTCTCTCAATCCCTAATTTCCCTCAAAATGACAAAACCTAATCTTTGAATCTCTCTCAAACGACATTCTCCTTCTCTCCCTCTGTCTCCTTCTCTGAAACGGTACAGTGGTAGCTGTACAACCACGCCGATGACGACGGAAGCTTGAAGTGGACGACAGCGCGACGGGACGTAAGGTTGCAGTCGACGACGGCGCGACGGGTAAACAGGAACTCCAACAGGTCGATAGTGATGAGAAGATCGAGCAATTCATAAGTTGGGTTGAAAAGCACTGAAACAAGAAAAGTCTGGTTGCTATTCGCTAAGGTCTGTAATTTATCACATCTTTAGTTTTTTGGTATATGCATATGCCTAGTTATGATACATTCTACTTTTTTTTTCTTAAATATTAATGTGTAAAGGTTGTGAATGTCCTTTATTGTGGCGGTATGTGATACTTAGCAGAGGAAACACACATATTAAATTTTTGGATTCATTAGAAACCTTCTTTGTGTCATGGGACAAAAATTGCTTTATGTGCATATATGGATCTTGAGTTCTCTTTGTGTTGTTCTGAGATGAGATACCATCACTTCTTTGTCATTTTTTGTTTCCCCCCTTAGTTAGGTCCTCATGAATGCAGTTTATGCTAGCATTTTAAGTTTGGAATGTTTTATTTTGTGCATGTTGTTGAATTGAATTTGTTCATATAAGACTTCCGCATTTTACATTTCATTTTAGTTGGAGGTCTAGGTTCTGTAATCTGCTCTGCTGTGGTTAGATTTTCATCTGTTATATGCATCAAAACTTTTTCTTTGTTTTTTAATATGATTTTCATCGAAAAGTTATGTTAGTTTGGACATGACCTTTGTAATTAGATTTTGAGTTAATTATTTGATTGGCCAGTTGAATAAAGTTCTTTTGCAACAAATATACTTGCCCATTCCTTGATGTTTGTTTATCCTTGTAAACATTTTTTTTTTTTGAGCCTCTACATTGGATTTAACAATTTTTTTACAAGGATATCTCACTATATACTAATACTGAGATATATACCCACATCCTAGCATTTGTGTTGAAAACATGCTTTTCTGTGATATGGTCTAGATTGATTATGTTTTACCTTTGACAGGCAGCTGCACATATCTATTTTCGTAGGGGATCGTAGTTTGAAACCAAATCCAAAAATCTTATATTGTATATACCTTTTACATGTCAAATCAGTTCCTAAATATTGTTGAATGTTGATGGATTTGCATGCCCATACTCTGAATTCAGCTTGGTCGATAGTTTATGCATTGCCAAGTTCTTATGGTGATTCTTCAACAATTGGTTATCACAATCTTGTTCGTTTTGATTCATGAACTTCATTGCCAATCTTTTTAGGGATCGACCCAGTTTATATTTTAGCTTAATTTGCTGTTATGTATGGTTTATTGAGTTCTTTAACCCCTAATTTGAGTTAAATCTTGTCTCGGCTCGAGTTGACTCAGTCTAGGTTGATTTCTATGGTCCTTGTGGTACAGAAATCAGGTTAGATTTCATAGGAGTTGTTGGTGGGTGGCCTGGGGTGCGGTGGTTTGTTTTGGTGCGGGGGTTTCTGGGTGTTGTTGTGCCCCTGTTTCTTGTTGATGGCTGTTTCTGGGCATTGTTGTGCCTCTGTTTTGTTAGGAAATTCCTAACTATTCCTAACACCCGTTAGGAATTACATAACTGGTGTTAGGAAATTCCTAACACACATTAGGAATTCCTAACACACGTTAGGAATTTCCTAACTGGTGTTAGGAATTTCTTAACACCCGTTTGGAATTCCTAACACCCGTTTGGAATTCCCAACAGTAGTTTGGAACTCCCAACTGCTGTTGGGAATTTCCAACACCATTTTGAATTCTAAACTACAATAACAAATATCACTTTAAATTGCTTATTTGGTTAAATATTTTGTACTAATATAAATATTTTGTGGTTTTATGTTATATTTCAGGATAATTAAATGGGAAAAGAGGTGGAATTGTTAGTAAAGGTTGTAAAGGGAGTAGAGGTAAATTGGGTGTGTCTATATGAGCAGATGAAGGGAGATATGTTTCACATTTTGTGGTAATTTTATTGTCAAATCAAGCTTTACGACTTTTGTTGATGGGTGTTTCAGATTTATTGTGTTTAGGTTCATTAAAAATGTTTGGGTTCATGAATAAATATTTGTTGTTAATAATATTTAGAATATATATTCAAGGGGTTATTGAGCCTGCTGTCATGAAGATGAAATGCTGATTATAGCTTGTCTTTTTGTTTGGTGCTTGGCCTTATGGCCTTCTATGATTTGCTATATTACTGGTGTTTGATGTTTGATTTGCAAGGTGTGACCAAATCCCCTTGCATGTGCTTCTGAGTTGGTATTTTCAACGGCATTTTTGTTTTCTAACTACGTTCGGAATTCGCAACATCAACTAACAGCTATTGTGAATTCCCAACTTCTATTGGGAATTCCCAACTCTTGTTAGGAATTCCTAATAGAAGTTAGGAATTGAATTCCCAATAGGTGTTAGGAATTCCTAATACCAGTTGGGAATTCCCAACAGCAATTAGGAACTCCTAACAGCTATTGGGAATTCCCAACAGCGTTTTGAATTCTGAACTATAGTAACAAATATCACCTTAAATTGCTTATTCAGTTAAAACATTTGTACTTATATTAATATTTTATGGTTTTATGTTATATTTTAGGATAATTAAATGGGAGAAGGGGTGGAATTGTTATTAAAGGCTGCAGAACATTTCTCGAAGGTGGAATTGGGTCGTGTGTGGCACCTATATATTCATCAACAGTACATAAAACCAAAATGGTTTTTTATATTCTTCATAAAATAAATTTAAAGGGGAAATAGTTGGTTGCATTTAGTGGTTGTGATACAATGTGTTTTTGTTGGTTGGTGCAGGAGTATTTTGTCTGCTAATTTACCAACTGTGCATGCTTGCTGCTTCACAGTCCAATTAATGAATTAGAAATAGAAATGTAATTAAATAAAATTTCATGGCTCAAATTGAATTTTAGGATTATAAATACAATTATTGACATGAAGTCATGAACCAAGTCATATATTGTGTAAGTAGTACAGTATTTCATGGCTTAAAATTATGTATGAACCAAGTCATAAAATTATTTCATGGCTTAAATTCCTGTATGTAGTAGTATGCTAGGTAATAGTCCACGATAGGATATAGATCTTCGCACATGTGTATCCATCATCTTCATCTACATGCCATGCCACTCAAGGTTCCATAATGTTGAACATTAACTTAATTGTATAATGCTGAATATTAACAATGTTGGGTTTTAAGTATATTTTTATATTGGGTTTTATCCATCGTGCTAGGCAATTCAAGTTTCATCGTCACTATCCGAAAGAAGGCAGTCTTATATTTGCTTCCTGCGAGTAGAAACATTGAACAAGATTAATGCTCACTATCGATCATAGAAATATATAAAGCTTTAAGGAATAAATGCATAGCAACAAATCAGACTTTATCCATGCAACCCACCTTTCAAATGCATAGGAAATTTATTATTAAATTCCTAAACAAATATTATAAATTCATGGTATATTGAATCTACAAAATATTATGAATCCAAACACTGTTTGGAAATTCCCAACAGGCGTTAGGAATTCCCAACAGGTATTTGAAATTCCCAACAGCAGTTAGGAATTCTCAATAGGTGTTAGGAATTCTCAACGACGGTTAGGAATTCCAAACGGCTGTTAGGAATTCCCAACAAGCGTTTGGAATTCCCAACGGCGGTTAGGAATTCCAAACGGCTGTTATGAAATTTCTAACGGCTGTTAGGAATTCCCAACGGCGGTTAGGAATTCCAAACGGCGGTTTGGAATTCTTAACGGCTGTTAGGAATTCCTAACGGCTGTTATGAAATTTCTAACGGGTGTTGAGAATTCCTAACGCTTGTTGGGAATTTCCAAACAGTGCTGGACACATTCCAAAAAAATTGATTCAATTGTCTAGATTCAATACTATAATGTAAAATCAACCACAACAACATCAAATTCAACCAAGACTCATGCTCTATTACATTCATGTAAGCTATTTTCACAAAAATAATGAACCCTAATACACAAATCTAAGTAAATAACACATTTTACAAATAAATAAACTAAGAATTTAGGTTGTGAAGTTTAAATTGACCACAACAACATCAAATTCAACCAAGACCCATGCTCTATTACATCCATGTAAGCTATTTTCACAAAAATAAAGAACCCTAATACACAAATCTAAGTAAATAAGACATTTTAACAAGAAATAAACTCAAAATTTAGGGATAAACTTTAAATTGATCACAACAACATTAAATTCAATCAAGACCCATGCTTTATTATGTAAATGTAAACTATTTTCACAAAAATATTACACAAATTCAAGTAAATTGGAATTTCGGAGTGTAAAAGTTCAAAAAAAAAAAAAAAAAACTCACCTCAAAGCTTCAATGGAAGGAACCCTTGTGGAGTTGCTCAATGGTGGAGTTGCTTGTTTCTACTTGCTCAATGGTGGAGTTGCTTAATTTGTACTTGCAAAGGAAGAGAGAGCAAAAGAAAAAAAAAAAATTGAGAGGAAGAAGAAGTGAGAGTCGCAGGTCTGTGGTGGTGAGGAGAGGAAGAAGTGAAGAAAATAAGGAAATAATAGGTATAGAATGAGTTAAAGAGAAAAGTTAGTAAGTAAGGGTAAAATAGTACTTATGCATGAAAAAAGAGTTAGTTTTGCAAGTTTTTCAAAAATGAGTTAGATTTCAATTCCAACCTCTCAAAGGGGTTAGTTTTCAATAAAATCCTAAATTTTACTCTTTATATATCAATTTTGAATTTTTGGCCAATTAATGTTGAATAAGAAGATGATTTCTGAAGTTTTGGTGGTTGCTGATGTTAGTAATCATATACGTGTGGAAATACATATTCAAACTCATAACAAAATAAAAAATAAATACAAATTCAAGTACGTGTGGAAAGTAATAGTATTTAAATACTTTAACAGTTGACATACAATGCAGATAGGCAAATCATATATTGTATATCCGACATAATGATATCAAATCATTTTTTTTTTTGAAAAGGCTATATTAAAACAGCCCAAAGCCAGAGCTCAAAGAAGAGCAAACAAAGAACAACAACAGGCGCAAACCACCTGAACAGAGAGCACCCAAAGAAAACAAACCGCAGAACCAAAAAACAACAAAAGCACCAGCACCAGACCACACACGACAGCAGCAACAACATCAAATGTCGCCCCATTCCCCCCAGCCAAGTTAGCTCCTATCTTTGCCAAACTATCGGCAAAACATGATTTAAAAAATATCAAAACATGATGCAGATGTTCATGACAAGGTGATGGTGTCTCACTCGGGTCGTATGATTTTCTCTTAGTTGGCATGTAAATTGCATGAATTTTTAGAGGTGGGTAGGAAGTACTAGCTAGTTTTTCCTTATTGATTTTTCTAAATAATTTTTCTGCTGCAATCTTAATTTTAGTATTTAAATTCTTAGTTTCTAATAACCAATTCAAAACCCCCCATTCGCCGCCGGGGTGGGGGGTCATAGAGTGTCATAAATTAGTGTTTTTAAATTCATAACTTCTGTAGGTAATTCATTCCTCGTGAGAATGACCCTTACTTGCCTATTGTGCTATCGTTTACGATTTGTGCACTTATAAGGTTTGATATTATTTTTGTTTGCTATTTTGCAACCAACAAGTTTTTGGCGACTAACTCAATCAATCTTATATCCACATCAATAAAATTGTATATTCGTTAACCCTCTTCACTAAAAAAAAAAAAAGTATATTCTTTCTCGACTCTCAAATTTATAATAATTCAAAACGAAATAAATAATATAAAAATATAGAATTAAGTGGTTAAAAATCAGGATCAGGATCCTCTGCTGAGTTTTTTATGTGCTGAATTGTGCTGATCTTTTAAAATCACCTGTACATGTGGCTATTAATAAAATCAATGCTCAAGATTTAGTTTGCATTTTCTTTTTCTTTTTTTAAAGATATTTATTTTACGTTTTTTTTTTTTTTTTTTACCAAAACAGTGTTGACGTGTTGTTTGAGTCCAAAAACAATCACAACCCTTTTCATCTTCTTCTCCAGTTGCTTATCCAATTCTCCCTTGAATTCCGGCGACTGCAAAAAATTTTCGAATCGGAAACCAGCCACTAGGAATCACATGTATGGTAACTATCTTCGTTGATTTCCCCTCATATTTTCAAGAAGAAGACTATTTTATCACTCTTCAAATCTGTGATGGCTTGCTAGAAATTTATAAACCAAATTTCAGAAACCAAAAAATGATATATGAGATAGTCAAAACTCTCGTATTTGCTTAGTTGCTGAGAAATTTCAGATGGCTGGTTTATGGTTTTGAAATTTTTTCTCTTGCTTGAGAAAAAATTCTGGGCTTAGAAGAAACGAGAAAACCAAGAGATGAATGAATATGTGATTCTAGTGGCTGGTTTTCCAATTTAAAAAAAAAAAAAAAAAATTCCAGTTGCCGAAATCGTAGGAGAAGCAACTAGAGGAGAAGTTACTTGAAAGGGTTTTTACTTTTTGGAATGAGAAAAAATAAAATAAAATAAAAAAATCTTGACCATAGATGTTGTTAATTTGCCACATGGACGATGATCCTCAAAAGATCAGCATATCTCAGCAGACAAAAAACTCAGCAGAGGAGGGGTGAGTTTATTTAGTCAAGAGTTGGTGGGATTATTTTACACTGTTGGGAGAATGTATCCTAGTCTGTTTGTTGAGTCAAACATGGGCTTTGGATTATTTTAGTCTAATACCAGTCCAATCCCAGGCGCCAAACACGTCACATGATCAAAACGATTACGAAAGATTTTGACTTTTCTATGCTTGAACATTGTTGAAAGAGACATTACTCATCTGAAAAAGTCTAATTTTCTTTCCATATGTGTTGAAATGTCTCTCTCTAAGGTACCAAGTGTCTATATATATATATATATATTATTGTTCGATCAACTGACAATACAGAATTTAATGATGATCAAGATGGGATCATCATCACCACCACTACAAGTTTTGGTCATGATCTTTGCTTTTATATACTGGGTTTGCATATTTGGTTTTGTTCATGTAGCTCAAGCTCAGAATAATAATCAATCTCAAGCTACTACTGATCCTAACGAAGGTATGTATGTATGTATGCATGCATGTTAGAGCTTCAGATTCGTATATATGTTATCAAAGCTAGTTTTTACTCGAAAATGAATCTGAATCCATTCCTGCATCTTTATTTGTACTTTTTCATAAATTGAATCTTATGTATTTAAGTTTTTAAGTCAAATAGTAAATGTAGCGATGGTAAATTTCACTATGTGAGAATTATATTTGAATGAAATTCTAATTGGGAAATTTTATCAAAATCACCTATCCATTATATGATTTTTTTTTTATCCACTTAGTTCAAGAGTTTAGAGAATTTAATTCTTATTGTTTCATTTATATCAAAATAGTTTATATTTTTTTAATCTGTATTAAACTAGTCCCTTTAGTCTATTAATTATAGTATTACTGCTAACTTTTTGTTCATAAAAATTATTATGCCCATGTATAATACTTAAAAACTAATGTTATAAAAGAGACCTTGAAAAACGAAAAAAATAAATATATTATACTTACAAACCTTCCTAAAACACTCCAGTAATTTGCAAAAAAAAAAAAAAAAAAAAAAAAAATCCCTAAAAATTATTTGAATCTTAAGAGTAGGAAAATACCCTTACTCACTTACACAAAAAAAAAAAAAAATTAATTAAAAATGTTGAGGATTACTATTTTGATACTTACAAACCTTCCTAAAATTATAAAAACACTCCAGTAATTTGCAAAAAAAAAAAAAAAAAAAAAAATCCCTAAAAATTATTTGAATCTTAAGAGTAGGAAAATACCCTTATTCACTTACACAAAAAAAATTTAATTAAAAATGTTGAGGATGACTATTTTGATACTTACAAATCTTCCTAAAATTATAAAAACACTCCAGTAATTTGCCAAAAAAAAAAAAATCCCTAAAAATTATTTGAATCTTAAGAGTAGGAAAATACCCTTATTCACTTATACAAAAAAAAAAATTAATTAAAAATGTTGAGGATTACTATTTTGATACAAATTTCTTTTTAATAATAAAATAAAACAAGAATGACTCTTTTTGACTGCAAAATAAGTAATAAGGACTAAATTACTTAATATGAAAATTTCTTATTTTAATTTTATCAACCTTTCAAACAAATAAAATTACTTCCATTTACATGTAATATTTTTCAACCTCCACTGTTTTTCTCTTCTGTTCTCTCATAAGAAATCTTCAAATTACTGATTTTTCAAAGCATTATAAATGTCAAATTAAGTTTGACAAAGGGTGATGACAAGTTTGACAAAGTTGTTAGCTTTTTTGCTCACGAGTTTGAAAAAATGACTGCAACTTGAAAATATATATGGTGGTGACAGTGAGAGCATTGAATTCAATATTTCAACAATGGGGGATATCAGCAAATCAGGATCAATGGAATATCAGTGGAGAGCCTTGCAGTGGAGCAGCCATTGATTCCACAAGCTATGTTAACGATGTTTACAACCCTTTTATCAAATGTGTCTGTACTTACAACAACAACACTCTTTGCCACATTACCCGATTGTGAGTATAGAATCTTTCCGAGTGGTGCTTCTAGCTCCGTTAATTGATTATATAGTGTGAAGAGTGTGATGATATATGTAAGAATATATTGAATGATTAACCCACTTCATTGTCATTAAACACTCTTGAAAACTGTTTGATAATATTTGTGAATGAATATTACTAAAGTCGTAAAAGTGCCGCATTCATGCTAGTTATCGCCGCTGGGTTTGTGTAGCCTTGTTGTTCATCACTTGATAGTTGATATACAAGTTTCGACACAAGTTCAACCCAAAAGTTCCCTCTTTACTTTGTTTTTGGTGTAGAATTGTAACAGACTAGTGAATTTCAACAGATTTCCACATTTACTTGTAAGTCATAATTACATCAATTCACTTTCCATCACAACTCAATTTTGCATACTCCTACCAGCCACTTATTCATCACTTCACACAATTTGTCTTCTTACTGTTACACTTTCGGAGAGCCGCATGCACTGCACTTGCGTTGTCATGTTGAACTTGAAACATCAGCTCTTTTGGGAAGCCTTCGTGTTAGGCCCTGCATTAAAGTAAAAGTACTATGAATCTGTAGAATATACAGTTGTTTCCTTTCACGGTTGCTAACTGTGAGATTTTCTTTTCAGGAAAGTTTATGCACTAGATGTCGTTGGCATGATCCCGGATGAGCTATGGACTTTGACTTTCCTCACCAATCTGTATGGTTTCGTATTAATATTTATGTTTACTTGATTCTGCTTTGTTATTGGCTTCATTATATGTAAGCTAAGTTCGAGCTTGCACCGTACCCAGAAGACTATTTTCCAATATGATGATTGATCATTGTGTGTTCTTGAATAATCTGATTATTTTCATTCTTCTGACAGGAACTTGGGCCAAAATTACTTGACAGGTCCACTGTCCGCATCTATTGGGAATCTGACTAGAATGCAATACTTGTAGGGTGATATTAATTTTGATGTTAAACTTATGGAAATCACAATTTGTAAGCATTACGTTTTCTGATGTTTACTTCATATTCTGATCAGCACTGTTGGCATTAATGCGTTATCAGGGGAGCTTCCAAAAGAACTTGGAAAGATGACTGATATAAGATCATTGTAAGTTTTCCTATACCTTTTTCTTAACTCTATAATTTAACGAAATGGCAATTTGTTTTTACTTCCTGTAGATAGTGACTGATTCCCCTGTATGCAACTTTCATTTTTGTTCTTTTGGTTTTGTTGCCTCGTAATCTTTAAGTGTGATTTTAGATTTCTATTTCCACCAAAAATGGAAAAACAATGATCCCTGATATGTTAAAATGTAGGCTCTTTAAATTAAGTAGTATATATTATTCATTGAAGCATATGAACCTCCATTACAATTCACAAATGATATACCTGAATGTAATCCATTGTGTAAGTGCATTGCTAGCATCAAGGATATATATATATATATATATATTGTGAATGTGAATCCAATTATATAAATGCATTGATTTGACTCATTTACTTTTTTTTTTTTTTTTGTGTAGTGGTATTGGATCAAACAATTTCTCTGGCCCGTTACCGTCTGAACTTGGTAACTGGATGAAATTAGAGCAACTGTAAGTTCCGATAGACTTTCTATTACATTACAAGTGCATAATTGTGCAAATATTGTTAGATTGAATTTGGGGGAACAATTTTAGCAGCTGCTTCACATAGTATTCTATTATTACGTGGCTCTCGCTTCCCTTATTTTATGTTGGAAAAACCATACCAAATAATGATGTAATTCATTAAAATTCTTTAAATTGACAGTTATATCGATAGTTCTGGAGTTAGTGGTGAGATTCCTTCAACTCTTGCCAAATTACAGAACATGGCTACAATGTAAGAACTCTTTGACTTTGTTAATCTCTAATTGAGATTTTTATAAAATAGATATTAATAGTATGCTGACCACAATTAGAAATGAGTCAAATCATATAGAAATGATTGTATTGTTATCAGGTGGGCTTCAGACACAGAACTTACCGGAAGGATTCCCGACTTTATAGGAAATTGGTCAAAGCTTACTTCCTTGTGAGAAAAATCAACTTGATTCATTGCAAGCTCAAGCTGTCTTATTACTAAAAATTTAATTTCAAATACTGTGCCTAGAGGTTTTAAAACTGAGAATATTTTATAAATTTCTGCCCATATATGTCAATTGTAGGAGGTTTCATGGAAACTCTTTTGATGGTCCCATACCATCATCCTTTTCCAAACTTACTGCTCTGACGGAATTGTGAGTATCTACATTTCTTCTTTGTTTTTTTGTAATACGTTTTACAATATTTAATGCTATTCATCCTGTGAAATTAAAATGTAGGAAAATAAGTGATTTATCCAATGGGAGCTCGACACTGGCATTTATGAAGGATATGAAGTCTTTAAGTTTCTTGTAAGGAATACCATTTCAAGCTCTGATTTGAGGCATTGTAATTCCTCATATACAATTTCTATTTATCTTTTTTTTTTCTTCTTTAATAATTTTTCCGGTAACATGTACCGCAGAGAACTAAGGAACAACAACATTTCTGATTCAATTCCATCCAACATTGGAGAATACCGGAGTTTGAAGCATCTGTAAGTTAATCCTTTTTGATGCTTGACTCTTTGAATACGTGTTGGGTTGGCTTTCAAACAATTGTACCTATAAGTAGTTTATTGATTATTGGTCTTGAAAATCCGGGCTGATGGGAAATCCTATGGGCGTGCCCTCGTATAAAATTTTATAAGAATATTATTAGTATCACTTAATATTATCTTTCTTCGTAATTCTTTATCTTATTGCTGTAAAGATATTATCAATTTAATTGAAACTGCATGCTATTAGAACTGAGTCTAATCGTAGTTGGGAACACTTCAAAAATAGATCGGAAATTGTTTGTGTTTTGGGTGTGGCTGTTGATGTTGTTGCCTACATATTGTTTTGTTTGGTTCAATGCACTTGTTCTGTTGTTAGCTAATTTCATATATCTTACAATTGTGTTATTGTAATATTTTTTCTTTAGGGATTTGAGTTTCAACAATCTAGGTGGAGAAATTCCCGAATCGCTTTTCAATATGAGTTCACTGGCAATTCTGTAATATACTAACTCTGCTTTACTATATTTGCTTCTCAATACATTCTCCTTAAATTTCAAAGATATAATGCATTTTCATTCTTAGGTTTCTTGGAAATAATAAGTTAAATAGTACCTTGCCTCCACAAAAGAATACAATTCTTCTCAACATGTAAGTACTTCTGACATATTATGTGTTCCACATCATCTTAATGCACCAAAAATAGAGTTTTCTAATATATAATATATGTGGAGTAACATTGCATGTTCTCTGAAACACCCAGTGTTAGTTCATTTGCATTTCCTATGTCTTAGTTCTTTGTGCTCTCTGGTTTGCGGCTCCCCAACATGAAAATGAAGTTTCTTTCTTTTATTTTTATTTTGACTGGAAAAAGAAATATAAATTCTTACCACCAATAACCACTAGAATGATTTTCACCGCCCAATTATATCTTATCGGGATGGTTGCCTAAGCAAATGAAAATTTAGTTCAGCTGTACACTTCCAACTCTGAGAGTGATTCATCTCTTTTCTTTTTTGGGTAACAATGACATCCCTTGTCCTTATATCAGTTTTCTAGATAAGATAAAAATTTCTTTCTCATTGGGAAATATATATTAACATGTCTACTTAGCATGTAACTTAAAACATGTGTGGGGTTCTTTAGAAAACATGAGGAAGTTTAGGGTTTGTATGGCATCAAAAGCTTGTAGTAAAAGCACAGTGTGACTAGAGCAATGCTGAAGTTTTACCGATCAGCATCTTGTGTTGAAAATCTCCTCTCCATGCTTGCAGAGATGTGTCATACAACAATTTAATTGGTAGCTTCCCTTCTTGGATTAACCAACCAAATTTACAACTGTAAGTCTTTAAATTTCATTGAAGTATTGTTTTGTATCATATTTAATATTTTTTTCTAATTTGATTTCTCTAATACAATATTCATTTTACTCTTCAAAGTAATATCAAGTAACTTCCCTCTAACAATCATTAAGTACTTTAATTTCTAACAAGGATTGCATTCGTTTTGCCTTGATGAAACTAACATCAGGTTTCGTGGGTTGCAATATGCAGGAACGTAGTTGCCAACAACTTAACAATAGACAATTCCAACAGCAGCCTCAGCAGGTGAGTTTCTGGTTTCTATGATCTGTTCAGATGCTTGAACTTCTCAATGATGGTTTCTGAAAATTAATAATTTCTTGCATACATGTAATAGATATGATATTGTAATCTGAATACTGACATTAACATAAGTTGTTGATTGTACATCATGAGGGTGTGAGGCTTATATCAAGACTCTTAACATGCTAATCAGTCCTTCAAATATTTTGGAATGACTTTTATTTGTGAAAAAAGTTACCAAATTACTTCTAGTACTCCTGAAACATATGACACTTTTTATTTGAAATTTATGTATCAAGTAATTGCAATCTCTATTTTGCATGATAGAAATTATGATATTTCATTTTGAGTCTTTTTTAAATATGATACCTATTAATGTGGTACAATCAGGAGATTTTGTTCTTTCATAGTAGGATTTATTTCATCATAAAGTACACGGTTAACTCACAATAATGCATGCATCAATACAAATGGCTGCTTTAGTGGCCAATTATTGATTTTTGACATAATTACCAAGCTTTCCATCTTACTGCATTCCTCTTCTTCCCTCAGTGCCTTGCCATTTGGGCTGAACTGTCTCCAACGGAACTTTCCTTGCTATCGAGGTGCTGGAATCTGTAAGTACAACTTTCCCCTTCTTGTGATTTGAGGAAATTTTAGACTAGGTTTCTCGCCTGCTACACCCTTTTATGAGGAGAAATGAAAGTTGCACTTTGACACTTGTATAGACTCCATGTGGTTTCAACTATTTAAAGCTTATATACGCTCTTACTACATAATAGCCTTCTTGTTTTGGTGATAATGCAACCTTCTAGATGGGAGAGTATAGAACATGTGCACTTTTCATGTGAGCATTGATTTACTAATCAGTTTGAGTGAGAATTCTTATGATATGGAAAATTTTCGATAACCATTTGAGCTGGAAGAGGAGTTATAAATTGGTTTCCAGATGTCAAGCGATATAACTGTTAAATTTTTTAAACTATTACAATATAACTGTCAAGTTTATGAGGTTTTACTTGCATACATAGTTAAAAGGAATGCAGTTTATCAAGTGACTTATTATAATCCAAGTATAAGATTCATTTCTGCCTAACCGACAAAGTAATATCTTGATGAAGTAAAGAATCAGGTACAACTTGGTGCACTAGAGGACATTGGGAGATGCATATTTGAATCTCATACATTCAAAAACCTTTTCCGGGCGTGCTTTGATAAGTAGCTCTCTTATTTGCTTTGCAGATTATAACTTTTCAATTAAGGCTGGTGGTCCACAGATTACGTCTTCTAATGGTATTGTATATGAGAGGGAGAATGCAACTCTTGGTCCAGCATCATATTTTGTAACTGACACAAGAAGATGGGGGGTCAGTAATGTTGGATCTTTTGCTGAGAACAACAATCCCCGGTACATAAGTTCTTCTTCATCTCAATTCACAAATACGCTAGACTCAGAGCTTTTTCACACTGCAAGAATCTCAGCTTCATCATTAAGATACTACGGTTTAGGCCTTGAAAATGGCGACTACAATGTGACCCTCCAGTTTGCAGAAATGACTATTTTAGATACTACTAGCTGGCAAAGTGTTGGGAGGCGTGTATTTGATATCTATATTCAGGTATGTATTATACTTTGAACTTGTTTGAGGTACTCTTATGTTTCATTATGTTCTTATTCTCTTTACCTACTTTTAATTCCTCGACATTTACATCATTTATATGACTAACCACATATTTGATAAAAAGGGTTGGTGAACATTAAAGTCAAGTGCTTATTACCGTACTAGTAAATTATAATTGATCATCAAAGTTTTCCTTTCTATGACTGGTTTAAGTATCGTGGATATTGAGAATAATTCCCCAGTTTTCGTATCATTCTGAAATGGCCACTCAAACAAGGTATGTTTCTTACAGATAATGTGATATGTAGCAAGATACCTCACCTACATATCACATTATCACTATGATTTATCTATGAATTCAAGTCCCAAGTAATTGTTTGCTGAAAAAAAAATTCCAAATCTGACCAAGGGTAATGCTCAGGTTAAGAATGCTGAGTTTACTTCATGAATCTGTTTAATGCTAGGAAAACTTGTATTATGTTTCCTAAATCCTAATAGGTTTCTCCTTTTATTTATTGTTGTTTTATATTTGAGTCTTGAATCTGTTTATTGCAGGGAAATCGTGTCCGGAAGGATTTTAACATAAAAAATGAAGCAGGTGGAGTCTCAAAAAGTGCTGTTCAGATGCAATTCACGGCTCAGGTATCAGAAAACTACCTTGAAATCCACCTGTTTTGGGCTGGAAAAGGGACTTGCTGCATTCCTACACAACGTACATATGGACCTTCTATTTCTGCCATCAGTGCTACACCAAGTAAGCAAATTTCTTATCTTCTTGCTTCTTTTTCTTTTTAAAGTTCCGTCGCGATATGATATTAAGTTATGATTACTGAACTCTGAATCTGATACAGATTTCATACCTTCGGTGAGTAACATTCCTCCAACCAGTCCTAAGAAGAATAGAACAGGTCTAATTGCGGGAATTGTTGTTGGTGTTGGGCTTTTAAGCTTACTATCCGTTATTGCAATTTTGTGGATTGTTCGAAGAAGGAATAGGCCAAGAGATGATGATGAAGGTAAAGCAAGAAATCTCGCTTTATATGTAGGACAGCAGTCCAATTTCCTAACTCATAATGGATATAAATATGCTATTGTTTGCCTGCATGCAATTCTAGTCCTTGTCAATGTTGGCATTTGGCCAAATGTCTTAAAATCAAGATTCTTCAAGACTCGTCGAGTTTTCTTTAATCACAAAATGTTCTTAACCAAATTGCTTTTTGGTCCTTGAGGCTACATGAACGTTACGATACCCTTACAAGACAATTGAATACATTTCCAGCGATTTCTCATGTTTTTAACTTGGCATAATAGTCCACAAAGTATTTGATTAGGCAAATGGGTTCACGATGTTAAACTGCATTTGCTGTTTAATTTTGCAGTGCTTTTAGGGATAGATGCTAAACCATACACTTTCAGTCATTCTGTACTGAAAACCGCTACAGAAGACTTTAGTCCTACAAATAAACTTGGAGAGGGAGGATTTGGAGCAGTTTATAAGGTATGTAACCATTCAAATCAGCAAATGGTCCTTGAGCAAAACTCATTTCCTTAAAATTGATTATCTGGTTACACAATTATAACCATAGCCATAATTTAATTTTAGCATAACTGCAACATGAGTATGGAAGGTAATATGTGGCAGATTTTAAAAATTATAATATTTCTGACCCATTTAATTGGAACCTTTCACTCCATAGGGAAAACTTAGCGATGGAAGGGCAATCGCAGTAAAACAATTGTCTGTAGCATCCCAACAAGGGAAGAGCCAATTTGTTGCAGAAATTGTTGCTATATCTGCAGTGCAGCACCGTAACCTTGTCAAACTATATGGATGTTGCATTGAGGGATCAGAACGACTCCTTGTTTATGAGTATCTTGAGAACAAGAGTCTGGATCAAGCATTATTTGGTATGAGAATAACATTTATGCTGTATTATTGATTTTCTTGGGAATACTTTCAGTGTGGAAAACTTTGTTGAATTTTCTATATGATTTTCATGAATCAGGAGAAACGAGTTTGAATTTCAACTGGTCAACGCGTTACGATATTTGCTTGGGAGTTGCAAGAGGTCTAGCTTATCTTCATGAGGAGTCGAGGCTTCGAATCATACATAGAGATGTGAAGGCCAGTAATATTCTACTTGATTATGAGCTCAACCCAAAAATTTCAGATTTCGGTTTGGCCAAACTCTACGATGACAAGAAGACCCACATAAGCACCTGTGTTGCAGGGACAATGTAAGATTATGAAAAGTTCACCTCATTTTTCTACCTAGATTTGTTTATTTTGGTATATATTAAGTTCCTTTGGACAAACATATAATAATCTCTTGTCACCACACAGTGGATATCTTGCACCGGAGTATGCCATGCGTGGACATCTTACAGAGAAGACCGATGTGTTTGCCTTCGGAGTTGTTGCACTAGAGATTGTTAGTGGGAGACCAAACTCAGATTCAAGTTTGGATGAAGAGCAAATGTATCTTCTTGAATGGGTATGAATGATATTTCAGTACCCAATTTACTTTCATATCAATCATCCTCTTATACTACATTGTCGTAATTTCTATATTTTCTTGCCTCTTAGGCTTGGAATCTACACGAGAACAACCGTCAAGTTGAACTAGTAGACTCGAGATTACCAGAATTCAACGAGGAGGTAAAACGAATGATAGGAGTAGCTCTTTTATGTACCCAAACAATGCCATCTCTGCGGCCACCAATGTCCCATGTAGTCGCTATGCTCTATGGAGATATGGAAGTGAGCCCTGTAACTACAAAGCCAGGATACTTGACTGATTGGAAATATGATGACACTTCCACTGCCAGCAGCTTCATGAGCAGTGATAAGGCAACTATAGGAACTGAATATAATAGCAATTTCACCTCTTCTTCAACAACTGTGGTGGCTGATGCTCAACATTCACCAGCAAATGTTACTAAACCCATTCTCCATGACATTATTGGAGACGGTAGGTGGTAATGAAAAATGTTCTTTTGCTTCACTAGTCTTTCTGTTTTTTTTTTTTCTTTCTTTCTTTCTTATTGAGGAAAATTGTGAGCTAAACTAATATATTCTTGGATTTCTGATTTGTATATAATTATAGTTATAATACACAAGGAGAATAATTGTTTGTAACATGTAAATTTTACTCTTTATATATCAATTTTGATTTTTTGGCCAATTAATGTTGAATAAGAAGCTGATTTCTGAAGTTTTGGTGGCTGTTGATGTTGGTAATCATAGACCTAAAATGTTAAGCTTGTAGGAAAGTGCCGGACTGACGCAGATACATATTCAAACTCATAACAAAATCATAAATAAATACATATTCAAGCACGTGTGGGGAAGTAATAGTATTTAAGCACTCTAACTCAATCCAACTAACTCAAACAATCTTATATCCACGTCAATAAAATTGTATATTCGTTAACCCTCTTCACCATTAAAAAAAAAAAAAAAAAGTATATTCTTTCTCGACTCTCAAATTTATAATAATTCAAAACAAAAAAAAAAAATATAAAAAGATAGAATTAAGTGGTTCAAATTCAATAAGTGGACAAAATGTGAACCAGAACTTTCCATGATTGCGATAGTTTGGATTATTTCTTACATGATCAAAACGATTACGAAATATTTTGACATTTCTATGCTTGAACATTGCTGAATTGAAAGAGACATTACTCATCTAAAAAAGTCTAATTTTCTTTCCATATGTGTTGAAATGTCTCTCTCTAAGGTACCAAGTGTCTATATTTTTTTTAAAAGGCGAACTTTATAAAACGGCCAAAGAAGCCCGAAAAGAGAACAAGAAACACAGAAGGCGACAGCCCAAAACCACCAGCGTCAAACACCGGCGACAGAGGCAACACAAAAGCCAAGTGTCTATATATATATATATATTATTGTTTGATCAACTGACAATACAGAATTTAAGGATGATCAAGATGGGATCATCATCACCACCACTACAAGTTTTGGTCATGATCTTTGCTTTTTTATACTGGGTTTGCATATTTGGTTTTGTTCATGTAACTCAAGCTCAGAATAATAATCAATCTCAAGCTACCACTGATCCTAACGAAGGTATGTATGTATGTATGTATGTATGTATGTATGCATGCATGTTAGAGCTTCGGATTCGTATATATGTTATCAGAGCTAGTTTTTACTCGAAAATGAATCTGAATCCATTCCTGCAACTATATTTGTTCTTTTTTATAAATTGAATCTTATGTATTTAATTTTTTAAGTCAAACAGCAAACGTAGCGATAGTAATTTTCTCTATGTGAGAATTATATTTGAATGAAATTCTAATTGGGAAATTTTATCAAAATCACCTATCCATCATATGATTTTTTTTATTTTTTATTTTTTATTTATCTACTTAGTTCAAGAGTTTAGAGAATTTAATTCTTATTGTTTCATTTATATCAAAATAGTTTATATTGTTTTAATCTGTATTAAACTAGTCCCTGTAGTCTATTAATTCTAGTATTACATCTAACTTTTGTCCAGAAAAATTATTATACCCTTGTATAATACTTAAAAACTAAATATTATCTTTTAAATATTATAAAAGAGCCCTTGAAAAATGAAAAAAAAAATTAATATATTATAGTTACAAACCTTCCTTAAATTATAAAAACACTCCAGTAATTTGCAACAAAAAAAATAAAATAAAAATCCCTTATTCACTTACACAAAAAAATTAATTAAAAATGTTGAGGATGACTATTTTGATATAACTTTTTTTTAATAATAATAATAATAAAAAAAAATGACTTTTTGACTGCAAAATAAGTAATAAGGACTAAATTGATAATTATTTAAACATTAATACTTAATGTGAAAATTTCTTTTTTTTTTTAAATTTTATCAACCTTTCAAACAAATAAAATTACTTCCATTTACGTGTAATATTTTCCAACCTCCCCTGTATTTCTCTTCTGTTCTCTCATAAGAAATCTTCAAATTAATGATTTTTAAAAGAATTATAGATGTCAAATTAAGTGAGTTAATCAACAAAGGTTGATGACAAGTTTGACAAAGTTGTTAGCTTTTTGCTCAAGAGTTTGAAAAAAATGACTGCAATTGAAAATATACATGCTGGTCACAGTGAGAGCATTGAATTCAATATTTCAACAATGGGGGATATCAGCTAATCAGGATCAATGGAATATCAGTGGACAGCCTTGCAGTGGAGCTGCCATTGATTCCACAAGCTTTGATAACAATGTTTACAACCCTTTTATCAAATGTGTTTGTTCTTACAACAACAACACTCTTTGCCACATTACCAAATTGTAAGTTTTCAAAAACTTTTTAGCTAGTTTCTTACTAATTCTGCAATTGTTGGTTACATGTTGCTTAGAGTGTGATGATGGGAAAATGTTAATCCGTGTCGATATTGTTATAGAGCTTTATATCATTGATTGGTTGGGCCCTTACTTGATAACTTAAGCTTTTGCGTCTAGCGGAAACTAACATAGTATCAGAGCTTGATTTGACTTGGAGTACTGAGTTCAAGTCCCCCAACATGCATTTGTTTATTTATTTATTCTGCAATATGCAAATACATAGTTTAAGAAGCTTTTGGTCTAGCTAAGAGGACCTTTGAATAGTTAACCATTTCATTGTCACTGGACACTCTTGAAAGTGTTCGGTAATATGTTTGAATGAGCATTATCAAAGCATAAAAGTGTTACATTCATGCTATGATTTTTCGTGTTACATTCATGCTATATTGCAACCTTCTGCTTTTCTTCATAGTGAAGATTAACAAGTTTCAGTATACTATGAGTATGATCTTCTTGTACAAATACTTGGTTTTCAAATTTATGTTACTTGTACAAATACCTGTGCAGCACTTGATATACAAGCGTGGGCACATCCAAACCAAAAGTTACTTTACTGTTTCCAGTGTAGAAATCGTAACTAACAAGTGAAACGGATTCACTTATGAGCTCTAATGATTTCAAATTCAGTTTCCTTCACAGTGTCTGGCTTGCATACTCCTACCAGCCATTGTACTTAACTACTTCACCACCATTTGTCTTCTTGCTATTACATTTGTGATTTCCAGCTGGAACATCTCTTTTGGGAAGCCTTAATGTGAGGCAGTCTCAACATCAAAGTAGTGTAGAATCTATAATGTATAGATCTTTCGTTTCATGCATGCTAACTTTTAGATTTTCTTGACAGGAAAGTTTATGCACTGGACGTTGTTGGTGTGATCCCAGATGAGCTATGGACTTTGACTTTCCTTGTCGATCTGTATGGTTTCATGTTGTATATATGTTTACTTGAGTTCTACATTGTATTGATAATTTCATTTAAATGTAAGCTATGTTGGAGTTCTACCACACAATTCCACTATGATTTATCTGTGCTGTGTGTTCTTGAGTAATCTGAAGTTTTCTTCTTCTATCAGGAACTTGGGCAAAAATTACTTGACAGGTCCTCTGTCTGCATCGATCCGGAATCTAACTGCCATGCAATATATGTAGGCTGATAGAAATTTTTTGTTGTAAATTTATAGGGCATGACAAATATACAATTTTCTGATGTTTACTTTCACATTCTTATCAGGAGCTTTGATATAAATGCATTATCAGGAGAGCTTCCAAAAGAACTCGGAATGCTGACTGAATTAATATCACTGTAAGTTTACATCTACATCATTCTTTACTTTCCATAGATAGTGACTGCCTCCTCTGTCCGCGACTTCCATTTTTGTTCTTTTGGCTTGATTGCGTTGCAATCTTTAGGTTATAATATTTCTAGATGGCTGTTTCCACAAAAATTGCAATACAATGATCCCAATGTTACAATGAAATGTGTGTTCTTTAAAATAAGTTGTATACTTTACTGAGTGAAGCATATGAATCTCCATAAACAATGGTTGGGGAATATTAAATCTGAGACTTCATTGTCCATTTATTTCTCTTAATTAAATCGTTATTGCTTGCACTTAATCTATTTAAAATCTATTTAATTGTTCCAATCATTTGACGAAAAGGGCTGGATGTTGAAGGTCACAAATTGAAGTTGAGGTGTTAAGTTGATTGACTTATATATATACTTTGATGTGTAAGCACATTGCTAGAATTTAAAGAAGTCATAAAACTATGGTGATATTATGCATTTATTTCATTACCTTTCTTTTTATTTTTTGTAGTTCTGTTGCATCAAACAATTTCTCAGGTTCTTTGCCATTGGAACTTGGTAATTTGATGAAATTACAACAACTGTAAGTTCTTTAAACACTTTTTTACACTTGCAAAAGAGCAACGCTACATTGTTTTAAAACTTTGCCTAAAATGCAGCTCAAATTACATGACAAGTGATTTGTAATTGTCATGTGGATTAAGGGATAATGTGATAGTTACACACCACTTGCCATATTGTTCGGGCAAATTTTTTGACAAAATGTTTTGGGTAATATATAGTAATCTTTTTTAATTGCGTTTAACGGGTGTCAGATTATATGAGTTAGATGAATTTCCTGTCAACCATCTTGATAAAGATTAAGGTCTTATAATGAAAACTTATAGAACTTAACATAAAAAATAAATAAATAAATAAATAAATAAATAAATAAAAAATAAAAAAAAAACTTCTAGGCCTGTATGAAACTCTTAACAGTGTATAAAAAGTTTGTAATCACAGGAACATGCAAACAAGGATGAAATTATAGGAATTGAGGTACATGAATGTAAGCTATAGTAAGTAGTAACCACTGTGCATTCTACAACATCGTTTAATCGCTCATAACTTGGAGCCTGTAAATACATTTACATTTTGGGGAATATCCTATGGTACCATCATATATTAAAATTAGCAGCAACTCCACATGATATTCAATTATTATTTATCTCTTCTCTTGTTATATTGTGTTGAATAAAAAGTACTTAAACAGTGACGGATTTTCATGAAAACTCTTCACCTCGACAGTTATATTAGTAGTTCTGGAGTTACCGGTGAGATTCCTTCTAGTTTTGCCAATCTACAGAACCTGCTTACAGTGTAAGCACTTTCTTACTATGTTGATCTCTAATTGAGATTTTGAACTAGCTAGGAGTAAATATGTCATTATGCTGACTGGAAAATGACATGAATCAAATACTTGTATTGTTCTCAGGTGGGCTTCTGATGTAGAACTCACAGGAAGGATTCCTGACTTCATAGGAAATTGGTCGAAGCTTGATTCATTGTGAGAAATTAATGCTTCTTTTTTTTTTTTCCAAATCACCTTTAACTTGTTAGCTTTTGTCACAATGTAAAATTAAGTTAATGCAATGCTTCACATCTTATAAATTTCTATTCCTATATGTTATTGAAGGAGGTTTCAAGGAAACTCATTTGAAGGTCCAATACCATCATCCTTCTCCAACCTGACAACTCTGACTGAGTTGTGAGTATCCTCAACTTCTCTTTGCTTTTGTTATTTTACAATACTCAATGCTAATCATCTAATGGAAATTAAAATGTAGGAGAATAAGTGACTTATCAAACGGGAGCTCATCATTGGAATTTATAAGGGAAATGAAGTCTTTAAGTGTCTTGTAAGGAACACTGTTTCAAGCTCTGATTCGATATGTTATAACCCCTCGTACATACTTTTTGTTTATCTTTTTCTTTATTCATTCATTGATCTAAAATAATGGTTACATATTCTCCAGGGAACTAAGGAATAACAACATTTCTGATTCAATTCCATCCAATATTGGAGAATACCAGAGGTTGCAGCATCTGTAAGTTATTCATTTTGATGGTGGATCCTTCAAATACATTTTTGGTCAGCATGCTTTTTTGTAAGTTATTCATTTTGAAGTCATTGTGATGTACCAGTGTTATGCATCATTAATTATATCTTATTTCATGTAACCAGAACCGAGATCATTTGGTTGTTCTGAGTGGGAATGTGGATGTGCTTATATAGTGCTAGTGCTATCTCCAATTTAACAAAAATCCCCCCCATCTCTGTCACTAGTTGTGTGTACAATTGAGTTTTGTAATATTTTCCTACAGGGATTTGAGTTTCAACAATATAGGTGGAGATATTCATGACTCACTTTTCAATTTGAGTTCGCTGTCTCGCCTGTAATACACCATCTCTGCCTTACAATCTTTTGCTTCCAAACATGTACTCCTTACTTTTATTGAAACATGTAATGTTGCTTTCATTGTTAGGTTTCTTGGAAATAATAAGTTAAATGGTACCCTGCCCATACAAAAGAGTACGTCTCTTCTCAACATGTAAGTACTTTTGACAGATATGAATTCAACATCATTTTAATGCACCAAAAAAGGAGTTTATAATCTCTAATGTTTCATTTACAGTAAGGACAGTTTTATGTTGTGCAACAGTGGCTGCTGAAACACTCAGTGAGCTAGTTGCTAAACATGCATTAGGATTAATCTGCAGTTTCATGTGTGAAAATGAGCTCACTTGTTTGTAGCTCGCCAATGTGAAAATGCGGATTTTTTTTTTACTGGGGAACACTACATCTTTTATCCTGATATCGGCTCTTTCGATCAGATTGAAAATTCTTTTTCCTTGCTATAAATTAACATGTCTACTGAAGCCTGTAACTTAATACATGTGTGAGGCTCTTTAGAATACATGATGAAGTTGAGGTTATGGATAGCATCAAAAGCTTGTGGTAAACGATCAGCATGACTAGAATAATACCTGAATTTTTACTGATCAGTAGCTTGTGTGAAAATCTACTCTACATGCTTGCAGAGATGTGTCGTACAACAATTTAAT
Source organism: Acer yangbiense (assembly GCA_008009225.1). Taxonomy (NCBI): domain Eukaryota; kingdom Viridiplantae; phylum Streptophyta; class Magnoliopsida; order Sapindales; family Sapindaceae; genus Acer; species Acer yangbiense. The sequence goes on from CM017762.1 coordinate 67,972,413, forward strand.
TGGCAGCTTACCTTCTTGGATCAACGAACGAAATTTACAACTGTAAGTCTTTAAATTGCATTAAATGTATTGTTTTGTAATCATTTTTCATTATTTTCTAATTTGATTTGTTTTCTTAGTACTTTCATTTCTAACAAAGACTGCATTCGTTTTTCCATGATGAAACTAACATTCAGATTTTGTGGGTTGCAATATGCAGGAACTTAGTTGCCAACAACTTAACTATAGACACTTCCAACAGCAGGTTATTTTCTGGTTTCTATTTTTTGTTTTCTGAAAATGATTAGTATCTTGCATTCATTTATTAGACATGATACTGTAATCTGAATATTGACATATACTTAAGTTATTGATCGTACAAGGTGCAAGGCTCTAATTAGTCCTCTCAAATATTTTGGAATTTTGTGAAAAAATTACCAAATTACTTCCGGTACTCTTGAAACACATGACACTTTTTATTGGAAGTTTATGTATCAAGTAATTGCAACCTCAATTTTGGAAGTTTATGTATCAACTAATAATAATGCTTCCATCAACTAAAATGGCCAGTTATTGGTTTCTGACATAATATCCAAGCTTTCCATCTAATTGCATTCCTCTTCTTACCTCAGTGCCTTGCCATTTGGGCTGAACTGTCTCCAACGGAACTTTCCTTGCAATCGAGGTGCTGGAATCTGTAAGTACAACTTTCCCTTTCTTGTGATTTGAGGAAATCCACCTGTGTATGAGGAGAAAAGAAGGCTGCACTTTGACACTTGAGTACGCGCTGCATGGTTACCTAATAGCCTATATACGCTCTTGCTACATAATAGCCTTCTTGTTTTTGTTATAGAACCTTTTCTTAACTCATGGTTTGTGTGATCTTCTAGATGGGAGAGTAATTATTTTGAAAGAGAGAACATGTGCACCAAAAGAATTTTAATGTGAGCACTTATTTATTAATCAGTTTGTGATAAATTGAATTCCATGTCTTGAGATATAACTGTTAAGTTGATAAGGTTTTATTTGCATACATAGCTGAAGGGAATGCATTTTATCAAGTGACTTATTATAATCCAAGCATCAAATGCAACTTGGTGCACAAGAGGACATTGGGAGATGCATATTCTAACTTCATACTTCAAAAACCTTATAAGGACTTACTTTGATAAGTGGCTCACTTATATTGATGTGCAGATTATAACTTTTCGATTAAGTGTGGTGGTCCACAGATCACGTCTTCTAATGGTATAGTATATGAGAGGGACAACACAACTCTTGGTCCATCATCATATTTTGTGACTAACACATGCAGATGGGGTGTTAGTAATGTTGGATATTTTACTGGGAGCAATAATCCCCAGTACACAACTTTTTCTAAATCTCAATTCACAAATACTCTAGACTCGGAGCTTTTTCAGACGGCAAGAATCTCAGCTTCATCACTAAGATACTATGGTTTAGGCCTTGAAAATGGCAACTACAATGTGACCCTTCAGTTTACAGAAATGGATATTTTAGATACTACTAGCTGGGAAAGCATTGGGAGGCGTAAATTTGATATATATATTCAGGTATGATGGATTATATATACTTTGAAATTGTTCTAGGTACTCTTTTGTTTCCTTCTGTTCTTATTCTCTTAATTAACTATTTTTAATTCCTTGATATTAAGGTCATTTACGTACTAAACCACTAATGCAATAAAAAGGGTCAGTGAACATTTAAGTCAAGAGCTCATTAATATAAGCCACCAATGCAATCTTGTATTCTGCTTCCTAAATCCTAATTATATGTTACTCCTTTTAATTGTTACTGATTTTTTGTTGAAGTTTTGTTATAGGGAAATCATGTTTTAAAGGATTTTGACATAAAAAAGGAAGCAGGTGAAATCTCAGAAAAAGCTGTTCAGAAACAATTCAAGGCTCAGGTATCAGAAAACTACCTTGAAATCCACCTGTTTTGGGCTGGAAAAGGGACTTGCTGCATTCCTAACCAAGGTACATATGGACCTTCTATTTCCGCCATAAGTGCTACACCAGGTAAGTAAATATCTTTCTTTCTTTTTTTTCTTCTTAAAGTTTCCTCACAGTATCATATTAAGTATAAGTCTACTGAACTCTGATACAGATTTCATACCTACTGTAAGTAACAATCCTCCAACCAGTAGGAGTAAGACGAATAGGACCGGTCTAATTGTGGGGATTGTTGTTGGTGTTGGGCTTGTAAGCTTTCTATTGGCCGCAATTCTCTGGATTATTCAAAGAAGGAAGAGGCCTAGCAAAGATGATGATGATGGTAAAGCAAGATTCCTTGCTCTAAATCTATGCTAGCAATCCAATTTCGAAACTCTTAACAATTTTTTTTTTTCTAGATATAAATATGTTGTTTGCTTAAATTTTGTCATGTATGATGTTCAAACTCTAGATTCATAACTGCAAGATTTAAGTCGAGTTTTCCTGAATCACAAAATGTTCTTAATTCAATTGCTTTCTTGTCCTTCACATTAACTTGACATAATATTCCACAAAGTATTTGTTAGCTAGCCAAATGGATTCACAATGGTAAACTCTGCATTTGCTATTGAATTTGCAGTGCTTCAAGGGATAGATGCTAAACCATACACTTTCAGTTATGCTGTGCTGAAGACAGCTACAGAAGACTTCAGTCCTGAAAATAAACTTGGAGAGGGAGGTTTTGGACCAGTTTATAAGGTATGTCACTGTTCAAATCAGCTAAATTTGTTGACTGCATATAGTTGTTACACAATTATAGCCATAGCCATATTTAACCGTAACATGATTGTGAAAGGCTGATGAATATAAGGGAGATTCAAAATTATAATTTTACTGACATATTCATTTGGAACCTTATACTCCATAGGGAAAACTTGATGATGGAAGGGCAATCGCGGTAAAACAATTGTCTGTAGCATCCCAACAAGGGAAGAGCCAATTTGTTGCAGAAATTGTTGCTATATCTGCAGTGCAGCACCGTAACCTTGTCAAACTGTATGGATGTTGCATCGAGGGATCAAAACGACTCCTTGTTTACGAGTATCTTCAGAACAGAAGTCTAGATCAAGCAATATTTGGTATGAAAATAGAGCATGTATGCTGTATTATTGATTTTCTTGGGAATAGAAAGAGGTTTACATTTTCAGTGTGGAAAGCTTTGTTGAATTTTCTATTATGACTTTCATGAATTAGGAGAAACAAGTTTGAATTTCAACTGGTCAACGCGTTATGATATTTGCTTGGGAGTGGCAAGAGGTCTAGCTTATCTTCATGAGGATTCGAGGCTTCGAATCATACACAGAGATGTGAAGGCTAGTAATATTCTACTTGATTCTGAGCTCAACCCAAAAATTTCAGATTTTGGTTTGGCCAAACTTTACGATGACAAGAAAACCCACATAAGCACCCGTGTTGCAGGGACATTGTAAGATTATGAAAAGTTCACCTCGTTTTTACCTAGATTTGTTTATTTTGGACATACATGTAATGATCTCTTGTCACCGCTCAGTGGATATCTTGCACCGGAGTATGCCATGCGCGGACATCTTACAGAGAAGACTGATGTGTTTGCCTTCGGAGTTGTTGCACTAGAGGTTGTTAGTGGAAGACCAAACTCAGATTCAAGCTTGGATGAAGAGCAAGTATATCTTCTTGAATGGGTATGAAAGATAATTCGGTACCCCATTTACATATCAATCAATCTCTTAAACTACATTGATTTCCGATTTTAATATCTATCACTCATCGTAATTCCTACATTTTCTTGCTTCTTAGGCTTGGCACCTACATGAGAACAACCAGGAAGCTGAACTGGTGGACTCGAGATTACCCGAATTCAACGAGGAGGAGGTAAAACGATTGATAGCAGTAGCTCTTTTATGTACTCAGACATTGCCATCTCTACGGCCACCAATGTCACGTGTAGTTGCTATGCTGTGTGGAGATATGGAAGTGAGCACTGTAACTACAAAGCCAGGATACTTGACTGATTGGAAATATGATGGCACTACCACTACCGGCAGCTTCGTGAGCAGTACTGATAAGGCAACTATAGGAATTGATACTAGCAATTACACTTCTTCAACAACTACAAGTATGGTGGTGGTGGCTGAAACTCATCATTCAGCAGAAACCGATACTGAACCCATCCTTTATGACAATTTGTAGGTGATGAGAAATATTTTGTTTGGTGGTCTTTTTCATTTTCACTTTTGGAAAAATTGTGAGTTGAACTTTTATAACATGTAGATTTCCAAAGTTTTTTTTTTTTTTTTTTGGTTGTCTTGGGATGCAAGAAAGAGACCAACTGTTTCAGAGGCCTTGAAATTAAACATTCATTTTTCAGAGCATTTGTTCATAGTCATCATGAAATATGTACCTGAGGACCTCTCTTCTTCATTTTATGTGACAATATTTTCATGATTAGTTTATGTTTAAACCGATTATTTTTGTGATCACAAATTTACAAGTAGATTGGGTCATATTATTGTTATTTATCTTTAAATTTTTTATGACAATATTTAAGTCATGCAATTTTATCTTTAAATATGATCTTTATGAATTGTTAGTCGATCAACTTCATTCTTTTTTTTTTTTTCCATATATATATATATATTGCTTTTTTATTTCATTTTTTTTTCAATAATAATTAATAAATAAATTTAGAACTGAAAAAGGAACTTGATACTCTCAAGGATAAAATGAATGCTTATTTTGAGGTTTGTGTTATTTATAATATATAAATATATATGAGGAAATAGGGGGAAATAGCACCAAATTTGATTGGCTTTATGGTAATATCACTAACTTAATAATTCTATGTTTTATAGCACCAAAGTATAGAGGTGGACAAAAATGCCCTTCTTTCTTCTTAAACGAGCCCTTGATTTCTTCTTTCTTCTTTCTTCTTAAACGAATCCCTTGATTTCACTACATCTATTTCAGATTTTCGTTGCCCTTGATTTCTTCTTTCTTCTTTCTTCTTGTTGGAAAAAAACGAAGCTTTCTCTCTCACTCCATCTATTCTTCTTTCATATTTTCGTTGCCCTTGACTTTCGCTGCCCTTGATTTCTTCTTTCTTCTTTCTTCTTGTTGGAGAAAAACGAAGCTTTCTCTCTCCTCAATAAGGATTGTACAAGCTCATCACATTGTAAGGTAATTCATCTCCTGAATAAACCGTTTCTATAAGTTCATTCAAGCTCATTTGTTTCTTTGATTAGTGTTGGCACTTGGAGAAAAAACGAAGCTCTCTCTCTCTCTCTCACTTGTCTCTCTCACTCCATCTATTTCAGATTTTCATTGACCTCACATACCTTTGAAAATAGTCGATCTGGAGCTTACAAACCTCATTGGAAGGGCAACTTCTCTCCTCAATAAGGATTGTATAAGCTCATCACATTGTAAGGTAATTCATCTCCTGAATAAACCTTTTTTATAAGTTCATTCAAGCTCACTTGTTTCTTTGATTAGTGTTGGCACTTGGAATCTGTTGTTGTTAAGCAAGACAGTAATCAACTACTAGTTTTAGGTTACTCGAGACTTATTTAAAGTTACCCGAGACTTATATATTGTTATCCGAGACTTATTAAATGTTGCCTGAGACTTACTGGAAGACTAAATGTATAGTATCTAAGAATCATTCGTTTGTGCAGTTTATCAAATACTTAAAAATACAAATAAAATTTTTAGTATCTTGGACTTTATTAGAGACTTAAATTCATAGTACCCGAGACGTATTTGATACTATCCAGTGGTGTTTCTTTAGCTTTAATTTATGATACTGACAGTTTTACTTTCAACAGTATTTTGTAAATGTTGACGTTTTGTTTTTGTAGGACAATGGATTTGGTTAGAATGTTGATATCATATAATGAACGGTGGGAGGAACTACCGCACGAAAGCCAACGGTATGTTTGTGCAGTAAATAAAGGAATTTTGGTGTAGAAGAACTTGACTTATGAAGAACTCTTGGGGTTGTTCAGTCTATTGTGAAACACGATCAAAATAAATACGCTATTGAGATGCAATCAATAGCTGTCGCTCGAGGCAGTACATGTCACATGGTGATAAGCGACAATGACGATGTTTAATTTGTACTTCGTGAAGACAAGGCAGTTCCGCAAGTATGTGTCACTTTGGTCGAAAGAAGATTCGAAGATCCGCAACAAATACGGGATGAGCACTATGGATCATTCAATGGCAGTAACCAAGTGTTCACTCAACGAAGTTCGATATTTCCAAACGGAATTCGCCAATGTTCAAATAATGTTTGCTTAGAACCATACGAAACAGTCAACCTTGACAGAAGTTATGTTGCACCTAATTTCAATGATGGAGACAACCGTGTAATTGTTGTTTATCATCCTCAAGAACATCAGACATTCGAAGAACCTATTCTTGAAGAACCTATTGACTTTATGTTTGACGCCTGTAATGTTGAATTATGGTTGTATGTTTGACTACATTTGAGTTTTGAGTTTATTATGTGGAACTATTGACTTTATGTTTGACTCCTTAAGTTCGAATTATGGTTATATTTGACTACATTTGAGTTTGAGTTTATTATGTGGAATAATCAAATTATGTTGACAAGTTTGAGACTTTGAGGGCATTAAAACCAGACATTTGAGTTTGAGTTTATTATGTGGAACAATGAAATTATGTGGAATAATCAAATTATTTTATGAAAATTTTCTTACAATTAACCCAATAAGAAGTGGTATCTTTTTTCAGTTTTTGGGAACACAAGTCTGGCTAAACTACCAGTAAGTCTCGGCTATCTTCCAATAAGTCTCGGGTATTGTCAAATAAGTCTCGGCTATGATGGAATAAGTCTCGGGTAACTAACTGAGACTTATTTGACGATACCCGAAACTTATTTGCATATAGCCAAGACTTATTATATATTAGCCGAGACTTATTGGAAGTTTGAGAACTTACTGGAATCAATAATTTGGAAACCAGAGAGTGAGTTTTTGGGAACATAAGTCTCGGCTAAACTACCAGTAAGTCTCGGCTATGATGGAATAAATCTCGGGTAATTAACCGAGACTTATTTGATGATACCCGAGACTTATTTGATGATAGCCAAGACTTATATATTTTAGCCGAGATTTACTGTGAGAAAATTAGAAAAAAAAATCAAACTATCCTAAACACCTTTTTGAGTAATGTTATCTAGTACTTGTTTTTTATTTTATTTTATTTTTACTTAAATTAAATAGACTATTTTATTTTATTTTATGAAACTTATTTTAACTATAATATATATATATATATATATATATCCACAACCGCAACTTATATTAAATAGGCTTACTATCAAATATAGCAGTAAAAATTAACTTGAAAGGAAATATATTAACTACTGTCAAATATATTAAATAGACTTTAACATTGCGTAACCAAATCCGAGACTTATTATATTTACAAGTATGTCAAGAAGCCTCTTCAATGGAGTTAGAAAAAAACTTCAACAACCATTTTCAATCGTATCTTAGACATGTCTTCATCTGTCCAACCAAACTTTTTTTTCTTTGCTAGTGCGTACTCGATCATTTTTAGTACCTTTGGTGTAAGCAATTCTCAACCTCCTCAATTTGCGTTATGTCAGGGATAACTCCGAACTTCAACCCAGTTATCAAGCAAAATTCAACCTTAGAAAACCGGACGCTACGACTACTCAACATGAACCGCATCTCATCAGTTGGTCCATCGTGGTGTAGCTCACGTAGTAGCAACCAATGCACAATACCACCGGAAAACTGTAACCCTCGATGCATACGTAGAAAATGACCAAAACACGACTAAAGGAACCTCCGTTGTTCGTTACCCCCATCTACTACTCTGAAAATTACTGGTTTGTTAATTGCAGCCTCAATTACATTGAGCAGTTCAATGTGGTTGTGGCGAGTGATTGTTGCGGGGTACCAAGAACTCTCGGGAGTTTTCAACCTCGACTTCGGGTTTATCATCTGTAGTTCACAACTAAATTAACAAACATAAGATACACAATAACTATGTCTTTTTTAAGAAAAAAAACAACAACGCGGAAAGCCACAACACAACAACAAAAGCTGAACTTAAACCCACACAACGTAGAAAACTAAACTTGAAAACAAAACGCTCGACCAAGCTTCAAAACACCATTCTGTTAAATATCGAAATGCAGTAAGTCAACACTTGGAATCTATAAAGAAGAAAAAATAAATGTATCTAAACCCAATAAACTAAGGAAAGCATCCTGTTAATTTCCTAAAAGGTACTTACACCTAAATGTGTATAGTTAACATAAGTATTTACATAAAACATGCAAAATAATTCCTCGACAAAATATATGAAATAAGTTCCTACAATACATATAATATACAGTTGTCAGCTCACTTGTATTGAAACTTAATAAATCATATGCATGGATAGCATCACTTACATATTAAGGATATCACTTCCAACTACTATATTGGATATCACTTCCACATTAGTTCGAATGACAAATTTGATAATGAGTTTGCAAAATAAATCGCAGATGAAAGGAAACTTGAATTGCATAACACATTAATTTAAAACAATCTTGAAAACAGCTACTTTAATCCTCCCCTTTATTGAAGAGAAGTATCATCCTTAAAAGAAAAAAGTGAGAAGATTGAAATATCCTAAAGCACTAGACAAAGCATCCTCCTCTCAGAACCTAAAAAACAAGTAAGAAAATATGCATTCAAACTTTTAAAAAATGAATTCAAGATCAGAATGTAGAAAATGTAAGGACTCAATTTGAAACCCATATCAACTCAAATCTTTTCACTAATAAAGGAGATACTTCAAGAGCCTTGGCAAAGAAAATCATTTTTTTTTTTAACAGCAGAAATCAATTATATTGCAAAACCACCACGGCTGGAAACAACAACCAACAAACCACAACACAACAAGGCATCACCCAAAACAGGGGCACACGGGCAGCAGCCCAGAACACAAGAAACAAAACCCCAAACAAAAACAAAGCAACCCCACCCAACTAACAACAACATCAATCAGCGCACCACAAGCTGAGCACAAGATCAATTACAAGTATTAAAGCTGAGTCATAGATTGTCAAACACAATAAATGGACTAACCCCCAATTTATTGAAGAACAATTCGTGAAAACCGACAGTGAAATTGTTACCAACATACCTTCACTTCCTCGTCAACTTCTTCTATTTCATAAACAATTTCAAGTTCGTCGTCGTCGTCGTCGACTTCCCCGATTCGTCGTCGCCGTCCCTTCTCCGATTCGTCGCCGTCAACGACAATGGTGGGTCTGGTGGGTCTCTCTTCAGACAGTGAAAAGGAAACAAATCCCCCAAATTCAAAGCTGAGGTGTATATTAGGGACAAATTTGGCAGTGCACAATAATTGGTGCTATTTCCACACGAATTAATAACTTGGCGACTTTTCCACAAATATCCTTGGAAATAGTGCTATATAAAAAAAGACCTCTATTTATATATTAATTAACACATTTTATTAATTGTTAATTAATTAATGGGTTGAGTTTAATTAAGTAATATATAGTAATTCTATCTTCATTTTTTTGTTTGGTAACAGCTACTTCGTCAACTTCAACAACCAACCATAAAACCAGATGATGAAGAAAGCGACTAATCTTAATTAACAACAATAATGCTACACATCCCACCTAATATCCCACCTTTTTCATCCCACTACATGTGGCATGTGGGGTGTCAAATTGTGAGTGGATACATGGGATAGGTGTCATTAATATGTATCCACTCACAATTTGACACCTCACATGCCACATGTAGTGGGATGAAAAATGTGGGATATTAGGTGGGATGTTTAGCATTATTGTTGTTATTGTCATTCAAGTACTTATCTTAATTTGTTGTCTTTAGAATAATTAAGAAACTTGAGAGATGATATAAATTCTGATTTTATGTTTTTATGATAAGAATCCATTTTCAAAGATTATTATTTTTTACATTAAAACAAAAAAATACAGATGCAGAATTTGAAGCATTCTAAATTAATTACAAAATAAAAATTCAGTGATTTAAAAAAGTTCTATATCACGCTCGCAATTTTTAAAATATTCTAAATTCAAGTGTTTCACCGGTGGTCATTGCACCTGGTTCAGGCGTTGAGCCCTATGGTGGTTCGATCATATGAACTCATGATATAAATGTAACTGATGAGCTATATATATATATATATATGCTTTTATGCTTTTAGCTTCAAAGTTGATATGTGGGCAATGGGAGCTATCATGGCAGAGTTGTTTATGTTCAAACCTCTGTTTCCTGGAAGAAACTCCTCCGATCAAATGTTGAAAATCTGTGGCGTTTTAGGCATCCCAACTGCGGCGTCTTGGCTCGGAGGACTGGCTCTGGCAGGTGGTTTGAACTATCAGTTTCCACAGCTTCCGGGTGTGAATCTGTCTTCATTGATGCCATTGGCGATCAGTGGGAATGCAATTAGTCTGATCAAATCGCTGTGTTCTTGGGATCCAAGCAAGAGACCACCAAGTGCTTCAGAGGCATTGACACATCCATTTTTCCACACTTGTTACAAGTTACAACATTCCACCATCTCTTTTTCTCAGAGCGAGTGTCAATTCCAATCAAAACAATGTGGGAGTGATTGGTTTGGATCATCAAGGTCTGACAATCCGATCCTGCAACAATCGAAATATGATCCAATTGGGAGGAAGATCACTACTTGGCCAACAACTGCAGTCTGCTGCTTTGGAGTTTATGTGACAAACAAAAAGTCTGAAACATAAATATTTCTAAGTCCCTACGTGAACTGTTTAATGATGTTTCTTGTTCCAATTTGTTACAATTCAATATGGATTTGGAAGGAAAGCAGAGCAGCTGCAATATATAGTTCAGACAGCGACACCGCCAACACCACCGCTTTCAATCGTACACCCCCACATCCTGTCAGATGAAGGAAGATTTAGGAATTGAAGAGAAAGGAAGTTAGGGATTTCAAGTGAAGAATTGGGGATTTGGGCATTGAAGTCTGATGGCCATCGTTGTTTCAAGGGTGTGATTTTCCCTTTTAGCAAAACGGTGAGTTTAGTTAAGTCAGATGGTAGTGGGTCAGAAGCAATATTGGGCCAGTTGGGCCACACTTGCAAGTTATCTTTTATTCTAGCATTTATGTTTCTGTTGAGTCCAGTGAGCCCATGTAGGGAATTCATTTCCAGGCCACGTAATTACATTTTCCTTACAAAGTCTGTTGTAACAAACTTTTGGAGCATTCAACGAATTGGAATTTCATTCTTACAATTCTTCTCTCGTATTCTCTCTGAATCTCTCTGCTCTCATTCAACCAAAATCAACAATTTTCTACCAAATTCATTGCGTTTTCTTCGTGTGTTCTCGCGTGATCAGCTCGGCATCACAATTGGTATCAGAGCAAACATCCTGCAACCTGTAGCAATGGTGGAAGGAACCAGGAATCAGGTGGTGGAAAGCAGATTGACAGATCTGGATTCAAGGAATCAGGTCATGGAAGGAAGAGTTCTGAATATAGAAGAAAAACTACAACAAATTGGAGGAGGAGTAAATACCTGCAAGTCAGAAATCGAAGGAATGGCGTCCAAAATAGCTCAACTCCACGATCTAGTCTACCGAAGCTTCAACCGAGTAGAACCGGAGGAAGGGAATGGAAAAGGAATATTAGGATCAGCTCCGGCTGGTTCTAGCAGCAACAGTCCCTTGGGTACTTCAAGGCAGACAGGTCATCATCCACCTGCAACCAAGGTATTCACAGATAACCAATTCAAACCTCCAAAGTTAAATTTTCCTAAATTTGATGGAACTGATCCAAAGGCATGGATCAGAAAATGTGAGAGATTCTTTCTCATTTACCCCGTAGAACCTGAAAAAAAAGTAATAGTGGCCTCCATACATTTTGAAAAAAAAGCTGAAACATGGTTCCAGACTTTCTATGCTTTAAAAGGTAACATAGGCTGGGAAGAGTTTACAGACTCTCTATTGGTTAGGTTCCTTGACTTGGAACAAGAGGATGTGGTGGGAGAATTTCAGAGACTCAAGCAAACCTCCACTGTAACCAATTTCCAAGACCGATTTGAGGAACTTCAGCCTAGATTAATATCCAAGAATTTAGGTTTAAGTGATGAATTTTTTTTAGCTTGTTTTGTGAGTGGGCTGAAGGGAGAAATCAGGAATTCAGTTAAGATGTTCCATCCACCTGATTTGAAGTCAGCAATACATCTTGCAAGATTGCAAGAGGCAGCCATTGAGGCCAAGAAATTTAAACCATGGCCCAATAAACCAACTCCAAATACCACTCCCAACTCACATCCTGCAGTGACTAGGTGGAGCCCTACACTCAACCAGCACCAACCTCCCAGTCAAACACAGAAAAAACCCGAAACATATCCCATTAAAAGACTGACCCCAACCGAGATGAAGGCAAGGAGGGATAAGGGGTTATGTTACAATTGTGACGAGGTTTACTCGTTTGGACATCAATGTGCCAAACGGCATATCTACATGCTGATAGGAGAAGAAGGAAGTGAAGAAGAGGAAGAAGAGGGGACAGAAGGAAATTCTGTAAAAGTTGATATACTTACCGAATTACCAGGAGAGGAGATCACCATTTCACATCAGGCTTTGAATGGAGGCAGCAAAGGAATTCAGACCATTAAACTAAAGGGAACCGTAAAAAATCGGGAGATAACCATCTTGGTAGATAGTGGATTTACCCATAACTTTCTGGATCCGGAAACCGCCAAATTTACCGGAATCAAAATTGAGAGTACCAACCTACTTTGGGTAACCGTTGGTGGGGGAGGAAAGATCAGTAGCCAGGCTCGTTGCCTGGCATTCACTTGGACAGTTCAAGGCACCAGTTTCACAACCGAAATGAGATTGCTCAAGCTTGGCGGTTGTGATGCAGTCCTTGGTATGCAATGGTTACAGGAAATAGGTCCGGTTCTTTTAGATGCTAAACTATTAACCATGGGTTTCAAACAGGGTCAGCATTGGATAACTTTACAAGGGGTTATGGAAGATGGTGGAAGACTTCTACATCTAGAGGGAAGAAGAGTAGCATCTCATTTCAGCAAAGCATAGACTAGGGTGGAACCAGTTGTGCAATTATACTCACTAGATATGGAGAAGGAATACAGTGAAGTACCAGAAGTTCTCAAACCAGTTTTAGAGGAGTTTTCGACAGTGTTTGAGGAACCCACGGCTTTACCTCCAATCCGTTCTAAAGACCACCACATCCCACTAATGCCCAATAGTGGACCTATAAATGTTAGATCATACAGACACCCTTATATACAGAAAAATGAGATTGAAAGAATCGTCAAAGAGATGCTGGAAGGCGGCCTAATCAGGCCCAGCAACAGCCCTTTTGCTTCTCCTATCCTATTGGTTAAGAAAAAGGATGGCTCGTGGCGTTTCTGCCTAGATTATAGGGAGCTTAATAGGATTTCTATTAAGGATAAATTTCCGATTCCTATCATAGACGAACTCCTAGACGAGCTACACGGTGCGGGAGTTTTCTCTAAACTGGATTTACGGGCTGGGTACCACCAAATCAGAGTGGCTGAGACAGATGTGCACAAAACAGCTTTTAGGACCCACCAAGGCCATTACGAATTCCGGGTAATGCCTTTTGGTCTAACAAACGCTCCCGCAACTTTCCAATGCTTAATGAACGACATATTCAAGCCATTCCTACGAAAGATGATCCTAGTTTTTTTTGATGACATACTAGTGTATAGCAAGAGTATGGAGGAACACATCGATCATTTACGAATAGCTATCTCCATCCTCAAGCAACACCAACTGTTTGTGAAGTGGAGTAAGTGTGAATTTGGAAAAACAGAGCTTGAATACCTAGGCCATATTATTTCAGCAGGGGGAGTTTCGGCTGACTTGAGAAAGGTACAAGGAATGTCAGACTGGCCAACTCCCAAAACTATAAAGGGTTTAAGGGGATTTTTGGGTTTAACGGGATACTACCGCAAGTTTGTAAAGGGCTATGGGGTGATTAGTAAGCCTTTAACGGAGCTGCTCAAGAAGAATAATTTTAGTTGGACTGATACTGCAGCTGCAGCTTTTACGGCACTCAAAGAGGCGATGATGACGACACCTGTGTTGGCCTTGCCTGATTTTTCACATCCGTTCACAGTGGAGACGGATGCGTGCGACGTAGGCATTGGGGCTGTCTTGTCACAGTTCGGTAGGCCTTTGGCTTATATAAGTAAGGCCCTCCCACCAAGAAAGCTTGGTCTCTCTACCTACGAAAAGGAATTGTTGGCAGTTGTGTATGCCATACAAAAGTGGAGGCCTTATTTGCTAGGCCACAAATTCACAATAAAAACTGACCACGAAAATTTGAAGTACTTCCTTGAGCAGAAAATGACAACTCTTATGCAACAAAAATGGTTAACTAAGCTGCTAGGTTATGATTACGACATTACTTACAAAAAAGAGAAAGAAAACATAGTGGCTGATGGACTGTCTAGGGCTATGAGCACTGACGAAGGCACCCTGGCAGCCCTCACTACAAATCAGCCTAACTGGGTTCTTGAGATTCAGGAAAGCTACCAACTGGACTCGGTAGCTATAAAGGTACTGCCACGTCTAATGATTGACCCAGCGACAGAACCAGAGTTCACGCTCCACAACGGAATTTTAAGAAAACAGGGAAAAATTTTTGTAGGTAACACAGGATCATTGCGGAAAAGACTCATTAAAGAGAGTCATTGTTCAGCAATGGGGGGTCATTCTGGAATCAAGGGTACTGTGAAGCGGCTGCAACAATTTTTTATTTGGGAGAATATGAACAAAGAGGTAGTAGATTGGGTGACTCAATGTCCTATTTGCCAACAGTGTAAAGCCGAGCACGTGAGGACTCCGGGACTCCTTCAACCACTACCCATTCCCACGATTCCGTGGCAAGATATTGCTATGGACTTCATAGAGGGGCTGCTCCTCTCCTTAGGCAAAGACACTATCCTAGTGGTGATAGATAGGCTCACTAAGTATGCCCATTTCCTTACTTTAACACACCCTTACACAGCTACGATAGTGGCCAAGGTATTCTTCGACAATGTTCACAAACTACATGGGATCCCTACCACTATCACTTGTGACCGTGACAGGATTTTCACCAGTAGTTTTTGGCAGGGGCTTTTCCGTTTAGTTGGAACCAAGCTGTGCCTTAGCACTGCTTATCACCCGCAGACAGACGGCCAAAGTGAACGATTGAATCAATGCCTAGAGAACTACCTAAGGTGTATGACAGGGGCTAGACCGGGAAAATGGGCAAACTGGTTGCCCATGGCAGAATGGTGGTACAACTCTAACCACCATACCTCACTCTCTATGTCCCCATTTGAGGCCCTATATGGGTACAAACCACCAGTTTTTTCTTTTACTGCCCTAGCTATTACCTCCCTTGAAGTTCGAGATTATACCTGCGAAAGAAATAGAATTCAGTCAGTCATCAAAGAAGCCTTAACACAGGCACAGGCACGAATGAAGTTCTATGCGGACAAGAATCGTTCAGAACGGGAATTCACTGAGGGAGATTGGGTTTACCTTCGACTTCAGCCGTATAGACAGTCCTCAGTGGCTATTCGCCGGAATTTGAAGCTTGCTCCTCGTTTCTTTGGGCCCTTCCAGGTGCTCACACGAATTGGTGTGGTGGCTTACAGGCTTCAGCTTCCACCTGACTCTCAGATACACCCGGTATTTCACGTTTCGCAGCTCAAGAAGAGGGTGGGTGCTGCAGTCCAACCGAGCATGACTCTTCCACGAACTGATGCTGACGGCCAGCTCCAGGTGTTTCCGGTGGCCATCTTGGACTGGAAGGTGGTGAAACGCCACAATCAAGCCGTCGCGCAACTGCTGGTGCAGTGGTCGAACACGTCGCCGGAGGATGCCACTTGGGAGGACGCGTCGCAGATCAGGGCCCGGTTTCCTAACGCCTTCGACCTTTGAGGACAAGCAGGTCGTTATGGGAGAGGGATTGTCAGATGAAGGAAGATTTAGGAATTGAAGAGAAAGGAAGTTAGGGATTTCAAGTGAAGAATTGGGGATTTGGGCATTGAAGTCTGATGGCCATCGTTGTTTCAAGGGTGTGATTTTCCCTTTTAGCAAAACGGTGAGTTTAGTTAAGTCAGATGGTAGTGGGTCAGAAGCAATATTGGGCCAGTTGGGCCACACTTGCAAGTTATCTTTTATTCTAGCATTTATGTTTCTGTTGAGTCCAGTGAGCCCATGTAGGGAATTCATTTCCAAGCCACGTAATTACATTTTCCTTACAAAGTCTGTTGTAACAAACTTTTGGAGCATTCAACGAATTGGAATTTCATTCTTACAATTCTTCTCTCGTATTCTCTCTGAATCTCTCTGCTCTCATTCAACCAAAATCAACAATTTTCTACCAAATTCATTGCGTTTTCTTCGTGTGTTCTCGCGTGATCAGCTCGGCATCACACATCCACACCTTGTTCTTCTTGTAAATCCGAACAAACCCAATTCGCCAATTGCCTTTCAACGCCTGAGAATCTACTGAATTTGTTTGTTTTATTTGATTCGATTTTGACCTAAAAACACTCACTTTTTTTGTTTTTGGAAGAAGACGCAGAAGCAGTTGGGTTTCGGGTAACCCGATTATGATGATGTGTTTTGGGCCCAACAAAAATGAATGGATTTACTAAGCGAACCCACAAATGTGTTTTGGGCCCAGAATTAGAAAAATCTAATTAAAATCACATAATTACACATCTTCAAAACATTTGTTTAAATTACAAAATTATCAGTTAATTATACATTAAATTTTTGTATATATATATATATATATATATTTAATATGATACATCTAAGTATTTTAAAAATATCATTATTTAAATATCAATAATGATAAACATCCCACCTAAAATCCCACATTTTTCATCCCACTACATGTGGCATGTGAGGTGTTAAATTATGAGTGGATACATGATGACACCTACCCCATGTATCCACTCACAATTTTACACCTCACATGCCACATGTAGTGGGATGAAAAATGTGGGATTTTAGGTGGGATGTATAGCATTACTGTTTAAATATTAATATATATTCTTTGAAATTGTAATGAGTGGAATCGGAATCAAGTTTCACTGGAAAATAAATGGAAGGGAATCAGAATTAAGTTATAAATTCCATTATTGTGTTTGTATATGTACATATGAGAGATGTAGAGTATAGCCAATATATAAATAAATAATTTTTTTTTTCACAATTTGTTTTTTGCCACAATATAGTTTTTTTTAATCAATTTTTTTTTTATAATTCACAATTCATATATATAATTATGTAAATAGTTTTTTTTTTTTTTTAATTAAGCGGGGATACTTTAATAAGAAGATATGAATTCCTTTTTCAATTAGGAAAAAAAGTTTGATTCCTAGGATGCGTGAGGGGAATCAAGTTCTCTTTCATTTAGGAACTTAATTCCTATATTTGTGTAAGGTCCAAGGAACTTAATTCCCCCACAAATTTAGTAAAAACACATGAATTTGAAAATCAGGAACTTAATTCCCTTTTCCAAGTATTAGTAAACACGACATAAGAGAAGAGTTGGTTCATAATTTGAAATTATTTGTTCATTAAATCCAAGTTTCCATTTTCAAGTTGGTCATTTACTTGATATAGAATTATATGCTCCTCTTATATGTTTGATAA
Organism: Acer yangbiense; assembly: GCA_008009225.1. Taxonomy (NCBI): domain Eukaryota; kingdom Viridiplantae; phylum Streptophyta; class Magnoliopsida; order Sapindales; family Sapindaceae; genus Acer; species Acer yangbiense. The sequence continues at coordinate 67,990,129 of CM017762.1, forward strand.
ATGTGATTTCTTTAGGAAACATTTCGCAAACTTAACGATTTCGGTAAGTAGCTTGGGAAATAAGGATTAACGAAAAAGGGTGTATCTAAAACGATGAGGTTGAGTCCATATCTGATAAAATATGTGATGGAATTAGTATGTGTTGTTGATTGATGATAAAATTGTAATGGAGTATTTTAGAATTAGTGAGTGGTGACGAAGCAAGAGCTATAGGTTAGTCGAATCCACGACTATGGTCGAATCAACGATAAGAATTTTGCTTCAAGGAACCATTTTTTATTGATTTAAATCAAAAGTTAATGTGGCAGATGAGTATGAAAGGTAATATGTGGCAGATTTTCAAAATTATAATATTTCTGACCCATTTAATTGGAACCTTTCACTCCATAGGGAAAACTTAGCGACGAAAGGGCAATCGCGGTAAAACAATTGTCTGTAGCATCCCACCAAGGGAAGAGCCAATTTGTTGCAGAAATTGTTGCTATATCTACAGTGCAGCACCGTAACCTTGTCAAACTATATGGATGTTGCATTGAGGGATCAGAACGACTCATTGTTTATGAGTATCTTGGGAATAAGAGTCTGGATCAAGTATTATTTGGTATGAGAATAACATTTATGCTGTATTATTGATTTTTTGGGGGAATACTTTAAGTGTGGAAAACTTTGTTGAATTTTCTATATGAATTTCATGAATCAGGAGAAACGAGTTTGAATTTCAACTAGTCAACACGTTATGATATTTGCTTGGGAGTTGCAAGAGGTCTACTTTATCTTCATGAGGAGTCGAGGCTTCGAATCATACATAGAGATGTGAAGGCCAGTAATATTCTACTTGATTATGAGCTCAACCCAAAAATTTCAGATTTTGGTTTGGCCAAACTCTTACGATGACAAGAAAACCCACATAAGCATCCGTGTTGCAGGGACCATGAAAGATTATGAAAAGTTCATCTCATTATTCTGCTTGGATTTGTTTATTTTGGTATATATTAAGTTCCTTTGGACAAACATGTAATGAACTAACGATCTCTTGTCACCGCACAGTGGATATCTTGCACCGGAGTATGCCATGTATGGACATCCTACAGAGAAGACCGATGTGTTTGCCTTCGGAGTTGTTGCACTAGAGATTGTTAGTGGGAGACCAAACTCAGATTCAAGTTTGGATGAAGAGCAAATGCATCTTCTTGAATGGGTATGAATGATATTTCGGTACCCCAATTACTTTCATATCAATCATCCTCTTAAACTACATTGTCGTAATTCCTATATTTTCTTGCTTCTTAGGCTTGGAATCTACATGAGAACAACCGTCAAGTTGAACTAGTAGACTTGAGATTACCGGCATTCAACGAGGAGGAGGTAAAACGAATGATAGGAGTAGCTCTTTTATGTACTCAGACATTGCCATCTCTGCGGCCACCAATGTCCCATGCAGTCGCTATGCTCTATGGAGATATGGAAGTGAGCCCTGTAACTACAAAGCCAGGATACTTGACTGATTGGAAATATGATGACACTACCACTACCAGCAGCTTCGTGAGCAGTGATAAGGCAACTATAGGAACTGAATATAATAGCAATTTCACCTCTTCTTCAAACACTATGGTGGCTGATGCTCAACGTTCACCAGCAAATGTTACCAAACCCATTCTCCATGACAATATTGGAGATGGTAGGTGATGATGAAAAATGTTCTTTTGCTTCACTAGTCTTTCTGTTTTTTTCTTTCTTATTGAGAAAAATTGTGAGCTAAACTACTATATTCCTGGATTTATGATTTGTATATAATTATAGTTATACTACACAAGGAGAATAATTGTTTGTAACATGTAAATTTGACTCTTTATATATCAATTTTGAATTTTCGGCCAATTAATGTTGAATAAGAAGATGATTTCTGAAGTTTTGGTGGTTGTTGATGTTTAGTAACCATAGAACTAAAATGTTAAGCTTGTAGGAAAGTGCCGCCAGACTTACGTAAATACATATTCAAACTCATGACAAAATCATACATAAATATAAATTCAAGTACGTGTGGGAAAATATTAGTATTTAAGCACTCTAACCGTGGACATACAATGCAGATAGGCAAATCATATATCGTATATCCGATGTAATCCGACTAACTCAATAAAATTGTATATTCGTTAACCCGCTTCACAAAAAAAAAAAAAAAAAGTATATTCTTTCTTGACTCTCAAATTTATAGTAATTCAAAAAGAGAAAAATAATATAAAAGGGATATAAATAAGTGGATAAAAATCCATAAGTAGGAAGATCAATTTATGGCTAGGACAAAATGTGAACCAAAACTTTCCACGATTGTGATAGTTTTGATTATTCCTTACGATCATGAAATATTTCGACATTTCTACGTTTGAACATTGTTGAAAGAGACATTACTCATCTGAAAATTTCTTTCCATGTGTGTTGAAATGTTTGTCTTAAGTTCCAAGTATATAAAGATATATATAATTATATATATATATTATTGTTTGATAAATTGACAATACAGAATTTAATGATGATCAAGATGGGATCATCATCTGAAAACGTCCAATAATATCTTTCCATGTGTGTTGAAATGTCTGTCTTAGGTTCCAACTATATAAATATAGAGTTCCATAACTTTATATACAATTCCACCAAATCACCAGTAATGTTTGAGATATGTTTGAGATTGAGAAACCAACATAATCCAGGTCAATTTCTGTTTTATAAACCAACATAAAAATTGACCTGGAAAAAAGAAATTGAAAATCGATAAAACAAAAATTGAGAAACCAACATATTCCAGAATCAAAAATTGAGAAACCAACATAATCCAGAAACAAAACATAATCCAACTCAGAAATTGAAAATAAATTTAAAAAAAAAAAAAATCAATTGAAAAAGAAAAAGAAAACCTTTTTCCCAGATAACACCAGAAACCAACGTCTTCTAAACCAAAACCCACCACCACTCATCTCAATCACCAAACCCTAACCCTCAAATCCAAAAACCCCACCAACAGCCACCCCAAACCCCTTATCACGCGGCGACAACCACCCTTCTGTCATAATATAGAAGAGGGAGAAGAGAGATGGTAAGAGAAAGAGAAGGGTATGGTGGCGAGATGAGATCGAGAGCTGCGGGAAGGAGGGGATCGAGAGCGGCGGATGGAGGAGATCATGAGCGGTGGTTCGTGTGATTTCAATGGGTTTGGAGTGGCTGTGGTTGTTTGAGTTTAGGGTTTGGACATTATAGAGAAGATGATGATGGGAAGATGAGACGATGAAGATGGGATTTGGGTGTTTAGGTTTAGGGGGTGTATTCAACTCAGATTTCGTTGGAGTTTGATGGATTTCAGTAAAATTCACAAATCCCATAGATTTCATTAGATTTTGTAGGAATTGTATAAAGAGTTTGTTGGATTTCGTTGGAATTCGTTATATAGAATTGGATGGATTTTGATGGATTTATATTTTTAAATGAAAATAAAAATTTGAGTTTAAATTGGATGGATTTGTCTTAAAATGGATTTGGATTTCCCATTTAGCCCAAGTTTGCTAATGACCCATTTGGCCCAAGTCCAAAAAATACCCAAAATTTTCAAATCAAATCCCCAACTTCTTCTTCTTCTTCGACAACCAGCCACCACCACTCCATGCTCCGCCGTCCCCGTCCTCGATCTGTATCACCACTCGCGCAGTGGCTGTAGATTCGATGCCGCCATGCCAAAAACCTTCCTCCGCGATTGACGATTCACCTGTAAATCAGCACACCCTTGGCACTGTTGTTGTTCTTGTCCAGGACTATCAATTTGATGATGATTGAGGTTCATTGTCAAATTGGGTGGTGTTCTTGAGCAGAAAAAAGTAGAAGATAAATCAAACAATTGAGCAGAGAGGCGGTGGTGAGAGAATGGTGGGAGAGTGAGAGAGAGAAATCTGATTTTGTGATTTTTTTCCAATGGACTTTAACACAAAAAATCTGGAAACAAGAGATTATGTGAACTCTTGAAAAAAATCTGAAAACCGAGAGAGAGAAAGAGAGGTATGAAATCTTGACAAATCTTTGGGTTGAGGCCAAGATTTGGAAAATACCTCTCTATTTATATTTTTCCCTTCCAAATCCATCCAAACCCAACCAAATCCATCACTTAAACAAATCCATCCAAATCCATTGGATTTCCAATACACCCAGATTTCGTTGGATTTGTTTGAAATCCAACGAAATCTGGATTGAATACCCCCAGACTTTGTTGGATTTCAAACAAATCCAATGAAATCTGAGTTGAATACACCCGGATTTCTAAAATCCAATAGAATCCAATGAAATCCAACCAACTCTGAGTTGAATACACCCCCCTTAGATTTGTTTTTTTAATTCTTTTACTAATTTACCTATTTGCCCCTGTAATTATTTTCATGCTAACTCTGGTTAAATTTTGAGACACATGGCAGGAAATGAGAAGGGGGGTAATGCTAACCCCTTTAAAGGGGGATGAGCAAAAATGAACTCAATTTTTTTTATATGCGAATTATACTTGAATGAAATTTGTTTTTCAATTATTAGAGGCTGAAAATTTTTATGGCACTCTTTCCAAAGCCATTTATGGAAAAGTCACCCACTTAATAAGTTTTGTAGAAATTCAAATTTTAGAATCCAGACATTCAAATCTTTAATTTGACACTGTTAAAATATTCGATCCAAAAAGTAATACAAATATAATACAAAATCCAAAATACAATACAAAATAAATTTTTATATATAAATAAAAATAAAAATAAAAATAATATATATTTTTTATTTTGGGGGAAATGGGGTTTTGGGTTTGGCGGTGGGTACCCCCACCACCTCCCCCCAAATCTATTTGAGGGCAAAGTTTGCCTCCACCCCCACCCCAAAATCTATTTGGGGGTAAAATTTTCCCCTAAAACCCCATGGGGGCCCGTGGGGGATGGGGCTCCATGGGAAAACGCCTATCCTTAGTTCGATCTGACAATAGAAAATTTGTATATGTATATATATATATATATATATATATATATATATCGAATGTAGTACAGTCATTTGAAAATTAGATATTATAAATATTTTACTATTTTGATTTTTGATATTATGTCATTTATGATCGGTTAATTTAATTGGTAATTTTATTTTAATTAGCACATCACCTTTTAGCAGAGCCGGTAGTGCACCTCTCTTCTATATAAGTGGTGAGATGTTCTAATCCCACAATACACATTTTACAAGCATGTGTGACCGTGTTGAGAGTTTTCTTCCCGGGTTGTGGGAATAATTATCTTCTGTTATAGGAGTAGATATCTGGACCGCACATATATTGTTTGATCTCGGCAAGTCCCGACAATCCTATTGTAATAGTTCTTATAATACTTCAATTTTTTTTGTAATTATTTATATGAGATAATAATAATTATATAGTTTCATTCATATTATTGGTTTTGACAGTTCGATTACTATTTAAATTTATCATCACATAATTATATATATATATATATATATATAATATGGTTGTGAAATGAATGATGTTGATTAAAAGTGATCATGTACACATTCATTTTTGGGGTTTTTTGTTTTTTATTTTATTTTTAAGATCCCATCAATTAAAATAAAAATATTGCTTAAACAATCTGTGAAACTTAAATTATATAGACTTTAAGGGTGCGTTTACTAATTGGGAATAAAATGAATTGGAATCAAGTTCCACTGGAAAGGGAATGGAGGAGAATCAGAATTAAGTTACTAAATTCAATTCCAGCGTTTACTAATTTTGAAGAATTAGAAATAGAATCAAATTCGTACAAAGTTGATTACAAAAATACCCTTATATACAAAATAGAGCTATATATGTATATATATATTTTTTTTTTAATAGAATAAAAACTGAAATAAAGGCAGAAAAAAAAATACAAACTTATGTCTTCCACCATGAAGGCTTGTTATTTTCTTACTCCTTTTATTTATTTATTTATTCATTATATATATATATATATATATATATACATACATACACCATGCAACGTCTGCAACAAATCGGTATACGATAGTTCACAATATACCATGCAATGTTTGCAAGAAGTTGGTATATGATAGTTCATAATTTTTTTTTTGTCACGAATAAGTTTTTATTTTTTATTATTATATCAAACTTTGTTATTTACCTAATAAAATCATTTATATATGCATACCAAATTCAAGGTATTCGCAGTTCATTTTTATTAAATATATATATATATATATATTACAACATAATTTCATATGAGATATTAATGAAAAAAATATATGCACAGTTTTTTTATAAAAAAAAAAATTTATGTGAGGATAGTTTAGTAAAGATACATGAATTCCCCTTGTAATCAAGAAAGAGAACTTGATTCATAGGGTGAGTGAGGGGAATCAAGTTCCCTTTCTTCCAGGAACTTAATTCTTGATTTGTGGATGGGGTCCACGGAACTTAATTCCTCAAAATATTAGTAAACACTGTAATTCAAAATTAGGAACTTAATTCCCTTTCCTTGGATGAGATTCCTGATTAGTAAACACGTTATAAGATCAATATCGAAATAATATACTCTTTTTTTAAGTATTACACTATTATATAAAATCGAAATTTTTTTAGGTGGTGGATAACTTAAACCCACAATCTTATAGTGTAGCTGTACATGTGTAAGAGATTTATCACCTGATGAACATCGTCCCGACGAAATAAAATATATTCAATTTCACGTGTCACTAAAAAAGACAGTCCCCCAGACCCCCTACATGGAATTTTGTCAAAGAAAAAACCAAAACATAATTAATTGGGAAAATATCATTTTCATCCCTATGGTTTACCATATTATTCATTTTGGTTCCCGTCGTTCCAGTATTAGCCAATTTAGTCATTCTGTGACGTTTTCCGTTAAAATCAGACCACCTGACATGGTCAGATGGTCAAATGACCGTTATGCCCCTAATAATGGCTGAACTGGCTGCAAAGACAATATTACCCTTCTAATAAATATTTAAATGATTTAAAAAAACTTAAAAAATAAAATAAAATTGATTGAGTGGAGATCCAGATTAGATCACCACCATCCATCTCATGAGATGGACAGCGGTGATCTAATCTGGATCACCACCTAATTAAAAATAAAAAAATAAAAAAATTGATTGAGTGGAGATCCAGATTGGATCCCCACCGTCCATATCATGAGATGGACGGTGGGGATCCAATCTGGATCTCCACCTAATTAAAAAAAAAAAACTTAAATTTAAAATAAATAAAAAAATCTTCATCTATTTATTAAACAACAACAGAAAACACAAATTTTTTTTTGACAATCAGTTTATCCAGATTTTTTTTTTTTGACAATCATCGTCATCTCCATATTATTTTTTTTTACAAGAAATCAGAAAGAAAAAAAGCACAAACTCAACAGTCATCATCACAAACCACCAAACCCAGAACACACCACCATCAACCACCAAACCCAGAAAACACCATCATCAATATCAAACTCAAACCCAACCCAGAACACAGAACACCATCATCAACATCTCCAACCAGTCACACCCACGAACACCACTAAACCAAGTCATCGCTGTCGCTGTCGCCGTCCCTCGCATCCTCATCGGGTCTCCAAACCAGTTGCCGTCGCCACTCCAAACCCACTGAATCGAACCAACCACCGGTCTTGATCTCCTCTTTCTTTAAAAATTAAAAAATTCAACCATTCATCATCATCAACACCACCGAACCCAGAAATTCCACCACCATAAACATAAGATTCAACAAATTTTTTTTCTATACCAAATCGAAACCTAATCTTGGGGGTTTTGTGTGAGAAAGATGGTGGTTTGGTGTGAGAAAGATGGTTGTTTGGTGTTTGTTTGTGAATAAGGTGTGGTGTCTGTTTGGAGGTGGTGGAGGTGTGGGTTTAGATGAGGTGGTGGTAGTGGCGGTGTGGGTTTAGAGGAGGTGGTGGTGACGGCGGTGGATTTGGTTATCGATTTGGATGTGGATTTGGAGGTGTGGAGTTAGAGGTGGCGGTGGTGTGGATTTGGTTGCCGATTTGGAGCGGTGGTGTGGGTTTGGTTGCCGATTTGGTTGCCGGTTTGGAGGCGGTGTTGGATTGGTGTGGGTTTGGGTTTGGGTTTGGGTTTGGTGGGTTGAAGAAGATGAAGGAGATGAAGAAGAAAAGAGGGAGAGAGAGATCGTGAGAGGTGGGAGATAGAGAGAGAGAGAGAGAGAGAGAATGGAGTTAGGGTTTTGTTAATATTTTAAATTAGGGAAAATATCATTTTCATCCCTGTGGTTTACCCTATTATCCGTTTTGGTCCCTGTCGTTCCAGTATTGGTCAGTTTAGTCCTTCTATTACGTTTTCCATGAAGATCAGACAACCTGACATGTGCAGAAGGTCAAATGACCGTTATGCCCTTAGTAATGGTTGAGTTGGTTGCAAAGACAATATTACCCTTCTAATAATTAATTAATAATTATTATTAAATTTATAGTTAATTAAATTTTAAAATAAACTAATTAAAACTAATCAAAAATAAAATATTTTAAATCTCCACCATCCAAATCTTAGATGGATGGTGGGGATTTATTTATTTAAAAAATAAAAAATAATTATATAAAAAAATGAGAAAAAAAATTCCATCAAACTAAAAAATTTAAAACAATTACCAAACCCACCATCATCATCTTCATTGACCATCATCGACCATCACATATTCAAAAATTCATTCATTACATATTTCATCATCATCGACCATCATCAACCATCCCCATCATCATCTTCAGAAGAAAAAAAATTCCATCATCTAAAAAATTTAAAATAATTACCAAACCCACCATCATCATCTTCATCGACCATCACATATTCAAAAATTCAGTCATTACATATTCATCATCATCCACCATAATAGACCATCACCATCATCATCTTCATCATCAGCCCACAACCACACCACCATCCATCTCCAATCACCAAACCCTAAAACCAGATTTCTTCAATCAAATCCCAAAAAAATAATAATAATAATAATAATAATAATTAATTCCAAAAAGCCAAATCGCGATCGATCGCGGCCACCAACCCAGTTCGTCTTCAACCTCATCAACAACCCAGTTTAGAAACAAACAAACAGAGGTGGAGCGACGACGAACAGACACAGAGGTGGAGCGATGAGGCCTGGAGGTGGAGCGATGACGTGCAGTGACGACGGCAAAGACAGCGACGACGGCGACCCAGAGTCGGCGAAGTGACGTGAAGCAAACTTGATGTGCAGCGACGACAGTTTTGTTCGCTGATGTGCAACACCTTCATTGGACGAGGCTTGGGTTTTGATGAATTTAGGTTTCCAATTAAAAAAAAAAGAAAAAAAAAATGTTTAGTGAAGATGAAGATCTAGGGTTTCTGGGTTTATGGGTTTTATAGGTTTGATTTAGATTGAATTCGGTTTGATTTTGGTTTAGGTTTGATGAATTCGGTTTTATTTTGGTTTAGGTTTGATTGAATTTGGTTTTGATGAATTCGGTTGCTGGGTTGATGGGATTGAACGAGAAGATGAGAGATAGATGAGGAGGAATGAGGGGAGAGAAATTAAGGATTTTATTATTTTTTAATTGTTTTAATATTATTTTACCGTTTTGCCCTTCTTAAATAAGATTCTAGAAGAATGTATGACGATTTTACCATTTTACCCTCGCTCACTTAATGGAAATTTCAAAAACCCTAACGGAATTGGACGGTGGGGACCAAAATAGGGATTAATTGTAACGACGGGGATTAAAATGGACAATACTGGAACGACGAGGACCAAATTGAATAATATGGTAAACCATAGGGACGAAAATGATATTTTTCCTTTAAATTATTTATTTTATTTTTAAATTGTTTTTAATTTTTTATTATTTAAATTAATTATTTTATTAACTTGATTAAGTAATTAACGATCCATTTACCAATATACCCTCACTTGTTTAACAGAACCTGACGGTAGGGACCAAAAAAGCAATTAATAGTGAACGTTTGGACCTGTATGGCCAATACTGGAACGATGGGGACCAAAACGGATAATAGGATAAACCATAGGGACGAAACGATATTATCCCTAATTAATTTTTCCGGTCCACATGGACCAGAAAAAGCAGCTGAATTCGTAACTATTGACAAAAAAAAAAAAAATTGTTATACACGGTGACTGTGAGCGCGTGAGCATGGCAAAATTAGCCACCATGTGCGACAAATAATATTAAAAATTAAATGGAAGTGACAGACAGTAGCCAGCCACCATTGAAGAACAGTTTAATAAAGTAATCAAAAATCAAAACGATTTCAAGATTAAATTTTAAAGTTGTCTACTTTGAAGTTTGAACACAACCCCACCAGGATCCCCACTAAAAGGCTCCATCTCTCTCTCTCTCTCTCTCTGTCTCATTAATATCTGCCTCGGCTTCCATTTGTTTATGATATATAGCTTGATTTTATCCATTAAACGCTTTGAAGAAACATATACAGAATTCGATGAGGATGATGATGATGATGATGTTGAGACCACCACTACCTCCATTTTTGCTGCTGCTCTTTGCTTTCTTCTGGGTTTGTCTTGTTCATGTAGCTCAAGCTCAGACTAACCGAACTCAGCCCACCACTGATCCAGAAGAAGGTATATATATATACATATATGCTAGTAATTATATGTGGAAGTTTTTGTTTTTGTTTATAAATTTAGCTAATTAGTGTGATTTTATTTGGAATTTAGATTTTAATTTCTTGACAAGTTGATGGAAAATTTTGGTAGTACTACATGTTTTGTTGTACTAAAGTTGCAGAAAATGTTTTGTTTTTAATTTTTCTTCCATTAGATGTTCATTTTCATTTCAATTGTTACTTGAATTATGTATACTTTCTCAGGTTTTTTTTTGTTTGTTTTTTTTTATCAATCTCTGCTTTTCCCCCTTTTTATTTTTTTTATTTTTTATAATGACAAGTTGTTTATGTCAAATAAAGTGGTTGTATCTTGTAAAATTTTAATGGAAAAGTTGTTATCTTTTTGGTCAGAAGATTGAAAATGTTTTGCAACTTGTGAATCTGATGACAGCGAGAGCATTGAATTCAATATTTCAAAAATGGGGGATATCAGCTAATCAGGAACATTGGAATATTAGTGGAGAGCTGTGCAGCGGAAACGCCATCGCCACTGACACCACCGACTTCGATGATGACTTTTCTGGTCCCAACCCTTATATCAAATGTGACTGTAATAACAACAACAACACTCTTCTTTGCCACATTACCCGATTGTGAGTATCAAATCTTTCCTCGTGGTGCTTCCAGCTCCGTTAATTGATTATATGGTGTGAAGAGTGTGATGATATATGTAGAATATATTGAATGATTAACCCACTTCATTGTCATTAAACAATCTCAAAAACTGTTTGATAATATGTGCAATGTTCTAAAAGGCGTTTTTAGCATTGAGGCGTTTTCCTCTACTGAGGTGAGGCATAAGCCTCAAGGCTTAACGAGGCGTAAGCCTCAATACGGAGAGTAAAATATATATATAAAGAAATAAAGCACATAAAATTCATAATTCATAGCAGTCCATACATTAACAGTCATCAGTCCATATAGTATATTACCATATATATATATTAAGTTATTAAGTTATTATTTATTAACAGTCCATAGCAGTCCATATTTATTAAGTTATTAACATACTAAATACAAAAAAAAAATTAGGCAAATCAGAATAACAAAAACAAATCAGAAAAAATAGGCAAAAAAAATGAAGAAAGAAGAAAGAACAAAAAAATAGGCAAATCAGAAAAAATAGGGAAAAAAAACGAAGAGAGAAGAAAGAACAAAACATAGGCAAATCAGAAAAAATAGGCAAAAAAAAGGAGGAAGAGAAGAAGAAGAAAAAAACGAGGAAGAAAGAAAGAAGAAAGAAGAACATACTTAGTCGTGGAAAAGAAGAGCAGCAGCAGCTAGCAGGTAGCAGAGCAGTAGAGAAAAAGATGAGTTAGTGTCTTAGTGAAGAACAATAGTAACTTAACAAACCTAACACAATAGGTTTCTTTTCTTTTCTTTCTTTTTTTTACTGATGGGCCTCTTTTTTAGGCTTTAAATACAATTTAAAACCCATCAGTTTTTTAATTTTCAATGGGCTAATCAAAATTGTCAAATTGAGCCTTCAAAACTATTAAAACCCAATTGAAAATAGCTTGTCATTGAGGCGTACAGCCTCATTACGCCTTTGAGGCGTAGAGGCGAGGCGTAAATTGAGGCGTAAGCCTCAATGCCTGGTAGTGAGGCTTAAGCCTCAGTGCGATTTTTCCCATTTAGCCTTAGAGGCGCGCCTCAATATGTTTTTTAGAACATTGAATATGTGTGAATGAATATTACTGAAGTTGTATAAGTGCTGCATTCAAGCTAGGTTTGTTCGTGTTTGTTGGTCATAATTGATACAATTAAAATCAACTATACTTGGTTTATGGTATTAAAGTTATCGCCGCTGGGTTTGTGTAGTCTTGTTGTTCAGCACTTGATAGTTGATATACAAGTTTTGACACAATTTCAACCCAAAAGTTCCCTCTTTACTTTGTTTTTGGTGTAGAATTGTAACAGACTAGTGAATTTCAACAGATTTCCACATTTACTAATAAGTTATAATTACATCAATTCACTTTCCATCACAACTCAATTTTGCATACTCCTACCAGCCACTTATTCATCACTTCACACAATTTGTCTTCTTACTGTTGCACTTTTGGAGAATCGCATGCCCTGCACTTGCGATGTCAGGTTGAACTTGAAACATCAGCTCTTTTGGGAAGCCTTCGTGTTAGGCGCTCTCAGCATTGAAGTAAAAGTACTATGAATCTGTAATATATAGTTGTTTCCCTTCATGCTTGCTAACTGTAAGATTTTCTTTTCAGGAAAGTTTATGCACTAGATGTCGTTGGCATGATCCCAGATGAGCTATGGACTTTGACTTTCCTCACCAATCTGTATGGTTTCGTATTAATATTTATGTTTACTTGATTCTGCTTTGTTATTGGCCTCATTATATGTAAGCTAAGTTCGAGCTTGCACCATACCCAGAAGACTATTTTCCAATATGATGATTGATCATTGTGTGTTCTTGAATAATCTGATTATTTTCGTTCTTCTGACAGGAAATTGAGCCAAAATTACTTGACAGGTCCACTGTCCGCATCTATTGGGAATCTGACTAGAATGCAATACTTGTAGGGTGATATTAATTTTGATGTTAAACTTATGGAAATGACAATTTGTAAGTATTACGTTTTCTGATGTTTACTTCATGTTCTGATCAGCACTGTTGGCATTAATGCGTTATCAGGAGAGCTTCCAAAAGAACTTGGAAACATGACTAATATGAGATCATTGTAAGTTTTCCTATACCTTTTTCTTAACTCTATAATTTAACGAAATGGCAATTTGTTTTTACTTCCTGTAGATAGTGACTGCTTCCTCTGTATGCAACTTTCATTTTTGTTGTTTTGGTTTTGTTGCCTCGTAATCTTTTAGTGTTATTTTAGATTTCTGTTTCCACCAAAAATGGAAAAACAATGATCCCTGATATGTTAAAATGTAGGCTCTTTAAATTAAGTAGTATATATTATTCATTGAAGCATATGAACCTACATTACACAAACGATATATCTGAATGTAATCCGTTGTGTAAGTGCATTGCTAGCATCAAGGATATATATATATATATAATGTGAGTTAATCCAATTATGTAAATGCATTGATTTGACTCATTTACTTTTCTTTTTTTTTGTGTAGTTCTATTACATCAAACAGTTTCACTGGCCCGTTACCATCTGAACTTGGTAGCTGGACGAAATTAGAGCAACTGTAAGTTTCGATAGACTTTCTATTACATTATCGGTGCATAATTGTGCAAATATTGTTAGATTGAATTTGGGGGACCAATTTTAGCAGCCGCTTCACATAGTATTCTATAATTACGTGGCTCTCACTTTCCATATTTTATGTTGGAAAAACCATACCAAATAGTGATGTAATTCGTTAAACTTCTTTAAATTGACAGTTATATCGACAGTTCTGGAGTTAGTGGTGAGATTCCTTCAACTCTTGCCAAATTACAGAACATGGCTACGATGTAAGAACTCTTTTGACTTTGTTAATCTCTAATTGAGATTTTTATAAAATAGATATTAATAGTATGCTGACCACAATTAGACATGAGTCAAATCTTATAGAAATTATTGTATTGTTATCAGGTGGGCTTCAGACACAGAACTTACCGGAAGGATTCCTGACTTTATAGGAAATTGGTCAAAGCTTATTTCCTTGTGAGAAAAATCAACTTGAGTCATTGCATGCTCAAGCTTTCTTATTACTATAAGTTTAATTTCAAATACTGTACCTATAGGTTTTAAAACTGAGAATATATTATAAATATCTGCTCATATATGTCAATTGTAGGAGGTTTCAAGGAAACTCTTTTGATGGTCCCATACCATCATCCTTTTCCAATCTGAATCTGACTGATTTGTGAGTATCCACATTTCTTCTTTGCTTTTTTGTAATACATTTTACTATATTCAATGCTTATTCATCTCGTGAAATTAAAATGTAGGAGAATAAGTGGTTTATCCAATGGGAGCTCGTCACTGGCATTTATGAAGAATATGAAGTCTTTAAGTTTCCTGTAAGGAATGCCATTTGAAGCTCTGATTTGAGGCGTTGTAATTCCTCATATACACTTTCTGTTTATCTTTTTTTTTCTTCTTTGATAATTTTTTTCGGTAACATGTACCACAGAGAACTGAGGAACAACAACATTTCTGATTCAATTCCATCAAACATTGGAGAATTCCAGAGTTTAAAGCATCTGTAAGTTAATCCTTTTTGATGCTTGACTCTTTGAATACATGTTGGGTTGGCTTTTGAGCAGTTGTACCTATAAGTGGTATATTGATTATTGGTCTTGAAAATCCGGAAATTGTTTGTTTGTTTTGTGTGGGGCTGTTGATGTTGTTTCCTACATATTGTTTTGTTTAATTGGTTCTCTGCACTTATTCTGTTGTTAGCTGATTTCATGTATATATTTTTTTCTTTAGGGATTTGAGTTTCAACAATCTAGGTGGAGACATTCCCGACTCGCTTTTCAATTTGAGTTCACTGACTAACCTGTAATATACTAACTCTGCTTTACTATATTTGCTTCTCAATACACTCCTTAAACTTCAAAGATATAATGCATTTTCATTCTCAGGTTTCTTGGAAATAATAAGTTAAATGGTACCTTTCCTGCACAGAAGATTACAACTCTTCGCAACATGTAAGTACTTCTGACATATTATGTGTTCCACATCATCTTAATGCACCAAAAATAGAGTTTTCTAATATATGTGGAGTAACATTGCATGTTCTCTGAAACACCCAGTGTGCTAGTTCACCCGGACAAAAGGCTAAACTTGCATTTGGAATAATCTACGGTTTCATGTGTATGTAATAATTTCCTATGTCTTAGTTCTTTGTGCTCTCTGGTTTGCGGCTCCCCAACGTGAAAATGAAGTTTCTTTCTTTTATTTTTATTTTGACTGGAAAAAGAAAATATAAATTCTTACCACCAATAACCACTAGAATGATTTTCTCCGCCCAATTATATCTTATCGGGATGGTTGCCTAAGCAAATGAAAATTTACTTCAGCTGTACACTTCAACCCTGAGAGTGATTCTTCTCTTCTCTTTTTTGGGTAACAATAACATCCCTTGTCATGATATCGGTTTTCTAGATCAGATTCAAATTTCTTTCTCATTGGGAAATATATATTAACATGTCTACTTAGCATGTAACTTAAAACATGTGTGGGGTTCTTTAGAAAACATGAGGAAGTTGAGGGTTTGGATGGCATCAAAAGCTTGTAGTAAAAGCTCAGTGTGACTAGAGTCTAGAGCAATGCTGAAGTTTTACCGATCAGCAGCTTGTGTTGAAAATCTCCTCTCCATGCTTGCAGAGATGTGTCATACAACAATTTAATTGGTAGCTTCCCTTCTTGGATCAACGAACCGAATTTACAGCTGTAAGTCTTTAAATTTCATTAAAGTATTGTTTTGTATCATATTTAATATTTTTTCTAATTTGATTTCTCCAATACAATATTCATTTTACTCTTCAAAGTAATATCAAGTACTTTAATTTCTAACAAGGATTGCATTCGTTTTGCCGTGATGAAACTAACATCAGGTTTGTGGGTTGCAATATGCAGGAACATAGTTGCCAACAACTTAACAATAGACAATTCCAACAGCAGCCTCAACAGGTGAGTTTCTATGATCTGTTCAGATGATTGAAAATCTCAATAATTTCTGAAAATGAATAATTTCTTGCATACATGTAATAGATATGATACTGTAATCTGAATGCTGATATATACTTAAGTTGTTGATCGTACATCATGAGAAGACTCTTAACATGCTAATCTGTCATCTCAAATATTTTGGAAAGACTTTTATTTGTGAAAAGTTACCAAATTACTCCCGAAACATATGACTCTTTTTATCGGAAGTCTATTGTGCTTTTGATAACTGGAAATAATGATAGTTCATTTTGATTTATGAGTCTTTTTTAAACAATCAGGAGATTTTGTTATTCATAGGGCTGGTTAACTCATAATTATGCATGCATCAATATAAATGGCTTTTTTAGTGTCCAGTTATTGGTTTTTGACATAATATCCAAACTTTCCAGCTAAGTGCACTCCTCTTCTTCCCGCAGTGCCTTGCCATTTGGGCTGAACTGTCTCCAACGGAACTTTCCTTGCTATCGAGGTCCAGGAATCTGTAAGTACAACTTTCCCCTTCTTGTGATTTGAGGAAATATGAGACTAGGTTTCTCACTCGGTATAATCTTTTATGAGGAGAAAAGAGGGTTGCACTTTGACAATTGTGTAGACTCTTACACCAATATATAGCTTATATACCCCTCTTACTACGTGATAGCCTTCTTGTTTTGGTTATAATTGTTGGAAATATAAACTAGACTTTAATATGCTTTGGGAAGATTGGAAGTGACATAGAAAAATGAAGAGTCTCATCTTTATCTTTTGTATTCTTGAGGTAAGTTAATGTTATCTTATCTCTTATATTTTCTAGGTGTATTTACTGCTGTATCCAGAAGACTCCTTGTAGCAGTGTATATATATATATGTGTGTGTCTCTTGTAATCAGTAAGCAACGGAGGGTGGAGAATATAGAGTGCAGTGTGTTGAAAATCAGAGTGTTGAAAAGAGAGAGCAGTATTGTAATATCAAACACCGAGTGAAAATTATTAATAAAAGAGTTGTGTGCTGTCTTCTTGTCATAAGTGTCTTCACCCACAAAATTCTGTATTCATTTGTCAACAACGACAACAGTTCATTAGTCCACCAACGTCAACAACAACTACACACCAACATACAACACATCAGCGCACCAACGCACAACGCCAACAATAAAACCCTTTCTTTACTTATGGTTTGTGCAACCTTCTAATTGGTGAGTAAATTATTGTGATGAGAGAACAAGTGCACCAAAAGAACTTTCATGTGAGCATTGATTTGTTAGTTGGTTTTAGTGAGAATTCTTATGATATGGAAAAATTTCGATAATCATTTGATCCGGAATAGGAGTTATAAATTGAATTCCAGATGTCATGAGATATAACTGTTACTGTTTTTTGAGCTATTACAATATAATTGTTAAGTTTACGAGGTTTTACTTGCATATATAGCTAAAAGGAATGCATTCTATCAAGTGACTTTTTAAAATCCAGGCATAATATATCATTTCTGCCTAATAAAGAAAGTAATAACTTGGTAAAGTAAAGAATCAAGTGCAATTTGGTGCACAAGAGGACATTGGGAGATGCATATTTGAAGTTCATATATTCGAAAACCTTTTTTGGACTTGCTTTGACAAGTAGCTCTCTTATGTGCTGTGCAGATTATAACTTTTCAATTAAGGCTGGTGGTCCGCAGATTACGTCTTCTGATGGTATTGTATTCGAGAGGGACAATGAAACTCTTGGTCAAGCATCATATTTTGTGACTGATACAAGAAGATGGGGGGTGAGTAATGTTGGATCTTTTGCTGAGAACAATAATCCCCAGTACACAAGTTTTTCTTCATCTCAATTCACAAATACACTAGACTCAGAGCTTTTTCGGACTGCAAGAATCTCAGCTTCATCATTAAGATACTACGGTTTAGGCCTTGAAAATGGCGACTACAATGTGACCCTCCAGTTTGCAGAAACGATTAATTTATATACTACTGGTTGGCGAAGTGTTGGGAGGCGTGTATTTGATATCTATATTCAGGTATGTATTATACTGTGAACTTGTTTTAGGTACTCTTATGTTTCTTTTTGTTCTTATTCGCGTCACTTTACCTACTTTTAATTCCTTGACATTAACGTCATTTACATAACAAACCACCAATTTGATAAAAAGGGTTGGTGAACATTAAAATCAAGTGCTTATTACTGTACTAGTTAATTATAATTGATCATCAAAGTTTTCCTTTCTGTGATTGGTTTAAGTATCATGGAGTACAGAATAATTCCCTAGTTTTTTTCGTATCATTCTGGAATGGCCACTCAAACAAGATATGTTTCTTACCGATAATATATTGACAAATTATTTGCTTTTTTTTTTTGGTTGAATCTGTACTGGTTGCCTCACCTACATATCGCATATCACTATGATTTATATCGATGAATTCTCAAGTCCCAAGTAAATATTTTCTGAAAACAAATTTCCAAAGGGTAATGCTCAGGTTAAGAATGATGATTGTACTTCATGAATCTTTTTATTGCAAACTTGTATTCTGTTTCCAAATCCTACTAGGTTTCTCCTTTATTTATTGTTGTTTTATGTTTGAGTTTTGAATCTGTTTATTGCAGGGAAATCGTGTTCAGAAGGATTTTGACATAAAAAAAGAAGCAGGTGGAGTCCCAAGAAGGGCTATTCAGAGACTATTCACAGCTCGGGTATCAGAAAACTACCTTGAAATCCACCTGTTTTGGGCGGGAAAAGGGACTTGCTGCATTCCTGCCCAAGGTACATATGGACCTTCTATTTCTGCCATCAGTGCTATACCAAGTAAGCAAATTTCTTTCTTCATTTTCATTTTAAAGTTTCTTCGCGATATGATATTAAGTTATGACTACTGAACTCTGAATCTGATACAGATTTCATACCTTCGGTGAGTAACATTCCTCCAACCGGTCCTAAGAAGAATAGAACAGGTCTAATTGCAGGAATTGTTGTTGGCGTCGGGCTTTTAAGCTTACTATCCGTAATTGCAGTTTTGTGGATTGTTCGAAGAAGGAACAGGCCAAGAGATGATGATGAAGGTAAAGCAAGCAATCTCGCTTTATATGTATGATAGCAGTCCAATTTCCAAACTCAGAACACATTTTCTGGATATAAATATGCTGTTGTTTGCCTGCATGCGATTCTAGTCCTTGTCAATGTTGGCATTTGGCCAAATGTCTTAAAATCAAGATTCTTCAAGACTCATCGAGTTTTCTTTAATCACAAAATGTTCTTAACCAAATTGCTTTCTGGTCCTTGAGGCTACATGAAGGTTACGATACCTTATAAGACAATTGAATACATTTCCAGCGATTTCTCAAGTTTTTAACTTGGCATAATAGTCCACAAAGTATTTGATTAGGCAAATGGGTTCACAATGTTAAACTGCATTTGCTGTTTTGCAGTGCTTCTAGGGATAGATGCGAAACCATACACTTTCAGTTATTCTGCACTGAAGACTGCTACAAAAGACTTTAGTCCTGCAAATAAACTTGGAGAGGGAGGATTTGGAGCAGTTTATAAGGTATGTCACCATTCAAATCAGCGAAACTCATTTCCTTAAAATTGATTATCTGGTTACACAATTATAGCCATAGCCATAGTTTAATTTTAGCATAAGTTGCAGCACGAGTATGAAAGGTAATATGTGGCAGATTTTTAAAATTATAATACTTCTGACCCATTTAATTGGAACCTTTCACTCCATAGGGAAAACTTAGCGATGAAAGGGAAATCGCGGTAAAACAATTGTCTGTAGCATCCCACCAAGGGAAGAGCCAATTTGTTGCAGAAATTATTGCTATATCTGCAGTGCAGCACCGTAACCTTGTTAAACTATATGGATGTTGCATTGAGGGATCAGAACGACTCCTTGTTTATGAGTATCTTGAGAACAAGAGTCTGGATCAAGCATTATTTGGTATGAGAATTACATTTATGCTGTATTATTGATTTTCTTGGGAATACTTTCGGTGTGGAAAACTTTGTTGAATTTTCTATATGATTTTCATGAATCAGGAGAAACGAGCTTGAACTTTAACTGGTCAACACGTTACGATATTTGCTTGGGAGTTGCAAGAGGTCTAGCTTATCTACATGAGGAGTCGAGGCTTCGAATCATACATAGAGATGTGAAGGCCAGTAATATTCTACTTGATTATGAGCTCAACCCAAAAATTTCAGATTTTGGTCTAGCCAAACTCTACGATGACAAGAAAACCCACATAAGCACCCGTGTTGCAGGAACAATGTAAGATTATGAAAAGTTCACCTCATTTTTCTACCTAGATTTGTTTTTTTTGGTATATATTAAGTTCCTTTGGACAAACATGTAATGATCTTTTGTCACCGCACAGTGGATATCTTGCACCAGAGTATGCCATGCGTGGACATCTTACAGAGAAGACCGATGTGTTTGCCTTTGGAGTTGTTGCACTAGAGATTGTTAGTGGGAGAAAAAACTCAGATTCAAGTTTCGATGAAGAGCAAATGTATCTTCTTGAATGGGTATGAATGATATTTCGGTACCCCATTTACTTTCATATCAATCATCCTCTTAAACTACATCGTCGTAATTCCTATATTTTCTTGCTTCTTAGGCTTGGCACCTACGTGAGAACAAACAGGAAGCTGAACTGGTGGACTCGAGATTACCAGAATTCAATGAGGAGGAGGTAAAACGAATGATAGGAGTAGCTCTTTTATGTACCCAGACATTGCCATCTCTGCGGCCACTAATGTCCCGTGTAGTCGCTATGCTCTGTGGAGATATGGAAGTGAGCCCTGTAATTACAAAGCCAGGATACTTTACTGGTTGGAAATATGATGACACTACCACTACCGGCAGCTTCACGAGCGGTACTGATAAGGCAACCATAGGAACTGAATATAATAGCAATTTCACCTCTTCTTCAACAACTGTGGTGGCTGATGCTCAACGTTCACCAGAAAATGTTACCAAACCCATTCTCCATGTCATTATTGGAGACGATAGGTGATGATGAAAAATGTTCTTTTGCTTCACTAGTCTTTCTGTTTTTTTTCTTTCATATCGAGAAAAATTGTGAGCTGAACTACTATATTCCTGGATTTCTGATTTGTATATAATTATAGTTATACTACAAGGGGAATAATTGTTTGTAACATGTAAATTTTACTCTTTATATATCGATTTTGAATTTTTTTTTGGCCAATTAATGTTGAATAAGAAGATGATTTTCTTAAGTTTTGGTGGTTGTTGATGTTAGTAACCACAGACCTCAAATGTTAAGTTTGTAGGAAAGTTTGTTTTTTTTTTTTTTTTTTACAACTACTACCGGGACCTTGCGAGGATTGGACACTACTAGCACAGTCCGGACAACTATTCCCACAAGAGGGGAGAAGACACCCACACATGAGGTGGGACAAGGAAATAATGGATGTATATATACACGGTGCCGGGTGTTGAACCGTGGTGATGGAGTCTCCCTTTGGAGAGTCGCACCACATTGGCAAGAGGCCATTCACAGGAAAGTTTCATACTGACTTAAACACATACTTAAACTTAGGATATAATCATTTTCTCTCCCTGTAATTTGCCTTATTAGACACTTTACCCCCTCTAGTTTCAGAAGTGACCGTTCTTTCCTTGTAAACCAAAATATTAGACATTTTCCCCCCTAATGTTACCTTTTCCGTTAAAAAAGTCAATCCTCCTGTTAAATGACTGGTATACCCATCAATACAATCTTAAAATGACTAATTAACCCTCAAGAAATTAATTAAATAAAACAATATTTAAAAAATATAAAACATAAAACAAAAAAATAAAAATAAATACAGAAGTTCAGTACTTCAATTTTCCAGGAAATAAAGTCAACAATCTAAACCCATATCAAAATTCAACACCAGAAATCAAACCCAAATCAACACCAGAAACCATACTCATCCATCTCCAAACCAGAACCCACAACTATCATGATTGTGGATCATGATTGATTTCAAACGACAATGTCTCATTCCTCACCCAAGCCGCGTTGGGCAACAATTTGATACCCTTTCTCCTTTCATACTCTTCGTGAAAGTCTCTATCAGCCTCAATCGCATACACTTAAAATGTTTTGTTCTGTTTCGGGTATTGCTTTTGAAACCAACTGCCTATACTAGACCCGTAGCTCCTCGCACCCACATCAACATACACATATCTTCTCTTGAAACTTATATCAGCTAAGATGTCATGTACTTAATATTCGCTATATTTCTTTTCAAAGTGATCCAGGGCTTCAATGGCTCCTCAGGAATCAACGGCTCGGCGTCCCGGACCAGTTCATGTTTATGCCCTGGGACCGTGCACTTTTTATCGAAAATGCCATCGGGTTCGTCCAACCCTCTGCCAAAAATGGTCTCAACTTCTTTTTTCAAAACATATTCTCTAATGTGAGGCATCGACGAATTGAAGCCATCGATGTCATGAAATTTCACTAATTTGCAAGAATCAAACAAATCAAGAAACGAATTGAAACTGTATGTATCTTTTGCCTTAGCATGGACCACCGCCAACCCTTCGGGTTTCAGCGTCCGTATAATCTCCGACGCAAAATCGGCCGGCCTGAGTGACCTGTCCAGCGCGCCGCCGCCGACGAAGACGAAGTCGAACGTATTGTCGCCGAACGGCATCATGTGCCCCTCTCCTTTGATCACCAACGGCTTGGATTGCTTCTTCGAGATCCCGATCGCGTCGTCAACTCCGATCTCCTTCAAAGCGAAGACGTCCTGGCCGTTTGGAGTCTCTACGCATGGAGACTTCGCGTGCGGAGAGAGGTAGCCATCGGAGATCAGATCCTGGAAGACCGACGAGTAGAAGCGGACGGCGCCGATCCACTCCTTGGTGATGTACGGATCTCTCGGGCTGTAGACCTCCGACGGAGTAGATCGGACGACGTTGTTAGCGGTCACCGCAGAAGATGGTGATGGGAAGAAGATGATGAAGAAGATAAAATTTGGGTTAATGAGTTTAGGTTAGGTTTTTTATTTTAATTATTATTAAATCTGATGTCTTTAATTTTTTTCATTTGTTAAATAATATATATAATAATTATTTCTTGCCTATTTTATTTTTGAAAACAAATATTAAATATTTTTATATTTAAGTTTTCACTAATTTACCTTTTTACCCTTACCTATTTTAAATATATAACAGAATAGTTAACTATTGAGGGCATTTTAGATATTTTGTTATAGGATAAAGACTTGGAGTGGGGCTTGCTGTTGTAATTTCAGTGGTGTTGAAGATGAGTTGGTGGACCGTATTGCTAAAAGGAAAGATGATGACAAAGGTTAGTCACGATTGGGTATTTTTTGTTGGAGCTTTTTTGGTTCTGGAGGGTGTTGTTGTTTGGTGCATGTTGTCTGGTGTGTTGGTGGTTGTTGCGGCAGGGTGGTTTCTAGGGGAGCTGCTGGTGGATGTTTTTGTAGTGTTGTTTTGGGTGCTTCTTGGTGTCTTTCGTGTTTTGGAGTCTAGAAGAGGAATTTAAGGTTCTTGGAGTCTAGAAGTGATGCAGCGCCGGTAGGTGATCAAGCCCTGTTGATTCTGGGAATGCCCAGGACTGTGAATACATTGTTAACTCGTTGATTCACATGAATACCAAGAGAGCAATCACAAACAATTTCATAACCGGAATTTTATTAATCAACTCAACTCTCTCATTGAATGGCTACAAAGCTCCAATATATAGGAGTAGGAAAATTACATAAAAGGAAACAAATAAAAATCATAATTTGAATCCTAAAAATATGCCTCCATCACCAAATCCCATAAATTAAGCAAATGCCTTCATCATCTCCATGATTAATCAAATTGCATAAATCAAGGTGTTATCAACACCATGATTTTTGCACATCGTTCATTCACCAATTAATCTCCATCATTCCCACTATGGTCGAAAGAATTCGTCCTCGAATTTGTATGATGAGAAACATAAAAATCATAAAAATAACACAAAACACTGAAATAACTAATGCAGTAGAAAAATAACACTAAAGAAAATTGAAATACAAAATGAGGATAATTATTTCGAATCCGTTGATTTTTGGAATGCCGGAAATTACAATCCGTTGATTCTTGGAATGCCGGAAAGTAGATCCGTTGATTCTTGAGAATACCGAAAGTGAAATAAGAACTAGATGCTGTTGATTCGTAACAAATACCAACAAATAGATAGATAAATCGATGCTTAATCGATTTGGCTCTGATACCAAAAATGATGCAGCGTGATGGGTGTGATCAAGCCCTGTTGATTCTGGCCATGGTCAAAAGAATCCGTCCTCAAATTTGTATGATGAGGAACATACGGATCATAAAGACAATACATAAAACTGAAATTACTAATGCAGCAGAAAAATAACACTAAAGAACATTGAAATACAAAACGGGGATAATTATTTCGATTTTGTTGATTCTTGGAATGCCTGAAATTACAATCCGTTGATTCTTGGAATGCCGGAAAGTAGATCCGTTGATTCTTGAGAATACCGAAAGCGAAATAAGAACTAGATGTTGTTGATTCACCATGAATACCAGCAAATAGTTAAATCGATGCTGAATCGATTTGGCTCTGATACCAAAATGATGCAACGCCGTTATGGGTGATCAAGCCCTGTTGATTCTGGGAATACCCAAGACTATGAACACATTGCTAACTCGTTGATTCACATGAATACCGAGAGAATAAACACAAAAAATTTCATAACCAAAATTTTATTAATCAACTCTACTCTCTCTCAAGTGGTTACAAAACTCCATTATATAGGAGTAGAAAAAACAAATAAAAGGAAACAAATAAAATCATAATTTGAATTCTAAAAATATGCCTCCATCATCAAATCCCATAAATCAAGCAATTATCTTCATATTAGGTGATTGATGAAATTGCATAAATCAAATTGTAGTCAACACCATGATTTATGCAAATATCTTATAACTTGATCTTCATCATTAATGATGGAGATCAATTGGTGAATTAAAGATTTGCAAAAATCATGGTGTTGACTACAACTTGATTTATGCAATTTTATCAATCACCTATGATGAAGACAATTGCTTGATTTGTGGGATTTGATGATGGAGGCATATTGTTTGGTGATTGGAATTATGATTTTTATTTGTTTCCTTTTATGTAATTTTCCTACTCCTATATATTGGAGCTTTGTAACCATTTGATGGGGTAGAGTTGAGTTGATTAATAAAATTTCAATTATGAAACTTTTTGTGTTTGCTCTCTCGGTATTCATGTGAATCAATGAGTTAGCAATGTGTTCATAGTCCTGGGTATTCCCAGAATCAACAGGGTTTGATCACACCTACCGGCGCTGCATTATTTTGGTATCAGAGCCAAATCGATTCAGCATCGATTTAACTATTTGCTGGTATTCATGGTGAATCAACAGCATCTAGTTCTTATTTCGCTTTCGGTATTCTCAATAATCAACGGATCTACTTTCCGGCATTCCAAGAATCAACGGATTGTAATTTCCGGCATTCCAAGAATCAACGAAATCGAAATAATCATCCCCGTTTTGTATTTCAATGTTCTTTAGTGTTAATTTTCCGTTGCATTAGTAATTTCAGATTTATGTATTGTTTTTATGATCCGTATGTTCCTCATCATCAAATTCAAGGACGAATTCTTTTGACCATGGCGGGAATGATAAAGATCAAGTTATACGATATTTGCATAAATCATGGTGTTGATTAATCGTTTTGTATTTCAATTTTCTTTAGTGTTATTTTTCTACTGCATTAGTTATTTTAGTGTTATTTGTTGTTTTTCTGATTTATATGTTTCTCATCATACAAATTCGAGGACGAATTCTTTCGACCATGGCGGGAATGATGGAGATCAATGGGTGAATTAAAGATTTGCAAAAATCATGGTGTTGACTACAACTTGATTTATGAAATTTTATCAATCACCTATGATGAAGAATTGAAGACAATTGCTTGATTTGTGGGATTTGATGATGGAGGCATATTGTTTGGTGATTGGAATTATGATTTTTATTTGTTTCCTTTTATGTAATTTTCCTACTCCGTAAGTGGGTAAAAATCCGTAAGTAGGAAGATCATTTCAAGGTTAGGACAAAATGTGAACCTAAACTTTCCACGATTGCGATAGTTTTGATTATTCCTTACATGATCAAAATGATTACGTAAGATTTTGACATTTCTATGTTTGAACATTGTTGAAAGAGACATTACTCATCTGAAAAAAGTTTAATAATTTCTTTCCATGTGTTGAAATGTCTTTCTCTTAGGTTCCAAGTATAAAAATATATATATTATTGACTTATTGTTTGATCAATTGACAATACAGAATTTAATGATGATCAAGATGGGATCATCATCACCACCGCTACAAGTTTTGGTCATGATCTCTGCTTTTTTATACTGGGTTTGGATATTTGGTTTCGTTCATGTAGCTCAAGCTCAGAATAATAATCAATCTCAAGCTACTACTGATCCTAATGAAGGTATGTACGTATGTATGCATGCATGTTAGAGCTTCAGATTTGTATATATGTTTATTAGAGCTAGTTTTTACTCGAAAATGAATCCGAATCCATTCTTCCAACTATATAAGTATTTCTTTATAAATTGAATCTTCTGAATTTAAGTTTTTGTGTCGATCGATAAACGTAGTGATAGTAATTTTTTCTATGTGAGAATTATACTTGAATGAAATTTGTTTTTCCAATTATTAGATGGTCCTTTTCTTTCTCAATAGTTTCTATAATATATATATATATATATATATATACATGATTCTAATTGGGAAATTTTATCAAAATCACCTATCCATTATATGATTTTTTTTTTTTTTATTGTTTAGTTCAAGAGTTTAGAGAATTTAATTTTTATTGTTTCATTTATATCAAAATAGTTTATATTGTTTTAATCTGTATTAAACTAGTCCCTGTAGTCTATTAATTCTAGTATTACCGCTAACTTTTGTTCATAAAAACTATTATACCCTTGTATAATACTTAAAAACTAAAGATTATCTTTTAAATATTATAAAAGAGACCTTGAAAAATGAAATATATATATATATATATATATATATATATATATATATATATATATATATATATTATAGTTACAAACCTTCCTTAAATTATAAAAACATTCCAGTAATCGCAAAAAAAAAAAAAAAAAAAAAAAAAAAAAAAAAATCCCTGAAAAGTATTTGAATCTTAAGAGTAGGAAAATACCCTTATTCACTTACACAAAAAAAATTATTAAAAATGTTGAGGATGACTATTTTGATATAACATTTTTTAATAATAATAATTATAAAAAAAAAAAAAGATTGAATTTTTGACTGCAAAATAAGTAATAAGGACTAAATTAATAATTATTTCAACATTAATACTTAATGTGAAAATTTCTTTTTTTAATTTTATCAACCTTTCAAACAAATAAAATTACTTCCATTTAAATGTAATATTTTCCAACCTCCCCTGTTTTTCTCTTCTGTTCTCTCATAAGAAATCTTCAAATTACTGTTTTTTTCAAAGCATTATAAATGTCAAATTAAGTGGGTTAGTTTAACAAAGGGTGATGACAAGTTTGACAAAGTTGTTAGCTTTTTTGCTCAAGAGTTTGAAAAAAATGACTGCAACTTGAAAATATATCCGGTGGTGACAGTGAGAGCATTGAATTCAATATTTCAACAATGGGGGATATCAGCTGATCAGGATCAATGGAATATCAGTGGAGAGCCTTGCAGTGGAGCAGCCATTGATTCCACAAGCTTTGATAACAATGTTTACAACCCTTTTATCAAATGTGTCTGTTCTTACAACAACAACACTCTTTGCCACATTACCCAATTGTAAGTTTTCAAAAACTTTTTAGCTAGTTTCTTACTAATTCTGCAATTGTTGGTTACATGTTGCTTAGAGTGTGATGATGGGAAAATGTTAATCTGCGTCGATATTGTTCGAGAGCTTTATATCATTGATTGGTTGGGCCCTTGATAATTTAAGCTTTTGAGTCTAGCGGAAACTAGCATAGTATCAGAGCTTGATTTGACTCGGAGTATGCATTTGTTTATTTATTTATTCTGCAATCTGCAAATACATGGTTTAAGAAGCTTTTGGTCTAGCTAAGAGGACCTTTGAATAGTTAACCATTTCATTGTCACTGGACACCCTTGAAAGTGTTCGATAATATGTCTGAATGAGCATTATCAAAGCATAAAAGTGTTACATTCATGCTATGATTTTTCGTGTTACATTCATGCTATATTGCAACCTTCTGCTTTTCTTCATAGTCTCAGCTTACAACTTTGTTAAATTTCCAAAAGTTAGCTTCATAGTGAAGATTAACAAGTTTCAGTATACTATGAGTATGATCTTCTTGTACAAATACTTGGTTTTCAAATTTATGTTACTTGTACAAATACCTGTGCAGCACTTGATATACAAGTGTGGGCACATCCAATGATCCCAACCAAAAGTTACTTTGCTGTTTCCAGTGTAGAAATCGTAACTAACAAGTGAAATGGATTCACTTAAGAGCTCTAATGATTTCAAATTCAGTTTCCCTCACAGTGTCTGGCTTGCATACTCCTACCAGCCATTATACTTAACTACTTCACCACCATTTGTCTTCTTGCTATTACATTTGTGATTTCCAGCTGGAACATCTCTTTT
Organism: Acer yangbiense; assembly: GCA_008009225.1. Lineage (NCBI taxonomy): Eukaryota > Viridiplantae > Streptophyta > Magnoliopsida > Sapindales > Sapindaceae > Acer > Acer yangbiense. The sequence continues at coordinate 68,019,189 of CM017762.1, forward strand.
GGGAAGCCTTAATGTGAGGCAGTCTCAACATCAAAGTAGTGTAGAATCTAGAATGTATAGATCTTTCGTTTCATGCTTGCTAACTTTTAGATTTTCTTGACAGGAAAGTTTATGCACTGGACGTTGTTGGTATGATCCCAGATGAGCTATGGACTTTGACTTTCCTCTTCGATCTGTATGGTTTCATGTTGTATATATGTTTACTTGAGTTCTACATTGTATTGATAATTTCATTTATAAGTAAGCTATGTTAGAGTTCTACCACAGTAGGCTGGCAATTTTCCACTGATTGATCTGCGATGTATGTTCTTGATTAATCTGAAGTTTTCTTCTTCAAACAGGAACTTGGGTCAAAATTACTTGACAGGTCCCCTGTCTGCATCGATCCGGAATCTAACTGCCATGCAATTTCTGTAGGCTGATGAAATTTTTTGTTGTAAATTTATAGGGCATGACAAATATACTATATTCTGATGTTTACTTTCACATTCTGATCAGGAGCTTTGGCATAAATGCATTATCAGGAGAGCTTCCAAAAGAACTTGGAATGCTAACTGAATTATTATCACTGTATGTTTACATCTACATCATTCTTTACTTTCCATAGATGGTGACTGCCTCCTCTGTCCGTGACTTCCATTTGTGTTCTTTTGGTTTGATTGCGCTGCAATCTTTAGGTTATAATATTTCTAGATGGCTGTTTCCACAAAAATTGCAATACAATGATCCAATCATATGAATAAGTTATGAAGCATATGAATCTCCACAGACAATGGTTGGGAAATATTAAATCTGAGACTTCATTGTCCATTTATTTCTCTTAATTAAATCGTTATTGCTTACACTTAATCTATTTAATTGTTCCAATCATTTGACGAAAAGGGCTGGATGTTGAAGGTCACAAATTGAAGTTGAGGTGTTAAGTTGATTGAATTATATATATACTTTGTTGTGTAAGCACATTGCTAGAATATAAAGAAGTTATAAAACTATGGTGATATTATTCATTTATTTCATTACCTTTTTTTATTTTTTGTAGTTCTGTTGCATCAAACAATTTCTCAGGTTCTTTGCCATCGGAACTTGGTAATTTGATGAAATTACAACAACTGTAAGTTCTTTAGACACTTTTTACATTTGTAAAAGAGCAATGCTACATTGTTTTAAAACTTAGCCTAAAATGTAGCTCAAATGACATGACAAGCGATTTGTAATTGTCATGTGGATTATGGGATAATGTGATAGTTACACACCACTTGCCGTATTGTTTGGGCAAAGTTTTTGACAAAATGTTATGGGTAAAATATAGTATAATGTAATCTTTTTTAATTGCGTTTAGCGGGTGTCAAATTATATGAGTTTAGATGAATTTTCTGTCAACCATCTTAATAAAGATTAAGGTCGTATAATGAAAACTTCTAGAACTGTATGAAACTTTTAACGGTGTATAAAAAGTTTGTAATCACAGGAACATGCAAACAAGGATGAAATTATAGGAATTGAGGTACATGAATGTAAGCTGTAGTAAGTAGTAACCACAGTGCATTCTACAACATCGTTTAATCGCTCATAACATGGAGCCGGTAAATACATTTTGGGGCATATCCTATGGTACCATCATATATTAAAATTAGCAGCTACTACACATGATATTCAATTATTATTTATCTCTTCTCTTGTTCTATTGTGTTGAATAAAAAGTACTTAAACAGTGATGGATTTTCATGAAAACTCTTCACCTCAACAGTTATATTAGTAGTTCTGGAGTTACCGGTGAGATTCCTTCTAGTTTTGCCAATCTACGGAACCTGCTTACAGTGTAAGCACTTTCTTACTATGTTGATCTCTAATTGAGATTTTGAACTAGCTAGTAGTAAATATGTCATTATGCTGACTGGAAAATGACATGAATCAAATACTTGTATTGTTCTCAGGCGGGCTTCTGACGTAGAACTCATAGGAAGGATTCCTGACTTCATAGGAAATTGGTCGAAGCTTGATTCATTGTGAGAAATTAATGCTTTTTTCTTTTTCTTTTTTTCCAAATCACCTTTAACTTGTTAGCTCTTTTGTCACAATGTAAAATTAAGTTAATGCAATGCTGCACATCTTATAAATTTCTATTCCTATATGTTATTGAAGGAGGTTTCAAGGAAACTCGTTTGAAGGTCCAATACCATCATCCTTCTCCAACCTGACAACACTAACTGAGTTGTGAGTATCCATAACTTCTCTTTGCTTTTGTTATTTTACAATACTCTATGCTAATCGTCTAACAGAAATTTAAATGTAGGAGAATAAGTGACTTATCAAATGGGAGCTCGTCATTGGAATTTATAAGGGAAATGAAGTCTTTAAGTGTCTTGTAAGGAACACTGTTTCTAGCTCTGATTCGATATGTTATAACCCCTCACACATACTTTTTGTTTATCTTTTTCTTTATTCATTCATTGATCTAAAATAATGGTTACATATTCTTCAGGGAACTAAGGAATAACAACATTTCTGATTCAATTCCATCCAATATTGGAGAATACCAGAGGTTGCAGCATCTGTAAGTTATTCATTTTGATGGTGGATCCTTCAAATACATTTTTGGTCAGCATGCTTTTGGTTGAATTTGGGCTTGCTTATGAGCAGTCAGACCCAACAGCGGTTTATTGATTGTCGGTAGATAATCCTAGCTGATGCCTGAAGGCAAACCGTTTTACAGGGTTGCCCCTCATATAAGCTTTAATGGTATTATTATTAGTATCACCTAATATTATCATTCTTCTTAATTCCTTATCTTTTGCTGTGATTGATTCTATCAGATTGGTTGGTGTAGTGTGTAACTAGAAGTCATTGTGATGTACCAGTGTTATGCATCATTGATTATATCTTATTTCATGTAACCAGAACTGAGATCATTTGGTTGTTCTGAGTGGGGATGTGGATGTGCTTATATAGTGCTAGTGCTATCTCCAATTTAACAAAAATCCCCCCTATCTCTGTCACTAGTTGTGTGTACAATTGAGTTTTGTAATATTTTCCTACAGGGATTTGAGTTTCAACAATATAGGTGGAGATATTCTTGACTCGCTTTTCAATTTGAGTTCGCTGTCTCACCTGTAATACACCATCTCTGCCTTACAATCTTTTGCTTCCAAACATGTACTCCTTACTTTTTTTGAAACATGTAATGTTGCTTTCATTGTTAGGTTTCTTGGAAATAATAAGTTAAATGGTACCCTGCCCACACAAAAGAGTACGTCTCTTCTCAACATGTAAGTACTTCTGACATATGAATTCAAAATCATTTTAATGCACCAAATGTGGAGTTTATAATCTCTAATGTCAGTTATATGTTGTGCAACAGTGGCTGCTGAAACACCCAGTGAGCTAGTTGCCAAACTTGCATTAGGATTAATCTGCAGTTTCATGTGTGAAAATAAACTCACTTGTTTGTGGCTCCCCAATGTGAAAATGAGGATTTTTTTTTTTTTGACTGGGGAACACAACATTTTTTAACCTGATATCGGCTCTTTTGATCAGATTGAAAGTTCTTTTTCCTTGCTATAAATTAACATGTCTACTGAAGCCTGTAACTTAATACATGTGTGAGGCTCTTTAGAATACATGATGAAGTTGAGGTTATGGATAGCATCAAAAGCTTGTAGTAAAAGATCAGCATGACTAGAATAATACCTGAATTGTTACTGATCAGTAGCTTGTGTGAAAATCTACTCTACATGCTTGCAGAGATGTGTCGTACAATAACTTAATTGGCAGCTTACCTTCTTGGATCAACGAACGAAATTTACAACTGTAAGTCTTTAAATTGCATTAAATGTATTGTTTTGTAATCATTTTTTATTATTTTCAATTTGATTTATTTTCTTAGTACTTTCATTTCTAATAAAGATTGCATTCGTTTTGCCAAGATGAAACTAACATTCAGATTTTGTGGGTTGCAATATGCAGGAACTTAGTTGCCAACAACTTAACTATAAACACTTTCAACAGCAGGTTATTTTCTGGTTTCTATGTTTTGTTTTCTGAAAATGATTAGTTTCTTGCATTCATTTATTAGACATGATACTGTAATCTGAATATTGACATATACTTAAGTTGTTGATCATAAAAGGTGCAAGGCTGATATCAAGACTCTTAGCATGCTAATCAGTCCTCTCAAATATTTTGGAAGGACTTTTATTTGTGAAAAAGTTACCAAATTACTTCCGGTACTCCTGAAACACATGACACTTTTTATTAGAAGTTTATGTATCAATGCAACCTCAATTTTGGAAGTTTATGTATCAACTGAAATGGCCAGATATTGGTTTCTGACATAATATCCAAGCTTTCCATCTAATTGCATTCCTCTTCTTACCTCAGTGCCTTGCCATTTGGGCTGAACTGTCTCCAACGGAACTTTCCTTGCAATCGAGGTGCTGGAATCTGTAAGTACAACTTTCCCTTTCTTGTGATTTGAGGAAATCCAACTGTTTATGAGGAGAAAAGAAGGCTGCACTTTGACACTTGAGTACGCACCGCATGGCTACCTAATAGCCTATATATGCTCTTACTACATAATAGCCTTCTTGTTTTTGTTATAGAACCCTTTCTTAACTCATGGTTTGTGTGATCTTCTAGATGGGAGAGTAATTATTTTGAAAGAGAGAACATGTGCACCAAAAGAATTTTAATGTGAGCACTTATTTATTAATCAGTTTGAGATAAATTGAATTCCATGTCTTGAGATATAACTGTTAAGTTGATGAGGTTTTATTTGCATACATAGCTGAAAGGAATGCATTTTATCAAGTGACTTATTATAATCCAGGCATCAAATGCAACTTGGTGCACAACAGGATATTGGGACTTACTTTGATAAGTGGCTCACTTATATTGATGTGCAGATTATAACTTTTCGATTAAGTGTGGTGGTCCACAGATTACGTCTTCTAATGGTATAGTATATGAGAGGGACAACACAACTCTTGGTCCATCATCATATTTTGTGGCTAACACAAGCAGATGGGGTGTTAGTAATGTTGGATATTTTACTGGGAGCAATAATCCCCAGTACACAAGTTTTTCTCAATCTCAATTCACAAATACTCTAGACTCAGAGCTTTTTCAGACGGCAAGAATCTCAGCTTCATCACTAAGATACTATGGTTTAGGCCTTGAAAATGGCAACTACAATGTGACCCTCCAGTTTGCAGAAATTGATATTTTAGATACTACTAGCTGGAAAAGCATTGGGAGGCGTAAATTTGATATCTATATTCAGGTATGATGAATTATATATACTTTGAAATTGTTCTAGTTACTCTTTTGTTTCCTTCTGTTCTTATTCTCTTAATTAACTACTTTTAATTCCTTGAATTAAGGTCATTTACATACTAAACCACCAATGCAATAAAAAGGGTCAGTGAACATTTAAGTCAAGTGCTCATTAATATAAACCACCAATGCAATCTTGTATTCTGCTTCCTAAATCCTAATTATATGTTACTCCTTTTAATTGTTATTGGTTTTTTTGTTGATTTTTTGTTATAGGGAAATCGTGTTTTAAAGGATTTTGACATAAAAAAGGAAGCAGGTGGAATCTCAAAAAGAGCTGTTCAGAAACAATTCAGGGCTCAGGTATCAGAAAACTACCTTGAAATCCACCTGTTTTGGGCTGGAAAAGGGACTTGCTGCATTCCTAAACAAGGTACATATGGACCTTCTATTTCCGCCATCAGTGCTACACCAGGTAAGCAAATATCTTTCTTTCTTCTTTTGCTTCTTAAAGTTTCCTCTCAATATCATATTAAGTATAAGTCTACTGAACTCTGATACAGATTTCATTCCTACTGTAAGTAACAAACCTTCAACCAGTAGGAGTAAGACGAATAGGACCGGTCTAATTGTGGGGATAGTTGTTGGTGTTGGGCTTGTAAGCTTTCTATTGGCCGCAATTCTCTGGATTATTCGAAGAAGGAAGAGGCCTAGCAAAGATGATGATGATGAAGGTAAAGCAAGAATCCTTGCTCTAAATCTATGCTATCAATCCAATTTCGAAACTCTTAACAATTTTTTTATTTTTTTTTCTAGATATAAATATGTTGTTTGCTTAAATTTTGTCACGTATGATGTTCAAACTCAAGATTCATAACTGCAAGACTTAAGTCGAGTTTTCCCGAATCACAAAATGTTCTTAATCCAATTGCTTTCTTGTCCTTCACATTAACTTGACATAATATTCCGCAAAGTATTTGTTAGCTAGCCAAATGGATTCACAATGGTAAACTCTGCATTTGCTATTGAATTTGCAGTGCTTCAAGGGATAGATGCTAAACCATACACTTTCAGTTATGTTGTGCTGAAGACAGCTACAGAAGACTTCAGTCCTGAAAATAAACTTGGAGAGGGAGGATTTGGACCGGTTTATAAGGTACGTCACTGTTCAAATCAGCTAAATTTGTTGACTGCATATGGTTGTTACACAATTATAACCATAGCCATATTTAACCGTAACATGATTGTGAAAGGCTGGTGAATATAAGGGAGATATTCAAAATTATAATTTTACTGACATTCATTTGGAACCATACACTCCATAGGGAACACTTGATGATGGAAGGGCAATCGCGGTAAAAAAATTGTCTGTAGCATCCCAACAAGGGAAGAGCCAATTTGTTGCAGAAATTGTTGCTATATCTGCAGTGCAGCACCGTAACCTTGTCAAACTGTATGGATGTTGCATCGAGGGATCAGAACGACTCCTTGTTTATGAGTATCTTCAGAACAAAAGTCTAGATCAAGCAATATTTGGTATGAAAATAGAGCTTGTATGCTGTATTATTGATTTTCTTGGGAATAGAAAGAGGTTTACATTTTCAGTGTGGAAAGCTTTGTTGAATTTTCTATTATGACTTTCATGAATTAGGAGAAACAAGTTTAAATTTCAATTGGTCAACGCGTTATGATATTTGCTTGGGAGTGGCAAGAGGTCTAACTTATCTTCATGAGGATTCGAGGCTTCGAATCATACACAGAGATGTGAAGGCCAGTAATATTCTACTTGATTCTGAGCTCAACCCAAAAATTTCAGATTTTGGTTTGGCCAAACTTTACGATGACAAGAAAACCCACATAAGCACCCATGTTGCAGGGACATTGTAAGATTGTGAAAAGTTCACCTCGTTTTTCTACCTAGATTTGTTTATTTTGGACATACATGTAATAATGATCTCTTGTCACCGCACAGTGGATATCTTGCACCGGAGTATGCCATGCGCGGACATCTTACAGAGAAGACTGATGTGTTTGCCTTCGGAGTTGTTGCACTAGAGGTTGTTAGTGGAAGACCAAACTCAGATTCAAGCCTGGAAGAAGAGCAAGTATATCTTCTTGAATGGGTATGAATGATAATTCGGTACCCCATTTACATATCAATCATGCTCTTAAACTACATTGATTTCCGATTTATATATCTATCACTCATATCGTAATTCCTACATTTTCTTACTTCTTAGGCTTGGAATCTACACGAGAACAACCGTCAAGTTGAACTAGTAGACTCGAGATTACCAGAATTCAACGAGGAGGAGGTAAAACGAATGATAGGAGTAGCTCTTTTATGTACTCAGACATTGCCATCTCTGCGGCCACCAATGTCCCGTGTAGTAGCTATGCTCTGTGGAGATATTGAAGTGAGCACTGTAACTACAAAGCCAGGATACTTGACTGATTGGAAATATGATGACACTACCGCTACTGGTAGCTTCATGAGCAGTACTGATAAGGCAACTATGGGAACTGATACTAGCAATTACACTTCTTCAACAACTACAAGTATGGTGGTGGTGGCGGCTGAAACTCAGCATTCAGCAGAAACCGATACTGAACCCATCCTTTATGACAATTTGTAGGTGATGAGAAATATTTTGTTTGGTGGTCTTTTTTATTTTCACTTTTAGAAAAATTGTGAGTTCAACTTTTATAACATTTAGATTTCCAAAGTTTGTTTTTTGTTGTCTTGGGATGCAAGCAAGAGACCAACTGTTTCTGAGGCCTTGAAATTAAACATCCATTTTTCAGAGCATTTGTTCATAGTCATCGACTCATCGTGAAATATGTACCTCTCTTCTTCATTTTATGTGACAATATTTTCATAAATACTTTATGTTTAAACCATGAAAATATTGTCACATTGTGTTATTTATATATTAATTAATTAGTAACACATTTTATTAATTGTTAATTAATGGGTTGATTTTAATTCTATCATATTTTTTTTTGTTAACAGCTACATCATCAACTTCAACCTGCCATAAAACAAAATGACGAAGAAAGCGACTGATCTTAGATATATTTATATCAATATTAGTTATTAGTTATTACTTTATTAGTAGGGTTTAATCTGTAGATATTTAATTAAGTACTAGTTCAATATTAATTAAATAAACTATTGTTATTCTTATTCAAGTACATACTTATCTTAATTTGTTGTCTTTAGAGTTTAGAGTAATTAAGAAACTTGAAAAATAATATCAAAACTACAAGTATAGTAATATTAAGTTACTGAAATTAATTTGTTACTACATAAGTAAACATATATAAGGGAATAATATTTGATAAGTAATTAAGTTTCATTTTCTGATTTCTTTTCCGATGAAACTTGAACTTGAATGCATTTTATTCTGATTAGTTGGCGTCGTTAGTGTTGAATCCAAGATAGTGCAATTTGCTACCATATATAATTCAAGCATGTAAATGCTGCTATATATTCACTCTCAGATTTCTTGGGAGAATAAAAAGTTATATAGAAGTCTCCCTCAACAAAAGAGTACACAGTCTTTTCTCAACAATCCATTTTAATGTTCATGAATCTGACTATGGTTTTGAGTGTATTAACTCAAGCAAATCATTTAAATAACCATAAACAGCCAAGATGTGTTTATGTTTTGACACTTTATTTTCTTGCAACATCATATTACTTTATGTCTACAGATTCCATAACAATCCTCCAATCTCAAGATGAGAGAATTGCTCAAAACAGTTACAATTCAATGTCAATTTCTATTACAAGTAGGGGAGCTATAATATTTTTCAAATTATAAAACTCCACAAAATGCTACATATTATGAATAGACGTATACACCGGTATATCTGACAGCAGCATCATTTATGTAACATGTCTTATGGTAAGAATCCATCGACCTTGAAGTATTGGTGCTCTAGAGCATCTCTGGCATTGATTCTTCTTCTGGGTTCTGTGCAGAGCATTTCCTGTAATTCAATCAATCAAGACACAACCTCAGCAATTATTGAAATGGTGAAAAAACAGACCATATATATAGTATTCGGTGTCTAAACTTACACTGAGAAGGTGGACACCAATTAGCATTTCTAAAAATACAGCCGAGCGACCATACGTCACCAGAAGAAAGATAATCAGTGGATCCAAGTAGCATTTCAGGTGATCTGTAATATGGCGTGTCCACCTAAAGAAATCAAATAATGGAAACTTTAAAATAGTACCAATAAACAACTGAAACCAGTACGTTTATTAATTATATACCTCAGATTTGTATGTGTTAACAGGAACACCTTATTAATGTACTATTAATTTCCTTCAATATCTCAAATATAAGTATTTAGCAACAGCAATATCATAATCAATTTATCCTAACAATATACTCATATATTAATGTGGATCACCATGTGATTTATTCAAATAAAAACTAGTCATACAATAAATGTGGATCACTATGATCATTGTATGATCTAACTTCCCAATATAAGAATAAAACATTAATAATGATAATGAAAATAATAATTTAAGAATAATAATATATGGATAATATAAGGTTGGTCCGGTGGTAAAGCCCCTCAAACCCACACCATGAGATTGTGGGTTCGAGTCTCTCCACCCTCCCGGCCTCCCCCATAAAACCCAAAATTATTGTAATATTTTAACAACAAAATTAAGAATAATAATGATAATAATAATTTAAGAGTAAAGAGACGAGACATGATACATCCACAATCAATGATCCACATCATTTGGCAGAGCCAGCCCTGGGCTAGGGCTTCAGGGGCGCCCGCCCAGGGCCCAGCATTTCTAGGGCCTTTTTAGACATGAAATGAGTTTTAATATATATGGGTTTAATTCTGAAATAAAAATATATAGCCCAATAAAAATAATTTACTTAATAAAAAAAAGGGCCTTGTTTTTACAAAGCCTAGACATTATAAATAAATAAAAATAGAAAGGCCCATTTTAAAAAACCAAATTCGTTTCATTGATTGATTTTTTTATTCAAGGCCCCATTTCAATGATGACCTATTTTAAAAGGGGAAATTACATTGACACCCATAAGGTTTGGGTAAAAGACCTATAGATGGAAAAGTTCTCTTATTCTACACAATAACCCCGCTTCATGTAACAATAGTTAACAATTATGTTAACTTGACATAATTTGACCTTCGAAAGGTCCAAAATACCCTTGTAATCTAATAAAAAAATAAAAGTAAAAACAATGATCAGACAAAATAAACAAATAACAGAACAAAATTGAATAAAAAAATTATTAAAAAGAGAATGAAAACTAAATTGGAAAAAAAAAAGTAAAAAATTGTTGAAAATATAAAGAAAGTAGAAACCACATAAAATACGCTTATATAATTTTATTTTAAAATTAATTAAAAAACAAATAGAATATTAACAACAACAACAACAACAACAAAAATGGAAGTGGAGGCCTTCATGAACCATGAACACAAGGATGCCACCGTCGCAGGTGGCCTCCATGTGGTCAATGACCCAAGATTAGCGGCAAATCCTCCACCAATGGTCCAATACTTAAATTTTCATACAATTCCACCTTAACCACACAAATTCCATAATCCTGCTTAATTCAACCAAAAATCCAAACTCATTTCAAATGCAAAACCTCCACGCCATATCAAAACCCACAAATCCATCCACAACATCACATACCCGATATAACACCATGCTAGAGAAGACGATCGGTTTAGGACGCCGGAATCCTCCGCTAATTTGGTCGCAAGAGGTGATGGCCCTTATAGAGGTTGGGGAGGGAGGCGGCTGCCATAACTGGACCTCTGTTTCTCTCTGTTGTTTTCTTTTTCACAATCACAAACCTAGGTGTTGAAAAGACAAAATTACGACTTAAAAAATATAAAGACAAAATTAACCCTTTACGACTCATGGAGATCTATTAATTATATGTTAGTGTAGAATAAACAAATAATTCAATCTAGGTATCTTAACCCTAAAACTTAAGGATGTCAGTGTTATTTCCCCATTTTAAAATAATACCCACAGCCCACCATCGGCACTCTAGCACTAGAGGTACCCCAGAGGTATAGGGATATTATTCAGGTCGAGTATAGGGATGGCAACGGATTGGATCGGATCGGACCAAAGGTACCCCATACCCGAAACCCAATTTGTACAAGTTGCCTCAAACCCCGACCATGCCCCAAACGGGTTTTCATTTTTCGCCCCAAACTCGACCCGAAATGACCTGTTTCATTTTTTTTCTAAAAACAAAATCTTAAACCACTAATTATTCAAATTATTTTACCATACAATTGAATTTTAGGACATTGATTTAAAATTTAACATTCAATTAAATTTTAATAAATTTAAAAAGGTGTAATTTCACTAAAGTCCCTACTTTTTGGTAAAATGTCACATATTTAAACACCTTTGTTATATTAGCAACTTAAGTCCCTTATTTAAAAAAAATATATCACTCTAGTCCATTTGACCAAAATACTAATGGTCAACTTTAACTATATATATATATATAAGTACAATTTTATCCTTGTCAAAATGATTTATTAAGTTTCAAAAATAAACAATATTAAAATGGTTTAGAAAAATAAATAAACAACAAAAATTTATTTTCTAAAAACAAAAAATAATTAATTAAAAAAAAGAAAAAAAAAACTAATAGATTATGGAAAATACAAAGTTAAAATAAATAATAAATAATAGAAAGAAAGTTTTTTTAAGTAAATGGATCTCCACCGTTGGATTTGGATCGATCCAATGGAGGAGATCCATTTTATTTTTATTTTTAAAAAAAAAAAGCTTTCTTTTTTATTTTTTGAAATACTTTTTTTTTTTTTTTAATTTATGAAAATACTTTCAATTTATTATTTATTTTAACTTTTTTTTTCTTTTTTTAGAAAATAATTTTTTGTTGTTTATTTATTTTTAAAAACCATTTTAATACTATTTATTTTTGAAACTCAATAAATCATTTTGGCAAGGGTAAAATTGTACTTTTATATATATAGTTAGAGTTGACCATTAATATTTTGGTCAAATAGACTAAAGTGACGTGTTTTGGAAAAAAAACAAGGGACTTAAGTTACTAATATAACAAAGACGTTTAAATAGGTGATATTTCACCAAAAAGTATAGACTTTAGTGAAATTATCCCATTAAAAAATTATACAATTTTTATCTTTTTTTGATTGGAAATTTAAATATACACTTAAATACAAACATACACTATAGAAAAACATTTTAACATACATTTAAAATTTATACAAAAACTTAAATTTAATAGTATACAACATCTAAGTTAAATAGTAATAATAATAATAATAATAATAACTTCAAACATAAATCTAATTAGGTGAAGAGACAAAAAGATTAGAGATTTGTTTTTCACTTTATATTTTTATATTTTAAAAAATAATTATATAAATACTTGGTCAAATGAGACGGATCGGGGTATAAGAATTTGACCCATACCCGACCCAATAAAAAACAGAGTCAAAAAAGTTTGACCCAAACCGGACCGAGCCCCTTTTTAAGTACTCCAAACCAGCCCCAAACAGATCGGAGCCCCGTTGGTCAGAGGCAAGTCGAGGATTTTGCCATCACTAGTCGAGTAGATAAGAGTTTTAGTTAATGTAGAGTTCTAAATTAATTCCGTGTTTAATTAATAGAGATAATTTTGCATGACTAAATTAATTGTCATACAAAATGGTTTTTTTGATTGTAATTAAAAATATATATATCAATATACAACCCGATCTTTTGATTTCAAGAAATAAAGTATGCATGATGATTACATGTTGAAACTTGAAAATACTATGTGCATTATAATTATAAGTTCATTAATTCTAATAATTATAAATGAATTAAGCATATAAATTATGTAAATTTGGATTTAATTTAGAGTTGTTCTATTGGCACACCCCCTACTGGTCTATTTATACCCCACTTTTTTAAATATTTACATTTTTTATTTTTCCTTTATCAAAATTACTAAAAAAGACATACAATTTAAGAAAAAATATATTTTATAAAGTGGAATGCTTATTGAAAGCTTGTTTCTGTCACGGATAATGGAATCTCTCCTTCAGCATCTTGACAGCAACAACTTCACCGGAATGCTTATTGAAAAGCTTTCCAGACTCGACCGAACGCACCGGCACCAACTTGATCAAGCAACTGATACTTCTCCATGTGATATCAATCTTGATCTTGATATTGATCAATCTTTGATATGAAATTAAAAAGATAAATATTAAGAGAATATTTATAAGCAAATTCGTAAGAGACTTGGAGAAGAATTAATTTCATATTCTAATAATCCTAAACTGAGACGGTTAATAGATATGGAAACTTCATCTGAATAGATGTAATAATTATTTAAAAATCAACAAATATTTTAATTTGGAACTCTACGTTTACTAAAACTCTTATCTACGTAGGAAATAAATTTCCCTATAAGGACTCTTTTGGAAACTTTGTTTTGATCATATATATATATATATATATATATCATTTACTGCAACTCTAATTTCTCTCTTGGTTATTCAAAATTAAATAGCTACAAGGATATATGGTTCTGTTACATTAATATTATTAGTTCATATGATTGGAGGTTCTTGAAATGGTGGTACATTGGACCACTGTACCGCAGGGATTCGAGCAAAGGCTCTATACTTGAACCAGATGAAACGACCACCAGTGAACGTACTTTGAATTTAGAATGTTTTAAAAATTGTGAGCGTAATATAAAACGTTTCAAAATCATTGAATTTTTGTCAATGGTGAATTTAAAACGTTACAAATAAGAATTTGGCCGAGTCTGGAAAGCTATCAATCAAAAGATTCTTTACAAGAACTGAAAAAGGAACACGATACTCTCTCCTGGATGCTAATTTTGAGGTTAATTTAATTGTTAATTAATAGGTTGATTTAAATTAATTATATAGTAATTCTATCTTCATTTTTTGCTTGTTAATTAACAGGTGCTTCATCAAATTCAATCAGCCATAAAACCAGATGATGAAGAAAGTGACTCTTAGTATGAATATTAATTACTAGTGTTTAATTTGGTGGATCTTTAATTAATTATTGTATTGCTATTGTTATTCAAGTAGAGCATCTCTTTAGAGGCTCCCTAAATGGCCTCCTTAGCTAAAATAGGGAGCCAATTTAGCTTTTTTGCACTCCAAGGGGCTCCCTAAATGGCGCTCCCTATTTTAGAGAGCCTCTTGGTGGCTCTCCAAATGTAAGGAGCTCCCTATCTTCTCTTTCCTAATTTTTTTAATATTTTTAAATTGATTTTGTTATTAAAAAATGATATCATGAGAGCATGGTTATTTAAATACAATTTAAAACAAAAATTTAGCAAAAATTTAGGGAGCATGGTTGGAGATGCTTATATGTTAATTTGTTGCCTTTAGTGTAATTAAGAAACTTGAAAAATGATATAAATTCTGATTTTATGCTTTTATGATAAGAATCCATTCTCAAAGAATTATTATTTATTTATTTTTTTAACATTAGTAATTTTTTCTCTTTTGTGCACTAGGTCTTAAAAAATACTATCGTCATATCTGTAACGTTCTAAATTCACTACAAGAAAAAAAAAAAAAAAAAAAAATCAGCAATATTAAAAAGTTTTATATCATGCTTGCAATTTTTTAAACATTTTAAATTCGAGTGTTTCACAAATGGTCGTTGCACCTGATTCAGGTGTAGAAGTGTGGTACGGTGGTCCGATCTATCACAGTTTAATCCTCCACCATCTCAAGAATATTCTCCATTAATCATATGAACTAATAATATTAATATATAGGAGCAAAAAACTCAATTATGTTATTTAATTTATTGGTGATCATATTACTATAATGACCTACATATATACTAATCAGCCTCGAACCCCTCAGACACGTAACTACGTCAATGAGATTATGAGTTCGAGTTATAAGTCATGTCCGGTTCTCGGTTCCCCAACTCAATTAAAGAATACTCTAAAAAAATGACATGATATATGAGATCTAGTAGCTAGTATTAATTTATGGGCGATTACCAAATTAGTCCTGGACCTTTTTTTAAATTCCAAGTTGTTTGCGACTTTTACAAAAGTGACCAAATTGGTCCCTGACTTTTTAAATTGTACCAATTTCATGTTTATGTTAACCTTCCGTCAGTCAAATCTAACAGTCAATGGGTATTTTTGTCCTTTTAACTTGTACAAACAAAAATTAAAATTAAAAATTAAATCATTTTATATAAAAAATTATATATATTTCACCTCTTGCAGCCGCTACTGATGCACCTCAAATTCAATTTACTTTTAAATTCAATTAGATTTATGATTGGTTTTACAAAGATTAAATAACAGTTTAATTTGCTAAATGAATCAATCATATCGACTTTTAAATTAAACTGTTATTTAATCTGCTAAATGAATAAATCATATCGACTCTTCTAATGTCAAAGTGAATCCAATCTTATTTGCTACTGCTGCTAATGTTATTCTTCTACATCTTTGCCATCTTCTCGTCATGACAACGAAAAGTGATGCCTGTTGAGAGTCGGCAGCCGTACAGCCGAATCCCCATAAGGTGTACTGGGTGAAGTTGTTGAGCTTCTTCTTGGGGTGGTGGTGCTCCTGGTGGAGGTGGGGTTGATGAGGGTGGATTTGGAGTGAGTATGATGGTTTATAGATGAAATTTATGATGGGAAATTCATTGGATATGTTTCCGGGTTCGTTTCGTTTCTGGGTTTTCTCAATCTAATGTGCTCTGCCATTGTTATTGTTGAAGAATATGATGATGATAATTTCTCTCCAAGAACTGGCATTTTTATGAGAGAAAAAGAATGAATAAATTCCCCTACTCAATTTGATTATGTCCAAAAAACATCATTTTAATTAAATTCAATTGTTGTTAATTGTACATTATTTGGTTGCTTCTAGACTTCAAGTATGAAAACGAAGATTGTCTTTGATAGAAATTGAGAGATTAGGGTTCAGCAGGTGTTATTTTTCTATGAATTTTCTTTCTTTATTTATTTAATTAGTTGATTTTGAATTTATTAGGTGAGATATGACTCAACCATTTCTAGCTTATGAATTTTTTACTAATTTTTTTAACTAAAAAAACATGAGATATATATAGTATCTCTTTTTATTTTTTATTTTTAAATATTTTAAGTTTAATTATTTTTATTTAAATTACATTTTTTATTTAAATGATTATTTAAATTTTAAGGGGTATTTTTGTCTTTTAATATTAAATTATGGTAAAACTAACTGTTGAACTAACCGAATTCAAAGGAAAATCCTTACTTAGTTATTTTTTAAAAATTTAGGGACTAAATTGGTACACTTTAATAGGTCATGGATCAATTCGATCACTTTTGTAAAAGTCACAAATAATTTGGAATTTAAAAATTAGTCCAGGACTAATTTGGTAATCTCCCTTAATTTATTATCCGATAATAATGATTCCAGTGCATCAATAATTTGGTCAGTGAGTGCTGCCATTGAAGGTGTTGCTCCTCCTGGTTTCTCATTCTTGTTTTGGGTCGAGTAGGCAGTCATCCAACGTACTCATCCATCACCCACCTTCGAAAAGTGAAGCTGCGCTTCGATGATTCCTTCGATGATCGTCGCCATGAACATCACAGTAGATGACAGTGGTCTGGGAGGGAAGTGAGTTATTATGTACTTTGTTGAAGAGGTAATGCAAAATCAGCTCTTCATCTTTCGGATCGAACCGGAAACCAACAGGTAATCCAATGTCAGAATACCAAGTTATATTCTCCATATATATAATTCGCAAACAAGAACCCGGAGACGATTAATTGTTTATTGATGAAGACAATTTAAAAAACAACATTATTTCCCGATGATCAAGAGAGAAATTAGAGTTGCTATATATATTGTTCATCATCTACTCAAAAGGCGACACCGCCGACACCACCACCGCCGTCAATCCAACACCACCACATCCACACCTTGTTCATTTCGTGAATCCGAACAAACCCAATTCGCTAATTTCTTTCTAATGCCTGAGAATCTACTCAATTTTTGTTTGTTTTATTTGATTCGATTTTGACCTAAAAACACTCTCTTTTTTGTTTCTGGAGAGGTTGGGAATTGGGACTTGGAAGAAGACCCAACCCACTCCAGCAGTTGGGTTTCGGGTAACCCGATTTCGCCGACTGTTTGAGCACGTCACGCATGAATGCCGATGTGTTTTGTCACGTCATCCTTTATTACTGACGTGTCAAGTAAATTCAACCAAATCTGATGATGATGTGTCAAAACACGTCAACAATAATCCAATTGATGACGTGGCTTCAGGATGTGCTGACATGGCTGGACTCGGGTGGGTATACTACGTGAGCCCAACGAAAATAGGTGGATTTTCTAAGTAAACCCACAAATGTGTTTTGGGCCCAAAATAAAAAAAATCCAATCCACTAATAATTTAATTTAATTTGCTGAGTTCAATTAAAATCACATAATTATATCTGCAAAACATTTGTTTAAATTACAAAATTATCAGTTAATTCTACCTTAAATTTGTGTATATATTCTTTTTTTTTTTTTTTTTTATCATATATCTAAGTTTTTTTTTTTTAATTAAAAGATTAATATTTAAATATTATAGTTTCAACTAATTTTTATTTTAACTGTTCTTTGATTTTGATTTTTTGTTCTATATTATATATAATTCAACATAAAGTCCTAATTATTTGATAAATGTAATATTTCATTAATTAGGAAACTATATTATTTTATATATAATATTACAAGTCCTAGCCTTAGATGGAATCCGATATTTTGCATAATTAGGATTTCATTTTCCTATTCCCACTACACATTATGTTATTCATTACTATATATAATTAATGAACGAAAAAATTAATTATCTCTTCACATTCCCAATCACTTGTTCACCACTTCACTTGTTCAATGGCCTTTTTCTACGACTTAAATGTTTTCCAAGAAAATAATGTCAATCACACACCACCACCAAACACAATCTTTGACAAGTATTTCCACATAAAATTGGAGTTCAATCATGTTCTTCAGTTATGTTATACAGAAAACGTGCACATACCCTATTACACCATCAACCTATCATATATGATCCTTCGGAACTTGATTTTATATGATTGCAAAGATTGCTCAAGATTCGTGCATTCCATGCTTTCTTTAACCGGATTACCACCAGAATCCATCCAGGGTATGGTGTCAGATCATGTTTTTTGTTATGGGTGGAGAATGGAGAGAGACCTGATGAACCTTGATTATAAGGTTTTGACGATGGCTATAAACATTACGGTTGTGACACTGTATGATGATCGCCAAGAAATTGATCGAGCCATAAGTGAGTCAACATCATCAGCCATGATAAGGTTTACTCCGGCAAGTAAAGATGCTATACAAAGATTGGAAAAGATGAGGTTTGATCATGATGATCAGTGTAAGTGTATGATTTGCTTGGAGGAATTCTCGATCGGGGTAGAGACTATGCGGATGCCGTGTGGGCATTTGTATCATGGAGAGTGTCTTGTCAAGTGGCTGGAAACGAGTCATGTGTGCCCTCTATGTCGATACGAGATGCCTTGTAATTAGTAAGATTGTTTGTCGTTGTACAAAAGTGAGAATGCTTCAATTCACACAAAAGAAAAATTGGGAAATTGTAATTTACAATTGCAAACTAATCAGCAGAAGTTTTTCTCTTTTTATTCCTTTTCTTCAATAATCCTTTCTCTGCTAGTGTTTTCATTTTCTGCTTTTTTCCGTTCTTTCTTTCGCTTTCTCATCAAACCCTTCATCCATCAACTTCAATATTTTCGCCACACGACTAGCATTGAAGATCTGCACATTAAAGACCAAATTTGATTTCAATCTCGATATGCTAATCAAAGGGAAGTGTTAAGCTATTATTTGAAGGACAATTAAACGAGCCCTTATTCCAGCTTGTAATTATAAATCATAGTATTAATGTAAATATATTCCAAACTATTAACTCAAAATAACCTGTACATCATTTTCTTTAATGCATTATATATATATACACATTATTATCCAACCATTACAACATTTTCAAACATGCTTTTAGACCCTTCTCTGTTATAGAACATTAATATAAAATCATTCCATTTGAAAAGAAAAAAAAAAAAGTGAGAATGCTTTGTTCTCAGCTGTAACTATCTGTGGAAACCAAAGGGTCATCATGACTACATTGGTCAAATAACTATCTGTAATGTTCTCAGCTTAGCTGCTGCTATAGCATGTGTTTTCTTGCTACCGAGAGCTTCGAGCTCAAATATCTCCTCTACCGAATCATAATTTTCTACTTCCAAAATCCCCAGTCTTTGGAGTCTTCCAAGCATATTAGATGGGAAAACATTCAGTAGGTTATTGCAACCATATACGTAGACTTGTTCTAATTTGCTGAAGGAATCCAAATAGAGTTGATCGTACCATATTTTTCTTAAGTTATCAATCTCCTCTATTGACAATTTCATTATATTAAGGAGTCCCACCTAAAGAATTCAATTAATTATATTGCATTATTAACAGCCCAACTAACCATACACAATTAGAGATAATATGAAAATTAATTTAGATTTTAATTAAAGAAAAACAAACATATCCAATGGTGTGAATAAAGAAAGAAGAAAAGATGTGAAGCAAAAAGAGGAACAAATCACCATTTCCTCAAAGAGAGAAATGTGTTATTTTATTAGTGATATTATGCGAGCATATTACAATAAAGACCTACGTACTAATCGGCCTGAAAACAATTGAAAAGAATACACGAAATTGAGACATGTCACACACTTAGCTACGTCAATGAGATTGTGGGTTCGAATCATACATCCGGTCCTGCTATCCCTAAGACCCTAACTCAATAAAAGAATACTCTAAAAAAATCACATGATGAGAAATTAGAGTTGCAGTAATGTGATATATATGATCAAAACAAAGTTTACAAAAGAGTATTTATAGGGAAATTTATTTCCTACGTAGATAAGAGTTTTAGTAAATGTAGAGTTCCAAATTATAATATTTGTTGATCCAAATATCCATCTTTTTTTCAATTTTCGATAGAATATCCATCAATCAATATTATCCCTGAAATAATCTATAAATTTAGAAGCCCGAAATCGATACCGATACCGATATTTTCTTCCTTGGTTATTAGTGATTGCGATGAAAAGAAAAAGAATAATTATAAGGAAAGGAAACAAAAACCAAAGGAATAGGAGTAAGTAACATTACGATTGCATGTGTATATGTGTGTATATATATCAATCGATCACATTACATATTGTTTAGATCTATTTTATTATGTATTTTTAAGTTGATTTTTTTTATTATGTTTTAAAATTATTTTATTATATAAACATTTGTAATATATATATATATATAATTTTAAAGTTTTAAAGTTTATTTGATTTTAAAAGTTTAAAGACGAAATTACCCTTTGACTGCTAGGGGTTGACTAATTGAAATTTGGTTGGATGATTAAAATGGTACTATTTTGAAAAATTAGGGACCTGTTTGGTAAGTTTTGTCAAAGTCGCAAATTAGTTGGAATTAAGAACAAAGTTGAGGAATTATTTGGTAATTACGAAACGAAATAAATAAAATAAATTTTATTATTTTGTATACGATTTGTAAAAGGAATTACTAGAAAGGATTCATAATTTATGATATTCATGATTAATAATTTTTAGATTGCAATAATGCAATTACTTGGAGACAAAACAACATTGTTAGAGGCAAAGTCATATATGCCCTTGGAGGCAAAGCATAAGTAGTTAAAGTTTATTAAGGAAAGGCAAACGAATTAGGAAACAAAAACCTAACATTGAGTGGGTATATATATATATCCATCAGTTGATCACATAACAGATTCAGAGATTCTATGAGCTTCCAAAATTCAACAACCATGACGAATTTGAGAGGCAGAGCCATGGAGAGAGCGGAGATAGGTGGTGGAGAAGAGAGAAAGAGACACTGTGGCAGTGGCAGAGAAAACCTAAACCTAGGAGTGAATTTGAGAGACAGAGCCAAGGAAAGAAGTGGTGGAGAAAAGAGACGTAGTTACCTGACAAAAAAACAGAGATGGGGCTTAATCATGTCTTATAGAGCCAGAGCCAGTGCCAGAGCCAGAGCCATGGCGGAGATTGATGTTTCACCGCCGCCGCCAGAAGGAAAAAAAGAGGAGATCGGAGAGATAAAGAAAGAGGAGGAGGAGGAGGAGGAGAGTTTGGTTGTAGCAAATTGACTCATCAGATATTCTTAAAATGTACGAATATTCTTCTATGAATAAAAGGAATGTTTGCAATGCAATTTATGAATGTTTTTTTTTTTTTAAGGCCAAGGCCAATTTCCTTCTGTTCTGCAAGCCAACTCATAAAAATGAGATTGAGATTTGCCTTCAAAACATGTCTTGTGTAGCTTTTCAAGTATTTCAACATAAAGTTCGAGTTATAAGTCCCCGTCCGATTCCCCAACTCAATTAAAGAATACTATAAAAAAAAAAAAAAAATGACATGATATATGAGATCTAGTAGCTAGTATTAATTTATTATCCGATGATAATGATTCCAGTGCATCAATAATTTGGTCCGTGAGTGCTGCCATTGAAGGCGTTGCTCCTCCAGGTTTCTCATTCTTGTTTCGGGTCGAGTAGGCAGTCATCCAACCGGTACGTACTCATCCATCACCCACCTTCGAAAAGTGAAGCTGCGCTTCGATCCACCGCCTACACCACCACCGCCTTCAATCCAACACCACCACATCCACACCTTGCTCCTTTCGTGAATCCGAACAAACCCAATACGCCAATTTGTTTCTAATGCCTGAGAATCTACTCAATTTTTTTTTTGTTTTATTTGATTCGATTTTGACCTAAAAACACTCTCTTTTTTGTTTCTGGAGAGGTTGGGAATTGGGACTTGGAAGAAGACCCAACCCACTCCAGCAGTTTGGTTTCGGGTAACCCGATTTCGCTGACTGTTTGAGCACGTCACGCGTGAATGCCGACGTGTTTTGTCACGTCATCCTTATTTGCTGACATGTCAAGTAAATTCAGCCAAATCTGATGATGTGTCTCAGCAATAATCCGATTGATGACGTGGCTTCAGGATGTGCTGACATGGCTGGACTCGGGTGGGTTTACTACGTGAGCCCAACGAAATTAGGTGGATTTACTAAGTAAACCCACAAATGTTTTGTGGGCCCAAAATCAAAAAAATCCAATCCACTAATAATTTAATTTAATTTGCTGTTCAATTAAAATCCAATTAAAATCACATAATTATATCTACAAAACATTTGTTTAAATTACAAAATTATCAGTTAATTCTACCTTAAATTTGTGTATATATTCTTTTTTATTTATTTTTTTGTTATCATATATTTAAGTTTTTTTATTAAAAGATTAATATTTAAATATTATAGTTTCAACTAATTTTTATTTTAACTGTTCTTTGATTTTGATTTTGATTTTTTGTTCTATATTATATATAAATCAACATAAAGTCCTATATTATTTGATAAATGTAATATTTAATTAATTAGGAAACTATATTATTTTATATATAATATTACAAGTCCTATCCTTAGATGGAATCCGATATTTTGCATAATTAGGATTTCATTACTATATATAATTAATGAACGAAAAAATTAATTATCTCTTCACATTCCCGATCACTTGTTCACCACTTCAATTGTTCAATGGCCTTTTTCTACGACTTAAATGTTTTCCAAGAAAATAATGCCAATCACACACCACCACCAAACACAATCTTTGACAATTATTTCCACATAAAATTGGAGTTCAATCATGTTCTTCAGTTATGTTATCCAGAAAGCGTGCACATACCCTATTACACCATCAACATATCATATATGATCCTTAGGAACTTGATTTTATATGATTGCAAAGATTGCTCAAGATTCGTGCATTCCATGCTTTCTTTAACCGGATTACCACCAGAATCCATCCAGGGTATGGTGTCAGATCATGTTTTTTGTTATGGGTGGAGAATGGAGAGAGACCCCATGAACCTTGATTATAAGGTTTTGACGATGGCTATAAACATTACGGTTGTGACATTGTATGACAATCACCAAGAAATCGATCGAGCCATAAGTGAGTCAACATCATCAGCCATGACAAGGTTTACTCCGGCAAGTAAAGATGCTATACAAAGATTGGAAAAGATGAGGTTTGATCATGATGATCAGTGTAAATGTATGATCTGTTTGGAGGAATTCTCAATCGGGGTAGAGACTATGCGGATGCCGTGTGGGCATTTGTATCATGGAGAGTGTATTGTCAAGTGGCTGGAAACGAGTCATGTGTGCCCTCTATGTCGATACGAGATGCCTTGTGATTAGTAAGATTGTTTGTGTCATACAAAAGTTTTGAGTCCAAAATGCAGCTTCAATTCACACAAAACAAAAATTGGGAAATTGTAATTTACAACTGCAAACTGATCAGCAGATGTTTTTCTCTTTTTATTCCTTATCTTCAATAATCCTTTCTCTGCTAGTGTTTTCATTTTCTGCTTTTTTCCGTTCTTTCGTTTTCTCATCAAACCCTATAATATTTTCACCGCACGACTAGCATTGAAGATTTGCACATTAAATCAAAATAACCTGTACATCATTTTATAGAACATTAATAAAAAATCATTCCATTTGAAAAAAAAAAAAAAAAGTGAGAAATCTTTGTTTCACAAGTAATGCATCAAACAAATCCAGGGTAGTGTAACATAACGAGAGTGGAAAACAAAGGGTCATCATGACTACATTGGTCAAATAACTATTTTAGCTATATCCATTCTTATAAGTTGTACGAGACTTTTAGCTACCGAGGGTGCCATTAAATCGAGCAATCCACCATTAAGAACAGGGGCTGTCCAGTTGGGATCTCATGTCGGCTCTCCCCATGGCTCAAAACTTGTGAAGCAAGTATATCCAATTCATTGCAACACTGCACATCTAACGTCTTTAGAACCATGGCCATTCTGAAAGATATGATCCCGGATAGAAACTTTTGAGTCTCGATAGATTCTAGAGCTCCAACTTTGTTAATTGAGGAAACCAAAACCTAAGGACTGCTTTAACTTCTACTGTGTCATCCTTGGCAGTAATTTCTTTCATCATGCAACAATAGTGTATAGTATGCTCTTCAAGTTGAACAAGACCTCTAGCTACTGAAGCTGGAAAGAGGCTTTTCAAACTAACACAATATTGAACTGATATTGAATGTAGATTCTGATAGGATAGAATAACTTGGGAGTCCACATTCCATACATGCTTCAGCTTTGGCAAATAATGTATCTGTAATGTTCTCAGCTGAGCTGCTGCTATAGCATGTGTTTTCTTGCTACTGAGAGCTTCGAGTTCAAATATCTCCTCTACCGAATCACAATTTTGTACTTCCAAAATCTCCAGTCTTTGGAGTCTTCCAAGCATATTAGATGGGAAAACATTCAATAGGTTATTGCAACCATACACCTTAACTTGTTCTAATTTGCAAAAGGAATCCGAATAGAGTTGATCAGATCATATTTTTCTTAAGTTATATATCCATTAACTCGATCTATTGACAATCCCTTTATATTAAGGAGTCCCACCTAAGGAATTCAATTAATTATATTGCATTATTAACAGCCCAACTAACCGTGCACAATTAGAGATAATATGGAAATTAATTTAGATTTTAATTAAAGAAAAACAAATATATCCAACGGTGTGAACAAAGAAAGAAGAAAAGATGTGAAACAAAAAAGAGGAACAAATCACCTTTTCATCAAAGAGAGAAATGTGTTATTTTATTAGTGATATTATGCGAGCATATTACAATAAAGACCTACATACTAATCGGCTTGAAAACAATTAAAAAGACTATACGAAATTGAGACATGTCACACACTTAGCTACGTCAATGAGATTATGGGTTCGAATCATATATCCGGTCCTGCTATCCCCAACTCAACAAAAGAATACTCTAAAAAAAAAATCACATGATGAGAAATTAGAGTTGCAGTAAATGAGATATATATGATCAATACAAAGTTTACAGAAGAGTCTTTATAGGGAAATTTATTTCCTACGTAGATAAGAGTTTTAGTAAATGTAGAGTTCCAAATTATAATATTTGTTGATTTTTAAATAATTATTATATTTATTTCAGATTAAGTTTCCATATCTATTAACCGTCTCAGTTTAGGATTATTAGAATATGAAACTAATTCTTCTCCAAGTCTCTCACGAATTTGCTTATAAATATTTCTCTTAATATTTCTCTTTTTAATTTCATATCAACGATTGATCAATATCAAGATCAAGATTGATATCACATGGAGAAGTATCAGTTGCTTGATCAAGTTGGTGCCGGTGCGTTCGGTCAAGTCTGGAAAGCTTTCGATAAGCATTCCGGTGAAGTTGTTGCTGTCAAGATGCTGAAAGAGAGATTCCATTCCAGCTGGGAGGAGTGTTTGAACTTGGAAGAGATCAAGTCTCTGCAGATCCTGAAACATCCGAATATCATGTCGCTCAAGAAAGTCATCAGAGAAAGAGACAACAGTTTATTCTTTGTGTTCGAATTCATGGAATGCAATCTTTTCCAGCTTATGAGATCAAGAGCCAAACCTTTCTCCGAAAACGAAGTCAGGCATTGGTGTTTTCAGGTTTTTCAAGGCCTACATTACATGCACGGGAAGGGCTATTTTCATCGAGATCTTAAACCTGAGAATTTGCTCGTATCTAAAGGTATGATTAAGATTGGTGACATGGGTTCTGCTAAGGAGATCAATTCTAGCCAGCCGTTCACAGATTACGTTACAACACGTTGGTATCGAGCACCGGAAGTGATTCTTGGTTCGGTGAATTATAGCTTCAAAGTTGATATGTGGGCAATGGGAGCTATCATGGCAGAACTGTTTATGTTCAAACCTCTGTTTCCTGGAAGAAACTCCTCCGATCAAATGTTGAAAATCTGTGGCGTTTTAGGCAGCCCAACTGCGGCGTCTTGGCTCGGAGGATTGGCTCTGGCAGGTGGTTTGAACTATCAGTTTCCACAGCTTTTGGGTGTGAATCTGTCGTTGTTGATGCCATCGGCAAGTGGGAATGCAATTAGTCTGATCAAGTCGCTATGTTCTTGGGATCCAAGCAAGAGACCAAGTGCTTTGGAAGCATTGACACATCCGTTTTTCCATTCTTGTTACAACATTAATATTCCACCATCTCTTTGTCTCAGACCAAGTGTTGGTAACACAATCGGAGGAGAAGAATTTGAGCAGAACAATGTTGGAGTGATTGGTGTGAATCATCAAGGTCTGATAATCCGATCCTGCAATCGAAATAGGGTCCAGTTAGGCTGAAATCGAGTCATGAATGCAAATTTATTAGTTTCTGCAGAAAATTTATTAGCATAGTTTATGAATGTTTTTGTAAGGGTGGTTTTCAAATCCACACCACAATACAAATAGTATGTAATCTCTTTCTATTATTGAAATCATTGAAATTCAATCCTCTGTTTTGGATTTCAAAGAAGTATACTATACATTCAAAGGTTGTTGATACATACATATTTCTAAGTCCCTACATGAACTGTAATGATGTTCTTGTACAATTTGTTTCAATTCAATATGGATTTTTCAAACATTCAAAACCTACAAATTGCTGCTATATTGTTCAACAGAGACCCGACCCGACCCGACATCATCATCATCATCATCATCTGCTCAAACGGCGACACCACCACATCCCCACGATGTTCTTCTCGTGAATCCGAACAAACCCAATTCGCCAATTGTCTTTCAACGCCTGAGAATCTACTCAATTTTTTTGTTTTATTTGATTCGATTTTTACCTACAAAAACACTTCCTTTTTTGTTTTTGGGTTTCGGGTAACGAAGAAGAAGAAGTGGTTGGGTTTCGCGTAACCCGATTTTTATGACTGTTTGGGCACATCACCAACGTTTGCCGACGTGTTTTTACACGTCATCATACAACTGTCTACGTGTCAGACTGATCTGATGATGTGTCAAAACATGTCAGCAATTGCCTTGTGACATGTCCAGACACCTCAATCCGATTGATGACGTAGCTTCAGGATGTGCTGACATGGCTGGACTCGGGTATGTTTACTACGTGAGCCCAACGAAAATAGGTGGATTTACTAAAGTAATCCCACAAATTTGTTTTGGGCCCAAAATCAAAAAAATCCAATCCACTAATAATTTAATTTGCTGAGTTCAATTAAAATCACATAATTATATCTACAAAGCATTTGTTTAAATTACAAAATTATCAGCTATCTACCTTAAATTTATGTATATATTCTTTTCTTTTTTTTTTTTTTTTTTGTAATCATAACTAATTTGTTTTTAAAAAGATTAATATTAATTTTTATTTCAACTGTTCTTTGATTTTGATTTTGATTTTTTTGTTCAAATCAGGTATAATATTCGTAATATTTAATTAATTAGGAAACTATATTATTTTATATATAATATTACAAGTCCTAGCCTTAGATGGAATCCGATATTTTGCATAATTAGGATTTCATTTTCCTAATCCCAATACACATTATGTTATTCATTACTATATATAATTAATGAACGAATAAAATTAATTATCTCTTCAAAAAACCTGAAATTAAACCAAGTTGAACGCAACAAGCCTGAAATTAAACCACTCAAGGCATAAAAATGTTAAAACTTTACGATGTTTGAATACAGCAGCAAGAAACTTGAGTTACAATGCATACCTCACAGATGTATCTTTTGGAACAACTTCTTCTATTTTACTGTGACAGATGTTGAAAAGTTTAACGAGTTGTTTCTGCATAAATTCGAAAGCCAGTAAAAATTAGAGAATACATCAACATTAATTACGCACGAAGAAAATAAATCAACCACAATACCAACACAACGTTTACTCCTTCCTGAAAGCTTTTAAGAAGTTTACCATTTCTTCAAATAAAAGATGACAAAAATGCATAATAGTAACAGGCTAACAGCACCTCTGCCTGATCGACAGTTTCATCCAGCAAAGAAGACGTATTCACTAAAGCCTCTCCCTGTACGTCAAGTCCAACACACGACCAGTACCTGACTCATCAGCAACCAATTTGAGCATTGCTAAGGTATCGTAGCCATTGCCACACGTCGCGTCTACAACCATATCCCCTTTTCGAACAACATGCTTCCATACCCTGAGTACCATGAGGCCACCATGTTGGCAAATGAAAACAAAATAAAACAGCTTCCGCGATATAAGCAAGAACCAGAAGGCACAAAAAACTACAGTTCCTAAGCTTTGAAGAGTAAGAAGCAAGTCATGGTGTCCGGATCTTCAGCAGAATCCGAGTATAGGTCCATGGCATTGATTACTTGCGAGTTAACTTGGCTGCGATACTTATTGCAAGACTTTCAGGTGTCTCATCCGGAACCAGCTCGACTTTTCTCTGATAACCAAACTACAATTTACATTTAAGCTAATCCAGTTTTTCATGAGAGAACGAAGCATATTGAGATAGATTGTCACACAATCCGTGAATGGATACTACTTTTCTTCAAGAACCAGTATGTGTGATAGCCAAACCTGAGCCGTCACCGATCATAATGTCATCGGAACCATCATACAGAGAGTGCAGAGACATGTTCTGCAGATCAGAGGTAACATGATGTGAAGCACCGGAGTCTAGAAGCCATTCTGGCATGGGATTGTTTGGTGCAGCGTAGTGTGCACGAGGTTACAACTGCCTGGGCTGCTGCTGCACTTGAGACCGCAGTTGGACTAGTGTGAAGGTGACCGTGGTGCACCGTTTTGCCGTGTGCCCCTACTGACCACACAATTGACAAAACCCACGATATGGTTTGGCCTTGTTTGGTTGGTTTTGGGAGGCCGGATACCGATGATACTGAGTTGGAGGGGTGAATCCGCCTGTGTGTGGTTGCTATTGCCGTTGTTGTAGTTCCGACGGTAGTTGCCTAGGTTGCCGTCGGTGGGTGGTTTGGTGACATAATTTGCTGTGATGGGTAGCCTTTGATTTTTCGTTGTTCCTTGTTTCAGGACAGCCTTAAAGTTGAGAAGTTTCTCATGTAGTTCTTCAAAGGTGATTGCGGAATCACGAGCATGAACGGCAACGGATATATCTTTGAACTCATCACCCAGACCGTTTATAATTTTGACTGTCAGATCTTTAGGATTTTCAGGAGCATCAAGCATGACAAGTTCATCAACCACACTTTTTGCGTGTTGCATGAACTCAGTTACTGATTGTGTGCCTTTTGTGATGTTGGTAGAACGCCTTTGAGATGCATGATATATCCTCTGGAGGGTTTCGCATATGTGTTAGCAATTGTCGTCCAAGCATCATGAGCAGTTCTAGCAGAAGCAATGAATGGGATGATAAACGGAGATATAAAGCCAAGGATTGCATTTAGAAGAAGTTGATCTTGCCTTGTCCATATATGGAATGCCGGATTTGGTGTAGTAGTTTCTGCGGCTGTGATGTTGGCCGGTGGGCAAGGATGTTGTCCATCAACAAATCTCATGAGATCAAAACCAACGAGGAGGGTGTGAAATTGAAGTTTCCAGGATTTGTAGTTTGTGGTGGTAAGTTTCAGAGGTGCTTGAGCAGCTATGTTGATAGATATGATAGTGTTTGAGGAGGAAGAAACGTCATGGGACGATGAGGATGAAGAAATAACTGTGACCGAATTTGAGGAAGAGGTGGTAGTGTTAACCATGGTTGGATCTTGGACTCTTTTGGGTTATGAGAGCTCTGATACCATATAGAGAAGAAATATATTATGGTATAATTTGTTATTGATGACAGTCAAATGAATATATGCAAGGAAAGACTTGCAGTAGTTTTGTACAAGTAAACTATGTAATACTATGAAACCTAAGTTAAGAGGATAACAGCTGCTCTAGATAAGATAAATACAAAGAGTACAAATATAATTAAACTACAACATCTTTAACAATATTTACTTCACTTTTATTGTTTTGGTACACAAAAATCCAATTATGTGACACTCGTAACATTTCCAAAATGTCACCTAGAATATTTCCATGAAGCATCAATATTTACTTCACTTTTATTGTTTTTGGTACACAAAAATTGTCTTGATTTACAAATCTTGAATAAAATTTAATGTAGTTGATGATCATTTGAAAATCATAATGAATATCAAACCAAGAATATGACTTGGAAGAAAGCAACCTCATGCAATTGGGTCATTAAAAATGTTGCAAAATGGATCCAATGCAAAGGCAAAGCCGCAGGGCCGGCCCTCCTGTATTGTTGGAGTGGCGGCTGCCCCGAACCCCTTTTTTAAAGGGCCAAATTAACATGTATTTATACTAATTCAAGGGCCCAATATTTGTTGGGTTTCGAGCTAAGTTGGGCCTAGGTCCTGACACGATTCCGGTTCAAACCGCCGAACCAAAAAAATCAAACTGGAACAGGGCAGTTCCAGTTCCGATTCCACATTTCCCATAACCGCTCGGTTCGAACCGGATTGGAACCGACGGTTTTTTTTTTTTTTTTTTAATTAATAAAAATATTAACACTTTATTTATAAAAATAAAATGTTTAAAAAAGAAATGACATTGTAGAATATTGGGTCATGGCCCATAACCCTTGTCCAAGTAATTAGGTTTTCCCTTCCATTCTCCTCTTTTTTATCTAGGTTAGACATTTTATTCACTTTTCTATTTATCCTATGTGGGAGTAAGTATTTGTTTGTTATCCCTTTGTTTTTGTTATAGATGGGAGATCAGACTTCGGTCCAAGGGTGGAGGTATCTATGCAAGTGGGCAGTAAGTACCCTTCTATGTTATCTTTATTAGTAATATTATGATGCTAAATTGCTAATCAGTACACAGATTAAAATTGATTGGGATAGTGATTAGAATTCTATCATTAGTAATGTGAAACATTTGTATATCTAAATTGCTTTTCAAAGGAAAGCCAAAGAAAGAAAGGAAGAGGTGCTTCAAGAGATGTCAAAAGATTCCGGCATTCAAGTGAAGATTTTGATTATGATGATGACCCTGATGTGACATTGTGAAATTGTCTTTGCATACAGCTTTGTAGGATCTGGAGCCTGAGACAGATTGTTTTTTGTTTTTGGAAATTCTCTCAATGGGTTTGCTCAGGTGAATTGAAGAAAGCCTCATCGATACAAATAAAAGGCTAAATTAACTATATTTACTATAAAGGTTGTTTCATTTCATTGCTCAAATTCCAGAGATGAATCATACAAGTTTTTGTTGAGAAGGATTTAAGGACTAAATTGCTGTATAAAACTGATACCATTATCATCAATTCATCTTAAGGTGTTTTGTTATTTTCATTATCGGTTGCTATAAGATTTTAATCAGAATACAACTTCTTTATTTTTTACAATTTTGTAAAAGAAAAAGGTTCGTATTAGTTTAGAAATCACAAATACAATAAACTATGTAGTCTTCTCCTGGCTATTATTATTATTATTATTATTATTATTATTTGTAAAATCATACTAAAAGTTCATTTATCCCACATCCCACATCGGATAAATAGAGAAGTGAATGAGATATCTAACTTGTATAAAAAGGAGGAGAATGGAAGGGAAAATACAATTACTTAGACAAGGGTTATGGGTCATAGCCCAATACTTTACAATGTCATTCCTAACATTTTATTTTCTTAAAAATAAAATGTAATATTTTGTAATGTGTAAAAAAAAAAAAAAAATGTCCAATATGCTTTCTTGTTGATATTACTTATTAGTCCAATTGTCCAATAGGGTTTCACACTTTGTTGTTTTTCTCTCCGGCCCCCACCAACGCCCAACTCTGATTTCTTTCAATCTCTCTCAAGTTTCATGCTCTCAATGGCTCTTTTCTACTCATCATCTCATCTCTCTACTTCCTCAGTCCCTCCGTTCAGGTAATTTATTTATTTTTTTCTGATTTTGTTGCTTCTTTTTTTTTCGATTTATCATTTATGTATTATCATAGATTAGGTTGTTGTTGTTTTTTTTTTTTTCTGAAGTGAAATAAGATAATAGGACAACACATTTCCACTTTACACCATTTCACTTTCTTAGATTCTTGTTACAAAAATCTAGTGTTGTGCTTTCTCTATTCTATGATCTCTGCAAAACAAAAACAAAAGTAGAACATATCATTTATCAATTTATCATGTTGATAAGTAGATTGTAGATCAGTAGATCACTAGAAGTCTAGATCGGTAGATCTGTAAACAGTAAATGTATACTTGATTAGCCAAGTCTAATAAAAGTAAAAATAATTAAGAGATAATATCCTAATTAGAGAATATTGAGAATTATAGAGAAACCCCAGATGAATAGTATATCAGATAAATTGATTTGAACTTTTGAAGAATTTTAATCTATACCCGGTTGAAGAATCTTGAAAAAGAAGCTAAATTTTAAGAACCCAACAGAGTAAATTGTAAATGAGCTGAATTCTTGGGTTCTGATTATGCTTTTCATAATATTTCAATTAATTGCATTTAGGGAAAAAAAATCCAATCTTACGGTTTTATGGGACTGGTGCGACTTGTTGAATTCATTCAACTGCTTGATAAGTTTTATCGTTCCATTTCACTTTGATTGTTATTTTATTTGTTATTTTAGTGAGTTTTATTGTTCTTTGTTTGTTATTTTAGTTATTAATAACATGTTTTCTAAGAAACAACCATCCTGGCGTGAAAAAAAGAAAAAAGAAAAGACAAAAAATAGAACAATCGACTAAGTCTGGTTATCAAGCATATTATTGCCAACAAAAAAAAAAGGCATTATAACACATACAGCTTGATATCAATATAACGAAGGGGAGCTGCACAGTCAGTTTAAGCATCATTGTCAAGAGCATCAACGCCAGCAACTTGAACAACGGCTTCAAAAAGCAAGCAACAGACGGCTCTAAGTACAAGCGTCCTAACAGTCGACTTCAAGAACTTGATCACTTTCTCAGTGGCTCTATGTGCAGTGCCAAAGTCAAGAGCAAGGACCCCGGGGAGTGGTTTCCCCTCGAGAAGCTCTAAGCTTGCACCATCTCCGGTTGAGATGTGGCTCATCTTGTTGGCAAGCCCAACCTTCTCCACAGCAGCGACCGTGTCACCTCCTACGATGATTGTGGTCACACTGTTGCCACTGAGATCCGCAAGCTTCTTGGCAATTGACTGCAAAGAGAATCAAAGGGGATTCCGAGTTACAAAACATAAAAATACTTCGAAATTCTGAACAGATAACAAATCTGTGATGTTCAATATCAATAATTTTATGCACAAACAATACCTCAGTTCCGGCAGCAAACTTATCAAACTCCAACACACCCATTGGTCCATTCCAGATAATGGTTTTAGCAGTGTCAAGAGCTCCATTGAATGTCTTGATTGCATCAGGACCGATATCCGAGACCATCCAACCATCTGGAATTGCAGATGCTGGAACAATCTGCAAGAACATCATGCTAATACGTAAAACCCTTGAATAGATTCATTACCAAGACAACATATGTATAAGCATTGCATTTATAGATGGATCATGCTCGTAAAAATGTTGTGAAGAACCAACCTTACTGTTAGCATCGGGGGACGAGTTGTCAGCAATGACAACATCGGTGGGGAGAAGAAGAGACACCCCTTTGGTCTTTGCCTTCTCCATGAGTGAAGTTGCAAGATAGAGTTCGTCTTCCTCAACAAGGGAGGAATCAACTGCCTTTCCTTGGGCCATGTAGAAAGTGAAGATCATTCCTCCGCCCAGCAATAGAATGTCAACCTTCTCCAAGAGGGATTCTATAACTCCAATCTTGGACGATACCTTTGAACCACCAACAATTGCAGCAAATGGATTCTTGGGATTTGCCACAGCTCCAACAAGGTAGTCAAGTTCCTAAAATCAGAAAACAACTCAGCATGTAAAAAATTAAGAATTTCAAAAGAACGGCTCCATGCATAGTAATTACTAATTACCATAAAAGCTACAGTAAGCCATAATGTAACCTAACATAAACGACAAAACTAGCTTGATTTGCGCACCAACAACGGAAAAACCACATTTCAAAAAATTAACTGTCCATAATATTCTCCTTTTATTTATCAATTAACATTCAATAAATTCCATTTTTGACATGGAAGTATAGAAACTATATTTGTTTTCAGCTGAGCAGCTCATGTAAAACAACCACAATGGCAAACCACCAACATACGGAAACCAACCAAGCAAGACAATTTCTTCAACTATAGAAGACTCAAAATGTAAGAAAATACAACACCAAAAACAAATACCATACCTTCTGCATAAGGAAACCAGCAACAGAAGGCTTTAAGAACTTAGCCACCCCCTCCGTGGAAGCATGGGCTCTATGTGCAGTGCCAAAGGCATCATTTACGTAGAGATCTGCAAGCGAAGCTAGCTTCTTGGCAAATTCAGGGTCATTCCTTTCTTCCTCCCTGTAGAACCTCACATTTTCTAGGAGCAAGACACCACCTTCTGGGATTTCAGCCACCAAGTTTGCAACTTCTTCACCAATACAGTCATTTGCCATTGTAACCTATTTTAGCAAAGTAAGAAAAGATGAGCATATAAAACATCAAATGCAAAAACCAAGGGTAGAAAAATTAAGAATCACTATTTCAGAATGAAAGAAGAAGGAAAAAAAAAAACACAAACCTTAATTCCAAGGAGTTCAGATAGCCTTGGCACAAGAGGCTTCAAGCTGTACTTGGGGGTAACACCCTTGGGGCGTCCCTAAAAGTCAAAATACAACAAACTTAATAAGTACAAAACTTAGAAAAGCAAACAAAAATAAAAACATACACAACCATTAATAAAAATTCATCAAATAACAGTGAAATATATTCATGTGGAAATACAAGTGTAGTTGGGCATTAACGAAATAGAATAATGAGGTAAAACCATTTCAGCTTAATTCTCTCATGCATCCTTGCCAATTTGCCATACTAGAACCAAATTCACATTAGCCTTTGATTCAATTAAACCCATCTCTTAACAGTTAAATTTCACTAATCCCAATACCTTTTTGGTTACCACACTATATTCAGGGGATTTGGTTACCTTCTCATAATTCTGTTTGCATCCATTATTTTATGAAACATGTAGTTCATAAAATAAACACATGTAGTTCAGGGGATTTGGTAACAGACAACTGTAACATAACACCTGCCAGATGGAAACCAAACTATAAAATACAAAAACAACATGATCTTATAGCATAAAAAGACAATATGATGACTGTAAAAAAAACAATAAATTTCACATCGCAACAAATAAGGAAACTGAGACACAACAATGAGACACAACAAGCAATAAAATTGGCCAAAACAACATTCAACAATACTCATGTAGCTCAGATAATTCTAGTTCAAACAAATGACACCGACTATCAAGTGTCAACAATAAAATCTTCACTATTCTCTTAAGCTCAATATAGCACAAACAGAGCAACAGACAGCAATTGCTTAAAATCTGATCGCACAACACCCCAAAAATGTCAAGCAGAAAGCTAGAAGCAGCAGAAAAAATAAAAAATCAAAGCTTTTAGCATGTGATTAATGTAACATTAAATAGAATTAGATCTATAAAAAAAAAATCCTAGCAACTTTCAAATTCACTTTTTGTTTTCTCCATAAAACCAAAAAAGTAAATCACAAACTGCAAGAATTTAAAAACCAAGATCGACCTAGAAACAAATCACCAATAAAACCCAAACCCAACAAGCAAAAGAGGTATACAATCAAACATGCAAAGAGAGAGAGACAGAGAGAGAGAGAGATTATATATACCAAATGACTGGAGAGAATGACTTTGGCTCCATGACCCGCTAAGTACATGATAGTGGGAACAGCAGCACGAACCCTAGTGTCATCGGTGATGTTCAAGTTGTCATCAAGAGGCACGTTCAGATCCACTCTCACGAGCACTCTCTTGCCCTTCAAATCTGCCGTTTTCAAGTCACTGACACTCCTCTTGGCACCCATTTTTATAGTTTTTTAATACCTGAAATTGAACCCAAACCAAAAAAGAAAACAGATCAATAAAAGATGGTTTTTTGATCGAAACCCAGATCAGTAAACTTGTTGAATAAGTGAAAACGAATGTATAATCAAGCAGAAGAAGAACAACGTACGAGAACGGAGAAAGTCGAGAAGGTTCTGTCTGGTTGGGGTTTAGATGTTGAGAGTGAGAGTGAGAGAGAGAGAGAGAGATCAATTATTTATAGTGGTGTTGCCGAGCTGGGTGACTGGTGACCGGTAAGTGAGAGAGTGACAAAACGTCACCGTTTTATGCCGTTGTTTTCTGCTTTGGGGGGGTGGTTTTGGTATGGATCACGTGAATATAAAAAAATGGAAAGAATATTCTTTTGGGTTATAGAGAATCTTTATTGAGATATCACCGTTTTAATTAATTATATGTATTGCTATTGTTATTCAAGTACTTATATATCTTAATTTGTTGCCTTCAGTGTAATTAAGAAACTTGAAAAATGATATAAATTCTGATTTTTATGCTTTTATGATAAGAATCCATTGTCAAAGAATTTTTTTTTTTTTTTTTACATAAGTAATTTTTTTTCTCTTTTGTGCGCTCGGTCTTAAAATATACTGACGTCATATTTGTAACGTTCTAAATTCACTAAAAAAAAATAAAAAAATTTATATAGATTTTTCCTGCATAGATATAGATAAGATTACTTTTAGTTAATTTATAGTAGAGTTCCAAATTAATATTATGTAGACGTAATAATATTTGTTGATTAACACTTTTAAATAATTATAATATGCATTTATTTAGATGATCAAGTTTCCATTTCTATTAATCAATCATCTCAAAGATTTTATTTTATTTTTTTGAAGAAATTAATCTTCTCAATTCAGGATTACTAGAATAGGAAATTAATTCAAAGACATATATTTTAATTAGGATACAATTCTACTCTCAGTCTCTCACAGAAAGGAAGACTCGAAATTAAAGTGAAGAAGAATTATTTCCTGATCAAGAGAGAATTTAGAGTTGCAATAAATGTGACATGAGCACAACAAAGTTTACAAAAGTGTAATTATAGGGAAATTAATTTCCTACATAGATAAGAGTTTTAGTAAATGTAGAGTTCCAAATTAATATTTGTTGATTTTTAAATAATTATTACATTTATTCAGATGAAGTTTCCATATCTTTTAACCGTCTCAATTCAGGATTATTAGGATATGAAATTAATTCTTCTCTAAGTCTCTCACGGAATTTGCTTATAAGTATCATTCAGCTTCCTCCATCTCTTAATATTTCTCTTTTTAATTTCATATCAAAGATTGATTATCAAAATCAAGATTGATATCACATGGAGATGTATCAATTGCTTGATCAAGTCGGTACCGGTGCGTTCGGCCTAGTCTAGAAAGCTTTCAACAAGCATTCCGGTGAAGTTGTTGCTGTGAAGATGCTGAAGGGGAAATTCCATTCCTGCTGTGAGGAGTGTTTGAACTTGGAAGAGATCAACTCTTTGCGGATCCTAAAACATTTGAATATCGTGTTGCTCAAGAAAGTCATTAGAGAAAGAGACAACATTTTATTCTTTTTGTTCAAATTCATGGAAGGCAATCTTCTCCAGCTAATGAGATCAAAAGCCGAACCTTTCTCCGAAAACGAAGTTAGGCATTGGTGTTTTTAGGTTTTTCAAGGCCTGCATTACATGCACGGGAAGGGTTACTTTCATTGTGATCTTAAACCAGAGAATTTGTTGGTTTCAAGAGGTTTGATCAAGATTGGTTACATGGGCTCTGCTAAGGAGATCAATTCTAGCCAGCCATTCACAGATTACTTTACGACACGTTGGTACCGAGCCCCGAAAGTGATTCTTGCTTCAGAGGATTATAGCTTCAAAGTTGATATGTTGGCAATGGGAGCTATCATGGCAAAGTTGTTTATGTTCAAACCTCTGTTTCCTGGAAGTAACATGTCCGATCAAATGTTCAAAATCTTCTGCGTTTTAGATAGCCCAACCGCAGCGTCCTGGGTCGGAGGACTTGCTCTATGATGAAGATCAAGTTATGGGAGAATTGCATAAATCATGGTGTTGACAACAACTTGATTTATGCAATTTCATCAATCACCTGTGATGAATGTATATGCTTAATTTATGTGATTTGATCAATCATAGAGATGATGAATGCCTATTGTTTGGTGATTGGAATTGTGATTTTATTTGTTTCCTTTTATGTAATTTTCCTACTCCTATATATTAGAGCTTTGTAGTCATTTGAAAGTAGAGTTGAGTTGATTAATAAAATTTCAGTTATGGAATTTCTTGTGTTTGGTCTCTCGGTATTCATATGAATCAACGAGTTAACGATATGTTCATAGTCCTGGGTATTCCCAGAATTAACAGGGTTTGATCACCTATATCAGCGCTGCATCACTCTAGCAGGTGGTTTGAACTATCGATTTCCACAGCTTTTGGGTGTGAATCTGTCGTTGTTGATGCCATCGGCAAGTGGGAATGCAATTAGTCTGATCAAGTCGCTATGTTCTTGGGATCCAAGCAAGAGACCAAGTGCTTTGGAAGCATTGACACATCCGTTTTTCCATTCTTGTTACAACATTAATATTCCACCATCTCTTTGTCTCAGACCAAGTGTTGGTAACACAATCGGAGGAGAAGAATTTGAGCAGAACAATGTTGGAGTGATTGGTGTGAATCATCAAGGTCTGATAATCCGATCCTGCAATCGAAATAGGGTCCAGTTAGGCTGAAATCGAGTCATGAATGCAAATTTATTAGTTTCTGCAGAAAATTTATTAGCATAGTTTATGAATGTTTTTGTAAGGGTGGTTTTCAAATCCACACCACAATACAAATAGTATGTAATCTCTTTCTATTATTGAAATCATTGAAATTCAATCCTCTGTTTTGGATTTCAAAGGTTGTTGATACATACATGAACTGTTTAATGATGTTCTTGTCCAATTTGTTTCAATTCAATATGGATTTTTTCAAACAATCAAAACCCACAAATTGCTGCTATATTGTTCAACAGAGACCCGACCCGACCCGACATCATTATCGTCATCTGCTCAAACGGCGACACCACCACTTCCCCACGATGTTCTTCTCGTGAATTCGAACAAACCCAATTCGCCAATTGTCTTTCAACGCCTGAGAATCTACTCAATTTTTACACGTCATCATACAACTGTCTACGTGTCAGACTGATCTGATGATGTGTCAAAACATGTCAGCAATTGCCTTGTGACATGTCCAGACACCTCAATCCGATTGATGACGTAGCTTCAGGATGTGCTGACATGGCTGGACTCGGGTATGTTTACTACGTGAGCCCAACGAAAATAGGTGGATTTACTAAAGTAATCCCACAAATTTGTTTTGGGCCCAAAATCAAAAAAATCCAATCCACTAATAATTTAATTTGCTGAGTTCAATTAAAATCACATAATTATATCTACAAAGCATTTGTTTAAATTACAAAATTATCAGTTAATTCTACCTTAAATTTATGTATATATTCTTTCTTTTTCTTTTTTTCTTTTTTTTTTTTTGTAATCATAACTAATTTTTTTTAAAAGATTAATATTTAAACATTATAGTTTCATCTAATTTTTATTTCAACTGTTCTTTGATTTTGATTTTGACTTTTTTTTGTTCAAATCAGGTACAATATTCGTAATATTTCATTAATTAGGAAACTATATTATTTTATATATAATATTACAAGTCCTAGCCTTAGATGGAATCCGATATTTTGCATAATTAGGATTTCATTTTCCTAATCCCAATACACATTATGTTATTCATTACTATATATAATTAATGAACGAAAAAAATTAATTATCTCTTCACTTGTTCACCACTTCACTTGTTCAATGGCGTTTTTCTACGACTTGAAAGTTTTTCAAGAAAATAATGTCAATCACACACCACCACCAAACACAATCTTTGACAATTATTTCCACATAAAATTGGAGTTCAATCATGTTCTTCTGTTATGTTATCCAGAAAATGTATACATACCTTGTCATACCATCAATCTATCATATATGATCCATCGGAACTTGATTTTATATGATTTTAAAGATTGCTCAAGATTCGTGCATTCTATGCTTTCTTTAACCGGATTACCACTAGAATCCATCCAGGATATGGTGTCAGATCATGTTTTTCATTGTGGATGGAGAATGGAGAATGATCCCATGAATCTTGATTATAAGGTTTTGACGATGGCTATAAACATTATGGTCACAACACCGTATGACAATCGCCCAGAAATCGATCGAGCCATAAGTGAGTCAACATCATCAGCCATGACAAGGTTTACTCCGGCAAGTAAAGATGCTATACAAAGATTGGAAAAGATGAGTTTTGATCATGATGATCAGTGTAAGTGTATGATCTGTTTGGAGGAATTCTCAATCGGGGTAGAGACTATGCGGATGCCGTGTGGACATTTGTATCACGGAGAGTGTATTGTCAAGTGGCTGGAGACGAGTCATATGTGCCCTCTATGTCGATATGAGATGCCTTGTGTCTGTGTCGATACTAGCTAGCTTAAGTAGTAAGATTGTTCATCGTTATAAAAAAGTCTCGAGTCCAAATCCGATTCATACTAGACAAGAAGTGAGTTCGGTTTATATTTCTTTGTAATGAAATAAAAAATATTTCTCATCAAACTCTTCATCCATCAACTTTATTTTCGTCACACGAGTAGCATTAAAGATCTTCACACATTAAAGACCAAATTTGATTTCAATCTTGATAGGCTGATCAATAAGAGAAGTGTTAAGCTATTCGTAATTATTTCATGTA
Organism: Acer yangbiense; assembly: GCA_008009225.1. Lineage (NCBI taxonomy): Eukaryota > Viridiplantae > Streptophyta > Magnoliopsida > Sapindales > Sapindaceae > Acer > Acer yangbiense. The sequence goes on from CM017762.1 coordinate 68,060,378, forward strand.
TATATGTAAATTTCTGTTAACTAGGCAAAATATAATTAGCATATAATGTAATAATGTATAACTACATTTTCTTAAATCTTATGTAATGATTTCAAAATATAACATCTTTAATGGAAAATCGATATAAAAAAAATATAAAAAAATATATAAAAAAAGAAAAAAAAGAAAAAAAAAAAGATAATAAATAGTTGTTAATTAAATGAAGATGAAGTACTCTAATACTTATACTTGGAGACGAATTTTTGTTTAAGCGCCTGGGATGGTGGATTCAAGTCGTGTTGTTTTCTCTTTGAGTATGCATTGGTAAAAAAACATTAAAGCTTAATTAGTGAAAAACAATTTATTTATTTATTTTGTTTTAAATAAGTGAAAAACAAATACTTAAATAATAAGAAGAAAAAAAAAACGTGATTTTTCTTGAATGTGTCGTTATATATTAGTAATTAAAATTACATAAAACAAGCAAAGTGATCGCGTGGCCTAATGGATAAGGCGCTCGCCTCCGGAGCGGGAGATTGTGGGTTCGAGTCCCATCGCGATCGCTCAATTTTAATGATTTTTTTTATTTTTTAAAAATTCGTTCCAAGCCAAAATAATTTGCTGTTGAAACCAGAATTCAAAGAGCTTTACTTTTTGTATAGTTTTGTAACATGCATATTTTTTTCGAGACTGACTTGACTAGAGAAATGCTCAATTATATGTATACAATCAAATCTAAAACAGAAGAAAATAATTTATACACGAAGAAGTTGTACAAGGAGAGCAAACCAAAAACAATGTTACAAATTTGGGAAGTTTTGTGTTGTCATCTCTTGAACAGGAAAACAAGCACCGGAGCTAACGGTCGATTTAACATCTGGAACTTGCAGCATATCCATTGGTCAACCGGCAGCCTACTGGAGAAGGCTTCAACAGTTTCCAATTCCTCCCTGGATGGCAGAAGAAGGCGAAAAGAGGTCTTGTAAATATACTAATATGTGTTAGTGTAATTCGAATCAAATTAGAAGCTTGAGAATGGAAACATGGAAGCCATTGTGGTTGGTCGTTCCAATTAAACTATCAAAATTGGTATCAGTAACACGAATGATGATTTTGTGGGCTGCATATGATATATGAGTCCTAGTAACTAACAGACAGTAGTTATACAAAGCGATTTCATAGTTTATTGTGGAAATCGTTTTCAGCTACAACATGGCGAAATGATTATATAGAAACCTTACCTTCCGCCAGGATGCCCCACATAGACAACCATGCTAATAAGACCACCTTGTATTAGGATTCGCTCTGCAGCCTCCAACGCCAATAGTGTTGTTTCAGACTTTGTAATTACAGTTTTGTCACCTCCCGGAAGATAGCCCAAGTTGAACGCAACAAGCCTGAAATTAAACCACTCAAGGCATCAAAACAGAACACGGCCTGATTAAGAAGCACGGGTTTTTTCTCTCCTCATATGATAAACGATAATATGACTAAACTGTAATTATGGATGAGAAACGCAAGTGCACGATGACATTCAAACTCACTCACATTCAATGAAAAAAATGTTAAACTTTACAAGAATACAGCAGAGAGAAACTTGAGTTGCAATGCATACCTCACAAATGTATCTTTTGGAACAACTTCTTCTATTTTACTGTGACAGATGTTGAAGAGTTTGACGAGTTGTTTCTGCATAAATTCGAAAGCCAGTAGAAATTAAAAAATACATCAACATTAATTATGCACGAAGAAAGCAAATCAACCACAATACCAACACAATGTAAAATGCATAATAGTAACAGCACCTCTGCCTGATTGACAGTTTCATCCAGCAAAGAAGAAGTATTCACTAAAGCCTCTTCCTGAACGTCAAGTCCATACACACGACCAGTACACGACTCATCAGCAACCAATTTGAGCATTGCTAACGTATCGTAGCCATTGCCACACGTAGCATCTACAACTGCGTCCCCTTTTTGAACAACATGCTTCCATACCCTGTGAGCACCACGAGGCCACCGTGTTGGCAAACGAAAACAAAACTAAATAAACATCTTCTACTATATAAGAAAGAACCAAAAGACACAAGAAACTACAACTCCTAAGCTTCAACATTCACTTGCAGCTTCTACATTATCCGATAACAACACATGCAAGTGAGTTTCAACTAAAAAATACCAGTTCTTTGCAACAGCTTGTTCTTTAATTTTTGTCACATTAACATTTTCAAGAATCAAACATTAAGATTTCTCAAATGTATTAACTGTTAATACATCTTTTAAACATTTTTCAAATTGCTGTTACTTGTAAATAAGAACAATACAAATTTCAAAAACCATTAACAAACTAAATATAATCAGAACAAGAAGCACTTACAAGTGAGCCACTTCTGTTGCCTTCTTCTTGCCAAACACATAACCCACCAAATCACTTTCTAGTCCTACAAACAATTACACCACAAACACAAACCCAAATAAATATCAATGAAAACAAAATAAAAATAAAAACTTTAACTCATTTTCCATAAATATACTCAAACCCCAGATGAAAAAGTACCTGGAAGTGGAGAATCTTCGAGGATGGGAAGAGAGGTGCTGTTAGAAGAAGCAGAAAAGTTTTGGGTTTGTTGAAACGACATGGCAGTGGCAGTGGCAGTGCAAGAAGAAGCAGAAGAGAGACGCGACAACAACAACAACACATTTGCATTGGAGAGTGATTTGAGTGTTGTGTCACTGAAAGCGAAATGGGGTTTTCTGTTGATTGGAAGAGAATGCAAGCGTGAACAAAATTTCAAAGATAACATCTTTTTTGGCTTTCTATTTCAAAGAGAATGATGAAGTGAATTTGGTTCTATCCCTTGTTTTTTTATTCGCGGATTCTCTCTTTTTTAAGTGGATTTTGGTCTATCCAGACAGGTTGACTCGATTATCGAGTCTGGTTGTTTAAAATATTACTATGTTTTCATTGGAGAAGATTGTCTTGGTAAATAAATATCGATCTCAGTGATAACCGAAGGTCAATCTAAATTTTTATTTTTAGAAATTTCAATGAAAATATATCATGGAAAGTAAATATCGATTTCGGTGATAATCAGATCAAAAGTCAAAGAAGGTTGTTATGGAAAGTAAATATCAGGATCAAAAGTCAAAGAAGATTGTTATGGAAAGTAAATATCTGTTTAGTTGATTACCGAAGGTCACAATCTAAATTTTTAGAAATTTCAATGAAAATATCTTCAATATTTACTTCACTTTCATTGTTTTTGGTACACAAAAATTGTCTTGATTTACAAATCTTGAATAAAAATTTATGTAGTTGATGTTGATGATCATTTGAAAATCAAGATCAATATCAAACCAAGAATATGACTTGGAAGAAAGCAACCTCATGTAATTGGGTCATTAACAATGTTGCAAAATGGATCCAATACAAAGGCAAGCCATGCATATTGAGAAAACATTTATTTCAAGTTTTACTCTTACAGCTAGCTGTCTAAAAGCTCAACTCTCTACTATAATTGTCATCCATTCTTGGCTGAAAACCAGCCTAACACCACTGAAAATGCACAAAAAAAATGGATACAAAAAGGGGAGCTGCTCAGTTTAAGCATCGTCAAGAGCAAGGACTCCGGGGAGTGGTTTTCCCTCGAGAAGCTCTAAGCTTGCACCACCTCCGGTTGAGATGTGGCTCATCTTGTCGGCAAGCCCAGCCTTCTCCACAGCAGCGACTGAGTCACCTCCTCCGATGATTGTGGTCACACCCTTGCCGCTAAGATCCGCAAGTTTCTTGGCAATTGACTGCAATGAGAATCAAAGGGGATTCCGAGTTACAAAACATAAAAATACTTCGAAATTCTGAACTACATTTCAGATAACAAATCTGTGATGTTCAATAATTTTATGCACAAACAATACCTCAGTTCCGGCAGCAAACTTATCAAACTCAAACACACCCATTGGTCCATTCCAGATAACGGTTTTGGTAGTGTCAAGAACTTCATTGAATGTCTTGATTGCATCAGGACCGATATCCAAACCCATCCAACCATCTGGAATTGCAGATGCTGGAACAATCTGCAAGAACATCATGCTAATACTTAAAACCCTTGAATAGATTCATATTCATTTTCAACCTTATCATTACCAAGACAACATATGTTTAAGCATTGCATTTCTAGAAGGATCATGGTCGTAAAAATGTTGTGATGAACCAACCTTGCTGTTAGCATCGGGGGAAAACTTGTCAGCAATGACAACATCGGTGGGGAGAAGAAGAGACACCCCTTTGGTCTTTGCCTTCTCCATGAGTGAAGTTGCAAGATCGAGCTTGTCTTCCTCAACAAGAGAGGAACCGACTGCCTTTCCTTGGGCCTTGTAGAAAGTGAAGATCATTCCTCCGCCCAGCAATAGAATGTCAACCTTCTCCAAGAGGGATTCTATAACTCCAATCTTGGACGATACCTTTGAACCACCAACAATTGCAGCAAATGGCTTCTTGGGATTTGCCACAGCTCCAACAAGGTAGTCAAGTTCCTAAAATCAGAAAACAACTCAGCATGTAAAAAATTAAGAATTTCAAAAGAACGGCTCCATGCATAGTAATTACTAATTACCATAAAAGCTACAGTAAGCCGTAATGTAACATAACAAAAACAACAAAACTAGCTTGATTTGCGCACCAACAATGCAAAAACCACATTTCAAAAATAAACTGTCCATAATATTCTCCTTTTATTTATCAATTAACATTCAATAAATTCCATTTTTGACATGGAAGTATAGAAACTATATTTGTTTTCAACTGAGCAGCTCATGTAAAGCAACCACATTGGCAAACCACCAACATACGGAAAAGCAAGACAATTTCTTCAACTATAGAAGACTCAAAATGTAAGAAAGTAAAACACCAAAAACAAATACCATACCTTCTGCATAAGGAAACCGGCAACAGAAGGCTTCAAGTACTTGGTCACTCCCTCAGTGGAAGCATGGGCTCTATGTGCAGAGCCAAAGGCATCATTTACGTAGAGATCTCCAAGCGAAGCTAGCTTCTTGGCAAATTCAGGGTCATTCTTTTCTTCCTCCTTGTGGAACCTCACATTTTCTAGGAGCAAGACACCTCCTTCTGGGATTTCAGCCACCAACTTTGCAACTTCTTCACCAATACAGTCATTTGCCATTTTAACCTATTGCAGCGGAGTAAGAAAAGATGAGCATATAAAACATCAAATGCAAAAACCAAGGGTAGAAAAATTAAGAATCACTATTTCAGTATGAAAGAAGGAAAAAAAAACACAAACCTCAATTCCAAGAAGTTCAGATAGCCTTGGCACAAGAGGCTTCAAGCTGTACTTAGGGGTAACACCCTTGGGGCGTCCCTAAAAGTCAAAATACAACAAACTTAATAAGTACAAAACTTAGAAAACACTACAAAAAAACAAACAAAAATAAAAACATACACAACTATTAATTAAAATTCATCAAACAACAGCGAAATATATTCATGTGGAAATACAAGTGTAGTTGTGAATTAACGAAATAGAATAATGAGGTAACACCATTTCAGCTTAATTCTCTCATGCATCCTTGCCATACTAGGACCAAATTCACATTAGCCTTTGATTCAATTAAACCCATCTCTTAACAGTTAAATTTCACTAATCCCAATACCTCTCACAAGTCCATCGAACCTGGTTATGGAATTTATCAAAGGTTTACCTTGGCACCTCCCAAGGATACCTTTTTGGTTGCCACGCTATATTCAGGGATTTGGCCCTCGTAATTCTGTTTCGATCAGAACATCATGTTTGGTAGAAGAGCAAGGCAATTCATTCTCCTGTCCATTCAATTAAGAGGATGGACTAGGTGGAGAGAAAGATTATTGTCACTTTACACTTACTAGTATCCTTCAATATCTACAGGATTATTGAATCCTAAGTAGTTATGAGTGGTAGTAGTCCACTAGTACTAATAACTCAAATGTCCCTTGAAGTACTTTCTTCTATGTATATACATAAAATGCTTGCATCCTTTATTTTATGAAAACATGTAGTTATCAAAATGTGGTAACAGACTACTCAAACATAAGACCTGCCAGATGGAAACCAAACTACTAAGAAGACAACAAAGAAGGGACTCAACAAGATATAAAAGACAAAAACAACATGATCTTATAGCATAAAAAGACGATATGATGACCGTAACAAAATAGCTGATATGCGATAAGATGGTTCCCGATTCCAAGAAAAGCTAAAGACTCATTGCACATCCCAAATTCCCAGTGCAATTGAAGGCACAAAACAACCAACTACTACAAGTTCATTATGGCAACAACCAAAATAAATCATCAACCGTAAGAGGATTGTTTGTGATTAAAATTCCAAAGCCAACATTACATATAGCATATGGTGAACTGATGGATATAAGGTCAATAATGTACACATTACTATCCAAAAACAATGAGACACAACAAGCAATAAAATTGGCCAAAACAACATTCAACAATACTCATGTAGCTCAGATAATTCTAGTTCAAACAAATGACACCGACTATCAAGTATCAACAATAAAATCTTCACCATTCTCTTAAGCTCAATATAGCACAAACAGAGCACCAGACAGCAATTGCTTAAAATCTGATCGCACAAGACCCCAAAAAAGTCATGCAGAAAGTAGAAGCAGCAGAAAAAAATTAAAAATCAAAGCTTTTAGCATGTGATTAATGTAAAATTAAATAGAATTAGATCTATAAAAATAAAAAATAAAAATAAATCCTAGCAACTTTCAAATTCACTTTTTGTTTTCTCCATAAAACCAAAAAAGTAAATCACAAACTGCAAGAATTTAAAAACTAAGATCGACCCAGAAACAAATCACCAACAAAACACAAACCCAACAAGCAAAAGAAGCATACAATCAAGCATGCAAAGAGAGAGAGATTATATATACCAAGTGACTGGAGAGAATGACTTTGGCTCCATGACCCATTAAGTACTTGATAGTGGGAACAGCAGCACGAACCCTAGTGTCATCGGTGATATTCAAGTTGTCATCAAGAGGCACGTTCAGATCCACTCTCACGAACACTCTCTTGCCCTTCAAATCTGCCTCTTTCAAGTCACTGACACTCCTCTTGGCACCCATCTTTATAGTTTTTTAATACCTGAAATTGAACCCAAACCAAAAAACAAAACAGATCAATATAAGATGGTTTTTTGATCGAAACCCAGATCAGTAAACTTGTTGAAGAAGTGAAAACGAATGTATAATGAAGCAGAAGAAGAACAACGTACGAGATCGGAGAAGTCGAGAAGGTTCTGTCTGGTTGGGGTTTAGATAGAGAAAGAGAGAGAGATCAATTATTTATAGTGGAGCTGCCGAGCCGGTGAGTGATAGTGAGAGAGTGACAAAACGTCTACCGTTTTATGCCGCTGTTTTCCTTGGAGGACAAGATGGGCCTGATTTTGGGCTTTTCTGTGGGCTGATATAGCTGTTGTTTTGGAGGAAATCTTTAGTCCCAAAGAAATCGTGTCATGTGATGTAGTCATGTAGAAATACGAAAGTAAATATTGAAAATATCGTCTACATTTCAACCACACTTTAGAATTTTGATGGTATTCATATCAAAAATATTGTCGAGACATCGAAAATCCGATGATATTTTCAATATTTCCAATAAACTTTCTTAAATTTACACCCTAGTACATAATCAATATTTTTGTACCATGAAAAACCTATTTAATTGATTATATAATATCGAGGAGGCCAATGTGACTTGAACACAGAACATCATGGTAGTTATCTTACTTAAGATGTTGCATAGGGTCGTTCATTAAAGATTTTTTTTTGGGGTGGTTTTGGTAGGGATTGTGAAAAAAAAGGAAGGGATATTCTTTTGGGATATATAGCATCTTTATTGAGATATCAAATAACTTTATTGTAATTAGTTTGGTAATTAATTAATAAACAAAATATTATTTTCATTAAGAGATTCTCTATTCTCCAACTAAAACCGACATACAATATGGCATCTCTTCCTTTATGTTAAAATGACACCATTCATGCTTTTTCCTTTTTAAAATAAAAAATAAAAAATTCTCTCTAACTATACATATAGTTGAAGAATTCATGCTTGATGCTTCTAGATTTTGAAATTACATTAAAATTAAATCTAGAGGGAACGAGAGTTGAAAAATAGAAATCATTAGAAAATTGTTTTCTTCACTCTTATATTTTAAATTAATTTTTATTAGGTGTGAATGTGATAGCAGTTGACTGATTTCCCAAAAAAAACAAAAAAAAAGGGAGATTATTGTATATCTAAAATCTAAATCATTTAAGGCCTCTCATTTTTGGTTTTTTTTGGTGGATTTGAACTTTGAAGTCATGGTGATCATGTGATCATCTTTGATTCACAAGTCACTTTCCAACCCACCACCTTTGAGATCATCATCACTAATATGTAATAGCTGGAATGTGATAAGCTCACAGAGTCCACAGTACCCACTTGAAAATTTCAAATCAATTTCAGATACTTCAAACAACAAACAAAACATATGATTGAAAACACCAGAAGACATTTCATTTCACCTAAGGATGGCAGTAGGATCATTATCCTTTCACTTTTCTGAGAATTATGAGATTGTAAACAGCATGTAAATCATACAATAGATTCTCATACGTCGTGTACGCAAAACGTAAATTGAACAAAATTTATTGATGAAAAGAACTGATTTTCTTTTTGCCTTTCCATACAATCTTAGTGTCTGCAAACTAAGCAAGAAGTGATGGAGGCAAAAGCAGAATGTGACCATATAATGGATGCAAAAGTGAAAATTTACAATATGAACTCATATCTTCCTACAACATTTGTGTTTCTCGTTTTACAAACTAAATGACAGCATAAATGTTTTGGATGGAAAAAAAAAAAGAATTTTGATCTTACACGGTAACTACGATGGCTTCGTCAAGAGCAATAACACCAGGAAGCTCTTTGCCTTCCAGCAATTCCAAACTGGCACCACCACCGGTTGATATGTGGCTCATCACTTCAGCAACTCCCACCTTTTCAACGGCTGCGACAGAATCTCCTCCTCCAATGATTGTTGTCACTCCCTTGCTGCTAAGGTCCGCCAGCTTCTTTGCAATGGCCTGCAAACAGAATTCAATTTAACAAATTAAGTCTGATTTACCCAAAAACACAGGTTCCCCACCATCCCAAACCTACACGATGGACAGTTGCCCTAAGTTGGAATTGACCATGAGGTCAATTAGGGTTTAGCAGGCAGCCTCATAGAGTGCATCCGCAAACAGTTGATAAATGCATAAATACTTGCTATATAGGGCTACTTGGCCACTTTGCAACAGCCGGACTCTACTAGACCAGGTTTACTTTGCACTTAAATACAATGATTGGGAATCGCTCTTAAGTCTTAAACCCCCTTCCAGGCCTCCACCCCAACATCAACTAGACTAATCACTTTTTCCGTGATGTAAGTTATAAAAGTTGATGACTTCACTACTTGTATATACATTTATGACAATGGAGAACATTAGAAGTATTATTACTATAGTTGTAGATAGAAAGTTCAACGAAATGGTAAAACTAAAGCCAATAGCAAGCAGTTTTTGCTTACCTCTGTTCCAATTGCAAACTTGTCAAACTCAAACACTCCCATAGGTCCATTCCAGATGACAGTTTTAGTGGTTTCCAAAGCTTGATTGAATGTCTTAATGGAATCTGGTCCAATATCCAATCCCATCCAGCCATCGGGGATGGCAGATGCTGGCACAATCTGTGAAAAGCAAACCAGTCTTTAATCATTGCTTATAAGTACAACATAAAAGTACAGATTAATATGAAATTGTGAGCTAGCTAGAATAATAGTTCATATTATCTATAATTCAATTTACTAAGGCAAAAATTATATCTAATTAAATTTATTTTGCGGACAGAAAATTAAGAATTCCAGAAGAAAAGCTTCGGTAAACAAAATTATGTTAAAGCAACTTATATAACAAACCTTGCTGTTTGCATCTGGAGCAAACTTGTCTGCAATTACCACATCAGAGGGTAACAAAAGTGATACTCCTTTCGCCTTGGCCTTTGCAAGGAGCGTTGTTGCAAGGTCGAGCTTATCTTCCTCTACTAGGGATGAACCCACTGAAAGACCTTGTGCCTTGTAAAATGTGAAGATCATTCCTCCACCAAGGAGTAGGATATCACACTTTTCAAGGAGAGACTCAATAACTCCAATCTTCGATGAGACCTTTGAACCACCCACAATTGCAGCAAATGGCCTCTTTGGGGTTGAAATTGCACCAACAAGGTAGTCAAGTTCCTATAACAAAAGAAAACAAATGCAAATATCAGCATGATTTGATCTAAGAAAACTATCAAATACATAGTCTCTTCTATATGACATGATAGCAATTTAGAATGGCAAAAAAAGTAGAAACTCAAATGAAAAAAATCATGAGTGGGTGTGTTTGGAGGATAATTTCATACACAAATAGACCGGACAGTAGAACAATATCATTGCCCATGTTACCTGCGTAACGAAATTCATTGAGGTTTGATAATGGTCTAAATGTCTAAACTAATTAAGATATGGATGGTTATTAGAAAAGTTTCCTTACAACTTCAAACAATTTGGCCTTAATAGTTACAAGACTATGATTCTAGATAGAGTGAGGACTCAAAATCCCACCTTCTGCAAGAGGAAACCGGCAACAGATGGCTTCAAGAATTTAGTGACACCCTCGGTTGAGGCATGAGCTCTGTGAGCAGTCCCAAAAGCATCATTGACATAGAGATCAGCCAAAGAGGCAAGCTTCTTTGCGAACTCGGGTTCGTTCTTTTCTTCCTCCTTGTAGAACCTCACATTCTCAAGAAGAAGAACACCACCTTCGGGAAGTGAAGCCACCAGCTTTTCAACCTCTGGACCAATGCAGTCATCAGCCTTCACGACCTGTTAACAAATGAGCAAAAGCCACCAAGTATCAGTCAAGTAACCATATTATAGATTTGACCAAACACATATTGTGCTCTCTAACTTCAACTTTCATAAAAATATACGCTATACGCACATTGATCCCAAGCAATTCAGATAGCCGAGGTACAAGAGGAGCCAAACTGAATTTCGGAGTCACGCCTTTCGGTCTTCCCTGAAAAATTCAACCAAAAACATAAATTTATAAATTTAGCTTGTAAATCTCATTCCTTTTTCATGGTCAAACATCAATGATGCAACATTCTATCAATGCTTGTCACAATTAATCCTCTAAATATATGAATTTGACCGAATAATCAATAAAACACATAAATTAAGCTAGTAAAGCTCACTCCTTTTCATTGGTCAACTGCATCATAAACATCAATGATGCAATACTCTATCAATGCTTGTCACAATTAGTGTTCTAAATTCATAAATGAACAAAAACCAACATAAATCGAACTAAAAACAGCTACTTGCACAGAAAAGTTTGAAAATTTGAAAAGAAGCCCAGAAAAGTTTGAAAATTTGATCAAAACCCACGTACCAGATGACTAGAGAGAATGACTTTTGCTCCGTTTTGGATCAAATGCTTGATGGTTGGAATAGCAGCTCTGATTCTGGTGTCATCAGTGATGTTCTGGTTGTCATCTAGAGGCACATTCAAGTCAGCTCTCACAAACACTTTCTTCCCTTTCAAGTCAGACCCAGACAAGTCCCCGACACTCTTCTTCGCCATCGAAACGATGCCACGCGTCGCCTTCCCTTTGATCGCGCCGATCCTGGACGCCACGTGGACGGAGAAGAGCGGGTCTGCCGCCGAGAAGCCCAGACGGACTGCGCCGCTGCTGCGGGAGGCTGGAAGCCTCAAAAGGGAGGCCCGTGCGGAAGAAGAAGATGAAGTGCAGGCGGAGGCGGCGGACTTGAGAAGAGAGAAGGTGGTGGGTGCGGTGGCGGAGGCCATTAGAAACTGTTTGTTCTTCTACTGAAGAGTGTTGTTTGATTTTATGTGGATGCGAAGTGGGTTTGATTTTATTTTTGATGGGTTTGTTGTGTGAGGGAGAAGAGAAGATGTGGACGTGAAGAGCAAAGTGAGAATGATTGGGTGATATTTGGAGATTGAAAGGATTTCTCTTATCGTTGAGATGAGGTTCAAGATGTTCGTTGCTTTTGAGAGACTATTTTGTTACTCTCTTCAAATTTTACAATCATAAACTGTTTTTGTTGGTTGGTCTTCGTTGTGTTGACTATTTCATTGTTCATTTGACTGTTGCATGTAATTTATTTATTTATTTATTTTTATAATAAAAAAAAGTGATGATAAATTTCTACAAATTATGAAATTAAGGTAATAAACCCTTGTTAATCACAACAAAGGTCATAGAGAATTTAAAGAAATTCAAATACGACCCCGGATGTTCAGTGATTAAGCTTGGATCGAATAGAATTGAATTCGATGTCGATTTTTCTAATTAAATGTAATTTGTTCGATATTGTTTTTGATATAATATATAATGTGATAATGATTCGAATGTTTGACATTGTTAAGTTGAATAAGAGCTTATGATACCAAACCACATTGGATGGTGGTTTTACACAACATGATATATGTAGTTACAAAAAAAATGGTCGAATGTAATGTACAAACAAGCAAGTAATACTTAACTGTTCAAGTATATATTTAGTTGATGTACATTTTTTTTCTTTTATCAATGTTTATGGTGGGAGTTTAAGTAGAGTGTATTCAATTAGGATTTTGAAAGACTTTTAATGACTTTTAATGACTTTTATGGAATTAAAAAGTTTAAGTATATTTAATGTAGACTTTTAACGACTCTATAAAAGTCATGGAGTATTCAATACAGAGTTACAGACTTTTATAAAAAGTCTATAAAAGTCACGTGATATTCAATCAAAACTTTTTAATAGTCTACAAAAGTTATGAGGTATTTAAAATCTCAATGACTTTTAGTTATAACAAATCTCACAATTTGTCTTCCATTCCTACCAAAAGACTTTGAATGTCTTTTTTTTATATAAAAAAATAAATAGAAAGAATTCACTTTAGAAGAAAAACATAAAACCCTTTGAAAAACATCAACTACCAAACATATGTTATATTTTCAAATAAAAGCACGCTCATTCTTAACAAATTTTATAAATAAAATAAAATAAAACAAATAACTTTAAAATGAATAAACGTTATAAAAAAATACAAAAATTAACGATCTATAACAAAAAAAAAAAATTAAATTAAAAAATAATATAAAACAACTCTTCATTAGCTATGCAATTAAGGGCGAAAGATTTCATATTTTGTTTACCTATATTTTCAAAGCAACTAAACAACACCGAAATAAATTAAGTGAATTTCATTTATGTAAAATAAAAACAATAAAAGGCAAAAACTACTACTTAACCATGTCAATATACCATAATCAAAGTCGCGTATGAACGTGACTCCATGTAATTATGATCAATATAAAACTCCTCACTTTTAGGTATGAGTCTTATTGAACAACTAGATGCGGTTTTTATGTTTTATCTTTAGTAACTTGAATGAATTTTTTGGAAGATTTTTTATACTCATTGTCATACTTTTGTAAAGATATGTAAACGTTAATATTATTGTTGGTTTGCTACATTTTTTCTATAAAAAAAAATTATAATAATTTGACTAATTATAAAAAACAAATAACATTTTGACTAATTATATATATATATATATATATATATATATATAAAGGAGTATAATGTCTTTATAATGCAAAATATAATAAAAATAAAAATAAAAATTTTAAAATCACATATATAGGCATGAATGCTGTTATCAAGTTTAATTTAACGATGGTTTTTATTTATTTATTTTAAAAATATATTTTTATTGACATGATATATATATATATATATATATATATATATATATAGGAGTATAATGTCTTTATAATGCAAAATATAATTAAAATAAAAATAAAAATTTTAAAATCACATATATAGACATGAATGTTGTTATCAAGTTTAATTTAACGATGGTTTTTATTTATTTATTTTAAAAATATATTTTTATTGACATGATATATATATATATATATATATATATATATATATATATATATCATTTTATTAAACCAAAGTATACATTATATTTAAAAGTCAATTAAAGTCTATAAATATATATAAAAGTCTTTTAAAACGAACGTTTTTTGAAATGAAAATCTATGAAAGTCTTTTAAATAAAAGTCTATGAAAATTTTACATAATCTTGTAAAGTCTATAAAAGTTCATAAAATCTGCAAAAGTCATCCACTTAAAAAAAAGTCTTTTGAAATTCTAATTGAATACACCCCCCCTAAGTCCTATAATGCATGCATATAACTATTATCTGTTGGCAGGGACGGAGCCAGAAATTATTTCCAGCAGGTGCGTCATGAAAATAATGAGTTATATTAACACGTATCTTAGAAGATGTTAAAAGATAAAATTAATAAAAAATAATGTTGATGTATATTTATTTATGAATTGATACATTAGTAGTTAGAATACAAGTTGAGATATAGAAGTTTTTTTTTAGACAGTATCTATTTATCCACCTATCTAGATCATATATTTTTTTGAAGTTTTTTTTGTCATTGATAGGATTCGAGCCGCTAACTTGAGAATCATTTACCCAAACCCCAAGCTCGTCAATCTACCAGTTGAGCTATACCCCTGAGGGCAATTGAGATATAGAGTTGAAATGTCTAAAATTACTCTAAAAATAATATATGGCTCTTAATTCATAATTCAATAATAGTGTTTAAGAGTTAGAAATTAAACTAATTAAAATTTAAATTGTACTCCTAGTATTTTTATAACATCCAAAAACTAGTTTAATTTTCAAAAATGATAAAAGTTTGTTTGGTAAAATATGTTAATAGTTAAATATAAATATACGTGATATGTCTATATATGTTTGGTTGATATATTTTAATTACATAAATTAACACATTGATTATATTAAAATAAAGGGAAAATTGCACAAACTTACCCTAACGTTTCCCATTATGGCATAATATTCAACTAATGCCTTTAATTGCACAAACAACCCCTCATGTTAGTCAACTTTGGTTAAAAATAGCCATTGACCATGATTTTTTTTTTGAAAACCCAAAATTGCACCCTGCACTTTATTACAAAAAAATCTTAATTGCCATTTATTTAAAACATTATCTACTTTAAATTATTATTATATAAAAAACAAAACAATTTAAGAAAACGTTATTTTGAGAAAATACAATTTAATAATATATTAAAAACAAAACAAAAAAACGTTATTTTGAGAAAATATAATTTAAAATAATGCAAGTCCAATATGAATAGTGGTAATGTGTTACATATTTTTAAATTTTTTTTGTTTTTATTATATTATTTTTGAATTTTTTTTATTTAAAAAGGATTGTGTTTAGTATTCTAAACACAAATATAAATAAAATCATCAAGAGTTTGAAATAAAAATATAATCATTTGTCATAATAAAATACAGTAGCACCGAAAATTTGTTCAATGTTCATCTCTATAAGACAAAATAATTTGACTCAATATAAATTACGCATTATATTTTGGTTCAAAAATTAAAAAAAATATATACTAAACATAATCCTTTTAAAAAAAGAAAATGTTTTAAATTTTAAAATTATGTAGCACATTACCACTATTCATATTGGACTTGCATAATTTTAAATTATATTTTCTCAAAATAACGTTTTTTTTTGTTTTGTTTTTAATATATTATTAAATTGTATTTTCTCAAAATAACGTTTTCTTAAATTGTTTTGTTTTTAATATATTATTTTTGAAAATTTTTTTTATTTAAAAAGGATTATGTTTAGTATTTATTTTTTATATTCTAATAATTTAAAGTAGATAATGTTTTAAATAAAAGGCAATTAAGATTTTTTTGTAACAAAGTGCAAGGGCAATTTTGGGCTTTAAAAAAAAATCATGGTCAATGGCTATTTTAACTGAAGTTGACTAAAAGGAGGGGTTGTTTGTGCAATTAAAGGCATTAGTTGAATATTATGCCATAATGGGAAACGTTAGGGTAAGTTTGTGCAATTTGCCCTAAAATAAATAACATATCAAAAGTATGATATGGTATTAGGGTGAGATATGTAAGATTGGAATAGAGAACAAAATTATTTGAATGAGAAAATAATATTAATTAAGATATAATATATATTTTATAATTCGATTTTCATTTATAATTAAGATACATAGAAAGAAATACTATATATAGAATCAAAGATTTTTTTAATGTGATTTGAGTGAAAAATATTAAGACTTCAGACATGAAAAACAAATTCTAAATGTATGGTTTATATAAAAAAAAAAGTGTTTTAAAAAATAACATTAGAAAACTAAAAAATTAAATTAGGGGTAAAAACATAAATATCTAAAAATTTAAGATTTTATAAAAATTGACAAAATAAATTTTGAAAATTTGAAAACTTAAGGGGGGCAGTGGCCCCCTCTCGCTCTATGCTGGCTCCGTGCCTGTCTGCTGGCACATCACCTATTAACAGAGCTGATAGTGCACCTCATTTCTACATATGTGGTGAGGGGTTCAAATCTCACAATGCGCATTTTACAAGCACGTGTTTAGAGTTTTTTTTCCGAGTTGTGAGAGTAGTTATCTCCCATTATATGAGTAAATATCCGAGTCGCACATGTATTGTTTGATCTCGACAGGTCTCGACAGTCCTATTGTAATAGTTTTTGTAATACTTTAAAAATATATATATATATATCATCTGCTGGAAGACTACTTCTCAGTGTCACAGGAGTAGATGTCTGTTGCTCATCGTTATGATAGTGGATATCTAGATTGTTCGGGTCACATGTTGTATTGACACAAATGCCCAAACATATTGGGCCAATGTAACCTCAAAAACCGAAAACCAAGCAAGCCCAATTCACAGAGACATGAATCAATCCATCTCTCAAAAAAGTTGACCCGACCCATTAACCATCTGCAACTTCGATAACCCACCTCTCTCTCCCTCCTACTCAAACAAACACAAATGGCTCTCTCTTCTGCTTCTATTTGGATGAAAACGTTCCCTCCACTTTCCCACCAATTTTCTTTTCCTTTCCCCCAAACACCCCCACCCAGAAAAGAAAAAACCAAACTTTTCCACGCAAACCACCGAACCAGACCCAGAGCTCTGCGAGAATGGCAGGAGTACGAGGACGCCGTCAAGCAGAAAGACCTAGCCAGAGCTCTCAGGTTTTTGAAATCCGTCGAAACCAAAAACAATGACATTGAAGACCCAACTCAGCCATCAAATGGCTCCGTATTGGTCGAGCCGGCCCAGTCTCGACTCGGCGAGTTGGGGTTGGTGGGTCGGTCGGAGAGAGACTGGGAGGTCCTGGACACTTGTCTCAATGCAGATGATATGAGTCTTGTGTCTACTGCCTATGCATATCTTAAAAGCAGAGAATTCTTGCCAAATTTTGGAAAATATAGTAGTATTGGTAGGTTTTTAATGATATTTGTTTTTGTCTTCGTTGAGAACTTTAATCGAACAGTTGATGAACAATGCAAATTCTCTCGTAAAAGCATGATTGTGTCTCTTATCTTTGAATGAAAATGAATTAATACAATTTTGGAAAATTCTACGGTATCGGTAAGTGTAATTTTGTCGTTGAGAACTTGAATCAAATAGTCGGTGTACAATGCTAATTCTCTTGTAAAAGCATGAGTGTGTTTCTTAATTTTGAATAAAAAAGTGATATTTTAGAATTTGAATTATAAAAATGCCATCATTTATGAAAATGAATTTTTGCAATTTGGAAAATTCTTTGGTATTCGCAAGTATAATCTTTTCGTTGAGAACTTGAATTGAATAGTGGGTGTACAATGCAGATTCTCTTGTAAAAGCATGACTTTTTTTTATTTTTTATTTATTTTTTATTTCTTTCTTAATTTTGAATAAAAATGTCAACTTTTACAGTTTTGGAGGGAACCAGAGATGTTACACCAACCGTGTTGAAGTCTTCAACAGGCTTAGAAGGTGCTTGTAGAATTTCCTTTTAGCTCTTTTTTTGATTTGAAATTGATCTAAATTAAAGACTTTTTGTTGATTAATGAAGTGTAAATTTGTTGAATACCATGACTGTAATGTGTTGTTTTGTTTTTTGTGATTTTATTTTTACAATTTAGCCTCAAAACTTTCTCCGAAGAAATGGGGGGTTTCCGGAAGCTCGAGAGTTGTGTTGGTGGGTTTTCTGGGTGGAGTATCTTTTCTTCTTTCTCGAGGGATTGATATCAGAACTAACCTTACGGCCGTGTTGGGGCTGGCATTTTTAGACTCTATCTTTCTTGGTGGTGTCTGTTTAGCTCAAATTTCGAGTTACTGGCCTCCATTTAAGCGTCGGATTCTGGTTCATGAAGCGGGACATCTTTTAGTAGGTATGTGCTGGACTTGTTATTTAATTTGATTGTTTAAGTTGCAGAATACAACTTTTAAATATGATCACTGCCTTGTTAAAGTTGGAGTTACCTTGTCATGTCTTCCAGAAGCAGGTGAGAGTCCCATTATCGAAATAAAAGATAGCGGTGTGAATAGTTTGGTTTGTGACAAAAAATGTGAACAGGATTGAAAGAATCAGTTTGGTCAGAATAAAAAAACCTATCCACATTACTCTGCAAATTTCCAGTTTGATTTGGTTAATATAGCATACGACTTTCGATCAGATATAAGTAATAATCAGTTTGACATGGTTTTGTCGGTTTACATGAATCTATAATCAGCTCCTCATTGCCTTTTTTTTTTAAAATTTTTTTTTTTTAAGTTTCTTGTGTCCAACAATCTCATGTTTGTGTTTACACAACATAGTAAAAATACATTTTCTTCCACTAGACAATCACTTCATTATGAGTGCAATTTATTATCTTTTTGCTTTTACAAGTGTGAATAATTGATTGTCAATTTGTATTTCAGCATACCTTATGGGATGCCCAATTCGTGGCGTGATTTTAGACCCAATTGTTGCTATGCAAGTGGGAATTCAAGGGCAGGTACTTCTATTCTGATTTGTACATTTTACAGTTCTTTTCATGTTTCCATTTGCTGTCCTGCTCATAAACAAAGTGTATAATGTGAGTCTCTGCAGGCAGGAACCCAATTTTGGGATGAAAAAATGAGTAACGAGCTAGCAGAAGGACGACTAAGTGGCACTGCCTTTGACAGGTGAGCAAGACTCTCAACTCCCGATAAACGTTTCTCAAGATTAATTTTGCTTCCTATTAGTCACGTAATGACAGATGGTGAGCTGTTCATTTAGCACTACTGTGCAACCAGAATAATTATGTTCTACCTCATTATTACACGATTACCGGTGCCTTAAATAGTTAACTTTTAATGTTATCTGGCATAATTACTGGTCAGGTACTGCATGGTGCTTTTTGCTGGCATTGCAGCTGAAGCTCTTGTCTATGGTGAGGCTGAGGGTGGAGAGAATGACGAAAATCTGTTTAGGAGTATTTGCCTTCTTTTGCAACCTCCATTGTCTATAGCTCAGGTATCTTATCAACCGTTACCTAGTTTGATGTTATTCTTGCATTAATAAATGCTAAAGTTTTGTCTCGTCTTGCTATTACGATCAGATGTCTAATCAAGCAAGATGGTCAGTTGTACAGTCATACAATCTGCTTAAATGGCATAAGCACGCTCATCAAGCTGCCGTTAAAGCCCTGGAAACTGGTTCCAGTCTCAGTGTTGTAATCAGAAGAATCGAGGAAGCCATGTCCTCCAGAAAATGAAATGCAGAAGTTGTAAACTAATTGTTTCTTGGTTCTGATTCTAAATCAAACTCCGAACATGTATCACTGCTGTATATTGCCAAGGACAGAATGGACCAGAGACCTAGTGATCTGATGTACAACCGGGTTGGTTTAACAGAGAAGTAGTTGACTTGGATCTTCCAAGGCTATCCCAATAAATGCCTCGATTTAAAGCTGGTCAGAACTATTGCCGTCAAGTGGTATAATTTGGTAGCAAGGAATGATCATGGTTGCTGCCACGATTTGGATAGAGGAGGAGACAACAACATCAGAAAGGCAGGACACCGAGAGGAAGAGAATGAAGTAGACACGGTGCTCAGAACTAATCAAATAGTCTGGATAGATGATTGACCTGTATTGATCCCAGTTTGTATTGAATAAACAACAAATTGTATTGAAGGAAAGCTAATGTGTATAAAAGTTTACAACAAATTGTATTGCTGCATTCTTCCTATCTTTCATATTCGGTTATGACAAAAATATTTCAAAGACTCAAAACAATTATATCATTTACCCTCTAACCCTGCATCAAAACAGAAGATTTACTACCAGATTCGGGAGAGCTTGACATTGTAATCTCATTGATGTGGATGTGAGGGGGGTCATTGGACTATCTCAACTTCTATCGATTTATAATCATAGAAGTGATATGAAATTCTATTAGGAGAAGTAATAGACAATCCCACATCGGCCAAAGCAGAGCCTATTTAGCTGGTTATAAACATTGTAATGCTATGTTTCCATCGCCGGGCTCAGTAACGAGAGCTTGTGACCCAAGTGGGGGCTTTGAAGTGATGGAACATTGATTCAGCCCATTGGGTTGGGTTCAAAGTGGCTGTTCACTGGCTTGCCCGTTCCAAACCAAGAGTTGGACCGTGAGTCTCCTTCGAAGGTAGGAGGCCCACGGTTCCTTGAGTGGAGGGCACCGCGTGAGGCTGGCTTCACAGAGCAGCGACCACTTCCCGCTCTTGGTAGTGGAAGGATTACAGGCCGGTGCCACTTGGGCCCAATATGACCCAATGGGTTGGATCCCAATTGAACCATCACTTTTATTTTTTGTTGATCTTCAATTTTTTAGTAGTTCAACTTGCTGCGCTATGTTTCCATTGGAGTGGAATATATATGTACATACAATTTAGAAGAAAAACTTGGGTGGTCCGGTCTCATCGTGGACCTACCAAGATCATACATGACATGAAATTATACACAATTGATTGTATACGTCACATTGTATCATGAATAATAGTCGTATGTTTTCCATTGGAGTTGGAATATGTATATACCATTTATAAGAAAATGGACCTACCAAGATCACACTTGACATGAAATTATACACTATTGATTGAATACGTCACATTGTATCTTGAATAATAGTCGTATGTTTTCCATCGAAGTTGGAATATGTATATACTATTTATAAGAAAAACTTGGTTGGCTTGGTCTCATCATGGACTTGTCGAGACAATACTTAATAAAATCGAGAGTCTATCAAGATCTGATGAGGTATACTCTGTAAGTCCAAAATGCAACTCTTATAAATGGAAGGTCTCCCAACATTTTGCGCCATTGCGGTCACATGTTAAACCAAAATGTGAACTACTTGAATCTTCACATAAATTGGAAATTATTTCGGTGTTAATGCACTTGACCCACCCGACCCGTAATATTATCCAGTTTCGGTGTTTCAGATAAACCTCTCAAAACCCCGAAAAGTGACACAGCTGCTTCGTAGAAGTAGCTTTGAGCCTTTGACACTCTCTATACATTTTCTGTCTTTCTTCTTTGTCTTTCGATTCTCAAATTCTTCAATGTTGTAAACAAGAAGAAAAAAACTGTTAAAAAATGGAACTTGCAGTCCCTTACAGACCGAACCCACTTCTCTCTTCTTCTTCAAAACCACTCACCAAAACCACTCTTTTGCAAGTACCAGCTATCAAGCACAGACCCAGAATTTCCCGCCAAAGACCTGTTTTTAGAGTCTGTTCCTCTGCGAATCCAGATGGGTTCTCGTGGCAGAGTCTGGGGCGGTCTGTTCGGGTTGGGTCAGAGCGGCTCTGGTCCAAAATGGGCGAGTCGGTCAAGAAGGAGACTGGGTTCGACTTCGATGAAGCTAATGTGAAGGTGAGTGAGTTGGTGGGGCGAGTCAAGGGTGAGCTGAAGAAGGGTGAATCTGAATTGACTCGATTCAGGACTGAGTTGGTGCCGGCGATTGTGGAGTGGAACCGGTGGGAACTTTGGAAGGTAATCTTTTTTTGTTTAAATTGAGACCCTTTTGTTTAAATTCGTGTTTGGTTGCTAAGAAAGTGTAGGAAAAGTAGAAAAGAACAGAAAATTTTCAAATACATGAAAAAGTCAGCTTGATAGTGAGCAGATAATGAATAATCTGAGTTGTGGTTGACATTATAAATATCTTGAAAGGATAACTACTTGTTGTTGAAGATACTATATGAAGTTAAAAAAACAATGCCATATCGAATTGAGAGTTTGAGTTAAATTACCGTATTATGTGCAGGATGTCAAGAATTGGGAGCCTAAACGGACTGGCACGTTCGTTCTGTATGTTTTTGCTGTGATTTTATCTTGTCAAAGAATATATGTAGCAATTCGGGCTCCTTACTTAAATCGTCAAAGAAAAGAGTTAACTGAGGCTTATATGGAGGCATTGATTCCTGAGCCATCCCCTAGTAATATCAGAAAGTAAGTGCATGGATAGCTTCTCATACTATTTGCAAATTCAAGCCTACCAATTGTTTATACAATGTAAAAGTTAACTCAAAAGAGGAGCTGTTATGTCATTTCTTTGTACACTAACATCTTAGTTAGATAATTTATTTGTTTAATTCAAACTTAAATCTTTTGAAGCCTCTAAAATAGGAAAAGAGAATACAATAAACAACATTATTAAGTGTAGAAAATTGATTGTTAAAGAAACAAACCTTACGAATAAGAGAGGACAAAAACACCATTTATGGTTGCACCTGATTAAGTTGATGAATGAGCCATCGATGAAGATGTACTTCAGGACTTAAACAAAGGCTTTTGAGTGCTAAATGTGCTCTGTGCTTTCAGGTTTAAGAAGAGTGTATGGAGGAAGACAGCACCAAAAGGCCTGAAATTGAAGAAGTTTATTGAAGGACCAGATGGAACACTTATTCATGACAGTTCCTATGTTGGAGAAGATGCATGGGTTGATGATCCAGAGCCTCCACAGGATAGTGTTAAACAAGTTATCGACAACAATGTAAGATTAAGTGCAGAAGAAAAGAAAAAGCTAACGGAAGACTTGGGAATTTCAGGTTAGTTTCTATTTGTGTGCATGCATATACATAAAAAATTATGCTTGCTTTATCATGATATCACATTCAATAATCATTTTTCTGGACTTGATATGTTTTTATTTTATCTTTTTGCATTCAGTATAGTTTCCATTTAAAATGGAACATTGGAAATTCTTTGGTTGAGAGAATATTCTTACAAAATTTCATCTTTCTGGAATTTTTGTAGAATAATTCACAATTTGTTAAGAAGTTGGAAAAAATAAATCATGTCAACTAAAAAATTATGCCGGATCAGAAAGTTATATGAGCCTTTTGTTGGCTTCATGATTTGCAAATTAACTATATTGTATTATATCTGCATTTGGCAATGTGGTGGGAAATTTGGCATGTCTTAAACTGTATAGACAGCTTTGATACTCTGCGCTCTTGATTTCTAATAGCCAATTGTTTTTGCCATGCTTGCCTAGTAGATAAGGTTCAAGAAAATAATGGAAATTGGCGTGAAAGACTTGGTGCTTGGAAGGAAATCATGAGAAGGGAAAATTTATCTGAGGAATTAGATTCTTCAAAGGCCAAATATGTAGTTGAATTTGACATGAAAGAGGTTGAAAATAGTCTTCGCAAGGATGTGGTGGGCAAGGTATCAGAGACACAGGGAACTAGGGCTTTATGGATAGCTAAGAGATGGTGGCGCTATCGTCCTAAGCTTCCTTACACTTATTTTCTTGACAAGCTAGATTCATCTGAGGTAGAGTTCTCTTGTCCATGGTTTTGTTTTCACTCCCTTTGCAGATAAAATTATGAGTGTTCTCTTGCAGTGCATTGCATAAATTTTGATTTTGATTTATTTAATTTTAATCTTTTATAAATATATTGGCATTTGTGTAACAATTTATAAAACCTGAAAGTGAAAAAGCATATGTAACTATGCATAAATATATTTTTATTTAGCTTTCCATTTTCTGTCAATGTTAAATTATACCGTGTAGAATGAAATTGATAGCAAGAGAAAAGGAGATAGACAATTGTGCATAAAATTATCTCTAGAATTAGGGAGCAAGTTGTACAAGCATTAAAACGAAATGATCTGGACTCCTACCAAATTCTGAGTGATAATATCATAATAGAGTCGATATATGTGATAATAGACAAGTTCCAATAACTATACCATGCGTGGTCTAAACCTTTATTAAATTTTCATGTTTGTTTAGCATCCTTGAGAATTAGATAACATTTCTAATTTTGTTGTTTCTTTCAACAGGTTGCTGCTGTTGTGTTTACAGAGGACCTGAAAAGATTGTATGTAACAATGAAAGAAGGTTTTCCCTTAGAATATGTTGTACGTTCAACGTCTCATTTTTGTTACAGCAGTAGTTTCATATATATCATCTCTGTAAAATTTCTTGATGTAATTACTTATTCTGTAGGTTGACGTCCCCCTTGATCCTCATTTATTTGAGATTATCTCAAGTTCTGGGGTTGAAGTAGATCTCCTCCAAAAGCGGCAGATCCATTACTTTCTAAAAGTTGTGATTGCATTACTGCCTGGAATACTGATTCTGTGGCTTATAAGGGAGTCTGTTATGCTTCTCCACATCACATCTAGTCGTTTTCTTTACAAAAAGTATAATCAACTGTTCGATATGGCTTATGCAGAAAATTTCATCCTGGTAAAACTTTAATTCTCCATACTCTCTTCCTACCAATTAACGCTCTCAAATTCTTATTACATACTGTAATCCTCCAGCCAGTTGGAGATGTTGGTGAAACAAAATCTATGCATAAAGAAGTGGTGTTAGGGGGTGATGTTTGGGATCTGCTTGATGAGTTGATGATATATATGGGAAACCCCATGCAATATTATGAAAGAGGTGTGCAGTTTGTTCGGGTAATCTTTTCAACTTCTGTTAAAGATAAAAACAGCCCTTTTGATCCCACTATATTTAAGAGAGGTATACAAGAAACATAATCAGTAATTTTCTCATGACAGGGTGTCCTTCTCTCTGGACCTCCCGGAACAGGAAAAACACTTTTTGCAAGGACACTTGCAAAAGAAAGTGGGCTGCCCTTTGTTTTTGCTTCTGGTGCAGAGTTTACTGATAGTGAGAAAAGTGGTGTAGCAAGGATCAACGAGATGTTCTCAATTGCAAGGAGAAACGTAAGGATCTCCTGCTCCAATTTTATAAAGGAAAATCACTTACAAGTTGCAAGTAAATGAGATTCTTGAAAAAAAAATCATTTTGCTGGATGTTGGTGCTTGTTATGAATCTGCTATCATGGTGCTCTATAGAGTTGTTGTGCTTGCATCACTATTTGTGGCTTTGTGCTTGTCATCCTTGTGCAGAGCCACATCAGAGTTATCATTATTGTTCCGATATTATCATGTCTCCAAAGGGGCATGAGCAAGATATTGTGCTTGTGTCTGTCATCCGAAATCATTGGATTTCTTATTCTGTTCAATAAGAAAAATAGAGTACTAGTGTTGTTAAGATCAAATACGTTACAAGTATTATTTTAACAGTTATTTCTTTTAAATTCATATTTTGATTTCTCGCTCTAGATGCTCTATATATTTGCTCCTCTATATTATGAATATAATAATTTGGTAGTACACTGTAACTCTGTAAATACCCAACAATGTTATATATACACGAATCTTCGTTGTAGGCTCCTGCTTTTATATTTGTGGATGAAATTGATGCTATTGCTGGAAGGCAAGCAATAAAGGATCCCAGAAGAAGGGCGACATTTGAGGCTCTAATTGCACAACTTGATGGCGAGTAAGTGTATCAGTTTAAACTGATTTAAATGCAAATAATGTTTTTACTGTACCATAGATCTAATTTGATTATTGTGGAAGTTCTCATGGAAATCCTTGTTAAACAGGAATGCTAGTAGGTTTTTGACAAATGATGTTTGAATTGGAGAAGTTGTGCTGTGGACATTCCTTTTGTCAAAAACCTACTATCATAAACCTACTTCCAAAGATTTACTGGCTACTTTTTGAATACTCAACTGGTACTGACCTAGTTTAGATGATTTCAAGATCAACCTATTTCTCAATTAAACATGCGAATAAGTAGTTTGTAGTTTTAACTTTACAAATCAGGATGCTCCTTAGTTTGGTCCATTTAACTTTAAAAATTCTATGATTTTGCATTTGTATCAAGCAAATACTATTGGGATTTCTTCTCTATTTGATGGATTTTCATATCGACGCTATCACATGTAGGAAGGAAAAAACTGGCATTGACCGGTTTTCACTCAGACAAGCTGTGATATTCATTTGTGCCACCAATAGGCCAGATGAATTGGACCTTGAGTTTGTCCGCACTGGACGCATAGATCGTCGTTTGTACATTGGTTTGCCTGATGCCAAACAACGGGTGCAAATATTTGGTGTGCACAGTGCAGGAAAGCAACTTGCAGAAGATGTAAACTTTGAAGAGGTAAGTGGTTAGTTTAGTCGCATGCTTTTTTTGGATGCATTGATGTCCATTTTATCTTGCAATTGGTATATCTATTTCTTCTCTCACTTCACTATACAGGTTGTATTCCGTACTGTTGGTTTTTCCGGGGCAGATATTCGAAATCTTGTGAATGAAGCAGCAATAATGTCGGTGAGTTAGCCATCATATTCTTGTCTTAAAAAGAAATAAAAATATTCCTTGTGCTTAACGTCACGGGACATTGATGGTTTAAGACTTTAAGTCAACTCTTATCATAAGCTTCATGTTCTTCAATTACAGTTTTTCTGACATGATAAAATGTTTTCCAGTAAACTCCTGCCTTTTCACTAATGATCTTATTAATTTAAATTTATGACTTGGTGCTATACTGCTATGTCAATAATGCGGGCATGCTAATGCACATGTCTTTTTACTGCTTTTAACTTTCAATGTGAATGTGAATGTACTTTTTTGCATTATTTACGGTTGTTTTATGATATTCAAAAAGAGAAAGTTATATGGTCTAGATTATTATATAGATATATTTATAATTGGAGTTTTTATTCCAAGTCGACCTCATTGTAAGTTTTCTGTCCTGTGCGGATGGTGGTGGCCAGGTGCACACAGTGATGAGAGTACTGCTTCCTGTTTCACTGCAATGATAATTTTTAAAGTGAGCTGAACTCCTAATCACTCACTTATAAGATAAATTATTCATAGGCCGTTGTTTTTGTAATGTCAGCCTTTATAGATTGGGGAGAACATATTTATCTTCAAAGAATTGTTAGTCATTCGAACTTTGATCTGCCACTACGAGATAAATTATGTCATCTTTCTACTTTAGTTTGTGAATATCTTGCTCTAGTTTCAAGTTTAACATCTCTTAATTTATGTGTAGTGATCTTTCTCATGCATTTTACCAGAAGTTATTTTGAAGAGTTTTCTATGTTCTCTTGCTTTTCCTATATGTATAATATCATTGGTTGCAGGTGAGGAAAGGACATTCCAAGATCTACCAGCAAGATATTGTTGATGTATTAGATAAACAGTTGCTTGAGGGCATGGGAGTGCTTCTTACAGAGGAAGAACAACAAAAAATCGAACAAACTGTATGTGCCTGCCTATATTGTTTCATAGAACAAAGTGAAAATGGTGCTAATTGTTTTTCTTCATCTTTTATTTATTTATTTTTATATATTTTTATTTTTGATATAATAGGTGTCTTTTGAAAAGAAGAGACTGCTGGCAGTACATGAAGCTGGTCACATATTATTAGCTCACTTGTTCCCTCGATTTGATTGGCATGCATTTTCTCAGCTCCTGCCTGGTGGCAAGGTACCTTTTGTACTCATAGGATAGGATTTTTCCCTTTTCATTTTTCATGTGTGTGCCGGTATGCTTGTTAATGCCTTCTTATATAGTCTTTTTTCTTTCCCATAACATGTGTAGGAAACTGCAATATCTGTGTTCTTCCCCCGTGAAGACATGGTAGACCAAGGTTATACAACCTTTGGATACATGAAAATGCAAATGGTGGTGGCTCATGGTGGGCGTTGTGCTGAACGTGTTGTCTTTGGAGATGACGTAACTGATGGAGGAAAGGATGATCTAGAAAAGATAACAAAGGTAACTAAGCAACATTGTGATAAATATAACTTTTGTTACATTAGTTTTTTTTTTTTTTCACCATTTCTAAGAGTTATCCTAAGATTGAACTCTACTTGACCTACCTCATACCTAATTTACATTGATCCTATAGCAATTTACTCATTCCTCACTGCTACCACTTGTACCACTGTACTGCCTGAGCCAAGGCCCTCATATACACCTTACGGCTAACCAAGTTAACTTAAGTTTTAAACTAACTGTCTGGTTGAATTTTATGCAGTATTTTTTAAACTGTCTTAACCATATCAATCTCACTTGTAGATTGTTGGTTGTTTTTGTTACTTAATTTCCCTGTGATATGGTAGATTATTATTATCATTGTTTTGTTGTTAAACATATGCTTTATTGCTAGATCTAGTTTTGCAATCATTTTGAAATTTTGGGGTCAAATTCATGTTCATTACCTTACTTGAGTTGTCTCTTCAGATTGCTAGAGAGATGGTGATCAGTCCTCAAAATGCAAGGTTGGGTCTTGCTGCTTTAACAAAAAGAGTTGGACTTTTGGATCGACCAGATAATTCTGATGGTGAATTGATAAAATATAGGGTATATTCTTCAAAATCCTGAGTTATAGATTAACATAAAAATATGCTTAATGCTTCATTCTTAATATCCTTCTTTATGCTGCCAGTGGGACAATCCTCATGTCATTCCTGCCAATATGACACTTGAATTGTCTGAGCTATTTTCTCGAGAGTTGACAAGGGTATGAATCTGCTTCTTTCATTCTCAGAATTGTATACTATGTGTAATGAGTGTTGATGCCTGCATATTGGAAGCTAGGTTCCACTTGAAGAGCTGTTATTGCAGACTAACAGCATCTGAAGTTTGTACTTAAGTATACACTGAGATTTTTAAATTTGTCCAAAAGCAGTTGTGGTTTCGATAAATGTGATCCTCTTAGTAATAGATACCGATAATTATTAGAATCCAAATCTTACTTTCTGTCTCTTGCTATGTGTTTTCCTTTTGAAAAACCCTAATTCATTGAAAATTGGTTTATTCCATGTTTCCATTACACTATTGTGGTTCTAATATGAGAACTGCTGCCTCTAAAGCGATTACATTTAAAAGTTGAGTTCTGCTACTCACCACTTTGGCCATAATGGACTTTTATTTCTACTTCCAAATTACACAGCCCAATCCCCTAATTATTGTAGTTTCTCATATTTAAGTGTCTTCAGCATTTGCTTTCATGTATAGAGCAAGGATTAAATTAAGTAATAATCAAAGAAGTATACGATTTCTTTTTAATGTTATTTTAAGGTCGGTGGTTTCTTTTTCTACATATAAACGTAATTTGTTTTTAAAATAAGACATGAAACACTTATCTAGTTTTTATATAAATTCCTTTTTGTGTTTTAGTTGTCTATAATCTATTTCTTGATCTAGTTTTTCTATAAATTCCTTTTTGTGTTTTAATTGTCTATAATCTATTTCTTGATGCTTGTTGCAGTACATTGAAGAGACAGAAGAACTTGCGATGAATGCTTTAAAGGAAAACAGACACATACTGGACATAATTGCAAAGGAACTACTAGAAAAGTCGAGGATAACTGGACTGGTATGTTGAGACACCCATTCCGTATTGTATCTTTATAGAGTAATTAGTTGCTTTAAGTTGTGTACTATATTTTCTTTGGACAGCCTATTTACTTCTTTTTTCCCTCCTTTTTCCCTTTCCTTTTCATAGATATAAGTAAGTTTTATTATTGATAAAGAAAACGGATTTAGAACAATGTGGCTTCTTCTATATAGCCTTACAAGGAGGAACTTTGTGTCTCAATGGGAACCGAACATTTTCTGAATGCCTCCATGTCGTTTCTAACTTTCTTTTTATTTTTTGATATCCTTATACGTTAATTAGACCATTACCTTATATGTTGAATTTGTACATTACGATCATAATGGTGTAGGGACCACCGACAAGGATAAAAGTACAAAATGATCCTCTCTTTGGTGTATTTTTCCTTCCCTCTTCCACCCTTGTATGGAAGGACTAAAATAGGTGAGTTCTGAGGGATGAGATACATTTTCCCACCTCTCTAGCTCAGTTTCTTTCGTACAGAGTACAGGAAATGGTCGACACTCTATTCGTATTCTTTACTCCTAGCTTCCTTTCTTAGTTTTCCCTCCCATCGGATAGTTTTAGAAGAAATCTAGAGACTTTGGCATTGGTTATGGCATAAGAGTTGATTTGTGTTGGCGATAGTTGGAGGTTTTTCCCTCTTCAGCTCTGTCATTATCTATTTCCATCACGTCGGGTTTCCCTTTACCAACAGAATGTTTTGGTTGTGCACCTGACTGAGCAACTAGTGCTTTTTTTTTTTTAGGAAGTTGAAGAGAAATTGAAAGGACTCTCTCCAATAATGTTTGAAGATTATGTGAAGCCATTCCAGATAAATTTGCAAGAGGTACTATTTCTATCCATTTCAATAGTTGTTTAGAATTTTGTTGGCATCATGTTGAATTCTGTTTGATGTTTCGTATTAAACTTATGTTTCTTTGAAATTCCTTCAGGAGGGACCATTGCCTCATAATGACCGCGTGCGATATCAACCACTGGACATATATCCTGCACCACTTCACAGAAGTTAAATGTTCCCAAAGTTCCATCACCTTGAACTCCTTGCTCACGATTTTGTCATGGTTGCTTCCGTTACTGCAAATGAAGAGCTCGGAAAAGATATGTGCTCTGTTGTGAAAGCCAGCAGTCACATTGTTACCATTTTTGAAGCCATTGAAGTCCATTAGTGGGCAAACGGAAGATAGAGATGTCTACCTACAGCTTTGATGAAGAAAATTTCGTCGAAGCTCCTGATAACCAGTTTGCGGCGGATTCCTAATATCCCCATGTCACTTAGCTGTTGGATTTTGAAAAAACTGTCCAAAAAGTATACTACTTACTTACTTCATATGCATTGCAAAATAAGGCAAATAATGAATACAAAAACACTTGATTCTTTTAATTATCAGTTGGACTGCCTCAATCCTTTGAGTTTTTGGTTATAAACCAAGATTATTAGCTCCAGATGGGCATTCACACCCTGAAAAATAGAGATATCTATAATGCTATAATTTGAGATGCCAATTTCTATATTCAATTATTTAGTGATCCATGAAGAAGAATACAATGATCAGCAAAGCAACAGCCCTCTTGAAATATATAAATGATAGTATCTCAATTTGTTGTGGATCTTCTTATTTGAACTCGTTTGCATTTCAAAGAATTTCCTGCTGCATGGCAATTATTAGTAGTATGTGAATAAAATATATGTTTATCTTTTATTCCTATGTAAGAATCACAGGTTTAATGTGGGAATCCACATCCGTCATCTCCATCGTTGTGGTTTAAAGCTTGCTGGTTGGAACCCCAACCGGTGCAGCTCTAGACCTCTGTTCTACTGCACGCGAAAGCTGCTTGACTGCCTCTTTTGGTAGATGGCGAGGCCGACTCAGCCAAAGTCCTCCATCAACTATCAGGGTGGTTCCATTCACATATTTACCTAAAAAAATTCATAATACCGGGTAAGTTGTCTCATGAAAAAAAGAAAAACAATGAGAACATGTGTAATCAATTATCGGCAAACTGGATAAGAAAACTATTCTTGATAAGTGGATACTTAACAGTGTCATTTGAAAGTCTTTTTGTCGAAACAATCATTTCCGTTCAAGTGTACTAGACAGGACAAGTAGATTATATACGCAAACATCTCTGATTTGTATTTTAATATACGCAAAGACAGGAGAAGTAAATTATATGTTTATATTACAAAAGCAAATAAGCATACTAACCAGAATCACAAGTAAGGTACAGAGCAGCCATAGCAATATCCCACTTATCCCCTAGTTTATACAACGGCATGTACTCACGAGATTTGTTATCAATCTCGTCGGGTGCAAGTTTACTCATGCCTGGGGTACCACTAATGGGGCCTGGGGCAATTCCGTTGACTCGAATATCGTAGTCAGTTCCCCATTCCAGAGCCAAATTTCTAGTAACGCTATCAATGGCAGCCTGTTCATAAGAAACAAGGTATAGATGTTTACTATAAAGGTTATTTATTCGCCACGGCTAGCAAAATAGCAACAAATGCGGCGAACCTTGGCAGCAGATACATGTATTTGATACCACGAAGCTGTATAGTGTAAAGTAGCACTTATATTCAAAATTGTTCCACCACTAGATGAACCTCTTCCGAGTCCTCCCTTTTTGAGATATTTAAGTGCTTCGTAGCACATTGTGAATGTTCCGACAGAATCAATATCCATAACTGCAGGGGTGATTCAATGAAAAACATTTAGATAAGTGAGTTTACATGGTCTGATGGTCATCCATTTTCCTTTTATAAATAGTTAATCTATTAAAAGAAACTGGCGTTTACATTAATCAAACGTTTTATAATCACAATTCGAACATAGAACCTGTTTTAAAGCCATTAGGGGACAAATCTTCAGCTGATACAAGAAAATTTCCAGCTGCAGCATTCACAAGAATGTCAAGCCGTCCAAAATGCTTGAAAGTTGATTCCACAACTCTTTTCGCATCTTCCTGCTTACGAACATCCCCCATGAAGCCAACAGCCTTCAGAGCAACACCATAAGTTATGAATCGTTAACACTTACTATTAACTGAAAACCTCAAATATCATATAAAATCGTAGCATTCAAATAATTTAATTATAAAAAAAACTCAGATTAACATCAGTGGAGTAACACCAAGCATCCTCCCCGAATAAACAAATAGCTGAACCAAGTTAATTGCATAGGTTCAAACCCCGAACCATTCTTCATAAGCTGCCTAGCAATTGAATAGCAATCAATGAAAGAATATAAAAAAGCATGAAACGAACAGCAAAAATTCAAAGAAGCATATATATAATTGACAACATTAGAATCAGAATCCCATGAAAAGGATTCAACCAATCAAACTAACAGAGTTTCCTTCACTTTTCTTCGTTTTTGTAAGGTAAGGAATTCTAGTCTTGATCAATTAAATTGTGAAAAGAAAAAATAAAATCAAAGAGAATATTCCCATCAACCTGAATCAGTAACATAAGAATCAGAACCCCATGAAAAGGATTCAACATATAAAAACTAAAAGAGTTTCCTTAACTTTTCTTTGTTTTCGTGAGGTAAGGAATTCTAATCATGATCAATCAAATTCTAAAAAGATAAAAATGAAAATAAAACAGTAGATTCCCATCAACCAAAATCACAGCCATATTTGAGAAAATCCTAGACTTTAACATGAAATTTTACGACTTTAACAGGTCTGTTTTCCTAGCAAATCAATCTAAATAAAATACCATCACCAACTAACACAAAAAAAAAAAATACCATCACCGACTAACAACTGAAAAACAGAAAATTTACACATGATTGATAGAAACAGAAAAAAATCGAAGGAACCCAGATAAGAAAAAGACAATAACTAATAGAAAACATAATAAAAATCAGACCTTGATCCCAAGAGATTGAAGAGCAGAGACAGCAGAGTCAAGCACTTGCTTTCGACGACCCATGATAGCAATCGAAGCTCCATGTTGACCAAACTGTGTAGATATCTCCAATCCAATTCCAGACCCACCTCCGGTTATCAAAGCAACCTTTCCTCTCACTATATCTTCCTTGAATGGTGACTCCATCGCTACTGATTTCTTCTTCAATAACAACCACCACCTCTCTCTCTCTCTGCGCCACTGATTTCAGTTTTGTTTTTGGTTTTTGGTTTTTATTTTTTTTAAGTTTACAATTCTAAAAGATGAAAACCCGAAAGAGCCCTTAAAGAGTCCACACGTCAACTGATGGTTTGGTGGAATATAATCGGATATGGGCCGAGTGGGTCGGTTTTAACCCGGATTTATATAACGGATCCAAGCCGGTTCAGTTTCTGTTATGGTGGTTAGGTTAGATTATTCTCTTTGTTTTTCAGTGAAACCAAAAACGAAGCAAAATTGAAAAAACAATGGAGGAAAAAATCCTAATCGACGAAAATTTCCCTCTCTTCGGGAAATCAAAACGAAAATCTATACCAATCGAACCTCAAAACATTGACTTTAGCTCTGTCTTAGAGACAACTCAGCTCGAGAAATTCAGTGGTTCTTCCGACACCAACTCTAGCTCCGCCGCCAGTTTCGCCGACATCGGGCTCGCCGAATGGGCGGTGCAGACGTGCAAGGAGCTGGGGATGAAGAAGCCGACGGCGGTGCAGTCCCACTGTATTCCCAAGATTCTGGAGGGCCGCGACGTACTAGGGCTGGCGCAGACCGGTAGTGGAAAGACGGTGGCTTTCGCGTTGCCGATACTGCAGCGGCTGGCGGAGGACCCGTACGGGGTGCTGGCGTTGGTGGTGACGCCGACGAGGGAGCTGGCGTTCCAGCTGGCGGAGCAGTTCAGGGCACTCGGGTCGTGCCTCCACTTGAGGTGCGAAGTGGTGGTTGGCGGCATGGACAAGTTGAGTCAAGCTAGAAATTTGGTGGGTAGGCCTCACGTGGTTATTGCTACTCCTGGTCGGATTAAGGTTCTGCTCGAGGAGGATCCCGATATCCCTCCTGTGTTTTCGAAAACTAAGGTATACGGAAAAAAAGATAAAAAATTTCGATTATATGTTCGTTTTTGTGTATAGTGGTGATCAACATTGGGCATGGTTTAGCATTCTTTATGTTTTATTATCTTGCTCAAGATACAAACTTTTATTGTAGTTGAGTATTGACGGAGCTGGGGTTTTTCGTGTTTTTGGAAACTAAGGTATAATGCAAGGAACAAAGTTTTTTATAATATGATATTCGTTTCGTGTTCAGTGGTGATCAACATTTGGAATTGTTTAGCATTATGTATGTTTTATCTTGCTCGAGATAGAAACTTTTATTGTAGTTTAAGTATTGAGGGAGCTGGGGTTTTCATGTTTTCGAAACCGAGGTATAATGCAAAGAACAAAGATTTTTACAATATGATGTTCTTTTCGTGTTTAGTACCAATCAACATTGGCATTGATTAGCAGGGTTTATGTTGTATCTTTGTTCAAGATAGAAAGAAACTTTTATTGTAGTTTAGTATGCAACCTTATTGTTTTAATGATTTTATTTGCTGTTATTACTATGAGAATTCGAAAAGGGTTTGTGGAAGTTTAAGAAATGGAGTATTGTAATGGTTCTGCCTTACTGTTGGTTCTGATTATAGGGGTTTAAGATTTGATGTTGGTTTTGTGTTTAGTACTAATCAACATTGGCATTGTTTAGCATGATTTATGTTGCTTGTTTGTTTATGATAGAAACTTTGATTGTAGTTGAAACTTGATTATGCAACTTTGTTTGTGATTTATATTGAAAGGGTTTGTGGAAGTTTAAGAAATGGAGTTGAGGAGTATTGTAATGGTGCTGCCTTGTTGTTCGGGTTATAGGGGTTGCAGCATCTAGGGATATTGAGAAATGTCGCATTGAAACCTTGACTTTCATGCTCTCATTTTGGAATGAAAAAGTGATTAAGAATTTATATTTGTTACTTTAATTAAAATATGTTTGTGCACTTAGAATGGAGCATATAAACTGTCTTCTTTTTGCCCTTATTCGAGAAACTACTTAATTACATTCTTTTTACGGTGCCTAGTTTTTAGTATTGGACGAAGCAGATAGAGTGTTGGATGCTGGCTTTGAAGATGAATTGAGAGCGGTATTTCAGTGCTTGCCGAAGAGTCGGCAAACTCTGTTATTTTCTGCAACAATGACTAGTGACTTGCAAACGCTGCTTGAGCTCTCTTCGAATAAGGCGTACTTTTATGAGGCATATGAAGGCTTCAAGACAGTTGACACTCTTAAACAGAAGTTTATTAAAATGCCCAAGAAAGTGAAGGATGTTTATCTTGTGTACATGTTATCTAAAATGGAAGATATGGGTATTCGCTCTGCCATCATATTTGTCTCCACATGCAGGTATCAATTCTTTCAATCAATGTACTGAATTTGGCTTGAGCTTTGTGTAATGTATAGGTTTACTTTTTATCTTGAAAATACTTGTTATATTTTTCAATATCTGCATGTGTATTGATTTTTAACCGTGAGAGCAGAAATTGTCATCGTTTAAGTTTATTACTGGAAGAGCTGGATCAGAAAGCTGCAGCGTTGCATTCTTTTAAATCCCAGTCTCTGAGACTTTCTTCTCTTCATCGGTTTAAATCAGGACAATCCTCAATATTGCTTGCAACTGATGTCGCCAGTCGTGGTTTGGACATTCCTACTGTTGATCTCATCATAAACTATGATATTCCAATGTAATTTTCTGAAGTTTCTTTATATATATATTTGAAATAGAAAACCTTTGTACACTGTAGAATCTAACTGTCCCTACTTCAGGAATCCGAGAGACTATGTTCATCGTGTGGGGCGTACTGCAAGAGCAGGCAGGGGTGGGCTGTCTGTGAGCTTCGTTTCCCAAGTAAGTTGAAGAAATATACTAGAGACTATATCTGAATCTGTGGATATCTTTCTTCATACCTCTTTGTAGTGTCATTTGATTTTGAAATAACCTTAAAATGTTATCAAACTAAAAATCATGTTGTCTTTGTTTGATCTATAGTTAGTTTAGGTAAAGTTTAAGATTCTCAATTTGTTTGATCAAACAATCCTAGTCACATAGGGTCATTAACGCCGTCTATTGAAACTGATGTTGATATCAAATTTAAGTTAAAGATGTTATATTTTGTAATTATATTATACATTATGCTAATATTGCTTACTTAACGGACATTGGCTTTTTCCAGAACGATGTTGTTCTCCTTCATGCAATCGAAGCTGATCTTGGAAAGCAACTAGAAGAATTCGAATGTAAAGAGCAAGATGTGCTCTCTGACATTACGAGGGTAAGATCTCTTGGAATATAATTCGGTGATTTATCTAGTTTTACTTTTGATTATTGGATTTTTACATCAATGATAGATTGGTCTTTCTGCATTTTAGTTTAAAGTTTGTCATACATTACATTATAGATTGCCTTGTGATGTACATTAAAAGCTCCAGCTTGGTTTAAATACACGAAATCACGAATAGCTTAACTAAAACTTCCCTTTGATCAGCATATCGAGATTTAAATCAAATTTGCTCTTTAATGTATGTGCAGATCTTCAATGCTAGTCGTGTGGCGAAAATGAAGTTGATGGATGAAGGGTTTGATGAGAAAGCGAAAGAACGGAAAAAGCAGAAAATGAGAACACTAGCAGAGAAAGGATTATTGAAGAAAAGGAATAAAAAGAGAAAAATATCTGTCGATTAGTTTGCAATTGTAAATTAATTATTTCCAATTTTTTTGTTTTGTGTGAATTGAAGCTGCATTTTGTATCAGCAGCATACCAAAATTGTCAAATCAAAATCAGGAGATTATTTATTCATTGTGAGATACTCTTTGTAGTGTTCAATAGTTCTTATGAAAAAATAATTTTATTACAAATATGTATATATAAACCGACGAACCCCTTCCTCGTACAAAGAAAAACGATCTTACTATCTACGCTACCTAGTATCCACACAATCACATGGTATCTCGTATTGACATAAACAATATACTCTCCATGATACAAATGCCCACATGACAACTGCATAGTCTACACAGATTGAGAATTCCTCTAAGAACATACACGCACTGAACATCAAGATCAAAGTATCAAACCTCACCTTTTCCAATCTTTGAATAGCATCTTTGCTTGCTGGATGAAACCTTGTTGCTGATGATGATGACTCACTTATGGTTTGATTGATTTCTTGGCGATCATCATACGGTGTAGGCGGTGTGTTTGAGCAGATGATGATGATGCTGAAAATTATTTTAGCTGCCCTTTCTTTGCCTTCCAAATCCATTGAATTGAAGTTCAGAGAGAAGATGAAGCGCCTAAACTCAAAAGAAAACAAAATAATTCTGAAAAGTAATTGGATTTCATTAATTTCAATAAAAGAAAACATTTCATCAGTCTATCGATTTAAAAAAAAAAAAAAACATAAACTAGTAATAAGTTTCCTGTTGACTCAATTTCAATACAGAAGTAGTACTCTTCTTCCTCACAATTGGACTATGTTTCGATTTTCAGATCGGATTTTCTAAGATTTTATCATTCTTATTTGGAACCTGATAATCATCCTCCACACCAGTCAGTACTTCTACTTTGTTTTGCAATGTTGTTGTAATAATGCACATTGAATTGTCATTCAACTCTAGAATAGATGGTGGAATCATCATGTTGTAACAGCTATGGAAAAAAAAAAAAGATGTTTCAAGGCTTCTGAAGCAGTTGGTCTCTTGCTTGGATCCCAAGAACAGAGTGATTTGATCAGACTAATCACATTCTTAGTCGCGAATGGCATCAATGAGGAGAGATTCTCACCCGAAGACTGTGGGAATTGATAGTTCCAACCCTTCGCCAGGGCAAGTCCCTCGGGCCAAGACTCCATAGTTGGGCTGCCTAAAACTCTGCATATTAGGGACATTTGATCAGATACATTTTTGCCCGGAAATAAAAGCCGAAGCATCAAATGCTCGGCCATCATCGCTCCCATTGCCCACATATCGATTTAGTAGCTGTAGTTCGGTGAGAAAAGCATCACTTCCAGAGGTCGATACCAAAGTGACATGATAAGAAAAGCATGTGGAGGGCCGAATTGATCTTCTTAGTAGAACCCATGTCCCCGATCTTGATCGAGTCTCCTGAAACCAACAAATTCTCAGGTTTGATGTCATAATGAAAATAACCCTTTACGCACATGAAACGAAGGCCTTGAAAAACTGAAAACACCACCTTTTGACTTCATCTTCCGAGAATGGACGACCCTTTCTTGATCTCATAACCTTAAGAAGGTTACATTCCTTGTATTCAAACACCAAGTACAACCTAGTATTTATCCTGAAGAGTTCCTTGAGAGTCACGATATTCGGATGCTTCAGGATTTACAAAGACTTGATCTCTCTCAAACTTAAACACTCCTCCCAGGAATGAAATTTCTGCCAGATCAATTTCTTGATGGCAACAACCTCGCCGAAATATTCAACAGCTTTCCAGATTGTCCCAAATATGCCGACACCAACTTCATCAACGAACACATACTTCAGCTTCTCCATCATGAATATTCTTCTCCAATCTTTCAATGAAAACGAGTAAGAGTGAGGGAGTTGGTTGAGTGATATTTATAAGGAAAGGGTACGGATATTGACACTCATAAATATGATAAGCACACCCATATTTATAAGTACATAAATGTCTAAATTTTAAAATTTAAACATTACTATAAGCACTCATCTTAATGTCAATAGCACCCTTATTTAAATGAATATTTTCATTTTAATACAATTTATTTATAAACCACCCACTTAAGTTATTAACATACCAAATTTCCTAAATGATAAATTTTTAAGTTCTCCGGACTCGAAAACACAGTCCGGAAAATTCTTAAATTCTTAAATTCTTAAATTCTTAAATTCTTAAGAGAGGGAAGTGCAGTGGCTTCTAGCTCAATGAACTGGGAGAGGTTGAAATTAATAATTCATATGGTAGCCCTACAAGTCAAAAAAAGAACCTTATACTAAAAAAATTGAAAAGTTGGGAAACTGGCAAAAAAAAGACGCTGGTGGATCAGATTTCTCCATCACCAGTAACTCCAGGCAGCAAAATACAAGAAGTTACAGAACAAATAATGTGGGATCTAGACGATATGAAGCTGGACTTCCTTCGGATGGGAATATTAATGCACTACTTGAGGTTGGTCATCTAGGTGGCATTCTTCATTACTTGCAAATGTTAGTTTTACATTACCAATGGCAAAAAGCTTTAAAAAAAAAAAATACCTGGTATAGGATAGATAAATACCTTAAAAAAAAAAAACATATTATATGCGTTTTGTCATTTTTTTTATGTTTTCGAATTATTGTAGGAAGAAGAGGCCCTAATTGCAGCTCATATAAAAGAAATTGAGGACACAATGGAGATCGCCCATGAGGTAAGTTGGATTCCATCTTTTTATTGGCTGACCTTATATATTTAATTGGTTAAGTTTTAGAGCTGTTGTTAACTTTTTAAAAAAAAAAAAAAATTACTTCTCACTTTTGTTTATTGATAAAGTTCATAACAAAAAAAATAAAAATAAAGAAAGAAATACGTATCCTTGTATGATCAGAGTCCTATGGAAATTCTTTTTCCATTACTTTGTTATATAATAATCGAAGATTTTGATACTTGAAATAAAATTAGGGATTATTTAGGGTTTAGTTTTTTATTTATATTTGAATAAAGTGATATAGTATGGGTGTAATTAATAGGTGTATATAGTATTTGATTTATTTTAAATTAAACTAATTTGTCCTTATTGATAAATTCATATTGGGATATTTAGGTAATTAGAATTTTTATTAAAATATGAATATACTTATCATATTTATAAGTGTCAATATCGGCACCCAAATAGAAATGGTTTGTTAATTAATTTGTTTCCAAATACATTAAAGTTTCCAATTTCAAGTTGGTCATTTACTTGATATAAAATTCTATGATCCTATTTCATATATATATATATATATTAAAGTTTCCAATTTCAAAGTTAGAACAAGCAAAGAACAGAGCAACCCAAGACAAAACACAAGCAAACAACCCCAACAAAAATGTAAAGAACAGAGCAATCAAAGACAAAACACACACAGAGAAAAAAACGAAACAGACCACAAACAAAACGAAACAAGAAGCAAAGAACAAGTATTTGTTTTGGTTATCATCATTTCACTTTCAGATTCTAAAAGAGTAATGAGATTAAATAATAATCAATATCTCATCTGTCTAATGTACCCCAAGTGTTTTATTTATTGTTTAAATAGGATCCGTATCAGTATTTTTAGGGTTTAAGAGTTATGAAAAAATATATATATTTCAAGAAAAGGATTAAAATAACGTTTTTTTTTTTTTTTATTTATTTTTTTTTTATTTTTTAAAGGAATGTGGGGTTTTATTAGATTTACTTTATAGATTTTTTTTTTCTTAAATTGTATGTCTCTTTTAGTAATTTTGATAAAGGAAAAAAAATAATACTAAATAATTTAAAAAGTGGGGTATAAATAGATCAGTATTGGGTGTGCCAATAGCACCACTCATAGTCTACTTTTTCATTTTATTTACAATACAAACTAACAACTAATTTCCTAGATTGCCCTTCTTCATTTAATATCAAATTTTTTTATTAAAAAAAAAAAATCAGGTTTGTGGTTTGTGTTGTTACTCTACGATTCTACAACCTTTTTTTTTTCTACAGTTCAATTAGGTATGAGTTAACTCTAACTCTCAACATTTACAAACAAAAATTGCTTTCTTACCATTGTTACAACTCTATCTAGGTAATTTTTTTTTTATTGTTTTTTTTTTTATAAAATTATTTTATTCTATTGGATACAATATAACAATATTTTGATAGAAGTTAAAATTTAATCTAATACAATAACATTATTTAATAAAAAAACAATAAAATCATTACTTGGATAGGGTTGTAACAATGGTGAAGAAACAATTTTTGTTTGTAAATGTTGAGAGTTAGAGTTAACTCAGATTTGATGGAACTATAGACAAAAAAAAAAAAAAAAAAAAAAAGGTTGTAGAGTCATGGAGTAACAATACAAACAACAGACCTAATATATATATATATATTTTAATTTCTAAAAATTGTTATTAAATGAAGAAGGGCAATTTAAGAAATTAGGTGTTGGTTTGTATTGTAAATAAAATGAAAAGGTAGGCTAGTTATAAAGATTAGATTTTTAATGTAAAACATTTAATGTTGTCCATATGGCAACATAGGAATAGAGAGTGTGTTGAGAGAATAGGTTGCGAGAGTGAATTTAGCACTCCTCTTATAATAAATTTGAGATTTAGGAATGGGATGCAGTTTGAATGCACAACCTAAAGTGATGTAAGTATGAAGGCATATATATGGTTATCATATGAACGTATGTGATTCTTTTCCTTCCAAGTTAGTCCGATTGTACCTAAAAGAAAGGGTATGAAGACTTACAAATGGACCAACTTAATCTCGTGCTCTTAACTTTTATGTTGTGGCTGTTGGTGTGCCTTGCTTCCTGTGTGACTCCCTTGGGTCTGTTGGCCCCTTTATAAAGACGGTTGCTTTAAAAAAAAAAAAAAAAAAAAAAACTTTTATCTTCAAATCATAGAAAATTAGAAATGATGGTTAATTTAGATTGTTTTATTTTATATATTATTGGTAATTATCATAAAACAACTATAATACAGTACTTTCAGATAACTTCTAATTACGATCAAAAATGGAGAATGAAAGGACACGTTAATTGTCCAGATTTCCCTACTAAATAAGGTTTGGTCTTTTGAGATTTAGAAAATCATTTCAAGAAGATTTTTTTTTTTTTTTTAAGTATTCCATAAATTCTAAGGTTTTTTTTTTTTTGAGATAAGAAGGACTCGAATCCACTATCTAGTGGTGTATATGTGAGGGGTATACTCAGTGGCGGACTCAAGAATTTTAACCAGATGAGACACTTAAATAAAATAATAATTATATTAAAAAAAAACTGAAAAATTAAGATGGTCAAATAAAAAAGGTATAAAAAATTATAAGATAAAATTGAATTTTAAAAAAGATATATTTATTTAATAAATAAATAAATATATTCATTTTTATAAATGCATTTTGTATCGGCAGCTTACCAAAATTGTTATAGTTAAATCAAAATCATGAGATTATTTATTCATTGTGAGATATTCTTTGTTGATAAAAATGGATGATAGTTATACATAAAATATGATTGAATTACAAGTTAGGTTAAATCGTAAAAATTGACAAAGTTAGAGGGTAAAATAGTACTTTTAAATCATTTGCTTTAATTTCTAAGTAAAATGGCCAATTTACTATTTCTATTAGGATTGACCGTTAAGAAAAATTGTTGACGGATTTTAAAAATATAGGAACCCTTGAAAAATGAAAAGACAATTAAAAAGTCATAAAACACTAAAAAAATAAAATCCCTTGATATTTTTTTATTTTGTGTCAGGAATTGGGTGGATCCCAATCTAACTACATTTGTCTGGCTTGGATAAAGACCCCATCTCTTATGCAACTATGTTTTGCATTTAAAAAAATGATAACATGTTAACATTGTCAAGACACTTGTTTTCTATGTAGCATATAACTAAACTTGACAAACAACCAAATAAAAAATTGGCCTCCAATGTATTGGATATCCATATTTCTATAAAAGATCTTTTTAATATATGTGGATATCCATAATTTCTATAAATTATCGGTCATGGGTTCATGACCCCATGGTCATTGACTTCCACAGACAATTCTGATTGACTTACAATCTTTTA
The DNA here is from genome assembly GCA_008009225.1 of Acer yangbiense. Lineage (NCBI taxonomy): Eukaryota > Viridiplantae > Streptophyta > Magnoliopsida > Sapindales > Sapindaceae > Acer > Acer yangbiense. The sequence goes on from CM017762.1 coordinate 68,103,927, forward strand.
TTAAACAGCAAAAACTCTGATCTTAGAAACATTTTTGAGATAATCAAGTACAAGTTGTTGCTCTAAATCTTTCTTCTTGTTCAGTGATTATTGCTCGAAACCATCGAGAGACTTTGTTCTTCACTTGCCAGTCCAATTACATCTTCTGTTGTTCAACTTGCTCTGAGATACAACAGTTAGAGGTGCACTTTGCTCTCAACTTTTAACCACTTCCTTCTTTCAATCAATAGTTTCTTAGCTTTGCTCTGCAGTTTAATCAATAGTTTCTTCTTTTAAAAGTTAAAACACTGATCAATAGTTTTTTTTTTTCCTTTTTTGTCACTGTTTGTTCTTCAGTTTATTAGCTTTGATCTGCAGTTTGCATCCACTTTCACATCCAAAAAAAAAAAAAAAACCAAAAAAAACCCCTATTGATTTCTCTTCTTCTTTGTTGGTCTTGTTTTTTAGCTTTTATCTGTATCAGTGGTTTATTTTTCTAGATTTCTGCTTTTCAAGAGCCCTTCTAAGAGAAAAAAAAAAAAAAAAAAAGTAGTTGTAACAAATTATTGAAAAAAAAAAAAAAAAAAAAAAAAAACTGTCAATTTTGCTTCTTTTTTGTTTGTCTAGCTTCTTCGATTTATTTGTATCAGTAGTCCGTTTTGAATCATTCAGCTTATAGAACTTTCTTCTAGATTTCTGCTTTTTGGTTGTTCCAATTGGAAAGCACATATGTTATCCGTTCAAGTACGAGAGCAACATGGAGGAGCTAAAGCAACAAGTTGAGAAGCTGATGAATGAAAGGAGCAGAGTCCAGCATTCCGTTGACACGGCAAAGAGACAAGGGGATGAGATCGAAAAGGATGTTGAGAAATGGCTCAATAGCGTGGATGCTTTTGCAGCCCAACTAGTCGTGAAATCCATTATTGATGGCGAAGAAGACAGAGCAAAGAAGAAGCTTTGTTCAATTGGCTTCTGTCCTAATCTGATTTCGCGTTACTCACTCAGCAAGAAAGCAGCCAAGACAGCAAAGGATGGAGTCGACCTCTTGGCAGAAGGACAATTTAAGGATGTTTCGCACCGCCTTGCCATTCGAAGAACGAAATCCGTCTATACCAGAGGCTATGAAGACTTTGGTTCGAGAATGCAAGTTTTCGAGAAGATTATGAAGGCATTAGCTGATGAAGATGTCAACTTGATTGGAGTGTACGGCATGGGAGGTGTGGGTAAAACCACACTTGTCAAAAGAGTTGCTGCTCAAGTCTTGGAAGACAAGTTATTTGATGTTGTAGTTATGGTCGAGGTGACCCAGACTCTTGACATCGAAGATATTCAAGGGCAAATCGCCAATGAACTAGGTCTCGAGTTTCAAGAGAAGAGTTCATCTGTAAGAGCTGCCCGTTTATGCGACAGGTTAAAGAAAGAAACCAATGTTCTTGTAATTTTAGATAACATTTGGGAGAAACTTAATCTGGATATTGTTGGGATTCCTTCATTGGATGATGAGAGAGCAAGTGTCACACAAGAGGTAGACGAACGAGGAAGAAATGCTTACAAGAGGCAATGCAAACTATTGTTGACTTGTAGAGATCTGGATCTATTACATAATGATATGAATACTCAGAAGAATTTCTTGGTTGACGTCTTATCTGATATAGAAGCAATGGATTTATTTTGGAAGATCGCCGGTCATGCAAAGGAAAAACCAGATTTCGACCCTATTGCAGTTGAGATAGTTAGTAAATGTGCTGGCTTACCTATTGCAATTACAACAAGTGCAAATGCCTTGAAAAATAAAGAAGTTTCTGATTGGAAGGATGCCTTGCGATGGCTAAGAAGGTCTAATCCAAAGCCCATCAAAGGAATGGAGAAAAGTGTTTACTCTACCATAGAATTGAGTTACAATATTTTGGGGTCTGAGGAACAATCATTTTTCCTGCTTTGTTGCGTATTTAAGTCAGGGTTTTGTTTAGGTACTAGCGACTTATTCAAATATAGTATGGGTTTGGGTTTGTTTAAAGATGTCTAATAGAATGCATGCGTTAATCGGTAACCTCAAAGCTTCATGTTTGTTGTTGGATGGTAATGCTAAGGACAGTGTTAAAATACATGATATCATTCAAGCTGTTGCAGTTTCAATTGCATCCTCCAAGGATAAGCTCATGTTTAATATCCAAAATGTTACTAGCATAAAAGAAACGCTGGAGGAAAAATTGCCAAAAGATTCAATTGTTGTGTTTTTTCTGCACATAGATAATTTTGAGCTTCCTGAAAGGCTAGAATTTCCGAAACTTAAGTTACTTGTGTTGGGCAAACCTGAGCTTTCTTTACAGATTCCAGATGCCTTTTTTGATGGGGTTAAAGAACTCAAAGTTTTAGATTTGATTGGATTTCATTTGTTGTCATTACCTTCATCGCTTTGCAGGCTAACAAACCTTCAAACCTTATGTTTGGATCATTGCTTGATTGGTGATATCACAATTATTGTAGAGCTAAAGAAATTAGAATTTCTGAGCTTTTCGCAATCTGAAATTGAGCAATTGCCCGGAGAAATTAGACAATTGACTCGTTTAAGGTTGTTAGATTTAAGCAATTGTTCCAAACTTAAAGTAATCACACCAAATGTCTTATCAAGCTTGTCAGGGTTAGAAGAACTCTATATGGGTAACGGTTTTGTTCAATGGGATGCTGAAGGACAAGGTAATGCAAGTCTTGCTGAGTTGAAGCAATTGTCTAACTTGACAACTTTAGAAATACATGTTCTTGATGCTCAGATTATGCCTCACGACTTGTTCTTTTGGAAGCTGGAAAGATATAGAATATTTATTGGAGATGTATGGGACTGGTTCGGTAAATATGAAACTTCGAGGACGTTGAAACTCAAATTGAACAATAGCTTTTTTTTGAGTGATGGGATTAAATTTTTGCTGAATAGAGCTGAAGATCTCTATCTAGATGGACCGAAGGGTGTTAAGAATGTTCTTCATGAACTTAATGGGGAAGGCTTCCAACAATTGAAGCATCTTCATATACAAAATGCTCCCCAGAAACAATATATTATCAACTCAGTTGGATGGGGAATACGCAATATCTTTCCCCAGAGGCTAGAGTCATTGGTGCTTCATAATTTGATCAATTTGGAGAACATTTATCAAGGCCAACTTACAGCAGAGTCTTTCAGCCAATTAAAAGTCATAAAAGTCGGAAAATGTGATAAATTGAAGTATCTCACATTGCCCATGGCTGGAAACCTTTCGCAGCTTCAAGAAATCGAAGTGACTCATTGCAGGAAACTAGAACAGATTGTTCTCATGGAAAGCAGGCAAGTCCACAAAAATGAACAGATTAGTGAGATTGAGTTCACTCAGCTGCGCACCTTGACGCAACAATACCTACGACATCTCACTAGATTTGGCTTTAACGCGCTTACACCAAATACGAGACTCCAAGAAATCCATGCTGAAGATGTTACGGACAGTTTCATCCCCTTTTTCAGTGAAAATGTGTGTTTTCTTGTACTTCTTGTGCCTATAGACCTTACTTTTAAACCCTTTAATAAAAAAAAAAATTGTGTTTGCAGGTTCTGCTCCCAAGGTTGGAGAACTTGAAATTGTGCTCAATTAACATTGAGTGCAGATGGCTCGATCAACTACCAGCTGTATCTTCTAGTTGTCAAACTTTATCAAAGTTGATCCTGGAGGAGTGTAATGGTTTGAATTTTCTGTTTTCGTATTCCATAGTTAAGAGTCTTGTGCAACTACGAGAACAAAAGATAAGGAACTGTAAGTCAATGGAAAGAATAATTAACATTGAAGAATCGGCAGAAGAAGAAAGAATAATTAATATGATATTCCCCAAATTAAATTTTCTGCTGCTTGAAGGTCTTCCAAAACTCACCAGATTTGGCTCCGGAAATTCAATTGAATTCCACTCCTTGGATGCACTTTGGATTCTGGATTGTCCTAGGTTGAAGATGTTCTTCTCTGGTTCGACATGTGCAAACGTAACAGTAAGCAAAGAACAGGAAGCAACAAACTCTTGTGCTGACATATATCCTCTCTTGGACAAAAAGGTTTTGTTGCCGTCCTTAAGGGGGTTGAAACTGAACTCTATCAGCTCTGAAGTGATATGGCACAGCCAACTTCTGGCAACGTCTTCTTCCCTTCACAATTTGACATTCTTGAGGATTTTCGGTTTGGGTGATTTAAAATATTTATTTTCATCTTCTGTGGCTAATAGTGGACAACTCAAAATTCTTGAGATAATTGATTGTAAGCTTATGGAAGCGGTGATAGTTGAAGAAGAAAAAGGGTCAAGTGTGCAGCTGTTTCCTAATCTACAAGATTTGACCCTCCGTAATCTTCCAAAACTCGCAAGATTCTGCTATGTCAACAGGAATTTAATTGATCCGTGCTCCTCATTGGAACAAAACATGACTGCAAGCGAGGAATGTAGTGGAATGGACTCAAAGGTGAACCTCCAGGCTAACATTCAACCTCTCTTTGATGAAAAGGTGATTTGTTTCTCTTTTTGCTTCACATCTTTTCTTCTTGCTTTATTCACACCATTGGATAGATTTGTTTTTCTTTAATTAAAATCTAAATTAATTTCCATCTTATGTTCTTATCTCTAATTGTGTATGGTTAGATATTAAAGGGGAAGTTAATAATGCAATATAATTAATTGATTTCTTTAGGTGGGACTCCTTAATATAAAGAAATTGTTAATAGCGGAGATGGATAACTTAAGAAAAATATGGCACAATCAACTCTATTAGGATTCCTTCAGCAAATTAGAACAAGTGAAGGTATATGGTTGCAATAACCTATTGAATGTTTTCCCATCTAATATGCTTGGAAGACTCCAAAGACAGGAGATTTTGGAAGTACAAAATTGTGATTCGGTAGAGGAGATATTTGAACTCAAAGCTCTCGGTAGCAAGAAAACACATGCTATAGCAGCAGCTCAGCTGAGAACATTACGGATACATCATTTGCCAAAGCTGAAGCATGTATGGAATGTGGACTCCGAAGTTATTCTATCCTATCAGAATCTACATTCAATATCTATTCAATATTGTGATAGTTTGAAAAGCCTCTTTCCAGCTTCAGTAGCTAGAGGTCTTGTTCAGCTTGAAGAGCTTACTATACATCGTTGCATGATGGAAGAAATTACTGCCGAGGATGACACAGTAGAAGTTGAACCAGTCCTTAGGTTTTTCTTTCCTCGATTAACAGAGTTGAAGCTGTGGAATCTATCAAGACTCAAAAGTTTCTACCAGGGATCGTATATTTCAGAATGGCCAGTTCTAAAGAAGTTAGAAGTGTGGGTTTGCTATAAAGTGGAGATACTTGCTTCACAAGTTTTGAGCCATGGGGAGAGCTGACATGAGATCCCAACTGGGCAGCCCCTGTTCTTAGTTGAGAAGGTATGAACCCTAACAGTTCTTTTTTTAACATTTGAAAACTTAAATTTATTTAATACTTTGGTGTATTTTCTAGGATGCATTCCCTAGCCTGGAACGTCTGTCAGTGAATTGGAATTGCATTAAGAGAGAGATGTTACATGGAAAGTTTTCAGAGTACTTGTGCAGGCTAAATCACCTTGGGTTGGCAGGACCTTTTAAGGAAACTGCTATTTGTCCATCTTGTTTTCTTCACAAATTGCCCAACCTTGAGACACTTCATATTCTTAAAGGTTTTCTCAAGGAATTGTTGTTATGTGAAGGGCTTGGCTGTAAGGAAAAACATACCGAGTCGCCTGGTAAATTGAGCTGCTTAGATCTTGGTCAATTGTCTGACCTGCATATGTGGGAGGAAAGTTCTGAATTTGGCAATTTTTTTCAAAATCTGAAACGTCTGACGCTTTTAGAATGCGTCAATTTAACAAGTTTAATGCTGTCCTCAATGACTTTTGAAAATTTGACAACTTTGGAAGTAAACAAATGTGGTGGATTGCTCAATTTAATGGTACCCTCAGTAGCTAAAAGTCTGGTACAACTTACAAGAATGGATATAACTGATTGCGAAATGATAGAAGAAATCATTACGCATAAGGAAGATGAAGCAGTCAATCAGATCATTTTCAACTGGCTGGAATATTTGGGACTCAATTGTTTACCAAGTCTTACAGTCTTCTACTCAGGGAGTTGGACTATCGAATTTCCATCCTTGCAACAAGTAGTTGTGAAGCGATGCCCAAATATGAAATTCTTTTCTCAAGGACTCGTAAGCACACCGAGACTGCATACACTACAAATAGCAGAAACAGAGGATGTAGGATGTTGGGAAGGCGATCTCAATACTACCATAGAACACCGGTATATAGAAAAGGTACGCATTGATACTTGAAATTTACTCGCTTTTTTCTCCCTATCAGACCTCAATATATGCTATGATTTATAAATTGCAGAATGCCGAGAATTCTGAACAAAATTGAGGGCGATGATCATCTTCGTGTAACTGTGAGAGCAGAATTGTCATCGTTTAAGTTTATTACTAGAAAAGCTGGATCAGAAAGCTACAGCGTTGCATTCTTTTAAATCCCAGACTCTGAGACTTTCTTCTCTTCATTGGTTTAAATTAGGATTCAGGACAAGCCTCAATATTGCTTGCAACTGATGTTGCCAGTCGTGGTTTGGACATTCCTACGGTTGATCTTGTCATAAACTATGAAATTCCAATGTAATTTTCTGAAGTTTCTTTATAAAAAAAACATTTGTACAGTAGAATCTAACTGTCCTTACTTCAGGAATCTGAGAGACTATGCTCATCGTGTGGGGTGTACCGCAAGAGCAGGCAGAGGTGGCCTGTCTGTGAGCTTCATTTCCCAAGTAAGTTGTAGAAATATACTAGAGAGTAGAGACTATATTTGAAGCTGTGGATATATATCTTTCTTCATGCCTCTTTGCAGTGTCATTTGATTTTTAAATAATCTTAGAAAGTTATTAAACTAAAAATCATGTTGTCTTTGTTTGATCTTTAGTTGGTTTAGGTAAAGTTTAAGATTCTAAATTTGTTTGATTAAACAATCCTAGTCACATAAGAGGATTAACGCATTGAATTTCCGTTAAAGAAGTCATATTTTGTAATTATTGCAGAAGCTTTAAGAAAATGTATTTATACATTATATGCTAAATTACTAATATTGTTTACTTAATGACATTGGCTTTTTCCAGAATGATGTCGTTCTTCTTCATGCAATCGAAGCTGATCTTGGAAAGCAACTAGAAGAATTCGAATGTAAAGAGCAAGAGGTTATCTCTGACATTAAGAGGGTAAGATCTCTTGGGATACAATCAAGTGATTTATCTAATTTTACTTTTGATTATAGGTATAGGATGATAGATTGGTCTTTCTTCTTGAAGCGCTATTATAGTGGATAGCACAAAATATCTTTTTACACAGCATTTATTATACAAGAAAGGTCTTGTAATAAGCAAATCTGGATAACGCCCAGTGAGTGGATTGGGTTTTCTCAAAAATCATTATTTTACTGATAACTCTTTATCTATATAAAAGAAGAATTTACAAAGCAAAATATCAGTACTATATATCTGATAAATAGTACACCAGGACTGATACCAAGGGATCATTCTCACATACGTGGCGAAGTATATCGACGCACACGCAGAGTAAGGACAGTTTTCTCACATACACGCCACGGTGATTATCATTCACACGTGCAGAGCATTTGTATTCACATTTGTACAATCATTCTATGTAATCTCTGGTGTTTCAAACATCAAAGATAAACTCTTACACAGCTGTAATCTCTACCTGGTAATAACTTGCTAAAGAAAATAAAATTGTATCTCACCAGATCAACAGCAGCCTACCTTAACAGTTTCAATTAATCACATAACATCAAAATAACAATAGAAAAATTATAAAAAGTAGGAAATAATCCACTCACAACTTTGTTTTCAAACTATAATTGGGACCAAAAACGCTTGGATCCTCTGCCACCTCTTCTTTCCCTAACAAGATGCACAAAACCCACTTTAGAACTTATGAAATCAAACAAATCAGTAAGAGTTTGGTTCCAAATAGATACCAAATCTAAAAATACAGCTTTCATTTTCTTATTCTATCTTCCTTTCTTACTCTTGTCTTCTTCTTCTTTTTTCTTTGTTTCTTTGCTCCCAAAATTCCCTTCCTCTGTCTCTCACGTTTTCTTTGCTTTTGCCTTATCTATTCTCTGTTTTTCCTTTTTCCTTTTTAAAGTAAACATACTATCAGGTGTGCTGTCCAAGCACACCTGTCTATCAACCTGACATTCTACACATTACTCACCTGATTCCTTTTTCTTGTTTCACGATTTTTTTTATTTTTTATTTCTTTAAAACAGGCCCCTTACTTTGGGCCTCTATTGGGTCTAAAAGGTCTGGACCTTACATGGATGGTCTTGACGAAGTGCCCGCATTTAAAAAAAAAACAACAATTTGGGGTGGTTGGAAATTAATTCAATAAAATAAACCAAACTTTCAAGAATCTGTTTGGTTTCTAGGAAAACAGAGGAAGTGAGAAAATATATAAAATGAAGGTTATCGTTACTTTCCAAGTTCCATCATTTGTCTTTAGTCTCCGATTTGAATTATAAGAAAATAAGGGAAAATGTCAGGTTGTTTTTGCAATTTGCACTTCTTAATTATTTGTTGTCGTTGTCCATTTTTGATAAATCAATTTGTATTATAATTACTTAGGAGTTAGGACATCTGCATTGACTTACAATCTTCATTAAACAGCAAAAACGGTTTAATAAAAATTAAATTAAACATACTTGAATGCATTCGAAATCCATGAAATCAATTCTTTGTTTACTCATTCATTGACTATATGTGAAAATAATTATATTTCCTAATTGATATTGGATTTGATTAAGTATATATTATTAGAGTTTATGATAGATTGAGTGTTAAACTTATGAGTGTAGGAAATAAATTTAATTTCCAATTATAAAGCCATGTATTTTAGAAGTAAATAAATGTAAGGGTATTTTAGAAATAAAAATAGTTTCATTAAAACATAGGTGTATGAAGATATTTTGTGGGTGACAATAGAGCCACCCATAATTAAACCCATTATATCTTCAACTATATCTCTTTATTAAAAACAAAACCTTATGATAAACCTTAGTTTTATTTCAAATATCAAAATTTCCCATCATAGCATGAAAATCATATAACAAGGACTCTGATCGTACAAATGTATGTATTTCTTTACTTTTTTTTTTTTTTTGGGTCTTTCTATTATGTTTAATTATGAAATCTATAGATGAACAAAAAGTGAAAAGTAATTTTAAAAGATAAAACTAAAAATGATAGGCTTATATTGATGTATTCATGAGGTGTTTTTTTAGAGAAAAATCATATATGTTGTTATTTGCTTTGACTATCAACAATGACTTATTAATCCATACAAAGTTGGAACATAATATATTTAAAAAAAAAAAAAAATTGGATGTATTAATAATTTAAGAGAGTTTACAAATAAAATGTATTCAAATAAATATCTTCATTTCAATAAAGATAATATTGACATTAGGGTAAGTATTTATAGTAATGATTTAAATTTTAAATTTTAGACATGGATATATTTATAAAATAAGTGTGTAAATCATATTTATGGGTGACAATATCGGCACCCATAACATTTTCATTTTCTATATTTTAAATGTAATTTATTAAATATATTATATTTAATTTTTCTAAAATACATATTATTGTCATCACTTGACTAATGGCATAAGGGCCATGTCCCCTGTTTCTTCAATTTTTTTCGTAATGATTTTATAAAATTATAAAATTATTTTTATATTTTTAACATTTTTCATTTGAACCCCCAAAAATGAAGAATGAGGCATTTGCCATTGCACATGAATCCTATGCTTCCTTCTTGAAGACTTGTGTTTGTGGTTAATTTTAGTGTTATAATTTCCTTGATTTTGGTTTGCTAATTAATAATTAAAAGCAATTAAAGAAGAGTTGCCTTTCGGTTTAAAATGCTTTACTGTTGACATGTTGAGTTCTTTTCAGGTCCTACGAACAAACCAGTTGTTGGAATTTTGGTGGTCAGGAGTTATCAGAAGCCAAGTTTAACACTATAGAATCCACCCTGGAGATTTCTAACATTCTAGTTTTTGGAGTTGGTTCCTGCTATTCTGACACTATTCAGTCACGTGGAAGGCAATGGACCAATTATGGGGTGCCTATTCTGGTTTTTGGTGGAACAATGCCCGCGGAGAATTCTAACATTCTAACATTCTAACATTCCAGCCTAAGCAGAGACGTAACCAGGATTAAACACTAGGGTGAGCTAGAATATTTTTTTTTCTAGATCATTAACAATACAAGAAAATTGTATTAATTAAAAATAAAGATGCAGCTAGTTAAAAAGACATAGCGGGGATTACTTGTAAATGTAATATCTAAATAAATACGTTAACAATTTTTTTAAAAAAATAAAGTCAAAACAAATTGTAAAATAAACATGAAATGCAAATACAATCAAATAATAATTAAGCTGTAACCAGTGGCGGACCCAGGAATTTTAACCAGGTAGGGCACTTGAATATATATAAAAAAAAAATATTGAAAAATCAAAATCATAGTAAAATGAGTTTTTATTTTATTTTTATATTTTAACAAAAAGGAGTTTTTTAAGATAAAATAAAATAAATAGAACACTTACTCATATGAATTAAATAATCTTACATTCAAAAAGAAATAAAAACAAGAAAAAATGTTAAAAAATAAATAATAACAAGAAAAACAACAAAAATAATGAAAAAAATTAAAAGAATAAATTACAATCTAATTTTATAATAAGAATTTTTTTTTTATTTTTTATTTTTTCATTTATAATGAATTCAATTTAAATTTATACAAAAATATTTATTAATAAATAGTACTAGATATGTTTTCAAATTTTTTGTTCTTCAATTTATATATTGGTAAATTATTGATTCTAAATAAATTAAAACTATAAAATAAAGAAAACACTAAGGAAAAAAGAAGATGAATCATAATAATATATTGACTATTTTAATCCAATAAAGTAGAATTTGAGTTGTTATGATTTATTGATTGGACGTGTTAGGTATGTTAAACTAAAACTATTAAAAAAAATAAAAATTCAAAATAATAATACATAATTTAATATAAAATAAGGAAATGAATTGTTTTGTTTTAGAAGAAATGAAAACTTGAGAAAAGAATTGGAAAAGATAGTAAAATAAATAAGAAGTAAAAAATTATAAGATAAAATTGAATTTAAAAAAAAATGCATTTGCTAGAGATGGGGCTTGAACCAAGAACTTTAAGGGGTAAAAACAAGAACCAATACCAGTTGTGCTAAGGGAAACATGATGTAACTACTATTAATGGATATTTATATATAAAGTATATACAAAGTCAATTTTTTTTTAAAAAAAATTGAGGTAGGGCACGGGCCCCACCTGGTCTCCACGTGGGTCCGCCCCTGGCTGTAACCTACGGTTTTTCAAAATATCAAACTTATCAATTATGAAATTAGATCAATAGCACCGGCAATTTCTCTTTCAATGTAGACAACCATAGAGTTTGTTAAAAATTCATTTTCATCTTATTGCGAAGTGATGTCTTGATAAACTTCATTGCTGATGGAATATATTTCTTTGTTACATTACGATCTATATAAATAACAAAAAGACATAGAAATAAGTCATTTAAAAAGACATAGAAGAAATTATTTACATATACAAATATACAATGTTCTGAATTTATATTCCTATTTACCAAAAAGATTGTCAGTGAGACAAGCAACTCTTTTAAGTCTTCATTTTGGTAGTTTGTAACAAATTTGGGGAAAGATGATGGAGATAATAATTGAAAAGAAAAAGGAAAAAAAGAAAAAAAAAAAACAATTGATATATGATGCCTCTTGCATCGTAGGTGCCGGGTGGTAAAAGTGTGAAAGTGTGATATAAAAGTAGACAAATTATATAAAATACAATTGTTGCCTTGCCTAGATCATAGATTCCTGAGTCCTAATATTAATAATTAATTAATTAATTTTTTTATATTTTCAATTTTTTTTTAAAGTCTAAGGTGGGCTTGAGCCCACCCTGCCCACCCCCTAGTTCCGTCTCTGAGCCTAAGTAATTCCAAATGGATGGATATATGGTTGCGGGTAACGGTCCTGAGACCATCTACATGGTCTTTAAAATAGTTTTCCATACACCCATTTACTCCTTATGCCTATAGTAAAAAAATTGAAATTTACTAATTTACATTTACAATCTCTAAAATAGTTCTCCACACACCCATTTACTCCTTACACCTACCGTAAAAAAATTTGGAATTTAATAATTTACATCAAGTTATTAATCGGGAGGAAGAAGAGTACTACTTATTTCCGTAGAATCAAGTTTGCACAAATACTCATTCTTACTCCATTCGAGGGAAACAAAAAATGGGCCAACTTGGACGGTCTTGACGAAGTGCCCACATTTAAAAATAAACAACAATTTGGGGTGGTAGAAAATTAATTCAATAAAATAAACCAAACTTTCAAGAATCTGTTTGGTTTCTAGGAAAACAGAGAAAATGAGAAAAATATAAAATGAAGGTTGTCGTTACTTTCCAAGTTCCAACATTTGTCTTTAGTCTCCGATTTGAATTATAAGAAAAAGAATGAAAATGGCCGGTTGATTTTGCAATTTGCACTTCTGAATTATTTGTTGTCGTTGTCCAATATTTTTGATAAATCAATTTGTATTAAAATAACTGAATAATTACTTACTTAGAAGTTAGGACATCTGCATTGACTTACAGTCTTCATTAAACAGCAAAAACTCTGATCTTCGAAACATATTTGAGAGAGAAAACTCTGTTCTCCACTTGCTGCCAGTCCAATTGCTTCTTCTTCTTCTATTGACACAAAACAGAGGTGCACTTTGCTCTCTTTCTTCTTTTAATCAATCGTTTGTTCTTCAGTTTATTGGCTTTGCTCTGCAGTTTGAATCAACTTTCACATAAAATAAAAAAATAAAAAAATAAAAAAATAAATAGATATCTGTTTTTTCACATAATTAATTTATCTTCTTCTTTGCTGGTCTTGTTTCTTAGATTTTATCTGTATCAGTGGTTTATTTATCTAGATATCTGTTTTTTCAAGAGTTCAGTAACTGTAACAAAATAGAAAAAGAAAAAAAAAACAAAAAGAAAACTATCAATTTTGCTTCTTTTTTGTTGGTCTAGCTTCTTCGATTTATTTGTATCAGTAGTCCGTTTTGAATCATTCAGCTTATAGAACTTTCTTCTAGATTTCTGCTTTTTTCAAGAGTGAGTATCTACATAAAAAATATATATATATATTGCTCTGTTTGTTATTAAAAAAGACGAGAGAAGAGGGAAAAAAAGACAGAGAGATAAAAGAAAGCAAGGAGTGATAAGAAACAGGAAATGGCAGAGATAGTTATTTCCATTGCAGCAAAAGTTGCAGAGTTGTTGGTTGTTCCAATTGGAAAGCACATATGTTATCCGTTCAAGTACGAGAGCAACATGGAGGAGCTAAAGCAACAAGTTGAGAAGCTGATGAATGAAAGGAGCAGAGTCCAGCATTCCGTTGACACGGCAAAGAGACAAGGGGATGAGATCGAAAAGGATGTTGAGAAATGGCTCAATAGCGTGGATGCTTTTGCAGCCCAACTAGTCGTGAAATCCATTATTGATGGCGAAGAAGACAGAGCAAAGAAGAAGCTGTGTTCAATTGGCTTCTGTCCTAATCTGATTTCGCGTTACTCACTCAGCAAGAAAGCAGCCAAGACAGCAAAGGATGGAGTCGACCTCTTGGCAGAAGGACAATTTAAGGATGTTTCGCACCGCCTTGCCATTCGAAGAACGAAATCCGTCTATACCAGAGGCTATGAAGACTTTGGTTCGAGAATGCAAGTTTTCGAGAAGATTATGAAGGCATTAGCTGATGAAGATGTCAACTTGATTGGAGTGTACGGCATGGGAGGTGTGGGTAAAACCACACTTGTCAAAAGAGTTGCTGCTCAAGTCTTGGAAGACAAGTTATTTGATATGGTTGTTATGGCTGAGGTAACACAGACTCTTGACATCAAAAATATTCAAGGGCAAATTGCTGATGAACTAGGTCTCGAGTTCCACGAGGAGAGTTTATCCGGAAGAGCTGCCCGTTTACGTGACAGGTTAAAGAAAGAAACCAATGTTCTTGTAATTTTAGATAACATTTGGGAGAAACTTAATCTGGATGATGTTGGGATTCCTTCTTTGGATTATGAGAGAGCAAGTGTCACACAAGAGGAAGTAAACGAACGAGGAAGAAATGCTTACAAGAGGCAATGCAAACTATTGTTGACTTGTAGAGATCTGAATGTATTACATAATGATATGGATACTCAGGAGAATTTCTTGATTGACGTGTTATCTGATATTGAAGCAATGAATTTATTTTGGAAGATTGCCGGTCATTCAAGAGAAAAACCAGATTTCGACGGTATCGCAGTTGAGATAGTTAGAAAATGTGCTGGCTTACCGATTGCAATTAAAACAATTGCAAACGCCTTGAAAAATAAAGATGTTGCTGATTGGAAGAATGCCTTGCAATGGCTAAGAAGGTCTAATCCAAAGCCCATCAAAGGAATGGAGACAAGTGTTTACTCTACCATAGAATTGAGTTACAATATTTTGGGGTCTGAAGAACAATCATTTTTCCTGCTTTATTGTCTATGTAATTCAGGTTTTGGTTTAAGTACTAGCGACTTATTCAAATATGGTATGGGTTTGGGTTTGTTTAAAGATGTTCATACGATGGAAGAAGGAAGGAATAGAATGCATACATTGATCGGTAACCTCAAAGCTTCATGTTTGTTGTTGGATGGTAATGATAAGGATAGGGTTAAAATGCATGATATCATTCAAGCTGTTGCAGTTTCAATTGCATCCTCCAAGGATAAGCTCATGTTTAATATCCAAAATGTTACTAGCATAAAAGAAACACTGGAGGAAAAATTACCAAAAGATTCAATTGCCGTGTCTCTTCCGTACGGAGATATTGATGAGCTTCCTGAAAGGCTGGAATTTCCGAAACTTGAGTTACTTTTGTTGAGCAATGATAAGCTTTCTTTACAAATTCCAGATGCCTTGTTTGACGGGGTTAAAGAACTTAAAGTTTTAGATTTGACTAGATTTCATTTGTCGTCATTACCTTCATCGCTTTGCAGGCTAACAAACCTTCAAACCTTATGTTTGTATTCCTGCTTGATTGGAGATATCACAATTATTGGAGAGCTAAAGAAATTAGAAATTCTGTGCTTTTTGAAATCTGAAATTGAGCAATTGCCCGGAGAAATTAGGCAATTGACTCGTTTAAGGTTGTTAGATTTAAGCAATTGTTCCAAACTTAAAGTAATCACACCAAATGTCTTTTCAAGCTTAACACGGTTAGAAGAACTCTATATGGGTAACAGTTTTGTTCAATGGGATGTCGAAGGACAAAGTAATGCAAGTCTTGCTGAGTTGAAGCAATTGTCTAACCTGACAACTTTAGAAATACATGTTCTTGATGCTCAGATTATGCCTCATGACTTGTTCTTTTGGAAGCTGGAAAGATATAGAATATTTATTGGAGATGTATGGAACTGGTCTGGTAGATATGAAACCTCGAGGACGTTGAAACTCAAATTGAATAATAGCTTTTTTCTAAGTGATGGGATTAAATTTTTACTTAATAGAGCTGAAGATCTCTATCTGGATGAACCGAAAGGCTGTAAGAATGTTCTTCACGAACTTAATGGGGAAGGTTTCCAACAATTGAAGCATCTTCATATACAGAATGCTTCCCAAATACAATATATTATCAACTCAGTTGGATGGGGACTATGCAACATCTTTCCCCGGAGGCTAGAGTCATTGGTCCTATATAATTTGATCAATTTGGAGAATATATATCATGGCCAACTTACAACAGAGTCTTTCAGCCAATTAAAAGTCATAAAAGTCGGAAAGTGTGATAAATTGAAGTATCTCACATTGCCCATGGCCGGAAACCTTTTGCTGCTTCAAGAAATCGAAGTGACTTATTGCAGGAAACTAGAACATATTGTTCTCATGGAAAGCAGGCAAGTCCACAAAAATGAACAGATTAGTAAGATTGAGTTCACTCAACTGCGCACCTTGACACTACAATGCCTACCACGTCTCACTGGATTTGGCTTGAACGCATTTATGCCTAATACGAGACTCCAAGAAATCCTTGCTGAAGATGATACGGACAGTTTCATCCCTTTTTTCAGTGAAAATGTATGTTTTCTTGTACTTCTTGTGCCTGCAGACCTTACTTTTAAACCCTTTAATAAAAACTAAAAAGTAAAATTGTGTTTGCAGGTTGAACTCCCAAGGTTGGAGAACTTGAAATTGTGCTCAATTAACATTGAGTGCAGATGGCTCGATCAACTACCAGCTGTATCTTCTAGTTGTCAAACTTTATCAAAGTTGATCGTGGAGGAGTGTAATGGTTTGAATTTTCTGTTTTCGTATTCCATGGTTAAGAGTCTTATGCAACTGCGACAACTTGTTATACGGAACTGTAAGTCAATGGAAAGAATAATTAACATTGAAGAATCGGCAGAAGAAGAAAGAATAATTAATATGATATTCCCCAAATTAAATTTGCTGCTGCTCGAAGGTCTTCCGAAACTCACCGGATTTGGCTCCGGAAATTCAATTGAATTCCCTTCCTTGGATGGACTTGGGATTCTGGATTGTCCTAGTTTGACGATGTTCTTCTCTGGTTCGACATGTGTAAACATAACAGTAAGCAAAGAACAGGAAGCAACATGCTCTTGCGCTGACGTATATCCTCTCTTGGACAAAAAGGTGAAGTTTTCATTTTCCTTCTGTACAATTAGTAGAAAATCAATAGATCTGATTTCATTAGGTAAACAATAGTGCCAGAGTTAAATGCAAGTGAAAGTCTTTGAAATTTAATCTGCAGGTTTCGTTGCCGTCCTTAAGGCAGTTGAAACTGAACTCTATCAGCTCTGAAGTGATATGGCACAGCCAACTTCTGGCAACGTCTTCTTCCCTTCACAATTTGACATTCTTGACGATTTTCGGTTTGGGTGATTTAAAATATTTATTTTCATCTTCTATGGCTAATAGTGTAGTCCAACTCAAAATTCTTGAGATAATTGATTGTAAGCTTATGGAAGCGGTAATAGTTGAAGAAGAAAAAGGGTCAAGTGTGGTGCTGTTTCCTAGTCTACAAGATCTGACCCTCCGTAATCTTCCAAAACTTGCTAGATTCTGCTACTTCAACAGGAATTTAATTGATCTGCACTCCTTGCTAGAACAAAGGAGTATGAATTGCCCAGATATGGAAAAATTTGTCTCCAAAACTCTATGTGCAAACATGACTGCAAGCGAGGAATGTAGTGGAATGGACTCAAAGGAGAACCTCCAGGCTAACTTTCAACCTCTCTTTGATGAAAAGGTGATTTGTTCCTCTTTTTGCTTCACATCTTTTCTTCTTGCATTATTCACGCCATTGGATAGAATTTTTTTTTTTAATTAAAATCTAAATTACTTTTCATATTATCTCTAACTGTGTATGGTTCGTTGGGCTGTTAATAATGCAATATAATTAATTGATTTCTTTAGGTGGGACTCCTTAATATAAAGAAATTGTCATTAGAGAAGATGGATAACTTAAGAAAAGTATGGCACGATCAACTATATTCGGACTCCTTCTGCAAATTAGAACAAGTCAAGGTATATGGTTGCAATAACCTATTGAATGTTTTCCCATCTAATATGCTTGGAAGACTCCAAAGAATGGAGATTTTTGAAGTACAAAATTGTGATTCGGTAGAGGAGATATTTGAATTCGATGTTCTCGGTAGCAAGAAAACACATGCTATAGCAGCAGCTCAGCTGAGAACATTACAGATACATTATTTGCCAAAGCTGAAGCATGTATGGAATGTGGACTCCCAAGTTATTCTATCCTATCAGAATCTACATTCAATATCAGTTCACTATTGTGATAGTTTGAAAAGCCTCTTTCCAGCTTCAGTAGCTAGAGGTCTTGTTCAACTTGAAGAGCTTATTATAAATAATTGCATGATGGAAGAAATTACTGCCAAGGATGACACAGTAGAAGTTGAAGCAGTCCTTAGGTTAATCTTTCCTCGATTAAAAGAGTTGACTCTATTGAATCTATCAAGACTCAAAAGTTTCTATCAGGGATCATATGTTTCAGAATTGCCAGTTCTAAAGAGGTTAGTACTGTGGGATTGCAATGAAGTGGAGATACTTGCTTCACAAGTTTTGAGCCATGGGGAGAGCCGACATGAGATCCCAACTGGACAGCCCCTGTTCTTAGTTGAGAAGGTATGAACCCTAACAATTTTTTTTTTTTTAATTTTTTTTTTTTTACACATTTGAAAACTTAAATTTATTTTATACTTTGGTGTATTTTCTAGGATGTATTCCCTAGCCTGGAATGTCTGGGAGTGAATTGGAATTGTATTCAGAAAGAGATGTTAGATGGAAAGTTTTCAGAGTCCTTGTGCAAACTAAATTACCTTTGGTTGACAGGCCCTTTTAAGGAAAGGGCTATTTGTCCATCTTGTTTTCTTCACAAATTGCCCAACCTTGACACACTTTGTGTTCGTAATGGTTTTCTCAAGGAATTGTTGTTATGTGAAGGGCATGGCTGTAAGAGAAAACATGCCGAGTCGCCTGGTAAATTGAGAGGCTTATCGCTCTCTGAATTGTCTGACCAGCATATGTGGGAGGAAAGTTCGGAATTTGGCAATTTTTTTCAAAATCTGAAATATCTGATACTATCTGAATGTGGCAATTTAACAAGTTTAATGCCGTCCTCAATGACTTTCAACAATTTGATGAATTTGGAAGTAGACAAATGTGCTGGATTGCTCAATGTAATGGTACCCTCGGTAGCTAAAAGTCTCATGCAACTTAAAAGAATGGGTATAACTGATTGCGAAATGATAGAAGAAATCATAACACATAAAGAAGATGAAGCAATCGATCAGATCATTTTCAACCAGCTGGAATATTTGGGACTTGATGGTTTACCAAGTCTTACAATCTTCCACTCGGGGAGTTTCGCTATCGCATTTCCGTCCCTGCAAAAGGTAGTCGTGAGACGATGCCCAAATATGAAATTATTTTCTCGAGGAGTCTTAAGCACACCGAGACTACATACACTACAAATAGCAGAAACAGAGGATGCAGGATGTTGGGAAGGCGACCTCAATACTACCATAGAACAACGATATAAAGAAAAGGTACACATTGATACTTGAAATTTACTCATTCTCCTTTGCACTTTAGTTTAGGGGCTGTCCAGTACCCATTTTTGGGGCTGTTTTCGTTTTCATTTTCCGAAAACGATTTCAAATTGGAGGAGGATCT
Organism: Acer yangbiense; assembly: GCA_008009225.1. Lineage (NCBI taxonomy): Eukaryota > Viridiplantae > Streptophyta > Magnoliopsida > Sapindales > Sapindaceae > Acer > Acer yangbiense. The sequence goes on from CM017762.1 coordinate 68,123,353, forward strand.
CACCAGCCTTTGTGGTGTGGGTTGTCGGGAAAATGACATTGAATGGTGCGACATTGACTTCAGCGGCGGCGGCGGCGGCTGCGGCAGCTTGGATGAAGCCAACGTCGAGGGAGAGAGATAACAACAGGAGAAGAGAGAGGAGGAGAGCCTTAACAGCACAGGTATTTTCTGGGTTGAGAGCTCAGGGAAATTACAATCTGCCCAAGCACTGCGACAATAATGAGGTCTTGAAGGCGCTTTGTGCGGAGGCTGGTTGGATTGTTGAAGAAGACGGCACCACTTATCGCAAAGTAAACTGCCCTTTGATTTTTAATCTCTTTCTCTCTTTTTAATCTGTCTACTTATGTGTTAGATCTATCAAATTTGCTATGATTTGTGCAGTTTTAGCTCTTTCTTGATGAAGTTTTTGACTAGATTTCTGGGTTTGTGTGTGAAATTAATGGACTAAAAAACATGAATGATTTTGTATAGTAGGAAGTGGGAATTTTATTTTTGGAAGTTGATTTGGTCTAGATTTATGGGTTCTGGTATGCGAAATTAACTGTCTAGAAAATAGGAATGTACATTTTTCTTTGAATTGTTTGTTTACAAGTTTCCGAAAATTTGATGGAAGTGAATCTTGGTATGGTGGTTTTAGTTCCGTTGAGAAGATTCAGATTGGATCTTTTGATTTGTTGTTCATTTTTCATTTTTCTTTGAATTTTATTGTTGATTGTTGATTGGTGATTTTGCAGGCTAGATCGGCGTCGCACAAGGGTCGCACAAGGAGGATCTCACCACAAACATTAATATTTGAAATAAAATTAATTTTTAATATTTAAATTCTTTATTTGAATGTAAATTTTATTTAATTATTTTTTCTTATTTAGTTGATAATTATTTGGGATGAATTATTGTCAAACTTTGATTTTTTTTCGGTTAACCCACCGGATGCTTTTTTAGTATTTTTATTTCAGAATACAAGTTTCAGGATATGCTACCAGACGTGTTTTTGGATTTCGAAATTAAAACCAAAAACATTATTTTCATTTTCGTTTTTCTTTTCGAAAAACAGTAAATGAAAAACACTTACAGGACGCGCCCTTAACTCTTCTCTCCCTATTAGACCTCAATATATGCTATGATTTATAAATTGCAGGATGCGGAGAATTCTGAACAAAATTGAGGGCGATGATCATCTTCGTATAAATGCTGTAATAAGATAAGTTTATGTGCTTTGTGATGCATTATGTCTCATATTCTCTGAATGAATTGTCTCTGCTACCTTCACTCTTCTGCTTTAGCTTTCCAAAATAGTAATTATTTCAACTCTTGTTATGTTACACTACTCAATCTGGATTTGCTTGATGCATTACTTGTGAAACAAAGCATTCTAAATTTTGTTTTTCTAATGGAATGATTTTATATTAATTTTCTATAACAGAGAAGAGTCTAAAAGCAGGTTTGAAAATGTTGTAATGGTTAGATTATAATGTATAAAGTACAATAAAGAAAATGATGTACATGTTATTTTGAGTTAAAGTTTGGAATATATTTACACTAATACTATGATTTATAATTACAGAAGGTCCGGAGATCTGATGAAAATTTGAGGTAATGCTTCAAATACAAGCTGGAATAAGGCTCGTTTCATTGTCCTTCAACTGATGAGGGGTTACTATTTGTTATTGCAATCTTCACTGTTCAGCTTCATCTTTGCCTCAGAATGGGACCCGGAGCAGTTCAGGGCTCTCGGGTCGTGCCTCCACTTGAGGTGTGAGACTGTGAGGTGGTGATTGGTGGCATAGACAAGTTAAGTCAAGCCAGAAATTTGGTGGGTAGGCCTCACGTGGTTATTGCTACTCCTGGTCGGATTAAGGTTCTGCCTGAGGAGGATCCCGATATCCCTCCCATGCTTTCGAAAACTAAGGTATACAGAATTTTTTGAATTGATGTTCCTTTTCGTGTCTAGTGGTGATCAACATTTGACATTGTTTAGTTTTATCTAAGTTATATTTTGCTCAAGATGGAAAAATTTATTGTAGTTGAGCAGTGAGGGAGCTGGGATTTTCGTGTTTTCAAAAACCAAATATAATGCAAAGAACCAAGATTTTTAAGATTTTTTACGATATGATGTTCGTTTTGTGTTTAGTACTAATCACAAATGTACTTGTATCTTTGTTCAAGATAGCAACTTACTATTTCCTCACAGTACTGCTCGAGTCAAGGCCCTCAGATACACCTTACTGCTAAACAAACTAACTTTCTGGTTTAATTTTATGCAGTATTTTTTAAACTGTCTTAATCATATCAATCTCACTTGTAGATTATTATAATTGTTTTGTTGTTAAACTTATGTTTTATTGCTAGATTTAGTTTTCCAATCATTTTGAAAATTTTTGGGTCAAATTCCTGCTCATTACTTTACTTGAGTTGTCTCTTCAGATTGCTAGAGAGATGGTGATCAGTCCTCAAAATGCAAGGTTGGGTCTTGTTGCTATAACAAAAAGAGTTGGACTTCTGGATCGACCGGATAATTCTGATGGTAAACTGATAAAATATAGGGTATATTCTTCAAAATCCTGAGTTATAGATTAACATAAAAATATGCTTAATGCTTCATTCTTAATATCCTTCTTCAGCTTCATATGTTTGATCAACTGGTTTTTTCCTTATCCTTCTTTATGCTGCCAGTGGGACAATCCTAATGTCATTCCTGCCATTATGACACTTGAATTGTCTGAGCTATTTTCTCGAGAGTTAACAAGGGTATGAATCTGCTTCTTTCATTCTTCATAACTGTATGCTATGTGTAATGAGTGTTGATACCTGCATATTGAAAGCTAGGTTCACTTGAAGAGCTATTATTGCAGACTAACATCAACTGTAGTTTGCACTTAAGTATTCACTGAGATTTTTTAAATTTGTCCAGAAGCAGTTGTGGTTTCAATAAATGTGATTCTGGTAGTAACAGATTCTGGTAGTTTGTCTCTAGCCATATTACACTGTTGTGGTTCTAATATGAGAACTGCTGCCTCTAAAGTGATTACATTTAAAAGTTGATTTCTGATACTCTCCGCTTTGGTCATAATGGACTTTTATTTCTACTTCCAAATTACACAGCCCAAGCCCCCGATTATTGTAGTTGATTCGTATATCAGAATTTGCTTTCATGTATAAAGCAAGGATTTAATTAAATAATAATCAAGGAAGTATATGATTTCTTTTTAATGTTATTTTAAGGTTGGTTGTTTCTTTTTTCTACATATAAACGTAATTTGTTTTTAAAATAAGATAGGACACACTTATCTAGTTTTTCTATAAATTCCTTTTTGTGTTTTAATTGTCTATTGAGATCTATTTCTTGATGCTTGTTGCAGTGCATTGAAGAGAACTTGCAATGAATGCTTTAAAGGACAACTGACACATACCGGACATAATTGCGAAGGAACTACTAGAAAAGTCGAGGATAACTGGACTGGTATGTTGAGACACCCATTCCTTATTGTACCCTTATAGAGTAATTTATGGATATAAGTAAGTTTTATTTCTGATTAAGAAAACGGATTTAGAACAATTTGGCTTCTTCTATATTAGCCTTACAAGGAGGAACGTTGTGTCTCAATAGGGAACTGAACGTTTTCTATATGTCTCCATGTTGTTTCTTTTTATTTTTATCTAGATTTGTGAATTGTTTCTGTTTGATATCCTTTTAAGGATGGAAGAACAGAGAAATCCTTGTACGTTAATTAGACCATTAAAACCTTATGTAATGGTGTAGGACAAGGATAAAAATACAAAATGATCCTCTCTTTGGTGTATTTTTCCTTCCCACATCCACCCTCGTATGGAAGGACTAAAATAGGTGAGTTCTGAGGGATGAGATAATTTCTTTCCTACCGAATTGGGGAAATGGTCTATACTCTAATCATATTCTTTACTCCTGGCTTCCTTTCTTCGTTTTCCCTCTCATCGGATAGTTTTAGAAGAATTTTAGAGACTCAGGCATTGGTTATGGCCTAAGAGTTGATTTGTGTCAGCGATAGTTGGAGGTTTTTCCCTCTTCAGCTCTGTCATTATCTATTTGACTATTTCCATCACGTCGGTTTCCCTTTACCAACAGAATGTTTAGGTTGTGCGCCTGACTGAGCAACTTGTGCTTTTTCATTTTTTTTTAGGAAGTGGAAGAGAAATTGAAGGGACTCTCTCCAGTAATGTTCGAAGATTATGTGAAGCCATTCCAGATAAATTTGCAATAGGTACTATTTCTATCCATTTCAATAGTTGTTTAGAATTTTGTTGGCATCATGTTGAATTCTGTTTGATGTTTAGTATTAAGCTTATGTGTCTTTGAAATTCCTTCAGGAGGGACCATTGCCTCAAAATGACCGCGTGCGATATCAACCACTGGACATATATCCTGCACCGCTTCACAGAAGTTAAATGTTCCCAAAGTTCCATCACCTCGAACTCCTTGCTCACGATTTTGTCATGGTTGCTTCCGCTGCTGCAAATGAAGAGCTCAGAAAAGATGTGTGCTCTGTTGTGAAAGCCAGCAGTCACATTGTTACCATTTTTGAAGCTATTGAAGTCCATTAGTGGGCAAACGGAAGATAGAGATGTCTACCCTATAGCTTTGATGAAGAAAATTTCATCGAAGCTCCTGATAACCAGTTTGCGGCGGATCCCTAATATCCCCATGTCACTTAGCAGTTGGATTTTGAAAAAAACTGTCCAAAAAGTATGGCTTCATAGTTTGAAATGAGGATGTTACATGGCCGAGTACTAATGTGAGTATATGGTAATCAATTTGTCCACAGAAATACGAATCAAATCCATGTTGTGTACTCTACTTACATACTTCATATGCATTGCAAAATAATGAATACAAAAACACTTGATTCTTTTAATTATCAGTTGGATTGCCTCAATCCTTTTGAGTTTTTGGTTATAGAAACCAAGATTAGTAGCTCCTGATGGGTAATGCTATAATTAGAGATGCAAATTATATATTCAATTATTTAGTGATCCATGAAGAAGAATACAATGAGCAACAGCCCTCTTGAAATATTTAAATGATAGTATCTCAATTTGTTGTGGATCTTCTTTTGATTTGAACTCGTTTGCTTCTGGAAGAATTTCTTGCTGTGTGGCAATTATTAGTAGTATGTGAATAAAATATATGTTTATGTTCTATTCTTTTGTAAATCCACATCCATCATCTCCATTGTTGTGGTTTAAAGCTTGCTGGTTGGAACCCCAACTGGTGCAGCTCTGGACCTCTTTTCTACTGCTCGTGAAAGCTGCTTGACTGCCTCTTTTAGCAGATGGCGAGGCCGACTCAGCCAAAGTCCTCCATCAACTATTAGGGTGGTTCCATTCACATATTTACCTAAAAAAAATTCATAATACCAGGTAAGTTGTCTCATGATACAAGAAAATTAAGATAGGACAAGTAGTTTATATGTAGATAATTTGCAAAAGCTAATAAGCTTACTAACCAGAATCACAGGCAAGGTACAGAGCAGCCATAGCAATATCCCACTTATCCCCTAGTTTATAAAACGACTCTCGAGCTTTGTTATCAATCTCATCAAGTGCAAGTTTAGTCATGCCTAGGGTACCACTAATGGGGCCCGGGGCAATTCCGTTGACTCGAATATCATAGTCAGTTCCCCATTCCAAAGCCAAATTTCTAGTAACGCTATCAATGGCAGCCTGTTCAAAAGAAACAAAGTATAGATGTTTACTATAAAAGGTTATTTATTCATCACAGCTAGCAAAACAGCAACAAATGTGGCAAACCTTGGCAGCAGATACATGTATTTGATATTTTGATACCACGAAGCTGTATAGTGTAAAGTAGCACTTACATTCAAAATTGTTCCACCACTAGATGAACCTTTTTGAGATATTTAAGTGCTTCGTAACACATTGTGAATGTTCCGACAGAATCAATATCCATAACTGCAGGGGTGATTCAAAGAAACACATTTAGCTAAATAACTACAAAAGCCTACGGTAGATAAGTGAGTTTACATGGTTATTCATTTTCCTTTTATAAATAGTTAATCTATTAAAAGAAACCGGTGTTTATATTAATCCGATGTTTTATAATCACAATTCAAACATAGACTGTTTTAAAGCCATTAGGGGACAAATCTTCGGCTGAAACAAGAAAATTCCCAGCTGCAGCATTCACAAGAGTGTCAAGCCGTCCAAAATGCTTGAAAGTTGATTCCACAACTCTTTTCACATCTTCCTGCTTACGAACATCCCAGACGAAGCCAACAGCCTTCAGAGCAACACCAAAAGTTATGAATTGCAAGCTCTTACTATCAACTGAAAACCTCAAATATCATATAAAATCGTAGCATTCAAATAATTTAATTATAAAAAAAAAAAACTCAGATTAACATCAGTGGAGTAACACCAAGCATCCTCCCCGAATAAACAATAGCTGAACCAAGTTAATTGCATAGGATCAAACTCTGAACCATTCTTGATAAGCTGCCTAGCAATTGAATGGCAATCAATGAAAGAATATAAAAAAGCATGAAACGGATTTATATATATATATATATAGATAGAGAGAGAGAGATTCTCACCTACAAACCCCCCGATATATTATTACACACAAACATATTTATTAGCCTTTGGATGTTGTGTAAGTGGGTCAGAGCTTCTCACCTACAAACCCCTGATATAATATTACATACAAACCTATTTATTAGCCTTTGGATGTTGTGTAAGTGGTGGGCTAGAAGAGAGAATACACAACATGGATCTATATATATAATTGACAACATAAGAATCAGAACCCCATGAAAAGGATTCAACCAATCAAACTAACAGAGTTTCCTTCACTTTTCTTCGTTTTTGCAAGGTAAGGAATTATAGTCTTGATCAATTAAATTGAGAAAAGATAAATATAAAATCAAAGACAATATTCCCATCAACCTGAATCAGTAACATAAGAATCAGAATCCCATGAAAAGGATTCAACCTATAAAAACTAACAAAGTTTCCTTTACTTTTGTTCGTTTTCGCAAGGCAAGGAATTCTAATCATGATCAATCAAATTGTAAAAAGATAAAAAGAAAAAAAAACAGTAGATTCCCATCAACCAGAATCACAGCCATATTTGAGAAATTTAACAACTTTAACAGGCCTTTTTCCTAGCAAACCAATCTAAATAAAATACAATAACGCATAGAAAAGTACAATCACCAACCAACAACTGAATAACAGAAAATTTACACATGATTGATAGAAACAGAAAAAAATAGAAGGAACCCAGATAAGAAAAAGACAATAACTAATAGAAAACACAATAAAAATCAGACCTTGATCCCAAGAGATTGAAGAGCAGAGACAGCAGAGTCAAGCACTTGCTTTCGACGACCCATAATAGCAATCGAAGCTCCATGTTGACCAAACTGTGTAGATATCTCCAATCCAATTCCAGCCCCACCTCCGGTTATCAAAGCAACCTTGCCTCTCACTATATCTTCCTTGAACGGTGACTCCATCACAACTGATTTCTTCTTCTTCAACAACCTCTCTCTCTCTCTCTCTCTCTCTCTCTCTCTGGGCCACTGATTTCTGTTTTGTTCTTGTTTTTTGTTTTTGTTTTTTTATTATTTACAATTCTAGAAGATGAAAACCCGAAAGAGCCCTTAAATATTCCACGCGTCAACTGATGATTGGGTGGAATACAATCGGTTATGGGCCTGGTGGGCCGGTTATAACCCGGATTTATATGCGGATCCAAGTCGGTTTAGTGTCTGTTATGGTGGTTAGGTTAGATTATTCTCTTTGTTTTTCCGTGAAACCAAAAACGAAGCAAAATTGAAAAACAATGGAGGGAGAAACCCTAATCGACGAAAATTTCCCTCTCTTCGGCGAATCAAAACGAAAACCCATACCAATCGAACCTCAAAACACTGACTTTAGCTCTGTATTAGAGACAGCTCAGCTCGAGAAATTCAGTGGTTCTTCACACCAACTCTAGCTCCGCCGCCAGTTTCGCCGACATCGGGCTCGCCGAATGGGCGGTGCAGACGTGCAAGGAGCTGGGGATGAAGAAGCCGATGGCGGTGCAGTCCCACTGCATTCCCAAGATTCTGGAGGGCCGCGACGTCCTCGGACTGACGCAGACCGGGAGCGGCAAGACGGCGGCTTTCGCGTTGCCGATACTGCAGCGGCTGGCAGAGGACCCGTACGGGGTACTGGCGTTGGTGGTGACGCCGACGAGCAGTTCAGGGCTCTCGGGTCGTGCCTTCACTTAAGGTGCGAGGTGGTGGTTGGTGGCATGGACAAGTTGAGTTAAGCTAGAAATTTGGTGGGTAGGCCTCACGTGGTTATTGCTACTCCTGGTCGGATTAAGGTTCTGCTCGAGAAATTTGGTGGATATCCCTCCCGTGTTTTCGAAAACTAAGGTATAAGAAAAAAAAAAGATATAATTTTTTTGATGTTCGTTTTCATGTTTAGTGGTGATCATCATTAGACATTGTTTTGTGTTATTTTAGTTCTATCTTGTTCAAGATAGAAAATTTTATTGTAGTTGAGTATTGACTATTGAGGGAGCTGGTGTTTTTCGTTTTTTCGGAAACCAAATATAATGCAAACAGCAGAGATTTTTTATGATATGATGTTCGTTTTGTGTTTAGTACTAATCAACATTGGCATTGTTTAGCGTGATTTATGTTGATCTTTGTACAAGATAGAAACTTTTATTGTAGTTTAGTATGCAACCTTATTGTTTTAATGATTTTATTTGTTGTTATTACTATGAGAATTCGAAAAGGGTTTGTGGAAGTTTAAGAAATGGAGTATTGTAATGGTTCTGCCTTACTGTTGGTTTGGATTATAGTGGTTTAAGATTTGTTGTTGGTTTTGTGTTTAGTACTAATCAACATTGGCATTGTTTAGCATGATTTATGTTGCATCTTTGTTTAAGATAGAAACTTTTATTGTAGTTGAGACTTGATTATGCAACCTTATTGTCCTAATGTTTTTATCTGTTGTTAATTGTTATTATTTATTACTATGAGAATTCGAAAAGGGTTTGTGGAAGTTTAAGAAATGGAGTTGAGGAGTATTGTAATGGTGCTGCCTTATTGTTGGTTCGGGTTATAGGGGCTGCAGCATCTAGGGATATTGAGAAATGTCGCATTGAAACCTTGACTTTCATGCTCTCGTTTTTGGAATGAAAAAGTGATTAAGAATTTATATTTGTTACTTTAATTAAAATATGTTTGTGCACTTAGAATGGAGTATATAACGTGTCTTCTTTTTGCCATTATTCGAGAAACCACTTAATTATATTATTTTTACAGTGCCTAGTTTTTAGTATTGGACGAAGCAGATAGAGTGTTGGATGCTGGCTTTGAAGATGAATTGAGAGTGGTATGTCAGTGCTTGCCGAAGAGTCGGCAAACTCTGTTATTTTCTGCAACAATGACTAGTGACTTGCAAACGCTGCTTGAGCTCTCTTCGAATAAGGTGTACTTTTATGAGGCATATGAAGGCTTCAAGACGGTTGACACTCTTAAACAGAAGTTTATTAAAATGCCTGAGAAAGTGAAGGATGTTTATCTTGTGTACATGTTATCTAAAATGGAAGATATGGGTATTCGCTCTGCCATCATATTTGTATCCACATGCAGATATCAATTCTTTCAAGCAATGTAGCTTGAGCTTTGTGTAATGTATAGGCTTATTTTTATCTTGAAAATACTTGTTATATTTTCCAATATCTGCATGTGTATTGATTCGGACACGTTCCATTGATCTTTAACCGTGAGAGCATAAATTGTCATCGTTTAAGTTTATTACTGGAAGAGCTGGATCAGAAAGCTGCAGCTTTGCATTCTTTTAAGTCTCTGACTTTCTTCTCTTCATCGGTTTAAATCAGGACAGGCCTCAATTTTGCTTGCAACTGATGTCGCCAGTCGTGGTTTGGACATTCCTACAGTTGATCTCGTCATAAACTATGATATTCCAATGTAATTTTTTGAAGTTTCTTTATATATATATTTGAAATAGAAAACCTTTGTACACTGTAGAATCTAACTGTCCCTGCTTCAGGAATCCAAGAGACTATGTTCATGTATGGGGCATACTGCAAGAGCAGGCAGGGGTGGGCTGTCTGTGAGCTTCGTTTCCCAAGTAAGTTGAAGAAATATATTAGAGACTATATCTGAAGCTGTGGATATCTTTCTTCATACCTCTTTGTAGTGTCATTTGATTTTGAAATAATCTTAAAATGTTATCAAACTAAAAATCATGTTGTCTTTGTTTGATCTTTAGTTGGTTTGGTAAAGTTTAAGATTCTTAATTTGTTTGATTAAACAATCCTAGTCACATAGGATCATTAATGCTGTCTATTGAAACTGATGTTGATGTCGAATTTAAGTTGAAGATGTTATATTTTGTAATTATGTTATAGATTATGCTAATATTGCTTACTTAATGGACATTGGCTTTTTTCCAGAACGATGTTGTTCTCCTTCATGCAATCGAAGCTGATCTTGGAAAGCAACTAGAAGAATTCGAATGTAAAGAGCAAGATCTGCTCTCTGACATTACGAGGGTAAGATCTCTTGGGATACAATTCGTTGATTTATCTAGTTTTACTTTTGATTATTGGATTTTTACATCCATGATAGATTGGATCTTTCTGCATTTTAGTTTAAAGTTTCTCCTACATTACATTATAGATTGCCTTGTGATGTACATTAAAAGCTCCAGCTTGGTTTAAATACATGAAATCACGAATAGCTTAACTAAAACTTCCCTTTGATCAGCATATCGAGATTTAAATCAAATTTGCTGTTTAATTTGCAGATCTTCAATGCTAGTCGTGTGGTGAAAATGAAGTTGATGGATGAAGGGTTTGATGAGAAAGCGAAAGAACGGAAAAAGCAGAAAATGAAAACACTAGCAGAGCAGAGAAAGGATTATTGAAGAAAAGGAATAAAAAGAGAAAAATACCTGTTGATTAGTTTACAATTGTAAATTATTTCCAAAAATTATTTTGTGTGAATTAAAGTTGCGTTTTGTCTCGGCGGCTTACCAGAATTGTTATAGTCAAAATCATGAGATTATTTATTCATTGTGAGATACTCTTTGTAGTGTTCAATTGTTTTTTTATGAAAAAGTAAATTTATTACAAATATGTATATATAAACCGACGAACCCCTTCCTCGTACAAAGGAAAACGATCTTACTATTTAAGCTACCTAGTATCCACACAATCACATGGTATCTCGTATCGACGAAGACAATACACTCTCCATGATATAAATGCCCACATGACATCTGCATGAAATAGAAGAGTGAAGATTATTTTATAGACGAAGTGAACAAATAGATGAATAATTGAAGGAGATTTTCATTGTTGCATTCATTTATATTCACTGCAACGAATAAATAATACATGATGCATAAACATTCATTTTGTTTCTATTTTTCAAAATTCTATCATTATGAATTTATGATTCTTTGCCATATGGGCCATACCAAATAATTTTGTTCTTATTTATTTTATTTTTTATTTTTTGATGAAAATAATTGAGATTCTTTAGATTCTCTACTCAAAAGAAACAATTGTGGGTTTTACACGTTTTGCACAAATAATTTTGAGATTCCTTTATTTGGAATGTCAGCACAAAGTTACAAAAATAAATAAATAAATAAATAAAATAAAAAATTCTACGTATTTATAAATCGATTGGTAAATATTTAATATTATTTGGAATTAGTTTTACATATTTGAGTCACAAACATTTTTTTTTTTTCAGATTGCTTTTACAAAATTTTACGTATTTTACACGTCCACTCTTTGGTTCTTTATCCAATTTTACTTCAAGTCCTCAATAATTTTACTATTGACTATTATGTTGGAAATTTTTATAAATTTGTTAATGCTTCTTCTAAAATAATTTTCAATCTAAATTATTTTAACAATAATTTAATTGTTTAGGATTAAAAAAATTATTTTAATAATATGCAAAATATCCATGGACTTTCGGAGTGAAATGGGTGAAATTCGTGAAATTTTGGGAATATCGAGAGATTTTTACGGATATTTAAAAATCGGTCGGATATTCTGTTGGATATTAGATATTTGCCCGTTTCGATATCGGTCCCTCCAAAATACGGATATATCGGTGGATATTTTGGTATATTTATCAATATTCAGTTCCCTGATGGCAACAACCTCGCCGAAATATCTATCAACAGCTTTCTAGACTGTCCCAAATATGCCGGCACCAACTTCATCAACGAACACATACTTCAGCTTCCCCATCATGAATATTCTTCTCCAATCTTTCAATGAAAACGAGTGAGAGTGAGAGAGTTGCTTGAGTGATATTTATAAGGAAAAGGTGAGAGGAGAGTTGTTCCTAATTAGAAATTGTTTGTTAATTAATTTGTTTCCAAATACATTAAAGTTTCCAATTTCAAGTTAGTCATTTACTTGATATAAAATTCTATGATCCTATTTCATATATATATATATATATATATATATATATAACCGATCTCCTAAGTGCGCACTGATATATATATCAGTGACTTGCATGTGGACCATTAAATTCACATGATTTGATTTGGTCTGCATACACTTGTCAGTGTTTATCTATAATCTATAGTCAAAATGCACTGCACTGATGTATTTTATGTTAGGTTTTGACTTGTATTCCTAAACGAACCCGATGTGAACCAAACAAGACTCAACTGATGTGGTACTTCCTAGAAGACGTGGGATAACGTTTGGAAGTTGAAGGCGGTGTTTTAGGGAAGTTTGAAGATCATGAAGAACTGAATAAATTGTTTGTTTCATCATATGGATCGCGGTTTTCTGAGCGATGTAATTTAAGATGACTTGTAACGGTTTAGGAAGCGGGTGTACAACCGTGACCCGAATCGTAGTCAATAATAAGCATACGTGAAACGGGAAATCTTCAACGGAAAAGGAAGTAGTTTGTTTCTGGAAGTTCTTGTGCTTGAAGGAAAATGATTTACTCCTTACAAGAAGACTTGTCATAAAAGGAAATAGTATTTATGTGGAACAAATAAGTCTTGTACGTTTAGGAGTAGGATTTCCTTTTATATTATACTCCATGTAACTAGTATAAATAGACCTTGTATTTAGGTTATTTTATGTGGAGCAAAAAGAACACCATGTAAACATCAGAGAGTGTGAGTGAGATCCGGGGAGACCCAATGGGAATATCCGATGAGGGATCCAAGGGAATATCGGTGGATCAAGTTAGAGATCCGTGGGTGATATTTAGGGGAGACCTAGGGGATATTGTGGGGTTCTTGGTGAGGATCTTATGAGTGTGGTTTGGGTTTAGGTGTGAGAGAAAATCCTGAAGTATATGGTTGTAACAATTTATTATATAGTGGAACTTTCTCTGTCGTCCTGACGGCCCGTGGTTTTTTACCCGTTTTGGGTTTTCCACGTATATCTTGTGTTGTGATTGTTTTATTCTCTCTCATCTATTTTTCTGCTTATTGACGTTATTATTTGCTATGAGTTATGGGCGTATATTAGGCATGGCGTTTCCGCGTTCATCGTTCTAGAGGATTATCCCCAACAATTGGTATCAGAGCCTTATGGTTTGGCGATGGCGATTTCAAGTCTTTACGGGAGATCGTATGGAGGACTTGGTGGCATTGGGATAATGATGATCATGGTTGCCTAGTATGGTTTAGCAAAGGAGATACGTCTTGAAGGCGGTATTTGAACTCGTTAGGGTTTGATGAAAGGAAGAATTTGATGGAGCAGAAGTTTGGCTTGTGGTGCCAGGTACAAGTCATGGAGATTCAATCTGGGTTATACAAGGAGCTGATTGACTATAAAAATAAATAAATAAATAAAAAATCTCCTGACTATTAAAAATTAAAAAAAAAATCTCTTTGTGGTGTGGGGCTTATCCGGCAGAGCACTCCCGGTTTCTAGTAGTAAGTCTTTCACCAGGTATGTGATGCAAGGACAGAAGGTCTTTCATAGGTTTGGGTGATGTAAGGACATGTTTATCCTTTTGGCAGTTTTCCCCACTAGCCATGGAAGAGGATATGTTGCTGCTAGTGGTCCATAGTTGTGCACAAGGCATTGGTCAGAAAGTGATGCAAGGTGTATGGTGGACAAAGATGTCGATGGCTGACGAACTCCTTGGAAATCTTACTTGAGGAGTTACACCATAATTTCATCAGGTTATTTCGACATGGTGCCGGAACAACGAACATAAAAAAAAAAAAAAATGTGTTGAAGGAAAATCTTAGGATAGTTCGTTCCTAAGTGGTTATACCTTGTGGTGGGGTATGGTGATTCTCGGTGATGAGAATTGTGGATGTGGACAAAGGTCTTGAGAATTCAAGTCAAATGGGAGAATTGTTAGGTTTTGACTTGTATTCCTAAGCGAACCCGATGTGAACCAAACAAGACTCAACTGATGTGATACTTCCTAGAAGACGTGGGATAATGTTTGGAAGTTGAAGGCAGTGTTTTAGGGAAGTTTGAAGATCATGAAGAACTGAATAAATGGTTTGTTTCATCATATGGATCGCGGTTTTCTGAACGATGTAATTTAAGGTGACTTGTAACGGTTTAGGAAGCGAGTGTACAACCGTGACCCGAATCGTAGTCAATAATAAGCATACGTGAAACGGGAAATCTTCAACGGAAAAAGAAGTAGTTTGTTTCTGGAAGTTCTTGTGCTTGAAGGAAAAGGATTTACTCCTTACAAGAAGACTTGTCATAAAAGGAAATAGTATTTATGTGGAACAAGTAAGTTTTGTACGTTTAGGAGTAGGATTTCCTTTTATATTATACTCCCTGTAACTAGTATAAATAGACCTTACTAGTATAAATAGACCTTGTATTTAGCTTATTTTATGTGGAGCAAAAAGAACACCATGTAAACATCAGAGAGTGTGAGTGAGATCCGGGAAGACCCAATGGGAATATCCGAGGAGGGATCCAAGGGAATATCGGTGGATCAAGTTAGAGATCCGTGGGTGATATTTAGGGGAGACCTAGGGGATATTGTGGGGTTCTTGGTGAGGATCTTATGAGTGTGGTTTGGGGTTAGGTGTGAGAGAGAATCCTGGAGTATATGGTTGTAACAATTTATCATATAGTGGAACTTTCTCTGTCGTCCTGACGGCCCATGGTTTTTTACCCGTTTTGGGTTTTCCACGTATATCTTGTGTTGTGATTGTTTTATTCTCTCTCATCTATTTTTCTGCTTATTGACGTTATTATTTGCTATGAGTTATGGGCGTATATTAGGCACGGCGTTTCCGCGTTCATCGTTCTAGAGGATTATCCCCAACATTTTATATTAGTGTGCACTTAAGAGAAAGACTATATATATATTGACTTCAACATCTCAACCATCCATATGCTCTTAATCTAATGGTTGAGAATTGAATGTATTTATAACGGTTGGATTAAGAACACATAGGTAATTGAGATGTTAAAGTCAAAATTTTAAGTAATAAAATGATTTGTTTGAGAGTAATGCTAGAGGACCCAAAAAAGTTACCCAAATTTTGGACCCAAACCTATGTGGCAACATCACACACAACACGGGCCCACGTTACTTTTTCCAAAGATCCCATATGATGTTGCCACATAGGTTTGGGTCCAAAATTTGGGTCACTTTTTTGGGTCTTCTAGCATTACTCTTTGTTTGATGTATATCCATATGATAAAGAGAGAGAAAAGAGAGGAGAGTTGGTTGAATGGTGGGCCGTCATCCGATAAAAAGAGAGGAAAGAGAGAGGAAAGAGGAGTTCACTTTTCTATAAAATATCTGAGAATTGATTGGTCATTGACTGCTAGTCAATTCTTATTGACTTACAATCTTCATTAAACAGCAAAAACTTTGATCTTGAAAACATTTTTGAGAATTGAGAGAGATAAACACAAGTACAAGTTGTTGCTCTAACACTGTTTGGTAAGAGAGAGTGAGAGTGAGAGTGAGAGTACTAGTAGAGATGCACATTTTTCCCCGGGATTCCAATTTCCCGCGTCAAAAATGGGGAAATGGGGGGGATGGGGATAAAAATCATCTCCAAATTGAAATGGGGATGGGGAGGACCACTCATCCCCATTTCCCCATTTCCCCCACAATTATGTTGAAATGGGAATGAGGATGGGGATGGGGATGGGGGGAGGTCCCCCATCCCCATTTCCCCCTTTCCCCCAAACATATATAAATATAATTATAATATATATATTTTTTAATTTTTTTTGTTTATTCTTTGAAAACCCTAACTCCCTAAGTATATATACACATTTTATATAAAATGCACTAATGAATTTTATTTTGCATTTGTAATGGAATGTTTATTTTTTTAGTTTAATTTGTAATTTTTAGTCAAATGGGGAAATGGGGGAACGGGGAAAACAGGAAAATGGAAAAAAAAGGGGGGGAAAACGGGAAAAATGGGGAATTGGGGATGGGGATGGGGATGGATATAGGTCCCCCCAAAATTCCCCATCCCCATTTTCCCCAAATAGGGGGGGGGGGGGGGGGGGTATGAGGGAAGGGTATGGGAAGTAGGGATGGGGATGGGGGGACCTATAT
The DNA here is from genome assembly GCA_008009225.1 of Acer yangbiense. NCBI lineage: Eukaryota > Viridiplantae > Streptophyta > Magnoliopsida > Sapindales > Sapindaceae > Acer > Acer yangbiense. The sequence continues at coordinate 68,139,945 of CM017762.1, forward strand.
CCATCCCCATTCCCCAAACGTGCATCTCTAAGTACTAGGGATGTATGGATTAAGAGAGAGAGAGAGAGTACGAGGGATAGAGGGGATAACATCTATTCTTCATGTTGTTTGGTATTGAATAGAGGGTTGAATGGATGGATTGATATTTAATTTATACAGTTATCCTTAAAATAATTAAAGGGCATTATAGTAATTCCCCTCCAATATTCTCTCCCTCCTCTCATCCACCATAATTGGAAGGATCCAAAATGGTGGACCCAGGAGGATTTGCTCCTCCCTCCTCTCCTCTTCCTCCCTCTCATCCATCCAACAAAATAAATGATTTGATCTCTCCCTCCAACCCTCTCCCTCCCTCCATTTCTCCATTCAACCAAACACAGCGTAAATCTTTCAAAATTTTCTCTTGTCCAGTGATTATTGCTCAAAACCATCAAGAGACTTTGTTCTTCACTTGCCAGTCCAATTACTTCGTCTGTTGTTCAACTTGCTCTGAGATACAGTTAGAGGTGCACTTTGTTCTCAACTTTTAACCACTAAATATTCTAGTTAATGAACTAATTACAATAGTATTTACTAAATCAATGGAATGTAATTATAAGTTTGAATAAATATCAAAATCAAAAAGTTACATAGGATTCTCTTGAGTACATTTATCAGCATCTATCTTTTCTTAAGTTATTATATCTTAAAATATGCATATAATTTATTTTTTTATTTTTTTATTTTTGACAAAAGAAACTTTCATAAAACCAGAAACAAATAACTACAGTGGAAGGTCGTCCAGGATCAGCTTCCGGGAGGATAATCTTCAACCCAAAAACAATAAGGAATCATGTTTAGGTGGTGGTGGTTTCACACAAACACAACAGGAGTAAATTGTTTAATTGAGTAAATTAGTTCACAGGAAATTAAAGTTTGATTAATGGTTTTTTGTTTGGACTTTATATATGATGTAATAGTGGTAGTGGAGGACAGTGAAATTGGTATGAGAATAATTGAGAGATAGAGTAGGGACAAACTATATATGACTAGTCCTTTTTTTTTTTTTTTTTTTACAAGACTTTCTGTTTCGTTTAATTTCAAATAAATCCTCTTATGGATAAATTTTACGCTATTGCATGTGAGGTTTAGTACCGTTTTTACATCTTTTCTTTAATTTATAATTTTTTTTATTTATAAATTTTATTTTTTGATGAAATTGGACTGACCTAAACAAGAAAAATATAACAAACGTTCATATACTGGAAAAACCCTATTCAATATCCATGAATATATAAAAAAAGAAAAAAAAAAAGAAACAAAAGAATCCATAAAAAAATCCGAAAACAGAAGACACAGCCCCATTTCAATATTCAAGATTGTTGGTGTTTATACATCTACTCATATTTCATGTGAAACCTTCCATTTACATACATGACAGTCTCACCTTATTGCTTTTCAATTGGGACCAAAAATTATATATCTAATATTAAATTTGTACGACTTTACTTTAACCCACCTAAATATTATATTTTATTACATTTTGACCCCACACAAAAATTGTGTAATATCTTCACCTGAAAATGTCATCCTTTGTTTTTTTTTTTTTTTTTCAACTTTTGCTTTTCTCGGACCAATCAAATAAAAAAGTTAGCCTACATGATTAAGGCTTATGGGTTCAAAGCACCTTCAACAACATATTCCTAATCCTGCCAGACTAATTAATTTATAATTTTATTAGAATAATCTTTGTATTTTTGAACAATTAATCGAGGATTACATTATAATTAAAAAGAAATAATTATGTTGAATAGTAGCTGATATGCATATGCACGTGACCATCCTTAGCAACTTCATCATTAACTAATTACAAAATTAAGGATAAAAATGTAATGTTTAGTAAATATTTTTATCAATTGTACATTTGTACCACGTGACTACGTGTAGTGTGTACAGGTGATGGTGGTTTCCAAATGAGAATGTTTCGTTTGGTTAAATTGATTAAAGTGATGAGTTTGAAAAAAGAAGGAAGTAAAGTAATAAACATTATAAAAACATTTTCATGGATTAAGCGGAGGGAAAGTAGTTTCATTTATCTGGGCCGAAGCAGAGATATGAGTGTATTCTACTAGATCTTGGATTCTGTTGGACTGGGTTCTTTGGATAGTAGGAGAATGTAAGGATATAGAAGAAGACAATCTATTAGGAACTAGGGAAGCAGTAGAGGGATTTGTGCTAGTGTTTGCCATTTTTGAGAAATTTCTTCCTTCTATACTAGTCTAGCATACTCATAACAGTCTAGCATACTCATAACAGTCTAACTCTTTTCCTGGACTCCAGGGACTCGAGACATGGCTCTGATACCATTCGGGTGGCAGACACTAGCACAAATCCCTCTACTGCTTCCCTAGTTCCTAATAGATTGTCTTCTTCTATGTCCTTACCTTCTTCTACTATCCAAAGAACCCAGTCCAACAGAATCCAAGATCTAGTAGAATACACCCATATCCCTGCTTCGGCCCAGATAAATGAAACTACTTTCCCTCTGCTTAAGTTTTCATGGCATCTCGCACAGATCCTCAGCCCTCAACACGAACCTATGAGTCTCCCGATGAGACTGCCTCCTCCACTCCAGCTCCCTTTGTCGAAGAACCTCCAGAACATGTTCCTGGCCGTTCTCCTGCTAAACCTACCAATGGCCCTTGGTTTACTCTTGATGACACTTCTCCTGGTTCCTGGAGAAAAAAGGTTTCAGAGATGAGCGCATGGCTTGACCTACAACTGCAAAATCTGAACAGAACCTTGAAACAGATATAACTTATTATAAAATTTGTGAAAAAAAAAAAAAAAAAAAAGAGACAGGCGGGCCCGTGATTGACAAGGAGAGATAAAAGAGAGGGGAGTTGGTTGAATGGTGGGCCCGCATGCGGTAAAAAGAGAAGAAAGGGAGAGGAAAGAGGAGTTCACTTTTCTATAAAATAGTACGGATATATTGGTCCGGGCCCCATGGTCATTGATTACCTGTCTACCACAGTCAATTCTCATTGACTCACGATCTTCATTAAACAGCAAAAACTCTGATCTTGAAAACATTTATGAGAGAGATAAACAAGTACAAGTTGTTGCTCCAAATCTTTCAAAATTTTCTCTTGTCCAGTGATTATTGCTCGAAACCATCGAGAGACTTTGTTCTTCACTTGCCAGTCCAATTACATCTTCTGTTGTTCAACTTGCTCTGAGGTACAAACAGTTAGAGGTGCACTTCGCTCTTTTAAAGACTTTCTTCTTTTTTTTTTTTTCTCTTTTTTGTCACTGTTTGTTCTTCATTTTATTAGCTTTGATCTGCATTTTGCATCCACTTTCACATCCAAAAAAAAAGAAAAAAAAAACCTATTTATTTCTCTTCTTCTTTGTTGGTCTTGTTTTTTAGATTTTATCAGTATCAGTGGTTTATTTTTCTAGATTTCTGCTTTTCAAGAGCTTTTCTAAGAAAAAAAAAAGTAGTTGTAACAAATAATTGAAAATCATCAGAAAATAGAAAAAAAAAAAAAAAAAAACAATCAATTTTGCTTCTTTTTTGTTGGTCTAGCTTCTACGATTTATTTGTATCAGTAGTCCGTTTTGAATCATTCAGCTTATAGAACTTTCTTCTAGATTTCTGCTTTTTCAAGAGAGTATCTCCATAAAAAAAAATTAAAAAAAAAAGAAATTATTGCTCTGTTTGTTATTAAAAAAAAGACAAGAGAGAAGAGAAAAAAAAAAGACAGAGAGATAAAAGAAAGCAAGGAGTGATAAGAAACAGGAAATGGCGGAGATAGTTATTTCCATTGCAGGAAAAGTTGCAGAGTTGTTGGTTGTTCCGATTAGAAAGCTGTTGGTTGTTCCGATTGGAAAGCACATATGTTATCCGTTCAAGTACGACAGCAACATGGAGGAGCTAAAGAAACAAGTTGAGAAGGTGATAAATGCAAGGGACAGAGTGCAGCATTCCGTTGACAGGGCCAAGAGACAAGGGGATGAGATCGAAAAGGATGTTGAGAAATGGCTCAATAGCGTGGATGCGTTTGCAGCCCATCTAGTCGTGAAATCCATTATTGATGGTGAAGAAGACGGAGCAAAGAAGAAGCTATGTTCAATTGGCTTCTGTCCTAATCTGATTTCGCGTTACTCGCTCAGCAAGAAAGCAGCTAAGATAGCAAAGGATGGGGTCGACCTCTTGGCAGAAGGACAATTTAAGGATGTTTCGCACCGCCTTGCTATTCAAAGAACGAAATCCGTTTATAACAGAGGCTATGAAGAGTTTGGTTCGAGAATGCCAGTTTTCGAGAAGGTTATGAAGGCGTTAGTGGATGAAGATGTCAACTTGATCGGAGTGTACGGCATGGGAGGTGTGGGTAAAACCACGCTTGTCAAAAGAGTTGCTGCTCAAGTCTTGGAAGACAAGTTATTTGATATGGTAGTTATGGCCGAGGTGACACAGACTCTTGACATCAAAAATATTCAAAAGCAAATTGCTGATGAACTAGGTCTCAAGTTTGAAGAGGAGAGTTTATCCGGAAGAGCTGCCCGTTTACACGACAGGTTAAAGAAAGAAACCAATGTTCTTGTAATTTTAGATAACATTTGGGAGAAACTTAATCTGGATGCTGTTGGGATTCCTTCATTGGATGATGAGAGAGCAAGTGTCAAACAAGAGGTAGACGAACGGGGAAGAAATGCTTACAAGAGGCAATGCAAACTATTGTTGACTTGTAGAGATCTGGATGTATTGAATAATGATATGAATACTCAGAAGAATTTCTTGGTTGAGGTCTTATCTGATATCGAAGCAATGGATTTATTTTGGAAGATTGCTGGTCATTCAAGAGAAAAACCAGATTTCAACAGTATTGCAGTTGAGATAGTTAGTAAATGTGCTGGCTTACCGATTGCGATTACAACAATTGCAAATGCCTTGAAAAATAAAGATGTTTCTGATTGGAAGGATGCCTTGCGATGGCTAAGAAGGTCTAATCCAAAGCCCATCAAAGGAATGGAGAAAAGTGTTTACTCTACCATAGAATTGAGTTACAATATTTTGGGGTCTGAAGAACAATCATTTTTCCTGCTTTGTAGTCTAAATACATCAGGTAGTGATTTACTTACTAGCGACTTATTCAAATACAGTATGGGTTTGGGTTTGTTTAAAGATGTTGATACGCTGGAAGAAGCAAGGAATAGAATGCATACATTGATCGGTAACCTCAGAGCTTCATGTTTGTTGTTGGATGGTAATAATGCTAAGCCTTGTGCTTCATGTTTGTTGTTGCATGGTAATAATCCTAATGATTTTGTTAAAATGCATGACATCATTCAAGCTGTTGCAGTTTCAATTGCATCCTCCAAGGATAAGCTCATGTTTAATATCCAAAATGTTACTAGCATAAAAGAAACACTGGAGGAAAAATTGCCAAAAGATTCAATTGCTGTGTCTCTTCCATACAGGGATATTGATGAGCTTCCTGAAAGACTGGAATTTCCAAAACTTGAGTTACTTCGTTTGCAGAAAGTTGAGATTTCCTTACAAATTCCAGATGCCTTTTTGGATGGGGTTCAAGAACTCAAAGTTTTAGATTTGTCCGCATTTCATCTGTTGTCATTACCTCGGTCGCTTTGTAGGCTAACAAACCTTCAAACCTTATGTTTGGATCAATGCCTGATCGGAGATATCACAATTATCGGAGAGCTAAAGAAATTAGAAATTCTGAGCTTTTTGAATTCTGAAATTGTGCAATTGCCCGGAGAAATTAGACAATTGACTCGTTTAAGGTTGTTAGATTTAAGCGGTTGTTCCAAACTTAAAGTAATCACACCAAATGTCTTATCAAGCTTGTCACGGTTAGAAGAACTCTATATGGGTAACGGTTTTGTTCAATGGGATGCTGAAGGACAAGGTAATGCAAGTCTTGCTGAGTTGAAGCAATTGTCTAACTTGACAAATTTAGAAATACATGTTTTTGATGCTCAGATTTTGCCTCATGACTTGTTCTTTTGGAAGTTGGAAAAATATAGAATATTTATTGGAGATGTATGGAACTGGTCTGGTAATCATGATAATACCTCAAGGACATTGAAACTCAAATTGAACAATAGCTTTTTTCTGAGTGATGGGATTAAATTTTTGATGAATAGAGCTGAAGATCTCTATCTGGATGAACCGAAAGGCGGTAAGAATGTTCTTCATGAACTTCATGGGGAAGGTTTCCAACAATTGAAGCGTCTTCATATACAGAATGCTCCCCAGATACAGTATATTATTAACTCAGTTGGATGGGGACTATGCAGTATCTTTCCCCAGAGGCTAGAGTCATTGGTCCTTCATAATTTGATCAATTTGGAGAACATATATCATGGCCAACTTACAGCAGAGTCTTTCAGCCAATTAAAAGTCGTAAAAGTCGGAAAATGTGATAAATTGAAGTATCTCACATTGCCCTTGGCCGGAAACCTTTCGCAGCTTCAAGAAATCGAAGTGACTCATTGCAGGAAACTAGAACAGATCGTTCTCATGGAAAGCAGGCAAGTTCACAAAAATGAACAGATTAGCAAGATTGAGTTCACTCAACTGCGCACCTTGACACTACAATGCCTACCACGTCTCTCCAGATTTGGCTTCAACGTGCTTACACCTGATATGAGACTCCAAGAAATCCTTGCTGAAGATGATCCGGACAGTTTCATCCCTTTTTTCAGTGAAAATGTATGTTTTCTTGTACTTCTTGTAACTATAGGCCTTACTTTTAAACTCTTTATTAAAAAGCAAAATTGTGTTTGCAGGTTCTGCTCCCAAGGTTGGAGAACTTGAATTTGTGCTCAATTAACATTGAGTGCAGATGGCTAGATCAACTACCAGCTGTATCTTCTTGTTGTCAAACTTTAGTGAAGTTGACTGTGGAGGAGTGTAATAGTTTGAAATTTCTGTTTTCGTATTCCATGGTTAAGAGTCTTGTGCAACTACAACAACTAAGGATACGGAACTGTAAGTCGATGGAAAGAATAATTAACATTGAAGAATCGGCAGAAGAAGAAAGAATAATTAATATCATATTCCCCAAATTAAATTTTCTGTGGCTCGAAGGTCTTCTGAAACTCACCGGATTTGGATCCGGAAATTCAATTGAATTCCCCTCCATGGACGCACTTCGAATTCTGGATTGTCCTAGGTTGAAGATGTTCTTCTCTGATTCCACATGTGCAAACATAACAGTAAGCAAAGAACAGGAAGCAACAAGCTCTTGCGCTGACGTATATCCTCTCTTGGACAAAAAGGTGACTTTTTTTTTCCTTCTGCACAGAGTTAGTAGAAAATCCATATGTTTATAAAACATGAAATTCAATTGACTTTGAACAGGTTACTCATAAAACATGAAATTTAATCTGCAGGTTTTGTTGCCGTTCTTAAGGGTGTTGAAACTGAACTCTATCAGCTCTGAATTGATATGGCACAGCCAACTTCTGGCAACGTCTTCTTCCCTTCACAATTTGACTTTCTTGAGGATTATCGGTTTGGGTGATTTAAAATATTTATTTTCATCTTCTATGGCTAATAGTGTAGTCCAACTCAACATTCTTGAGATAACTGATTGTAAGCTTATGGAAGCGGTAATAGTTGAAGAAGAAAAAGGGTCAAGTGTGGTGCTGTTTCCTAACCTACAAGATCTGATCCTCTGTAATCTTCCAAAACTCACAGGATTCTGCTACTTCAACAGGAATTTAATTGATCCGTGCTCCTTGTCGGAACAAAGGAGTATGAATTGCCCAGATATGGAAACATTTATCTCCAAAACTCTATGTACAAACATGACTGCAAGCGAGGAATGTAGTGGAATGGACTCAAAGGAGAACCTCCAGGCTAACATTCAACCTCTCTTTGATGAAAAGGTGATTTGTTCTTTTTTTTGCTTCACATCTTTTCTTCTTGCTTTATTCACACCATTGGATACATTTGTTTTTCTTTAATTAAAATCTAAATTAATTTCCATATTATCTCTTATAGTGTATGGTTAGTTGGGCTGTTAATAATGCAATATAATTAATTGATTTCTTTAGGTGGGACTCCTTAATATAAAGAAATTGTCATTAGCGAAGATGGATAACTTAAGAAAAATATGGCACGATCAACTCTATTCGGATTCCTTCAGCAAATTAGAACAAGTCAAGGTATATGATTGCAATAACCTATTGAATCTTTTCCCATCTAATATGCTTGGAAGACTCAAAAGACTGGAGATTTTGGAAGTACAAAATTGTGATTCGGTAGAGGAGATATTTGAACTCGATGTTCTCGGTAGCAAGAAAACACATGCTATAGCAGCAGCTCAACTGAAAACATTACGGATACATTATTTGCCAAAGCTGAAGCATGTATGGAATGTGGACTCCCAAGTTATTCTATCCTATCAGAATCTACATTCAATATCAGTTCAATATTGTGATAGTTTGAAAAGCCTCTTTCCAGCTTCAGTAGCTAGAGGTCTTGTTCAACTTGAAGAGCTTACTATATGTCGTTGCATGATGGAAGTAATTACTGCTAAGGATGACAGAGTAGAAGTTGAAGCAGTCCTTAGGTTTTCGTTTCCTCAATTAACAAAGTTGGTGCTGTTGAATCTATCAAGACTCAAAAGTTTCTATCAGGGATCATATATTTCCGAATGGCCAGTTCTAAAGTCGTTAAAAGTGTGGGGTTGCTATAAAGTGGACATACTTGCTTCACAAGTTTTGAGCCATGGGGAGAGCCAACATGAGATCCCAACTGGACAGCCCCTGTTCTTAGTTGAGAAGGTATGAACCCTAACAATTTATTATTTTACATTTGAATACTTAAATTTATTTAATACTTTGGTGTATTTTCTAGGATGCATTCCCTAGCTTGGAATGTCTGTCAGTGAAATGGAATTACATTAAGAAAGAGATGTTACATGGAAAGGTTTCAGAGTACTTGTGCAAGCTAAATTACCTTGGGTTGGCGGGCCCTTTTAAGGAAACTGCTATTTGTCCATCTTGTTTTCTTCACAAATTGCCCAACCTTGAGACACTTTGTGTTCATAATGGTTTTCTCAAGGAATTGTTGTTATGTGAAGGGCTTGGCTGTAAGGAAAAACATGCCGAGTCACCCGGTAAATTGAGCTGCTTAAAGCTTTGGCTATTGTCTGACCTGCATATGTGGGAGGAAAGTTCTGAATCCGGCAAAGTTTTTCAAAATCTAAAAATTCTAAGACTATTACAATGTCGCAACTTAACAAGTTTAATGCCATCTTCAATGACATTTGAAAATTTGACGACTTTGGAAGTAAACGATTGTGGTGGATTGCTCAGTTTAATGGCACCCTCGGTAGCTAAAAGTCTCATGCAACTTACAAGAATGGAAATAACTAATTGCAAAATGATAGAAGAAATCATTACGCATGAGGAAGATGAAGCAATCAATCAGATCATTTTCAACCAGCTGGAATATTTGGGACTCAATGGTTTACCAAGTCTTACAGTCTTCTACTCAGGGAGTTGGACTATCGAATTTCCATCCCTGCAAAAAGTAGTTGTGAAGCAATGCCCAAATATGAAATTATTTTCTGGAGGAGTCTTTAGCACACCGAGACTACATACACTACAAATAGCAGAAACAGAAGATGTAGGATGTTGGGAAGGCGACCTCAATACTACCATAGAACAACGATATAAAGAAAAGGTATGCATTGATACTTGAAATACTCATTTTTTTTCACCCAATCAGACCTCAATATATGCTATGATTTATAAATTGCAGAATGCTGAGAATTCTGAACAACATTGAGGATGATAATCATCTTCGTATAACTGTGAGAGCAGAGTTGTCATCGTTTAAGTTTATCACTAGAAGAGCTGGATCAGAAAGCTGCAGCTTTGCATTCTTTTAAATCCCATTCTCTGGGACTTTCTTCTCTTCTTCGGTTTAAATCAGGACAAGCCTGAATATTGCTTGCAACTGATGTCGCCAGTCATGATTCGGACATTCCTAATGTTGATCTTGTCATAAACTATGATATTCCAAGGTTATTTTCTGAAATTCTTAGTGTGTATATATATATATATATATATATATATATATATTTGAAATAGAAAACCTTTGTATGGTAAAATCTAACTGTCCTTCAGGAATCTGAGAGATTATGTTCATCGTGTGGGGAGTACTGCAAGAGCAGACAGAGGTGGGTTGTCTGTGAGCTTCGTTTCCCAAATAAGTTGAAGAAATATTTTACTAGAATATATATGAAGCTGTAGATATCTTTCTTCATGCCTCTTTACAGTGTCATTACAGAAGTGTCTTGAACCTATTGACAATATTTTAGATATTAGTTTCCACATATTTGGTTGGGTGCATTTGTATTTAATGCTAAAATACTACAAAAAAAAATTCCAAATTCCAAACTATTGAAGATTATAACAGAATAAATCTTACTTGTCCAAGTAATCCAAATTCCAGACAATTATAAATTTTTACCTGTCTACAAAACATCGCTGATTTTTTAAAGATTAATCTTCATATACAAGCATATACATGACCATGACCAGACTCTCTTCTGTCTACATACTCTAACCTACAATCAAGAAAAAAAACAAATAATTTATAACAGAATTAATTAAAATAAATGGTAAAAGCCTTCAAACTTAAGAGTTCTTTGAATAGCTGCCTCCTCCATACAAGGAAAGCATTTAATAATGTAAAATGACATCAACTGATATTGCGAAATGGAGTCATATTAGAATAATCTGTTTCATTAAACATAGAAAAAAAAAAAACTTACCATGAAGGTGGTCTTGCCTTCAAATAGGTAGAATAAGATCTATCATCTTTACCAACTTCAATGTCCCAAGTGAGAATCTTGTTGTATCTCGGCATGTACAAGTAAAGACCTTTTGTATCTGGCCAATACAGATAATCATTCCTAGAAAAACAAAATTTCAAAATAAGGGACTGAAATTAAAACTGTAATTTTAATGTAATGTAAAGTTGGAATTGACAAAAATGAACGAACCTTTAATATGACTAGAATTTGTCATAAGAAAGTAGTTGATCCCCGAAGAACACATAAAAGACTACAAAAAAGAAAAAAGGAAAACAGTCAGATATATAAAAATTCATTGATACTCTATGATACGCAAATACAAAGGAGAATAAAATAATATTAAAATCACTCCTCATATAATTACTTACCTTCCAACCAAGAGCACCAACACTGAGAAAGTTAAAAGTTAAACATGATTTTATAGATAAATATGTTCATGAATCTTGGAGGATTTAATTACACATTCATCTAGGGGCTTGTGTTCATGCATCTAGAGAATTCATGTATTTAGATTATCTATGTATTAGTTAATGTGGTGCATGTATGTGTGAGTTCATTGTATTGTATTTATGAGAGTGATCTAGAACTCTCTCATGAGTCCTATAAATACCTATTTGTTTGTAGCATTTGAGCAAGAGTGAGGAAAATTGTAAACATTACATGGTTAGAAATAGAAGTACTTAATAAAATCGGTTTGCTAAAGGAAAATTTCAAGAGCATATCAACATCAACGTAGATTCTCTTCTCTGCAGCCGCAAGATTAATATAGTAAAAGTGTTTGACTTCATAGTTCATACCTTGAGTTTCAGAGTCTCTATAGAAATAGTTGAGGGGTAGGAGCTGTTCAGGGGCTTGTCAATTAGTGTAGAAACACATTAGTGTCATGGTTAGCATGTACATATGAACAGGGAAAATATCAATGCCAAGACTTCAAAAAAATCAACATTTTCGTTGTCATTCAAAGGTTTATAGGATCAGAATAACGGAGGCAAGAATTTACCACCGCCAGCTGCTTTAGTCCCAGAAGGAAATCCCTCTCACTCAGTCCTTCCCAAATCATCAAGATGTGCTTGCCTGCCGTTGACATAATCAGATTCATATAAAAAGAATTTTAATTATATCATAATAGCATGATTGAGACAATCTATTGCCAAGCAAAATCCAAAAATTTGAAAGTTATTAAGTTTTTGATACTTATGGAAAATGTAAATTGAAACTCAGATTTCAAAATTTTCCTACCGTTCCCATCAAACATATTCTACATCACCTACACTCCCACATAAACCAAGTTTGAATAAGAGCTTTTTATAGTTCCTCTTCTCAGTTTCATGTTTTGCTTTTCTATCAAGCCAAGTTATTGATATCCTTCCATCAACCAACCAAATCTATCAAACCAAAGCCAGTAGAAGTTTACCTAAACCTGTATGAATCTTTCATTTTTTTTTTGAACAATAACTTATAGAGAACAAAGTAAAATTTAATGACACACAAAACTAGTTTTACCTTCCTGATTCAACGCTCCATCCATTGCCTCCCATCCATCGCCACTGCCTGGTATTGTCCCACAATCTCTCCCTGTTCCAGCTCTGCCTTGGTGTAGCCCTAGCATTTCGGTTTATTGGTGCAAGCACTAAAACCACTAACCCTTAATCTCTGCAATTCTTGCCTTTGGATCTCTACCACATGATCTCCAATCACATGCCGGTCCTCCGATCCAAATTCTGATCCAGACAAATGTGTTATTAAGAAATTTCATGCTAAAACAAAACATTCAAAGGTTCAATTCCTAAATTTCGAGGAAATTGAATATTTGTCTAGTGAAAACAATAACAAAACTTACTGAATTGATAGATGAGATAAGAGATTGAGATAGATAGAGATCTAACTCGAAGCAATTCGTTTTGACTCTCTGATTGCTGTCGTTTTCGAGAAAACCCTACAGTTGGTGAAGCCATTCGTTTTGACTCTCCGATTGCTGCTGTTTTCCAGAAAACCCTAGAGGTGCTAAGCACGATGAAGAAAAATCGGAAGTAAGAAGTTACTACAATGGCGACAACGCATCGAAGAGAGAAGAGCAGACAATTTAGGGATTTTTTTGGGTTAATATTAAAAACCTTTGAACTATTATTGGATATATAGTTACAAATGTTATTATTTTAGAAACCTCCCCTATAAACTAACACCGTTAGCATTCCGTTTGTGTTGACTGAGTTTGACTATTAAGCAGTCTAAAATAAATAAAAAATTATAAATGAATCAAAAGCATTGAAAATGAGTATTTGCTTGGATTTAAAAAAATATATACATAAATAATTACATATTCTGGTTTATTTTCAATGTTTTTGGTTCATTTATAATTTTGTTATTTTTAGGGATAAAATTGTCCATAAAATAACTTCTCCTTTGTAAGTTAATATTCTTGTCTTTTGTATCATTTTATTAATTTATTTGATAAAAGTATGAGGTTATAATGATCAATTCATACAATTGATGCTTAAATAGAGATATTTTAAACTTTTTAATGGTCAAACTCAATCAATACAAATGGAATACTAACGGTGTTAGTCCATAGGGGAGGTTTCTAAAATAAAAGCATTTGTAACTGTACATCCAATAATAGTTGAAAGGTGAGGGGAGGTGTTTAATATTAAATTTTTTTTTTTTAGTAAAAAGTGGAATAGTGAAAAGTGAGTTTTTTAGAGTTTTTTTTTAATATTTTTATGAAGCAAGCACATTACGGTAAACAGGTGTTATATTTGGCACACACATGTTTTGCAGTAATTTTTTATAGTAATTTTTGAGTTTACTTTTGCTCACCTACAGTTTTTGGATAAAAATACCCCTCCCCTGACACATGTCAAGTGTTGGGGAGGGGAGTAATGCTCACCCCCTTGAAGGGGTGTGAGCAAAATGGACTCGTAATTTTTTCAGTGTTTTTATATAATATTGTCCACATATGGACATCCGTGGCAAAAGATGTGCAGTAAAAGCTACATTTTTTTTTTAGTGATTTTGACTTTTAAATTATCTTAAAAAATTATTCAATTAAAAATCATGTTGTACGTCTTTGTTTGATCTTTAGCTAGATTAGGTAAAGTTTAAGATTCTTAACAATCCTAGCCACATAGGATAATTAATGCTCTCTATTAATATGTTGATATCGAATTTCCGTTAAAGATGTCATGTTTTGTAATTATTGCAGTAGCTTTAAGAAAATGTAGTTATACATTATATGCTAATATTGCTTACTTAACTGCCATTGGCTTTTTTCAGAATGATGTCGTTCTTCTTCATGCAACCGAAGCAATCCGAATGTAAAGAGCAAGAGGTGCTCTCTGACATTAAGAGGGTAAGAGAATCCCTAACAAGGCTCCCTATTTTTTCCTTATATCTAGGGAGCCAGTTGTACTTTTTACAAATAGGGAGCCATATAAGGAGTGAAAACTCCAACAAGCCTCCCTAAAAACGGCTCCCTATTATTATTTATTTATTTATAAATAAATAAGTTATTATTTTTAAATAAATTTAAAATATTATTATTTACAAAAAATCAATACAGAATCATGATCATACAAGAGCTGTTGCAATTTGTGTTAAAAAAAAAGAAAAAAGAATTTAGCCGTTGGAAACAATAAAATGTAGGTAAATAGATGAATTGTTTTGGTTTTAAAAAAAAGAATTTGGGTTAAATAAAAAATAGGGAGGATGAATTTGGACCATTGGATATGAATGATGTGGACTCATCCTGACCACTCATTTCATTTGAGGAGTGATAAAAAAAAAAATAGGGAGGATGTCTTCCCTCCCTATATTTGAGGAGCCTTTGGCCGGAATTAATTTTAGGGAGTGGGATAGGGAGCTATTGGAGCACATTCCGGTTAATCCTCCCTAAATATAGTCAAGGAGGTTCTAAAATCCGGCCTATTGGGGATGCTCTAAGATCTCTTGGGATACAATCATGTGATTTATCTAATTTTACTTTTGAATAGGATTTTTACATCGAAGATAGCACAAAATATTTATAGAGAAAGCATTTTCATTTAAAATTTGAAATACTATTACATTATACGATTGCCTTGCGATGTACATTAGGAGCTCCAGCTTGGTTTAAATACACGAAATAATTGCTTAACACTTCCCTTTGATTAGCATATCGAGATTGAAATCAAATTTGTTCTTTAATGTGCAGATCTTCAATGCTAGTCGTGTGGCAAAAATGAAGTTGATGGATGAAGGGTTTGATGAGAAAGCGAAAGAGTGGAAAGAGCAGAAAATGAAACACTATCAGAGAAAGGATTATTGAAGAAAAGGAATAAAAAGAGAAAAATATATGTTGATTAGGTACTGCGTCGTCTGCTCATAAAAAAGGCCCTAAGTTCTTCTCCATTCTCCCTCCAAACAAATTTTCATAGGTAATTTTTATGTAATTTTCTTGTGATAGATTGATATTTCCGAATCTTGACTAGGTCTTGTCCATGTTTTTGTTTGTGTTACTATGTTTAAAGTTTACACCCGAGTTGTCGATTTTCTTGTCCAGTATGTTCATGATTTTGTCTCGCTCTCTTTTCCGTGGTACTTTTCGGGTTCTATGAGAATAATTCAGTAATTAAAACTGATTGCTTGATAATTCTGAAGGAATATGATCAAAAAGCATATGACCACATTTAATAGACGTCTCTTGCCAAGAGACATGTTACATGGTGGAAGGGTACATGATTGTCCGTACAAAGAGTTGCCATGGCAGATGATATTTGGCAATCACCATGCCAACCACCACTTGGAGGCTTATATAGGTGTGGCCATTCTTTGAGTCACTCGAACAACACTTGGAAATTACTCCAACCAAATCCCGGATTATCTCAACAAGTGAGTAGAGTGTTAGAGCGACCTTTGCATGCAACCAACAGTCCCAGGACAACATTAAAATCTTTCAGCGCAGAGTCCGACAAATTCTTGTGTTGGTTTTGCCAATTTTACTTATTTTTTATAGTTCTTTGTAGTGAATTAACTCTTTGTGTGTGTATGATTTCTTAGTGTTCTATCATGTATAATGTTGCTGACTGGTTATATTTATGTTTTGATTTTGATCAAGCTTTTCTGAAATCTGTTATATTCTTCTCGGAATTTAGAACACAATATCCATTCCATCTTCTAAGTGGTTATTATATCAAGATTGGATCAATATGGATCAGGTGATTAGTGAGAAAAATGATCGTGTTTAATTTATAGATGTTTCCGTTTCTTGCTCCAATATCTGTTATATATGCTTAATCGTTCTATGTTTTAGTATGAGAGACTTGGGAAGATTGGTGAGGGGTCCTATGGTAAGGTGTACAAGGCTCGGGACTGCATCACCAATGAGACGGTAGCTTTGAAAATGATCAGCATGGATATTGAAAAGGTGGGCGTGCCAAGCACTACAATAAGAGAAATTTCCGTCTTGAAAGAAATGCAGCATCCGAACATTGTTAGGTATGTACGCGCACAGCAGCATGTGTAGATGATTGATTCTCTAGCTCATTAATCTTAAGTGTGCTAATGGTTATCCAATTGTCAGTTTGAGAGATGTACAGTACACTGAGAAGGTTATGTGTTTGGTTTTTGAGTATCTGGACATGGATCTCAAGAAGTACATGGATTCCTGTACAGATTTTGCGAATAATCCACATGCTATAAAAGTGAGATCACTATAAAACCAAATTATGATGGTGGTGATGATTAACATCTTCTAACATTTTGTTTAACATCTTTGCTGTAGACATTCCTTCGTCAGATTCTATGCGGTGTTGCCTACTGTCATTCTCATAGGGTTCTTCATCGAGACTTGAAACCACAAAACTTGTTGATAGATTGCCGTACCAGTACTATAAAGCTTGCAGATTTTGGACTGGCTAGAGCACGTAGTGTTCCTATTAGGACATATTCACATGAGGTATATATTAATGAATGTAGTGGCTTTAATTTGTTTCGGTAGTATTTTAAAATCTCCATTATTGGATCTCTCTAGGTGGTGACACTGCATTACAGGCCGCCTGAAATTCTGCTAGGATCCCATAATTATTCTACTTCAGTTGATGTGTGGTCAATTGGGTGTATATTTGCTGAGATGGTAAACCAGAAACCACTTTTTCCGGGGATGTCTGAAATTGATCAATTGCACAAGATCTTCAGGTTTTTTTATGCATGATTTCCCTTATACAATTAAATATCTACATATCATTAGCAAAACTTTTTAACAAGCACTTCCTTTTCTATGAAGCATCATGGGAACTCCAGATGAAGACACCTGGCCTGGAGTTTTTTCTTTGCCAGATTTTAGACCTTTTTTCCCTCTACGGTTTCCTAAGGTAATAAAAAATTAGCTTCAGTTTAATGAGTATTTTTTATCATTAACACGATCGTGATTCTATATGGTGCACCATTAATTACTTGCAGGATCTGGCAACCTTTATTCCGAATCTTGATCCAGTTGGCGTTGATCTTCTTTCTGTAAGTTTATACAAAACCATCATCTATATAGGTTTGTATTTCCATTTCAAATACTGATGAGGTTGTGTATTGGATTTTTGTATACCAGAAAATGCTGTGCATGGACCCAAAAAAAAGAATCACTGCCAAAAGTGCACTAGAGCATGAATACTTCAAGATTGATGAATCTGTTGATGTAAGACTTCCTAAGAAGATACGAGCAGTGAATAGGAGGAGAAGATTAGATTGGGGAGATACGCAACATATGTATACTGTGCAATGATAAGACAATCCTTGGTCTCTATTTGTTGCTGCTCCCTGCATCATCTGGTTGCACAGCAGCTTGAATTTTATAGAAATGCTATAAACATATTTTTTTTTTTTAAAGTTTAATTCACAGATAATTAATTAAAATAAGTATTTGATTGTCCAAAAGTGATGAAAAATAAAAAGATATATCATCACCCCGCCGGCTTGCCTTGGTCGAGGTGCTTCATATAGGTTTCATTCTTTACTTAAGTAACTCAATTGGGCCAATTATAAGTGGGCCTCAGAAAGTGAAAGTGGGCTTCAAGATTCAATTGGGTCAGCATGAGAATTGCCTTGAAGGAGTTAAAGGAATTAGTGTGGGCCAAGAGCCCAATTATTTGGAACTGGCCAAGGTTTCCTTCAACAAGGTCTAGTTGGGTCCTATTGTGAAAGGTCTTTGAGGTATTAAGGATGCAAGGTTGGGCTGTAGGAATGAGGAAGGCCCGTCTATTCAGTGTTTTATGAAGAAGTTGGGTATTCAGCCCAAAAGTCTGGATGTGGGCAGCTTAACTTCCACGGAAAGTGGTCCGGGGTGTAAAGAGAAGTACAATGTTGGGAAGACTGCAAAAAAGAAAAAACATCTAGTCTCTAATTCTACCACAATCCCAGAGATATGGGCCTTTAATAAGAAAGTCATCAATGAGTCACAAGAGGTTAAGGGCCACGGTTTGAAGACAAAAAACTCCTCCTTAAGGATTAAGTGCTTGTTTGGTTGAGTTTTCTACTACCTCAAAAGGTCTATCAACGTTTATTTGAATTTTTTAAAGTTATTTGGTTGGGCTTTTGATATTGTCTATTTTAAATTGAATAGATGCTAATAGAGTTTAAACCTCTACTGGGTAAAAGCTCAAGGGGAGGTATTTCTCCAAATAGACCTTTTTTTTTTAAAAGTCTACCAACCAAACAACTATATTTTGTTTTTTAAAAACTCTATTTCTAATAGATCTACTGCAAGTTAATCTTTTACCAATAGAGGTTTTTCAAAAGCCCAACCAAACAAGCTCTAAAGACATCTTAAACTTAGAGCTCTTTAAGACTATCGACATGGGTAAAGCTTTGGGGTTTGATTACAAGGACAAGGAAGTAGATAAAGCTTTGGGGTTTGATTGCAAGGACAAGGAAGTGAGGTTGGTTGATATCTTTGCAAAAACGTTTATGAAATTGAAGGGTGACAGGCTAAATATGGCAAAGAAACAGTGATTAGGTGGACATTTTCTTTAGGGGTGGACTGTTGGGTCTTCTTTTGGTGGGTTTTTGGTTGTCTCTTAGCCAACTGGGTCTTTTGTAGCTTGCTTGCTTCTTGGCTTTTGGGCCATTTGAATAAATTTTGCCGTTCAAAAAATAAAATAAAAATATAGCTAAATTTAAATTTAAAATTTTTGATGCAAAATTGGCAATGGAATTGGAATATATATTAATATACGGTAATAAATGGAAAAATGAATGAAGTTCATCAACTAACATACAAAACTGTCATACAAAATGATTTTTTTTTTTTAAACAAATTGTAATTAAAAGTAAATATCAAATATACAACCCAATCTTTATATATATATTTTTAATATTACAATAATTCGAGGCTTGAGAGAGAGACTCGAACCCACAATCTTGTGGTGTGGGTCCGGGGGACATACCACCGGACACCGAGCCCAATGAAGTAAAAAAGTATGCATGATGATTAGGTTGACACCGAAAGGACTATCATGTCTATGTGCATGACTAGAAATGTTGTCATATAAATTAAAGCGGTACATAATTAACAGTTGATTTTTTTAATTATTATCATAATTACTTTTTGAATTATTACGGATTTGGGGGAGGGAGTGAGGGACAAGACTCAAACCCACAACCTCTTGATGTAGGTGTGATAGACATAACCACCGGGTCAAACCTCATGATGTCAATTAACAGCTGATTAAGCCAACTAATCAATTAATTATTAAACTGTGTTCCATGGGGAACAGTGATATTTACTTTTGATGAATGTGTTCGGATATTAAAAATTCACTAATACTAGTCGATCCAAAAATATAGTCAAAAAACCAACACAAATGATGTGGTATGTAATTTGTCATTACCATATCATTCAACACATTACTTCATAATTTGTGTGGTGATGACACTTATTTACCACATCACTTTGGTTGAATTTTGGGTTAATTTTTTTGATTGTATAGTATGAATTACTCTTAAAAATTTATTTACAGATGAATTAATAGTAGTTGGCACCAGCTTATTGCCGGTGACATATATCTCAATTTTCAACAATCGTGTCTTATTGATCTTGCAATTGTTGGTATGTGTAAGTGAATTTGAATAATATGTCGAACTCTTTTTTCTTTTTTATCCTCTGTTGTGTTCCAATCAATCATAAAAAGAAGAGAATTAGAAGAAATTAATTACAACGAATAAGATATTCTAAATCTAAACATTACTCCTTATTTGGTCAGAACAGTCTGATTTTAATTTTGAAATTAAAACAAAGCTCGTAAAGCAGACATGAAGCTCATATTGGTGACTCTCCTTTCAATTATTTTGGATGGCTTCTTCATGGAGCAGATTCAAGTTGATTCAATATCTGATTACAAAATAAGGAAAAAAAAAAAAAAGAGTAATTATTATAAATATGTATTTGATATTTCAAATCATAAAATAATAATAATTAATTAATTAATTAATTAATTGAGAATGATTTGTGATACATACCTGAAAATAAGAGTCTAACTTAGTCTTTACAATTTCGTGCTCCCTTCTCAATTGCTGGAAAGAGGCTTTAAATCTATGTGAGTATTAATATATAAAAATTATCAGATGCGAATGTTCCAATTTTTAACAATCATTTGAACATGATATCTTAGCGGGAAGAGTTTGATTTTTATGAGTCAGACTATATCAACATAAAAATTCAACTTAAATTATGCGACTTCCATATTCATCAATTTATTTTAAATCTAATGATTGTCATTTAACTATTCTTCTCCTCCATTGGATTGATAGCAAATGAATCGATAGATATTGAAATCACAAATTTAAGTTGATTTAGCCTAATCCTAATTTTATATAAAATCTAATATTCAAAGGAAAAGGTTATGAATAATAATTATCTAGTGTGGACATCCTGCAAAACAAAACAAATTAATAGCTTTAGTTTTGTAACTTTACAGAACCAGATACGTATCGTTACAAAACTAAAGGTCTATTTTGTAACGTTGCAAAAACAAGATTTTCAGGACGCTCCTTTGGTGAGAACTACCTTGTATATATGAATATATTATTTTATTAAAAAAAAAAATGCTTAAAATATCACCCTTCAATATTTCCTTCGTGGAAAAATTGCAGCGCTTGCTTGACTGCATTTATGACTCTTATGGCACCAATGCTGCAAACAGAAATACAATATCATAAAAAATGTCAATAATTTTATATGTTTAATTTGTTTTATCTCTCTCTCTCTCTCTATATATATATATAATGAATATCTAATTAAACTAATTTTTTTAATTATATTTTCAATAACCTAGCACTGCTTCCTTTTAGCTGATACAGACGTCTTTCCACCTTTTCAAAATCATATGAAGTTTTCTCCCTAAAAAACACATAAATGAAAGAAGAAAAAAAAAAGTGTATATATTAAAAACTATGTGAGTTTGAACTCATTAAATGTATAGGAAAAACTAAAAATAAAAAATAAAAAAATAGATAAATTAAGAATTTTAGATTAATAATTATGTGTACTTACATTTCCTCTTCAACGAAAGCCAACCGTTGGCTCGTGTCTCTGAAATATACGGCGGTCAAGTCCTCGGCGAAGTCAGGGATACCATCTCTTTCTAGTTGTTCAAGTTGAATAAAATATTGATCGAGAATTCCCTGCAATGATATATTTAGAAAAATATCCGAACACAACAACTCATAAAATCAATTAGAAAATATCTGAACATCAATATTAAACGACGACGTAAAAGAAAAACCTCATCGAACATGGATTGCCTCATAGTAGCGATCTGTTAACGAAGGTGTTCACGATCCATTGGAATAATTTTTTTCTTAAATAAAATTGTGTACAAAATATCAAATTAAATCCGACTATAAATAGCGGGAAATTTTGTGTGTGTAAAAATAACAATAATAATTGATCATAATAAACTAAGATATTGCAATATCTAAGAATAGATTGTATTCATAATTAGAAAATTATTTCAGATATTGTGTTTTAATGAATTGGATTGTCTTAACTTTCATTTACTTATTTTTGAACTATTATAATAAGAGGAGTGCTAAATTCACTCTCTCAACTCACTCTCTCAATACATTCCCTATTCCTATGTTGAGCAATAAATCTTTTAGGCTAATTGGCACAGATGCCCCCTAAACTCTTCAAAAATTTGCACATTGCCCTCTGAACTTTTTTTTTTCGGCAGTAAACCCCCTAAACTAACGGAAATTTGCAAAAGCTGACGGAATGGCAACGGAAGTCACATTCCGTCTATTTTCAAGTCACGTGCCTGTCACGTGTGTTCCACAGTACAAATCATTAACAAGAACTAATTACAATAACCTCCCCTAAGGTTTTCCCTAATACTTTTTTTAAAAAGAAAAATAAATATATATTTTTAAAGAATATAATTAAAATTTTTAATTTTTTCAATAAATAGATTTTTTTTTTTTAAAACATTGATCTCCACCGTCCATCACCATGATGGACGTTGGAGATCAAATTAATTTAAAAAAACGAAAAAAAAAATTAAACTAAACTTTTGTTTAAAAAAAAAAACGAAATTAAAAAAATTTATTAAAAAAAAAAAAAGGATTGCTCAAGAAGAAAGCATGTGCTTGATGATTTGTTAATATTAGTTTTTAAATCCCCAGTACGACATCAAGTTCACATTTCCATTAAAAAGAAGAAGAAAAAAAAACACAATTGATGGAGATTGATGATTTATTGATTTATTGATTTATTTTAATAATTTATTTTAAAAAAAGTTAACCAAAAACAATTGAGTTGGTGACTTGGTGTACATCCTTCCTCTCTCCTTCATCATCAAACCCAAATAACCCTTCCAATCGGTGGAGATTAAAAAAAAATTAATAAAAAAAAATTGGGAAGAGATCTGGAAATTTTCCAGATCACTCTACCCCTCATCCTTCCTCTCTCTTTCATGAGGCTTCATCTTCCTCGCCCACATCCAGATTTCTTAATCACTCTTCTTAAAGATCCTCTACAACACAAACACTTCGACCACATCCAATTCGATTCCTCCAAACAACACCACCTCTCCGATCGAATTTCCTCTCAATGGACCCTCTTCTAGCTTTCCTCTCCACCGCCGCCGCCGTCTACACCATCGCCGCCATCTACACCGTCAAACAAATCTCCTTCAGAGATGGAGCTGAATCGCTCCTCTCCGTATCTGGATCTGCTCCATCTCTGATAGATGAAGCGGCTCCATCTTTTCATCAGAGTTGGAGAATTTTTTTTAGTTTTTTTTTAAAAAAATTGATGAATAATGAGGTTTGGTGATAATTGTGGGATTGTGGTGTTGAATTTTGTTGTGTATGGAAAGAGATTGAGAAATAAAAAATAAAAAAAAAGTAAAAAATTGTGGTATTTATGAAGATGAAGAAATATGGTGTGGATTGTGGAAGTTGAAGATGAATTTTTTTTTCTTTATTTTATTTGTTTTTGTTGTTTGATGAAGATGGATGGTTGAGCAATTAATATGTATTGTTGGATCATTTTGTTTTTGTTGGAGACGATGATGTTTGCTTGTTTTTGTTGTTTTTCTAGAATTGATTAGTAATTTTTTTTTTCTCCAAATGCTCATCCACCATACCTGACAGACGATGATGGAAGGTTGAGCAATCTATTTTTTTTTTTTAATTTCGTTTTTTTTTTAAACAAAAGTTTTTTTTGTTAATGCTTCAGACAACTCCTCGGCTTCAGACGCATCTACAATAACAGTGACCTGATTTTAAACAAAGAATTTAAATTATAAAAGACCAGTCCAAGTAAGAATGAAGAAGATGGAGACATGGAGTACTGTTTTGTTTTGTTTTTTTTTTTTTTTTTTAAACAAAAGTTTAGTTAAATTTTTTATTCGTTTTTTTTTTTAAATTAATTTGATCTCCAACGTCCATCATGGTGATGGACGGTAGAGATCAATCTTTCATTTAAAAAAAAAAACTATTTATTGAAAAAATTAAAAATTTTAATTATATTCTTTTAAAAAAATATTTATTTTTCTTTTTAAAAAAATTATTAGGGAAAACCTTAGGGGAGGTTGTTGTAATTAGTTCTTGTTAATGATTTGTACTGTGGAACACACGTGACAGGCACGTGACTTGAAAATAGACGGAATGTGACTTCCGTTGCCATTCCGTCAGCTTTTGCAAATTTCCGTTAGTTTAGGGGGTTTACTGCCGAAAAAAAAAAGGTCAGGGGGCAATGTGTAAATTTTTGAAGAGTTTAGGGGGCATCTGTGCCAATTAGCCAATCTTTTAAATTAAAAATCTAACATTTATAAATAGTCTACTTTTTCATTTTATTTACTATACAAACCAACAACCAATTTCCTAGATTGCCCTTCTTCATTTAATATAGTTTTTCTATTGTCAGTTCGTCCTGACAATAAATATATCAGGACGAAGAATATGAACCACAGATTATAGAAAAGTTTTGACAAGTGCATACACTTTGAGTTAAAGTATGTAAATCTAGTGGTCTACATTATTCGTCCTGATATATTTATTGTCAGGACGAACTGATAATAGAAAATTTGTATATATATATATAATCAAGTATGTGGTTTGTGTTGTTACTCTACGATTCTACAACTTTTTTTTTTCTACAGTTCCATCAGGTCTGAGTTAACTCTAACTCTTAATATTTATAAACAAAAATTGCTTTCTTACCACTGTTACAAGTTACAACCAGGGATGGACCTTGGGCTAGGCTAGGGTGGGCTAACCCTTTTTAAAAAATTTGAAAAGCAAAAAAATAAATTGTGATTGATATCAATTAAAATCGTGTAGTACCAACAGGTCACAAGGACTTTTACCTACTTCAATATATCACGAGTTACGAGACATAAAGATTAAAGGCAATAAGCAACAATCAACAGGTCATTAATATCATTTTTTTTTTCATTTTCTTTAATAATTCATTTCTCTCTCATCTCTCTCTAAATTTTACTTCAACCTGATTAACATATTACAAAATCCAAATAATACATAAAAAAAAATTCATAAAACATATTTTAAATTCCTAATTAACTTCATTATCATCGTTCATATTATTAAAGGATATAAATAAGGGAGAAGTTCGTTTCTAACCATTTGAAACATCAAGTAATCGTTTATAACCTACTTTCAAATTTTAATTGTTTATAACCTAATTTTTATGCTATTACTGTAATGCCCCTATATAAAAAGCATCCAAAATATTTCTCTCTCCTAATTTCCTTCTTTCTCTTCTCTTCAATGAGACTCCTCTTTCCTTCGTCTTTGTAATCTGATCATATGAATCGCTCATTTGCATATAACAAGAAGCCATATCAGTACGCAAATAAGCAACATCTATATGGTTTTAGGCAACAATTTAAGAGCTTTTTCAAACTTCAACATAGCCCCTTCATGGTCACGTTTTTGAAAAAGTTTAATACATTCCTCTTTGAACTCAGGTGACATGCTAATGAACATCGCCGTGTCTTCATCCCAAGGAATAAAATATCGGTATCGGTATCCATATCGGGCTTCTAAATTTATGGATATATCGGGGATATTATCGATGTCGGTGGATATTCGGTAAAAAATTAACAAAATGATGGATATTTACATCTAAAGTTTAGAATTTTTTGGCAAAACTTTAGGACAAGCTTAAACAAATAATTATACATCAAATGAATCAAATTTTAATGATAAATTAGCATAGTTATGAGGTTATTATAAATTATAACATATATAGAGTCTGTATATAATTTTTAAAATTGAGTATTTAATAGAATAATATTTTGTTTCACTTTTACAATATTATATACAATATAAAGAGATTAAATATTTAATAAGCAAAATTATCAATAAAATATATATAGTTCCATACTTCCAAGATTCTATCATAAATCATAATTCATACATAATAATATATTGCATGTCTGAAATTTAAAACCAAAATGAATTCCTTGTTGGTTCAAATACATAAGATACATTTCTATATTGATTTGAATAATAATTTTCCCAAGAAAACGTGCTAGCATAGTTTTCAAGGTAGTTATTAATATGCCACACGTATGTTGCTTGATCTCTTCCAACTGATTTATGAAGTGGGTAGTTTGGATTTACCCAACTTGGTGGATATTATTAATCTGCATGTATAGGTATTGCATATGACATTTGTGGAGAAGGATAATCAAATATACTGCAACTACCATAACTACCATAATATGGTATATTAGAACCTGACATTGTCTGCAAATCACTTAAAGAACTATTTTCGATGCCCATACTCATTGAGGAGAGAGACATATTCAAGGAATCTTCATCAATCTGACTTGTTCCTCCATGTTGTCTACCATGATTTTGATCAAAATTAGCATGAGCATCCCAATCTGTTGTACTAGCATCCCAATCTGTTGTACTAGCATTCCAACCTGTTGCACCAACATTCCAACCTCCAGCACGAACATCCCAACTTGTTGCACCAGCATCCCAACCTCTTGCACTAGAATCCCAACCTCCTCCATCATCTCCATCATCTTTTCCTCCACTATTTCCATAAGAGGTATGTTGGCCATTGGAAGAGCTGTTAACAGTAACTCCACGATCTACACCAACTTCTTTTCTAATCACTTGTTCAACATTTATTCCCATGTCTCGAGCATAAGAAGCAATTTGTGAATCAGGATTTCCCTCATCATCATTCAAATAGGCAGGTCTAACCCAGTCAAAAAAAGGATTCTCATTGTCGTCTCCTATTTCAACTGCTACTTGAAGTAGATCCATAAAATCAGTTTCATCTACTTTATCTTTTTCAGCTGCCATATCCCTAATTTTCAACTTTATATTATAATAACAATAAACAAGTTGTTCAAGCTTAGAATATGCAAGACGGTTTCTTTGTTTTGTGTGGATTAAAGCAAATGTAGACCAATTTCTTTCGCATGCAGAAGATGATGCTATTTGTGACAATATGCGAACTGCTATTGCACGCAATGATGGAGCATAATCTCCATACATTACCCACCAATCAGTTGCAATTAAAATTATTAAGTATTATAAGTATGAATACCATTTCAATGATATTATTATTTATTATTATTATATAGATTTTTGTAATAAAACTTATATACCTGGTTGCATTTTGCTTCTAGCTGCTATGGCTGCTCGTTCACTAAAAATTTTCTTTTCATTCTTAAAGTATATGAGCTATATTCATGACTCATAAGATCAGCATGTAAATAATATATATAAATATAAGTAAATGACACAATACTCTCATGCAAAGAAGTTATAATATTGGAATTATAAAATTGATTGTAAGTTGTAACTTTTTACCTCATTTCCAAAATTAGCAATCCCTGCAGCTTCAGGGTCTAATTGCGAATAGACAATATGTACGGCTTTCAAAAGATCTAAATTATCCCCAATATTATCTTTATATTGGTACTTTGGGTTCAAATAGTAAACTAGAAGAATAAAAAATATTAATTTTAGTATAAATAATTAAATACTATACTAAATATTAATTATAAATGATAAACAATCCGAAATAAAATTTGTTAATGCTTCTTTCAAAATAATTTTCAATGTAGATTATTTGAACAATAATTTAAGTTTTTAAGATTAATTTTTAATTTTTAATTTTTTTTTGCAAAATATCCCTGGATTTCGGGATGAAATTCACAATATTTCGGGAATATCGGGAGATTTTTATAGATATTTCGGGAATATCGGGAGATTTTTATAGATATTTCGATATCGACCGGATATTTGCTAGATATTGGATATTACCCCTGTTTCGATATCGGTCCCTCCAAAATATGGATATATCTGTGGATATATCGGTGGATATGTCGATTTTACAAACCCTGCTTCATCCAAAGCTTTCGACGACGTCGCTCGATCCACGGCGGCCTTGCTCGGCTTGCCACCAGGTCTCTGTGGTGCTGCTACCGTCTCTTGATTCTTCTTCTTCCCTGTTGGTTTCCCCATAACTTTGAATCAATGGACTCCAAAGACAAAACCCCAATCTGGGATTTTTAAAAGATGAGATTTTTTAATTGAAATTGGACAAAATTTTCAGCTGTTTAATACAGAAAGACAGAAAATTAGGGTTTAGGTTTTCATCTGAAATGGGAAGTCAACGTTTTACAAGTAAATGGAAGCTGCCACTTTCAATTGAAGCACTTATAAAATTGAAATAGTAATATTATTCTGTTGATAAAAAAAAAGGAAAAAAATTATTGAAATGGGCGTTTCATGATTGATTGTGGATTTGTGGTGGTGGTCGGTGTGGGTCGTCTTCTCTTCAAACAGAGCTGACAATTTTCTTTCCAACCCAACTTCATCAGCAAAAAATTTCGTTTAAAAAATAAATAAATTATTTTTCTCTAATATCTCAATAATTATTGTGAAATGTGAATCCTCCTGCATGAGGATGGGATCTGGTTTTTAGCAAAGATCAGAAGATGGGATCTGATTTTTGGAGAAGAAGTTTTTTTTTTTTTTTTTTTTTTTTTTTTTTTTTAATATTAGTTTTTAATTTATAATTTATAATTTATAATTTAATAAGAAGAAGAGATGAAGAGATGAAAAAGATGAGATGAAGAAGAAGAAGTCGAAGATTGGAAAGAAGAAAAAAAAAAGAGCAGGAAAGAAGAAAGAAGAGAGGTCGTGGGAGAGAAGAAGAGTAAAGGAAAAAAAAATTCATTGGCTGGGGTATTTTTGTAATTTTGGCTAGGTATTGAAAGAATTTATTACAAAATGGTTATAAACAATTAAAATATGAAACAAGGCTAAAAACAATTTCCCCATAATCTATTTGGTTAGATTTGGCAATTTTCTCTATAAATAATTCGCCTCTAACTTCGGTTCATCAAGAGAAAGGTTTGCAATCTTAAATATCCTGGTATTCTTTATGTCAATGGAATCAAAACCAAAATTTTCTTACAATTTCATTTTGACTCCCAAAATTTTGAAATTATAATTTGACCCCGTTTTATACTAAAATAATTATAATATTGCCCCAAACGTACCCTCCAAATATCCCCTAAGTATCCCCCAAGTATCCTCTAGTCAAACTTGTGAAAAAGTCAACGGATAGGCCATTTGGTGTATCGAATACGTATCCTGAAGTATTCGGGAAGTATCTGAATTGGATACGAGTTCGATACGAGTTACCTCCACTAAATGGAGTATCCGTGCTTCCTAGAAATTAAGAGAACAAGATCATTGGATTAATTTATCGATTCAATTGAATTAACCGAACCTAGCTACTAAAGTTGGATTAATTCAGTTAAATCTATATAACTTTGAAACTTAAATGAAATTTGAATATTGTACATTGTTTGAACTTAATTATTTACACTATAATTAGAACAAAAAAGAAAAATACAAAAAATGAACGATTTAAAGTAGAAAATAGCTGAGCTGGCTGATTTCGGTTATTAAATAGGTTTGTAATCGAAATAACTGAAACCGCCGAGATTGGATTAATTTAGTAAAAAGAATTCAATTTATTGATATATATTTACAATTTTTCATTATATTATCCATGATAAATGTAATTATATTAAATTTAATATTATTCTAATAACATTTTCATTTTATTGTATGTTATTATTTATTTATTTTTTGAAATATTTTTTTATTAATATTAAATATAATATAAAAACGTAAAATAAAAATATTAAATATAAATATATTTAATTTTTTTTAATATGTATTATTCTCTTTAGTCCTTGGCTAATAGCTGATTGTTTGTGAGAAAATCTTAGATGCAACATCTTTCTCTCTCTTCAAATATTTTCTCTGCCCTCTCTCTACACAGAAAACCCCTACCGCTTCCTCTAGTTTTTCGCCACCGACGTCCCACCGCTTTTAGGGATATCGGCGGCTTAGTCGGTGGTCCGGTGAGCTTCGCGGAGGTTTTCCCTCTCTTCTCTGCGGCTTACCGACGGTCTTTACTAGTTTTTCGACGGCGGTCTCCCGTTCTTGGTGGTGGTTTACTTGGGTAGGTGGCGCGGGGCCTAGATCGACCTCCCCGTCGTCGTCGTCGACAGGCTCCGATTCGGCCATTCCTCATCGTTCCGTCCAGATCTAGCCCGATCCAACAGCCCTTGCCAACGGCGTCCTGATGTTGGTCTTCTCCGGCTGCCTTGGTTTCCTCCTCCAGATCGGCTTTGAGTGCTTTTATTTTAGGTTTTTTTGGGTTTGTCCAGTTGGTTTCTAGCTCAACCGTTTTGGCTGCTAGTTGTTAGCCCGTGTGTTTGGCCCTTCTACTGGATCCCTCCAACACCAGAGTGCCATGGTTTTGCTAGTTTGTAGTCCCTCTTAGTGAGGGTGTTAGTCCCACCTTTGTATGTGGTTTTTTCTCCCGTTTGTGGGACTTTCGTCTGGGCTGTGCTTGAGTGTCATTTGATGTAGAGTCCCAGATGTAATTGTAAACATGTTTTTCATGTTTCCTGACCTGGATCTGAATTCCGGGTGTTGTAAACCTTTGGTTTATATCCGTAAAAAAAAAAAAAAAAAAAATCTTAGATGCACCCGGTGCAATGTACCAAGTGCAATGTATCTGTCCAATGGGTGCATGCCATGTCGAAAGAAATCCAATCAAATGAGTTCTTCATACCACATGGCATGCATCCATTGGTCATGGTGCATTGCAGCGGATGTATGCAAGATTCTCTCATCTGTTTCATGCATGTACGCTACCTTTTCAAGCGCCTGCCAATCTAGGCTGCAAAAATGCTTATATGTTTTTTTTTTTTTTTTTTTTTAGTCACCTACTCCACATAGCAACTAGGCCTCTCTCACCGCCTATAAAAAATAATGGAACTGTACGTCAGGACCCCTAGCTAGCATACAATTTTCTTGATTTCTCCGATCTTGTACGTTGTTGTCGATCTTTTTTCTTCTTCTTCTTCTCCGACCTGTCTTTTTTTCATATTATTTTTCAACAATTTTCTTCTTCTTCTCTTTTGACCCATATTTTATTGATCTGTTTTTGGTTTTGGTTTCTTTTCAGGTTGCTAAAAAACACTGTTGAAAAAAAGATGGGTAAGAAGTGTGTCCTTGACTTGAAGGAACATGAATTTAAGAGAAAGAGAGTGCTCGTGAGATTCCATCTGGACGAGCTTTTGGATGAGAACCTGATCATTGTCGTCAATCCCATCAAGGTCCTCATTGTTGTCGTGAATACCAAGTACTTGATCGCGCATGACGTCAAAGTCATTCTCTGCGGTCACTTGGTAAACAAGTTTCTTTTATCTATGCATGCTTAATTTTTTGCTTGTTTACAGGGTTGTGCAGACTCCAATCTAATCTAATTCAATAGAATTCAATGGATCGGATCTAATCCATTAGGTTTGATTGGAATGAATTATATAATTTAAGCTTTTTAAACTTTAAAGTTTCCAATTATGTATTTTTTTGTTAATTATTAATTTGTTAATTTTATTTGAAGTATTAAATGAACTAATTATTTAATTTTGTTAATTTTAGAAATATTTTAACTTTTATATATTGTCATTGTTGTTAAAAATGGGAATTTGAGCTTTTGTTTAGATGTAATAGGAAAAAAATAAAATAAAATAAAATTCTCTGTTGCTTTTGGTATTCTCGCTTTTTTTGCGGTAATCTATAGTTGTTAGGGTTTCATCTTGCGGGTAGTGTTACTTTTTATACCTATTAATTGTTTCTTTGATTTTTAGGGACGCCCTGAGGGTTTCAACTCCAAGTACAGCTTGAAGCCTATTGCGGGAAAGCTATCTGAAATCCTTGGAGTCGAGGTTTGTGGATTTATTTATTTATTGAAATAGTGATTCTTTAATTTCTTACTCTGCTGCAATATATATAAATAGAGGTCAAAATGGCAAAGGACTGTATTGGTGAAGAGGTTGAGAAATTGGTCACTGAAATCTCAGATGGGGGTGTTTGCACCTAGAAAACTTGAGGTTCCACAAGGAGGAAGAAAAGAATGACCCTGAATTTGCCAAGAAGCTAGCTTCAAATGCAGATGTCTTCGTAAATGAGGCATTTGACATTGCAGATAGGGTTTATGCTTCTACTGTAGGAGTGACTAAGTACTTGAAGCCTTCTGTTTGTGATTAATTACCTAACACAGAGTACATTTGTATATATTAGATTGATGTTTTTGCAGGTGGTTCCAGTGGATCGAATTCCAGATGGATCAATGGTGGTGACTGGTGTGTATCGGTCCTGATACCATCAAGGCATTCAAGGAAGCATGTGGAACAGCCAAAACCATCATCTGGAATGGACCTATTCGCATTTTGGAGTTCGATAAGTTTTCCCCCACAGACGATGTATTAATAGTTTTTGTGCATACATATTATCCTAATAACAAAAACTTTACCAAACTATAAACACTGCCTTAATTAATTCTACTTGCATTCATGCAGGTAATTTCCAATGTGCTTGCGGATCTCAGCGCCAAGGAAGTGACCACGATCATCGGAGGAGATGACACAATTGCTGCCGTGGAGACGGTTGGAGTTGCGAAACGGATGAGCCACATTTCAACCGGATTTGACGCCGGCTTAGATATTCTTACTGGGAAACAGCTCCCTGCAGTCTGTGCTCTTGATGATGACTATACTCCTATTCCATCCGAGTTTTCTCCACTGTTCGCAGCGATAGAGTGGTTTGCAGCGGCCAATTGTGCATAAGAAATTATTGTTGTAGAGATGAAGTACATTGTAGAGAGCTTTAAGAGTAAGACTTGAAATTAATGTTTTCGCATTAGCAGTCATGGCTTTGCATGCCTTTGCATTGGAACCATGTTGGAATATTATTAATAATGGCCCAATTACATGAGAGGCCGTTTTTCTTTCAAGTCATGCATATTCTTGGTTTGATTTCGAGCATGATCATTAGTTTTTCAAATGTGAATGATTTGGATCCTCTACTGATCTAATATTTTTCCTCGTCTTTTTAAAGCATGTGATTGGCTGTTTATAAAATGGTTGTAGAAACCAATCAAATCTTAACGACATATTTATTGCAATGCTTATGTGTTATGAAATTAGGTGAGGTCAGGAAAACGATTATATAAACAGAGGATTCAAATTTTTTTTATTTTTTTTTATTTACAGATTTGGATGCTGAAATGATCTTTTTCCTTATTTTTTTTAAGCATATGATTGATTGTTGATAGAGTGGTTATGAAAACCAATCACATTTTAATCACATATTCATTGCAATGCTTATGCGTCATAAGACTAAGCCGAAAAAGATCATATCAGTAAAAGATCCAAATTCTTTTTTTACACTTACTAGCGTTATTTTCGGAAGTTCTTTTAATTATTTTTTTCTTGAAATAAAAAGCATTAATTCGTACAGTAGAATCTAACTGTTCTACTTCAGGAAACCGAGATATTTTGTTCATCGAATGGAGCGTACTGCAAGAGCATTATCCAAGTAAGTTATATAAATATACTATATTTAAGCTCCATTAGTGCTGTCTATTAATTCTTGTAATCAATAAATGAATTTAAGAGTATACAAGTCTTTTTATGTGTATATTACAAGGATTAATTAGGAGGTGCAGGTAAATCAAAAATAATAAATAAATAAAAAATAAAAAAAATTAGGAGGTTTAGTGGGATTAGGACAATGGAATCCTAATTAGATTCAATTTAAGACAAGCACCTCTAACCAATAAAGTAAATATGAACAATATTTTTCATTTTTTGGGTATCACTGAATATATACTAAAATGGTTATATACTAAATTACATAGGAGGACATAATTATAGTGTTAAAAAATCATTGTTACTCTTTCCAGTTTCTACCCATATGCTACATCTTAAACTCTAGAATTTGATTCAAAAACAAAATCACTTTCTTAATCAAATTAATCGAGGTGTTCCATTTCAATTCAACAAAATCAAATTAACTACAGCGAGTTGTTCCATTTCAATCAACAAAATCAAATTATTTCTTTCTACCGGACCTTTATCAAAGTTATATGGGTTCTTCAATTTTCAATGAAACAATGAGAAACTGGGTTTGTTCGGTTAAAATAATATTGGTTCAAAGAGAGATTTTTTTTTTAATCAAAATAACTTACCTTCAGGCAAGCTAGTTTTGGTATTAAAAATTTTAAGATATGTGTAGAGAATAAATTTTAAGATATCCAAAAGTTACTGTTTATGTGCGTGTATCTGCTTTGATTTTGATCAAGCTTTCCAGAAATCTGTTATCCTCATCATGGACTTAAGAACAATATCCTTCTACGTGGTTATTATAACTAGATTGGATCAATATGGATCAGGTGAGCGAGAAAACTGATCGTGAGGGAGCCTATGGTAATGTGTACAAATAAAGCTCGGGACTGCATCAGCAGTGAGACGGTAGCTTTGAAAACGATCAGCATGGATGTTGAAAAGGTAATGCAGCATCCGAACATTGTTAGGTAGATACGTATGCGCACTGCAGATCGTATAATGATTGACATATTCTCTCTAGCTTATTAATCTGAAGTGTGCTAATGGTTATCCAATTGTCAGTTTGCAGGAACAGTACACCGAGAAGTATGTGTGTTTGGTTTTCGATTATCTGGACATGGATTCCTGCACAGATTTTGAAAAGAATCCACATACAATAAGAGTGAGAACTGATCAAACCAAATTATGATGGTGGTCGTGATTTAATCTTTTTAACACTTGTAACATCTTTGTTGCAGACATTCCTTCATCAGATTCTACAAGGTGTTGCCTACTGTCATTCTTATAGGGTTCTTCATCGAGACTTGAAACCGCAAAACTTGCTGATATAAAACTGAAAGAATATTCTATATAAACAAAACAAAATTCGGATCATTACCGTTTATCATACAGAATCCGAATCTTTACGGCGGAAGCGGATCGAACACCTGGAACCATATCACCAGTCGAAGGACGATCATGGAATCGGAAAGTCCCCTCTGATCACAATGCGATTTACCCACACAATGATTGGAGATGGGAGAAAATTCTCTAGATTTTCTCCACATCTATATGTGTTTCTCACTCTATATTGTTCTCTGCTGTGTTTCTCTTACACATACACACATGCACTCTTGCATACACACACTCTCAGTGTTTGTTGTCTACATACACTACACGTAGTAAATGCACACCCATTACTGCATGATTACTTTCTCATGTCTATTGCATAGACAAGATGCCAGACTTGCCATCATTTCCCAAATACACGTTGTGTGTATATTTATATTGCTTGAGCAGTTTTTAACATTAAATAACTGCTCTCATGCTTGGGCTTCTCATATGGACTTAGGCTTGTCCATGTACAGCTTGTGATGTTGGCCCACTTGGGTTTCCAAATGGGTTTCCTATCCCAAACCCAATTATGCCAACAAAAACATATTTGTTTATCTTAAACAGCTTTTTATTAAATTGCCTAAGATGGTGAGGATGTTTATCTTTTGTACATGTTACCTAAAAAGGAAAATATAGGTTTTCGCTTTGCCATAATATTTGTCTCCACATTCAGGTATCAATTCTTTCAATCAATGTAGCTTGAGCTTTGTGTAATGTATGGCCGTATAGGATTACTTGTTTTCTTGAAAATACTTGTTATATTTTCCAATATCCGCATGAGTTTTGATTCTAACACATTCCATTGATCTTTACCTATGAGAGCAGAAATTGTCATCGTTTAAGTTTATTCCTGGAAAAGCTAGATCAGAAAGCTGCAGCTTTGCATTCTTTTAAATCCCAGTATCTGAAACTTTCTTCTCTTCATCAGTTTAAATCAAGACAAGCCTCAATATTGCTTGCAACTGATGTCGTCAGTCGTGGTTTGGACATTCCTACGGTTGACCTCGTCATAAACTATGATATTCCAATGTAATTTTCTGAATTTTCTTTATATATATATAAAATCTTTTTACGGCAGAATACAATGTTCATCGTGTGGGGCTAATATGTGCTTAATTCAAGTAATATGTGCAAGTGGAAGTGTCCTAGTCAGATTAGTAGTTAAAGTTATTATGTTTGGATAAATTAGTATGTTAGTGTTGGAATGAATAACTTAGTTGTTAGTTTGTTGCTAGCCTGGATGAGATTGTGCACAAAATGATATTGCTAATCTGCTCCTGCTTTCTAGTTGTTGGTTGTCAGGTTGTAAGCCTATAAACTTATAAAGGCCAAGTTGCTATGAAATAAAGTATCGAATTGCAAAACAAATATTTATTCTCCCTGTTTTCTTCTTCATTCTCTTCTTCTCTGCTGAAACTAAATTCTATCTTATCAAGGGCATACTGCAAGAGCAGACAGAGGTGGGCTGTCTGTGAGCTTCGTGAAACCAAGTAAGTTGAAGAAATAACGAAATATACTAGAGACTATATCTGAAGCTGTGTTCGATGAAATGCCTCTTAGAGAAATGAATGAACAGTACTAGTGAAGTGAAGCAGAGCAAGAAACAATCATTGAAAAATGGATAAGTGGATATTTAACAGTGTCATGTGAAGGTATTTTTGTCAAAACAATCATTGAAAGATGGTTTGAATTATTTTCATGTGTCGTTCATGTGTACTAGACTGGATACAAACATCTCCGATTTGAATCTTAATATATGCAAAGACAGGACAAGTAGTTTATATGTAGATAATTTGCTAAAGCAAATAAGCTTACTAACCAGAATCACAAGCAAGGTACAGAGCAGCCATAGCAATATCCCACTTATCCCCTAGTTTATACAACGGCATGTACTCTCGAGCTTTGTTATCAATTTCATCAGGTGCAAGTTTACTCATGCCTGGGGTACCACTAATGGGGCACGGGGCAATTTCATTGACTCGAATACCGTAGTCGGTTCCCCATTCCAAAGCCAAATTTCTAGTAACACTATCAATGGCAAATGGCAGCCCGTTCAGAAGAAACAAAGTACAAATGTTTACTATAAAGGTTATTTATTTGTCACAGCTAGCAAAATAGCAACAAATGCGGCGAACCTTGGCAGTAGATACATGTATTTGATACCATGAAGCTGTATAGTGTAAAGTAGCACTTATATTCAAAATTGTTCCACCACTAGATGAACCTCTTCCGGGTCCTCCCGTTTTGAGATATTTAAGTGCTTCGTAGCACATTGTGAATGTTCCGACAGAATCAATATCCATAACTGCAAGGGTGATTCAAAGAAACACATTTAGCTAAATAACTACGAGAGCCTACGGTAGATAAGTGAGTTTACATGGTCATCCATTTTCCTTTTATAAAAAGTTAATCTATTAAAAGAAACCGGTGTTTACATAATTACATTAATCCAATGTTTTATAATCACAATTCAAACATAGAACCTGTTTTAAAGCCATTAGTGGACAAATCTTCAGCTGGTACAAGAAAATTACCAGCTGCAGCATTCACAAGAATATCAAGCCGTCCAAAATGCTTGAAAGTTGATTCCACAACTCTTTTCACATCTTCCTGCTTACGAACATCCCCCACGAAACCAACAGCCTTCAGAGCAACACTAAAACTTACGAATTGCTAGCTCTACTATCAACTGAAAACCTCAAATATCATATAAAATCGTAGCATTCAAATAAATTAATTATAAAAAAAAAAACTCAGATTAACATCAGTGGAGTAACACCAAGCATCCTCCCCGAATAAACAAATAGCTGAACCAAGTTAATTGCATAGGTTCAAACTCCGAACCATTCTTCATAAGCTGCCTAGCAATTGAATGGCAATCAATGAAAGAATATAAAAAAGCATGAAATGAACACCAAGCATCCTCCCCAAATAAACAAATAGCTGAACCAAGTTAATTGCATAGGTACTCCGAACCATTCTTCATAAGCTGCCCAGCAATTGAATGGAAATCAATTGCTGGAATATAAAAAAGCATGAAATGAACAGTAAAAATTCAAAGAAGCATACCTATATATATATATAATTGACAACATAAGAATCAGAACCTCATGAAAAGGATTCAACCAATCAAACTAATAGAGTTTCCTTAAATTTTCTCGTTTTTGCAAGGTAAGGAATTCTAGTCTTGATCAATTAAATTGTAAAAAGATAAAAATAAAATCAAAGAGAATATTCCCATCAACCTGAATCAGTAACATAAGAATCAGAATCCCATGAAAAGGATTCAACCTATAAAACTAACAGAGTTTCCTTAATTTTTCTTTGTTTTCGCAAGGTAAGGAATTCTAATCTTGATCAATCAAATTGTAAAACAGTAGATTCCCATCAACCAGAATCACAGCCATATTTGAGAAAATCCTAGACTTTAACATGAAATTTAACAACTTTAACAGGTCTGTGTTTCCTAGCAAATCAATCTAAATAAAATGCAATAACACATAGAAAAATGCCATCACCAACCAACAACTGAAAAACTGGAAATTTACACATGATTGATAATAAACAGAAAAAAATTGAAGGACACCAGATAAGAAAAAGACAATAACTAATAGAAAACACAATAAAAATCAGACCTTGATCCCAAGAGATTGAAGAGCAGAGCCAGCAGAGTCAAGCACTTGCTGTCGACGACCCATGATAGCAATCGAAGCTCCATGTTGACCAAATTATGTAGATATCTCTAATCCAATTCCAGACCCACCTCCTGTTATCAAAGCAACCTTGCCTCTCACTATATCTTCATATCTTCCTTGAACGGTGACTCCATCACAATTGATTTCTTCTTCTTCAACAACAACCACCACCACCGCTCTCTCTCTCTCTCTCTGCTACTGATTTCTGTTTTTTTTTTTTTTTTTTTTAATTTACAATTCTAAAAGATGAAAACCCGAAAGAGCCCTTAAAGAGTCCACACGTCAACTGATGATTTGGTGGAATATGATCGGATATGGGCCAAGTGGGCCGTTATAACCCGAATTAACTAAATGGATCCAAGTCGGTTTAGTGTCTGTTATGGTGGTTAGGTTAGATTATTCACTTCGATTTTCAGTGAAACCAAAACGAAGCAAAATTGAAAAAAACAATGGAGGAAGAAACCCTAATCGACGAGAATTTTCGTCTCTTCGGGAAATCAAAACGAAAATCTATACCAATCTGTAATGCCCTGGTTAAATGGGAATTACTTGCTGTTTGTATGGATGAACTAATGCTACTGTTTTGTTCTCAGGTTGAAGAATTCTAGAGACTTGAAGGGAAAGAAGATTGCAAATAAGACAGTTGGAGAAGAAAGAATAAGAATCGAGAGAGTGAGAGAGCGAGGAGAAAGGATTTAGTAAGAAAGATAATTGTAATAACAGAAAGTAAGGAAATTGACAGCTAGCTGGATCAGGTCCAAAAGGCAAAAGATCCTCTACAGATAGCATGTTTTAACTACTCTGGACTCCCACTAATTTGTTACCCAACATCTGACTCACATCAGCTTCTCTAGAACCTTCCGCAGACTAAACGGCATCGTTTTATTGGAATTAAACTAATCCTACGACAGTGCTCAAAACGACAACATTTTGAGTTAGCTGACCCATATAAAATAGTTGCTTGATTTCCGACCAAACCCTTAATGCAATTTCATTTGACTCCTTCTCTCACTAGCCTTTCTTCTCTCTGACTTCTCTCTAAAACCACACTGTCCAGCTTGATTTCTTTCCAAATCTCCCCTCAAATCGTGTTTCTTACATAATCGAGCCTCAAAACACTGACTTTAGCTCTGTCTTGGACAGGGCCGTCTTCAGACATTTTGGGGCCCAAGCGATTTTATGATATTAACAAAAATTGGGACCCTATATAATACAAGATTATTTTATTTTAACTTGTATTTTTTTCGTTTAAATCCGTTTGTATATTTGTATAGACTGTAGTCAATTTGATTAATGATTATAATTATATAATCTGTTATAAAAGAACCCATTATAAAATATTCTTGTTTGACCATAAAAGATTCAAGAAAAGCTTAACAAATTGTCTAAACAAATACACAATACAAATATAGATCTGAGAACTGAGATCACTAAAGTCTAAAATTAGTGAATACTAATATACTATTGTAAATAAAATAAATAATTAAAAGATGAGTCAAATTCAACATGTAAAAATTAATGACTAAACAAAAACAATGACAAGTTTATTGGGCCTGAAGTTTTTTTTTTGTTTTTTTGTTTTTGTTTAATTGAATTAGTTCATTGGGCCAAAAAGGAAAATATATAAATAAAAGCAGTAAAAAGTTTGGAATTAGACCCTGTTTAAACATAAATATATTGGATTCTGAGGTCCTAAAGAAGAATAAGTAAATTGGACCAGTTGGGGGCCCTAGCAAAATGCTGGGTTTGCTGCCCCCATGGGCCGGCCCTGGTCTTAGAGACAACTCAGCTCGAGAAATTCAGTGGTTCTTCCGACACCAACACTAGCTCCGCCGCCAGTTTCGCCGACATCGGGCTCGCCGAATGGGCGGTGCAGACTTGCAAGGAGCTGGGGATGAAGAAGCCGACGGCGGTGCAGTCCCACTGTGAAGTTTAAGATTCTTAATTTGTCTGATTAAACAATCCTAGTCACATAGGATCCTTAACGCCGTCCATTGAAACTGATGTTGATATCGAATTTAAGTTAAAGATGTTATATTTTGTAATTATGTTTTACATTATGCTAATATTACCTACTTAACGGACATTTGCTTTTTCTAGAACGATGTTGTTCTCCTTCATGCAATCGAAGCTGATATTGGAAAGCAATTGGAAGAATTTGAATGTAAAGAGCAAGATGTGCTTTCTGACATTACGAGGGTAAGGTCTCTTGGGATACAAGTTGATGGATGAAGGTTTTGATGAGAAAGCGAAAGAAAGGTTTTGATGAGAAAGTGAAAGAACGGAAAAAGCAGAAAATGAAAACACTAGCAGAGAAAGGATTATTGAAGAAAAAGGAATAAAAAGAGAAAAATATATGTTGGTTAGTTTGCAATTGTAAATTAATTATTTCCCGTTTTGTGTGAGTTGAAGCTGCATTTTGTATCAGCAGCATACCAAAATTGTCAAATCAAAATCAGGAGATTATTTATTTATTGTGAGATACTCGTTGTTGATAAAAAATGGATGATAGTTATACATAAAATATGATTGAATTATAAGTTAGGTTAAATTGTAAAAAATTATTAAGTTAGAGCGTAAAATAGTATTTTTAAATCATTTACTTTAGGTTAAGAGTAAATTGGTCAATTTACTGTTTCTGTCAGGATTAACCGTTAAAATTGATGGATTTTAAAAAATATAGAGATCAGTGAAAAACGAAAAGATTGTTAAAAAGTGATAAAACATTAAAGACCTTTTGATTTGGTGGGTCCCAATCTAACTGCCTTCGTACATCCTGCCTTTTATATGTATGTGGATATCCATATTTCTATAAAAGACCTTTTAAATATATGTGGATATCCATAATTTGATTAATTTCTATAAAATATCTTAGTACCCCATTGTCATTGACTACCACAAGTCCACAGCCAATTCTTATTGACTTAAATCTTCGTTAAACAGCAAAAACTCTGATCTTGAAAACATTTTTGAGAATTGAGAGAGATAAACAAGTAGAAGTTGTTGCTCCAAATCTTTCAAAATTTTCTCTTGTCCATTGATTATTGCTCGAAACCATCGAGAGACTTTGTTCTTCACTTGCCAGTCCAATTACATCTTCTATTGTTCAACTTGCTCTGAGATACAAACAGTTAGATGTGCACTTTGCTCTTAACTTTTAACAACTTTCTACTTTTTTTCCTCTTTTTGTCACTGATTGTTCTTCATTTTATTAGCTTTGATCTGCGGTTTGAATCCACTTTCACATAAATAAAAAAATTAAAAAAAAAAAATCCCTATTAATTTCTCTTCTTCTTTGTTGGTCTTGTTTTTTAGATTTTATCTGTATCAGTGGTTTATTTTCCTAGGAAAATCATCGGGAAAAAAAAAAAAAAAAAAGAGGAAATAGGCCTTTTAAAGTCAAAAATTATGGGGTTTTATTGTTTTTGTCAACAATTATCATTTTTATTGGTTTTGTCATCAATATGCTTGTGAGGACATAACTGCCCCTCATTTATTCATTATTACTATTTCTCTTAAAATTCATTCTCTTTCTTATTTATTGCATTTATTTCTTCTTTCCTTTTCTTTTACTTTTTCTTTTTCTCTCATCGTTCTCTCTCTTCTCTCTCTTTACGGTCACCATTTTTTTTCTCTGAAAATTTTTCTTCTCTTCAATTTCTTCAAATTTCGAATATCTCTGTATATAACCCATTTATTTTTCAAACCATTATTGTTGGAAACCAAATCTCTATAACAACACCATTATTCAAACCCATATATTTTTCTATGTTTAAACCCATTTTATTCAGATTTGTTGTTGGAAACCAAATCTCTATAACAACACCATTGTTAAAACCCAGATATTTTTGTGTTCAAACTCATTTAATTCGGATTTGGCATTGTTTTTCACGGATTTGGCTTCGTTTGTCACGGATTTCGGGTTGATTTTCACAGATTTTCGGTTCGAATTTCATGATGAATAGAGATGATTCAGGTCCTTCTTGTCAAGGTACGTATTTGAAACCCTAATTTGATTTGTTTCAGTGGCAGATTTGTTGATGCATTTAGGTTGAAGAAGATGGTTTGCATTGATGTGTTTAATTGACTACCCCTAGTGTGTTTAATTGACAACCCCAAGTGTGTTTAATAGATGAGCCTGGTGTGTTTAATTGACTAGATATGGTGTATTTAATAGATGAGTCTGGTGTGTTTAATTGACTAGATGTGGTGTGTTTAATAGATGAGCCATGGTGTGTTTAATTAATTAGTTGCGGTGTGTTTAATGTGATGGCTTTGGTGTGTTTAATTGATTAGCCCTGATGTGTTTAATTTTTTTGCCTTGGTGTGTTTAATTGAATAGCCCTGGTGTGTTTAATTGATTAGTTATGGTGTGTTTAATTTATTTGCCTTGAGTTGTTTAATTGGTT
This sequence comes from Acer yangbiense, assembly GCA_008009225.1. Classification (NCBI taxonomy): domain Eukaryota; kingdom Viridiplantae; phylum Streptophyta; class Magnoliopsida; order Sapindales; family Sapindaceae; genus Acer; species Acer yangbiense. The sequence continues at coordinate 68,182,724 of CM017762.1, forward strand.
TGTCATAGTGTGTTTAACTGATGTGCCTTGGTGTGTTTAATCGTTTTGCTATGGTGTGTTTAATTGGTTTACCCTGGTGTGTTTAATTGATGTGCCTTGGTGTGTTTAATCGCTTTGCCACGGTGTGTTTAATTTGGTTTTCATGGTGTGTTTAATTGGTTTGCCCTAGTGTGTTTAATGTTATGTGTGTTGGTGTGTTTAATTGGTTTGCCATAGTGTGTTTAATTTGATATGCCTTATTGTTTTTATTTGTTGACATGCAAGAATGGAACCAACGAAATTGATAATCACTCATGGTGGAAAATAGATGGAGAACTTTATGAGAGTGGTGAAAGAGTTTGTCAAAGTTCTATCCCACAAACTTTGAATGTTGTGTATTATGCAAACTATGGTGATGCCATGAAAATGCTATATTGATTTTGTAAATTACTACCATGTAATGTGAGATGCTTGATTAAATGCTGAAAAGAAGTGTTTTTAGGGCAATTTTTCCTATTTGATATCAGAGTTGTGACTCACCCAAGTTCTTAGACAAAAAACACAAACAAAGCCTTTGGACACAATACATTTGGTAATTATTTTTTGTCACCTGATCATAATTTGCAAATTTATGTATTCTTTAAGTAAGCATTATTAAACCAACAAACTATGTTTTCTTTTTCTTTTTTTCAAAGAAACTAAATCCAAAGTACATCGCCAATAAAACTTGAACAAAATTACCAACACATGCCATAAAATTTAGAAAGGAAATAGGTTCGACAACACATCCCATAAAATTTTCCAATTGGTACATACAAAAGAAGATTATCCTTGAAGAAGAAGATTATCTCTACAGACAAATTAATCAGACTCAAAAATCCATCCGATGATCCAATTTATCTCCATCCACCAGCATCATCACTTCTTCAGTTCTGAAACAGACCCGCATTTTGAACAAGCAATTCTTGAATCTACAATGCCAAGATACAAAAAACAAAAAAAAAACAAAAAAAAAAAAAAAAAAAAAATTGCCACTTAATTAGTGATTTTTGATGATGATGTGAAGATACAAAAAAATGCCACCAAGAGAAATGAGCACTCGATACCAGTTTCTACAAGAGAAATGCCACCTATTTACATCTTGTTCTCCTGTATTTTTTGGGGGTAACATGGACAAAATGTTACAATCCTGAAAATAATGGTGGGATGACTACTACTTCAATAATAATGTGATGGCCAAGTTGTATAACTTGTAATATGAGTTATGTATGTATATTTCCCTGTTATTTCACAAAGAGGAAGCATGCATATCATCTTCAATGACAGCACAGATGCAGCAAGTCGGCAACATGGGTAAACTTTAAAAATTTATATTCATATAGATTCTATGCAAAAATATTAAAGCTAGTATCTAAACATTATCTCTTGAAAATCCCGATCCTCATCTGTTAAACTCTAAAGTATCTGCAATGTGAAATGTTGCCTTGCTATTGTTTCATTTCAAAATTTTAATTGTGTTAAACAATCATTGTAAAACTGGCTAGTAAACAAGTATAATTGTGTAAAACAATCATAGTAAACAAGTATACACTCATACCTATCAAATATATAAAATGGCCAATAACTTTTTTTTTTTTTTTTTTAAATGGCAAATTTTTTTGCAAAGCCAAGGAGGCCAAAGAAAAGCCAGCCACACAAACAAACAGGCCACAAAACGCAGAAAGCCAAGGCTCTAAAACACTACCTAAAAGAGGCAACAAAACAAAGCACAGGAAACAACAAAACTGAAAGAGACAAAACAAAACAAAAACACGACCACAAAGCAACCCCTACAAACTGAAGAACACAGTACAACACAACAAACAGGAAACAACCAAGAAAATCAAATCAAAAGCAAAAGCATATGAGAATTGACCCAGATCGCAAAGCTATCCCTCTTTTGATTAAGCACGTTGATTCAACTACCTTTAATTGCAATGAGTTCACAAAATGATTCCAGTTCCAGCGCACCAAAATTTTAGATTATCAGTGCAATGATTTTTTTTTTTTTTTTTTTTTTTGAAAAGGTATATATATAAGGAGAGCCAAAAGGCAACAAAACAAATGCTCTTAACAAAGAGCAAAAGGCAACAAGAACCAAGAAACAAGCAAAACCTGACCAAAACTGGTCCACAAACGAAAAGAAAGCAGCAACACCCTGCCAAAACAGAGCAGCCAAAACAAACAAAAGAAATAGAGGGCACGTACAAACAAAAAACAACAAAAAAAAACCATGGTGAAACAACTGCAAGCACAAGACCACAACTAGGCAAACTGAAACACGCCCAAAACAGCCAAAATGCACAGCAAGTCTTGATTACAACCCCAAAGAAGCATATAATGAAATTCTTTTGGTCTGTAAGAAAATTTAAGCCAACCAAACTAAACACTAGTTGCTGGCCAACCCACAACACAAAATAGCTTGAAACTATGTGATACCAAGGAAGATTCTAGCTCATAGTTATAAAAAGAAACCCCTGATGAGATTTCTCTATAATTTTATTAGTTTTATGAGTCTATAACTCACAGGCAACAAAAATTTAACTTAATTTCAAATAAAAATAAAAACCAAATTCGAAATCGAAATAAAAATCAACATATATATAAATCTAAATAAACTCAAATCTAAATCTAAATCCAAAGCAAAATCAAATTCGAAATTGAAATCGAAATCAAAATCAACTCCATCGTAAATGCACAAATCAAACCCTAAAATCAAATGTAAAGTGGAAGTGCGAACCTTTTCGTTTCTTCCACGCCGTCGTGGAACACGCCGGTGATTCGAATCAAAGCCGGTCGCCTCTCGTCTCTCTCCGGTGGTGACAGTCGTTCGTCTCTCGCTCGTCTTTAGGTCGGGGTCTGGTCTTGCTCGTCGGATCTTGGTCATCGTCGTCGGGTCTTGGTTGTCTTGGTCATCGTCGGATCTTGGTCGTCTGGACTCTGGTCTCTCTTTGTTATTTCAAAAACTGAAACAATTTACTTTTTACTTTTCTTTTCAAATTTCCTTTTACTTTTGTTTTTTTATTTGATTTGTTTATTAATTATTTTTATTATCTTTTGTTTTATTTTACTTTGTTTTGTTTTTTAATTCTTTTTCACTAAAGGGCAATTCTGTCCTAAAAGTGGATATTTTAACAAAAACAATAAAAATGATAATCTCGGACAAAAACAATAAATCCATTAGTTTTTGGGCTAGTTTTAAATTTCTCCAAAAAAAAAGGTGTTTGTAACAAATAATTGAAAATCATCAGAAAAAAGAAAAAAAAAAAAAAAACTATCAATTTTGCTTCCTTTTTTTGTTGGTCTAGCTTCTTCGATTTATTTGTATCAGTAGTCCGTTTTGAATCATTCAGCTTTTAGAACTTTCTCCTAGATTTCTGCTTTTTCAAGAGTGAGTATCTCCATAAAAAACAATTAAAAAAAAATAAAATTGTTGCTCTGTTTGTTGTTAAAAAAGACGAGAGGAGGAAAATAAAAGACAGAGAGATAAAAGAAAGCAAGGAGTGATAAGAAACAGGAAATGGCGGAGATAGTTGTTTCCATTGCAGCAAAAGTTGCAGAGTTGTTGGTTGTTCCAATTGGAAAGCACATATGTTATCCGTTCAAGTACGACAGCAACATGGAGGATCTAAAGCAACAAGTTGAGAAGCTGATAAATGCAAGGGACAGGATGCAGCATTCCGTTGACAAGGCTAAGAGACAAGGGGATGAGATTGAAAAGGATGTTGAGAAATGGCTCAATAGCGTGGATGCGTTAGCAGCCCAACTAGTCGTGAAATCCATTATTGATGGCGAAGAAGACAGAGCAAAGAAGAAGCTGTGTTCAATTGTGTTGGCAATTCCAGACCATAAACATCCATAAAACATCAACCCATAATCAAAAGAGAAAACATAGAAGTTCTTAGATGTGTGTGAGCTGAAACATACGCAGCACACACTTTTACTTCATTAAAAGATTATATAAAAATACATGAGTGAAAAACAGCTAAGCATGGCTGTTTAAAACAGAAAACCTCACCTAACACCACAAACATTGGTAACTGAAACAAGTTAGCTAAAACTAATACAACTTAAATCATTGAAAGCTAACTAAATACATTGCAAACTAACTAAACAAAAGCCATAACATAACTAATAAACTATAAACCGAAAATTAACAATACAGCAAGCATCAGTGCAGCAGTTTGCACCATAAGAAAACAGTATCCATTGAACACAATTAGTCCCAAAAAACAGCAACAGATTTGGAGTCTCTTAGAAAACTTTTAATCTTCAACAAATTGGCTTCTGTCCTAATCTGATTTCGCGTTACTCACTCAGCAAGAAAGCAGCCACGGCAGCAAAGGATGGGGTCGACCTCTTGGCAGAAGGAAAATTTAAGAAAGTTTCGCACTGGCTTGCTATTCAAAGAACGAAATCCGTTTATACTAGAGGCTATGAAGACTTTGATTCGAGAATGCCGGTTTTCGATAACATTATGAAGGCATTAACCGATGAATCTGTCAACTTGATTGGAGTGTACGGGGATGGGAGGTGTGGGTAAAACCACACTTGTCAAAAGAGTTGCTGCTCAAGTCTTGGAAGACAAGTTATTTGATACGGTAGTTATGGCTGAGGTGACACAGACTCTCGATGTAAAAAACATTCACGGGCAAATTGCTGATGAACTAGGTCTCAAGTTTCACGAGGAGAGTTTATCTGGAAGAGCTGCCCATTTACGCGACAGGCTGAAGAAAGAAACCAATGTTCTTGTAATTTTAGATAACATTTGGGAGAAACTTAATCTGGATGATGTTGAGATTCCTTCTTTGGATGATGAGAGAGCAAGTGTCACGCAAGAGGTAAACCAAGGAGGAAGAAATGCTTATAAGAGGCAATGCAAACTATTGTTGACTTGTAGAGATCTGGATGTATTACGTAATGATATGGATACTCAAGAGAATTTCTTGGTTGACGTGTTATCTGATATCGAAGCAATGAATTTATTTTGGAAGATCGCTGGTCATTTAAAGGAAAAACCAGATTTCAACCCTATTGCAGTTGAGATTGTTAGAAAATATGCTGGCTTACCGATTGCAATTACAACAATTGCAAATGCCTTGAAAAATAAAGACGTTTCTGATTGGCAGAATGCCTTGCAATGGCTAAGAAGGTCTAATCCAAAGCCAATCAAAGGAATGGAGGCAAGTGTTTACTCTACCATAGAATTGAGTTACAATATTTTGGGTTCTGAAGAACAGTCATTTTTCCTGCTTTGTTGTCTAGATAAATCAGGTTGTGATTTATTTACTAGCGACTTATTCAAACATAGTATGGGTTTGGGTTTGTTTAAAGATGTCGATACGATGGAAGAAGCAAGGAATAGAATGCATACATTGATCGGTAACCTCAAAGCTTCATGTTTGTTGTTGGATGGTAATGCTAAGGACAGTGTTAAAATGCATGACATCATTCAAGCTGTTGCAGTTTCAATTGCATCCTCCAAGGATAAGCTCATGTTTAATATCCAAAATGTTACTAGCATCAAAGAAACGCTAGAAGAAAAATTGCCAAAAGATTCAACTGTTGTGTCTCTTCCACGAAGAGATTTTAATGAGCTTCCTGAAAGATTGGAATTTCCGAAACTTAAGTTACTTTTTATGCACAAAGTTAAGAATTCCTTACAAATTCCGGATGCCTTTTTTGACAGGGTTCAAGAACTCAAAGTTTTAGATTTGACCGGATTTCATTTGTTGTCATTACCTCAGTCGCTTTGCAGGCTAACAAACCTTCAAACCTTATGTTTGGATCATTGCTTGATTGGAGATATCACAATTATTGGAGAGCTAAAGAGATTAGAAATTTTGAGCTTTTTGAAATCTGAAATTGAGCAATTGCCCAAAGAAATTGGACAATTGACTCGTTTAAGGTTGTTAGATTTAAGCGATTGTTCCAAACTTAAAGTAATCACACCAAATGTCTTATCAAGCTTGGCACGGTTAGAAGAACTCTATATGGGTAACAGCTTTGTTCAATGGGATGTTGAAGGACAAAGTAATGCAAGTATTGCTGAGTTGAAGCAATTGTCTAACCTGACAACTTTAGAAATACATGTTCTTGATGCTCCGATTATGCCTCAAAACTTGTTCTTTTGGAAGTTGGAAAGATTTAGAATATTTACTGGAGATGTATGGAACTGGTCTGGTAGATATAAAACTTTGAGGACGTTGAAACTCAAATTGAACAATAGCTTTTTTTTGAACGATAGAATTAAATTTTTGCTGAATAGAGCTGAAGATCTGTATCTGGATGAACCGAAGGGCGGTAAGAATGTTCTTTACGAACTTGATGGGGACGGCTTCCAACAATTGAAGCATCTTCATATACAGAATGCTTCCCATATACAGTATATTGTCAACTCAGTTGGATGGGGACTATGCAGTATGTTTCCCCATAGGCTAGAGTCATTAGTCCTTCATAATTTGATCAATTTGGAGAACATATATCATGGTCAAGTTACAGCAGAGTCTTTCAGCCAATTAAAAGTCATAAAAGTTGGAAAATGTGATAAATTGAAGTATCTCACATTGCCCATGGCCGGAAACCTTTCGCAGCTTCAAGAAATCGAAGTGACTCATTGCAGGAAACTAGAACAGATTGTTCTCATGGAAAGCAGGCGAGTCCACAAAAATGAACAGATTAGTAAGTTTGAGTTCACTCAACTGCGCACGTTGACACTACAATGCCTACCACGTCTCACTAGATTTGGCTTCAAGGAGCTTACACCTAATATGACACTCCAAGAAATCCTTGCTGAAGATGATCCGGACAGTTTCATCCCTTTTTTCAGTGAAAATGTACGTTTTCTTGTACTTCTTGTGCCTGTGGACCTTACTTTAAAAACCTTTAATAAAAACTAAAAAGTAAAATTGTGTTTGCAGGTTGAACTCCCAAGGTTGGAGAAATTGAAATTGTGCTCAATTAACATTGACTGCAACGGCTTGATCAACTACCAGCTGTATCTTCTAGTTGTCAAACTCTAGCAAAGTTGATCGTGGAGGAGTGTAATAGTTTGAATTTTCTGTTTTCGTATTCCATGGTTAAGAGTCTTGTGAAACTACGAAAACTTGTTGTACGGAACTGTAAGTCAATGGAAAGAATAATTAACATTGAAGAATCGGCAGAAGAAGAAAGAATAATTAATATGATATTCCCCAAATTAAATTTGCTGCTGCTCAAAGGTCTTCCGAAACTCACTGGATTTGGCTCTGGAAATTCAATTGAATTCCCCTCCTTGAACACACTTTGGATTCTGGATTGTCCTAGGTTGAAGATGTTCTTCTCTGGTTCCACATGTGCAAACATAACAGTAAGCAAAGAACAGGAAGCAACAAGCTCTTGCGCTGACGTATATCCTCTCTTGGACAAAAAGGTGACTTTTCCTTCCTTCTGCACAGAGTTAGTAGAAAATCGATATGTTTATATGACTTGATGCCTCAAATTCAATTGACTTTGAACTTTGATAGATCTGATTTCATTTGGTAAACAATAGGGCAAGAGTTAAATGCAAGTGACAGATCTGATTTAACTGTAGGTATTGTTGCCGTCCTTAAGGCAGTTGGATCTGAACTCTATCAGCTCTGAAGTGATATGGCACAGGCAACTTCTGGCAACGTCTTCTTCCCTTCACAATTTGACATTCTTGAGCATTGTCGGTTTGGGTGATTTAAAATATTTATTTTCATCTTCTATGGCTAATAGTGTAGTCCAACTCAACATTCTTGAGATAACTGATTGTAAGCTTATGGAAGCGGTAATAGTTGAAGAAGAAAAAGGGTCAAGTGTGCTGTTGTTTCCTAATCTACAAGATCTGACCCTCCATAATCTTCCAAAACTCGCTAGATTCTGCTCCTTGTCAGAACAAAGGAGTATGAATTGCCCAGATATGGAAACATTTATCTCCAAAACTCTATGTGCAAACATGACTGCAAGTGAGGAATGGACTCGAAGGAGAACCTCCGGGCTAACATTCAACCTCTCCTTGATGAAAAGGTGATTTGTTCATCTTTTCTTCTTGCTTTATTCACACCATTGGATAGATTTGTTTTTCTTTAATTAAAATCTAAATTAATTTTCATATTATCTCTAATTGTGTATGGTTAGTTGGGTTTTTAATAAGCTATATAATTATTTGAATTCTTTAGGTGGGACTCCTTAATATAAAGAAATTGTCATTAGAGAAGATGGATAACTTAAGAAAAATATGGCACGGTCAACTCTAATCGGACTCCTTCAGCAAATTAGAACAAGTCAAGGTATCTGGTTGCAATAACCTATTGATTGTTTTCCCATCTAATATGCTTGGAAGACTCCAAAGACTGGAGATTTTGGAAGTACAAAATTGTGATTTGGTAGAGGAGATATTTGAACTCGAAGCTCTCGATAGTAAGAAAACACATTCTATAGCAGCAGCTCAATTGAGAACATTACAGATACATTATTTGCCAAAGCTGAAGCATGTATGGAATGTGGACTCCCAAGTTATTCTATCCTATCAGAATCTACATTCAATATCAGTTCAATTTTATGTTAGTTTGAAAAACCTCTTTCCAGCTTCAGTAGCTAGAGGTCTTGTTCAACTTGAAGAGCTTACTATACGTCGTTGCATGATGGAAGAAATTACTGCCAAGGATGACACAGCAGAAGTTGAAGCAGTCCTTAGGTTTTGCTTTCCTCGATTAACAAAGTTGAAGATGTGGAATCTATCAAGACTCAAAAGTTTCTATCCGGGATCATATATTTCAGAATGGCCAGTTCTAAAGACGTTAGAAGTGCGGTGTTGCAATGAAGTGGAGATACTTGCTTCACAAGTTTTGAGCCATGGGGAGAGCCGACATGAGATCCCAACTGAACAGCCCCTGTTCTTAGTTGGGAAGGTATGAACCCGTTTTTTTTTTTTTTTCATCTGACATTTGAAAACTTAAATTTATATAATACTTTTGTGTATTTTCTAGGATGCATTCCCTAGCTTGGAATGTCTGGTAGTGGATTGGAATTGCATTCAGAAAGAGATGTTGCGTGGAAAGTTTTCAGAGTACTTGTGCAAACTAAATTACCTTGCGTTGTTAGGCCCTTTTAAGGAAACTGCTATTTGTCCATCTTGTTTTCTTCACAAATTGCCCAACCTTGAGACACTTTGGGTTTATAATGGTTTTATCAATGAATTATTGTTATGTGAAGGGCTTGGCTGTAAGGAAAAACATGCCGAGTCGCTCGATAAATTGAGCTGCTTAGTACTTTATCATTTGTCTGACCTGCATTTGTGGGAGGAAAGTTCTGAATTTGGCAAATTTTTTCAAAATCTGAAAAGTCTGACACTATTTCAATGTGGCAATTTAACAAGTTTAATGCCATCCTCAATGACTTTTGAAAATTTGACGACTTTGGAAGTAAGCAAATGTGGTGGATTGCTCAATGTAATGGTACTCTCAGTAGCTAAAAGTCTGGTACAACTTACAAGAATGGATATAAGTGATTGCGAAATGATAGAAGAAATCATAAAACATAAAGAAGATGAAGCAATTGATCAGATCATTTTCAATCGGCTGGAATATTTGGTACTTAAAGGTTTACCAAGTCTTACAATCTTCCACTCGGGGAGTTGCACAATCGCATTTCCGTCCCTGCGACAAGTAGTTTTGATACGATACTCAAATATGAAATTATTTTGTCGAGGAGTCATAAGCACACCAAGCCTACATACACTACAAATAGCAGATACAGAGGATGAAACAGAGGATGTAGGATGTTGGGAAGGCGACCTCAATACTACCATTGAACAACGATATATAGAAAAGGTACACATTGATACTTGAAATTTACTCGCTTTTTTCTCCTTATCTGACCTTGATATATGCTATTATAACAGAATGCTGAGAATTCGGAACAAAATTGAGGGTGATGATCATCTTCGTATAACTATGAGAGCAGAATTGTCATCGTTCAAGTTTATTACTAGAAGAGCTGGATCAGAAAGCTGCAGCTTTGCATTCTTTTAAATCCCAGTCTCTGAGACTTTCTTCTCTTCATCGGTTTAAATCAGGACAAGCCTCAATATTGTTGGCAACTGATGTCGCTAGTCGTGGTTTGGACATTCCTATGGTTGATCTCGTCATAAACTATGATATTCCAATGTAATTTTCTGAAGTTTCTTATATATTTGAATTAAAAAACCTTTGTACGGTAGAATCTAACTGTCCCTACTTCAGGAATCCAAGAAACTATGTTCATGCCTTTTTACTGCAATTATCAGCATATTATCAACATATTATCAGCATATTCTCTCTCTGTCTCGGGTTCAGTATACCTTTCTGCTAAGCAAGTTAACTTAAGTTTTAAACTAACTTTCTGGTTTAATTTTATGCAGTATTTTTTAAACTGTCTTAACCTATCAATCTCACTTGTAGATTGGTGGTTGTTTTTGTTACTTAATTTCCCTGTGATATGGTAGATTATTATCATTGTTTTGTTGTTAAACTTTGCTTTATTGCTAGGTCTAGTTTTGCAATCATCTTGAAATTTTTGTGTCAAAATTCTGCTCATTACCTTACTTGAGTTGTCTCTTCAGATTGCTAGAGAGATGGTGATCAGTCCTCAAAATGCAAGGTTGGGTCTTGCTGCTTTAACAAAAAGAGTTGGACTTTTGGATCGACCAGATAATTCTGATGGTCAATTGATAAAATATAGGGTATATTCTTCAAAATCCTGAGTTACAAATCAACATAAAATATGTAATGCCTTCTTCAGCTTCTTATGTTTGATCAATTCATTCTTTGTGCTGGTTTGATCAATTCAGCTTCTTCTGCTGGTTTTTCTTATTCTTCTTTGTGCTGCCAGTGGGACGATCCTCATGTCATTCCTGCCAATATGACACTTGAATTGTCTGAGCTATTTTCTCGAGAGTTGACAAGGGTATGAATCTGTTTCTTTCATTCTCAGAATTGTATTCTATATGTAATGAGTGTTGATTCCTGCATATTGGAAGCTAGGTTCCACTTGAAGAGCTGTTATTGCAGACTAACAGCATCTGAGATTTTTAAATTTGTCCAGAAGCAGTTGTGGTTTCAATAAATGTGATTCTCTTAGTAACATATACCGATAATCTTTAGAATCCAAATCTTGCTTTCTGTCTCTTGCTATATGTGTTTTCCTTTTAGTGTTTTAATGGTCTATTGAGATCGATTTCTTGATGCTTGTTGCAGTACATTGAAGAGACAGAAGAACTTGCAATGAATGCTTTAATGGACAACAGACACATACTGGACATAATTGCGAAGGAACTACTAGAAAAGTCGAGGATAACTGGACTTGTATGTTGAGACACCTATTCCTTATTGTACCCTTATAGAGTTTTTATAGATATAAGTAAGTTTTATTTATGATTAAGAAAACGGATTTAGAACAATTTGGCTTCTTCTATATTAGCCTTACAAGGAGGAACGTTGTGTCTCAATGGGAACTGAACGTTTTCTGTATGCCTACATTTTATTTTTATCTTAGATTTGTGATTTGTTTCTATTTGATATCCTTTTAAGGATGGAAGAACAGAGAAATCCTTGTGCGTTAATTTGACCATTAAAACCTTATATGTTGAATTTGTATATTTCGTTCATAACGGTGTAGGGACAAGGATAAAAATACAAAATGATCCTCTCTTTGGTGTATTTTTCCTTCCCTCATCCACCCTTGTATGGAAGGACTAAAATAGGTGAGTTATGAGGGATGAGATAATTTCTTTCCTACCGAGTTGGGGAAATGGTCTACACTCTAATCATATTCTTTACTAGCTTCCTTTCTTCGTTTTCCCTCCCATCGGATAGTTTTAGAAGAATTCTAGAGACTTTGGTGTTGGTTATGGCCTAAGAGTTGATTTGTGTTGGCGATAGTTGGAGGTTTTTCCCTCTTCAGCTCTGTCATTATCCATTTCCGTCAAGACAGGTTTCCTATTACCTAACAGAATGTTTACGTTATGCGCCTGACTGAACAAATTGTGCTTTTTCATTTAAGGGACTCTCTCCAGTAATGTTTGAAGATTATGTGAAGCCATTCCAGATAAATTTGCAAGAGGCACTATTTCTATCCATTTGAATAGTTGTTTAGAATTTTTGTTGGCATCATGTTGAATTCTGTTTGATTTTTAGTATTAAACTTATGTTTCTTTGAAATTCCTTCAGGAGGGACCCTTGCCTCATAATGACCGCGTGCTATATCAACCACTGGACATATATCCTGCAGAGCTTCACAGAAGTTAAATGTTCCCAAAGTTCCATCATCTCAAACTCCTTGCTCACGATTTTGTCATGGTTGCTTCCATTACTGCAAATGAAGACCTTGGAAAAGATGTGTGCTCTGTTGTGAAAGCCAGCAGTCACATTGTTACCATTTTTGAAGCTATGGAAGTCCATTAGTGGGCAAACGTAAGATAGAGATGTCTACCTACAGCTTTGATGAAGAAAATTTCTTCGAAGCTCCTGATAACCAGTTTGCGGCAGATCCCTAATATCCCCATGTCACTTAGCAGTTGGATTTTGAAAAACTGTCCAAAAGGTATAGCTTCATAGTTTGAAATGAGGATGTTACATGGCTGAGTACTAATGTGAGTATATTGGAAGGTTATCAATTTGTCTACAGAAATACGAATCTGATCCACGTTGTGTACTACTACATACTTCGTATGCATTGCAAAATAAGGCAAATAATGAATACAAAAACACTTGATTCTTTTAATTATCAGTTGGACTGCCTCAATTTAGCTAAGTATTTATTTATTTTTATGATAAATGTATTAAACTGACAGAACCCGCCCCGACTCCTATCTTGAGTATGAGGGAATCTTGTGAGAATCTCATCTTTTTCTTTCTCTGGTGGGCTTGAGTTTGAGATTTACAACCCAAAAGCCTACGTACCCTATACTCAATAAGGATCAAAGCCCTCGTAGTTTATTTAACTTAATACTGGATAATCTCAATCTAATATGTAGAAAAACTATTTTGTATCTGTTTCTATATCTCATTCTGAATTCTGTATCTCTTTCTACATCTCTTTCTAAAACTATATCTTTTTCTATCTCTTTCTGAATTCTTTATCTCTTCCTGAAACTAATCAGGATTTATTATGAAACTGTGTCCTGTAATACAAGCTAAGAACTAACTAAATATCTTCTCTGTAAATAAAATCCATTTTCTATAAATCTATAGTAAAATCTTCATTTCCTTATATAAAATAACTTACATACTTAAAATCAAATAATACTTTTCTTTAAGAAACTTTAAACATTCTTTCTTTACAAATCTAATATAAATATATATAGATTTTTTATTATCAGTTCGTCCTGACAATAAATATATCAGGACGAAGAATGTGGACCACTAGATTTACATACTTTGACTTAAAGTGTATGCACTTGTCAAAACTTCTCCATAATCTATGGTCCACATTCTTTGTCTTAATATATTTATTGTCAGGACGAACTGTGTCATAGAAAGACTATATATATATATCCTTCGCAAAACTATTTGATATAATAATATATTACTATATAAAAAGGTTTGCTTCAATCAAATCTTTTTGTTGCTATAAATCTTTACAAATTATGCAATAAAGCCATTAAAAGTATCTTTGGAATGCTTCATGAAGAAATCTCTTTTCTCTAAAACATTTAATGCTGTAAATCAAATCCTGTTGAATTTCTGATTCTCAAATATCAGGTGTAAATTTGATAATCTCTTTTCTTTCTCTACTGATCGTAATCAGTGTAATATATATATATAATATATATATAGAGTCTGAAAATCTGCACCAAATTAGTACCTTGGGAAATCTGTCATACGTGTCCCTGATCTCTATGGGCTCACACAGAGCTGGGGATAAACATCTGGTCATACATGTGCATAGCTACTTTGACTCTAACTAAACATATGTCATACACGTGCAGATGACATACACGTGCCTAAGCCCCAAAGGCCAACAATCTGAATCTGGTACTGCTGGGGACGGGTACACATCCGGTGTTTGAAATCTCTTTCTGAACATACATATAATTCTTTATAAATACTTTTAATTAAAATATCCATAAATATTCTTTTCTTTTCTTTTCTGAAAATTCTCATAAATAATTGGAATCTGGAAATCTGTCTGAAAATATATTTACTAATCTTCTTTATAAAATCTTGCTCAATATATCTAATTCTCTAATAAATCTATTTCTGAATTCTAGTAATCTATGCATCTCAATTCATCTATAAATATGTTTTCCAAATAAATATGTAATCTGGAAATCTATTTTCTAAATAAATGAATAAATCATTTATTTCTAATAATTCTCTAAATACTTAATCTAACATATAATTCTAAAATATTTAACTTTTAATAAAAAAGTATCCCCTCACATATCTCCTATGCTCAAATCTGTTCTGGAACTGGATTCATCTATTTCTGGATCCACCCTAAAATACATAAAACTCAATTAGGATATACCGGAAAATCTAATAATATTATTGATCGGTGTATTCCAAACTTAGAAGCCAAACTTGAATCACTTATCTGAATTCCCAATACTGATCATAGAAATTCTTCATCTCTCTCGGCTCCTCTCTCTTATTTCTCTATAATCTCTCAGCCTGCTTCCCTTTAACTATTTGTATTCTTTCTTTTTCTTTATTTGCTTCCTGTTTCTCTGTTTTGCTATCACCGATTCTCCCTTCTCTCATCTTCTTTATCTTCTTTCCTTCTGTTTGCTCGAATCTCTCCCTGATTTCTGCTATTTCTTTTGTATTTCAATTTCATGTTCTTTTCCTTTCGCGCCTCCTTACTCTCTCTATCTCTACAATATTTCTCTTGGCTTCATCCCATTCTTTTCTTCCTCTTCTTTCTTTTCTTTATTTTTCTCGACTCTCGTCTCTCTGTTCTCTCTCTTTGGTCCGGTATGGTTTCCAAATCTCATCTCTCTTTTCTACCTTACATCTCCGGTTTCTATATATATATATAATCCGAAATCAGCTTCTCTTTTTGATTTCTATTTCTATTTCCCCTTTTCTTATTTTATTCATTCTTTATAGACTCAAATCATCCGTCAAATTTTGATATCCCAATTTGTGTCTAACCAACCAAATTGGGACATGTGTGCACATTTATGACACATTTATAGAAGAAGTTGAAAAAAATCCATAAATGTGCACACATGTCCCAATTTGGTTGGTTAGACACAAATTGGGACACCAAAATTGGACAGCTGATTTGAGTCCTTTCTTTATTTGCCACCAAACCTTGCCACCTATCAACCAACTTTCCACCTTACGTCATCATGCTGGGCCACTTGTCCCATTCTTATTATTATTAGACCTGGCAAAATTTTACACGACCCATTAACACGACCCAAACCCATTCGAAAATAACGGTTGATGGGTCAAGTTTATTGGATCGGGTTGTTAATGGGTCAACCCATTAAGACACGAAATAGAATGGGTTGGTTTTGGGTTCACCCTTAAAAAAACTGTTAATTCGATAACCTATTAATATAAAGATTTTTTTTACTGTGTTTATGAAAGTTATTAAAAAAATCTTTGTATAATCACATTATGGAATTTATATAAAAAAAAAATCTCTATAATTATGGTTAGAATATATTTTACTAATTAATTTTTAAAAAATTTCTAATTTTTTTCTTTTCTTGAAAGAGGAATCTAAATTAAAAACTCTAAAATTATAAATCAATTATTTCACGATATTATAACCCTAACTCTAACCCTAAAACTCTAAAAGTAGCTAGTGAACTTGATTGCATGAGTTTGATCATACTTCAGTACTATTTATTTTCAACTTTTTAATAAATCTCAAATATAATATATTGTAACGAGCCGGGTCGGGTCACCCATTAATTTAACAAATGGTTTTGGGTCTATATATTTCAACCCATTAAACTAACGGGTCGGGTTTGGGTGGAGCAATTTTAACACGACAAGAATTCGTAAGAACACGACCCATTGCTAGGTCTAATTATTATTATAATAAAATCTCATCCAAACTTACCACTTTACCGGGCACCAAATTATTTGGATATTTGGATCTTTTCGGGTTTGGGCTTTAATTTTTGACTTAGGTTTGGGTTGGGGCTTGATAAACACAAATAGACTTTTGGGCTGTTGACTTGGGTTTGGATTATGGATTTGGGTAAATTTCTTGGATTGGGGTATTAGATAAACATGTCATTTATACGTGTCAATTAAATTGGTTAAACGGGTTCATACTTCATTTTTTATTAAACGGGTTATTTAAACGTGTCGTGTTGACCCAACACGATTTGACCCGTATAATAAACAAGTTGGCCGTGTCGTGTTGTGTTGACCCACCCATTTTATATTTGTGTCGTGTTCGTTTTTAGGGGGTCTGACCCATTTAATAAACATGTCGTGTCAAAAATAAACGGGTCATGTTCGTGTTGGGCCCAACACAACCCCGCCAACCTGTTTTGCCAGCCCTACCTAGGGTACCACTCATGGGTCCCAGGGCAATTCCGTTGACTCGAATATCATAGTCAGTTCCCCATTCCAAAGCCAAATTTCTAGTAACGCTATCAATGGCAGCCTGTTCAGAAGAAACAAAGTACAGATGCTTACTATAAAGGTTATTTATTTGTCACAACTAGCAAAATAACAACAAATGTCGCGAACCTTGGGAGCAGATACATGTATTTGATACCACGAAGCTGTATAGTGTAAAGTAGCACTTATATTCAAAATTGTTCCACCACTAGATGAACCTCTTCTGGGTCCTCTATTTTTGAGATATTTAAGTGCTTTGTAGCACATTGTGAATGTTCCGACAGAATCAATATCCATAACTGCAGGGGTGATTCAATGAAACACATTTAGCTAAATAACTATGAGAGTTTACGGTAGATAAGTGAGTTTACATGGTCATCCATTTTCCTTTTAAAAGAAACTGGTGTTGACATTAATCAAACGTTTTATAATCACAATTCAAACATAGAACCTGTTTTAAAGCGTTAGGTGACAAATCTTCAGCTAATACAAGAAAATTTCCAGCTGCAGCATTCACAAGAATGTCAAGCCGTCCAAAATGCTTGAAAGTTGATTCCACAACTCTTTTCGCTTCTTCCTGCTTACGAACATCCCCCACGAAGCCAACGGCCTTTAGAGCAACACCATAAGTTATGAATCGCTAGCACTTACTATCAATTGAAAACCTCAAATATCATATAAAATCGTGCATTCAAATAATTTAATTATAAAAAAAAAATTCAGATTAACTTCAGTGGAGTAACACCAAGCATCCTCCACGAATAAACAAATAGCTGAACCAAGTTAATTTCATAGGTTCAAACTCCGAACCATTCTTCATAAGCTGCCTAGCAATTGAATGGCAATCAATGAAAGAATATAAAAAAGCATGAAACAAACAGCAAAAATTCAAAAAAGCATATATATATATATATATATTTTATTTTATTTTAACAATTGGACTTTATAAAGGCACAAAGGCCGCGAAAACAGCAAACAACAGAACAACAAGGAGGCAAAAAGCACCCAGAAAAAATGAGAAAGAGCAACACCAAACGCAGCAAGAAAAACCAACCACAAGGATCCAAAAAACAGAGGAAAGAAAACTAATACAGAACAAAACAAAACTGAACAAGACCAAAAGCCAGACTATCCATAATCCCATATCAAAGCCTCCTCCTGCAACCCAGACCCTTTCTTTGCCAAGAAGTCAGCCACGGAATTTCTGATTCTGGGCAAGTACACCACCCTCACCCTATTCATTAAAGCCAAAAAAACTCCGAATCTCGTTGATAATGGTCGCAACCTCAGAATCAAAAGCCTCGTCCCCATTCGCCCAAGAAACCACCACTTTAGAATCGCTTATAATAGATATCGGCTTCATTCTTAAATCAAGCGAAAGATGGCATAATTGACAAGCCTTTAGGATCGCAGTGGATTCGGCCACCAAAGCATCAGAGAAGCCAATGAAACTATAAAACAAACCCAGAATCTTCCCAGAGTCGCATCTCAAAATGCCACCAATACCAGCAGATCCGGGATTCCCTCTTGAAGAGCCATCAACAAAAAAATTCAAACCGTCAACGAAGAGAGGAGAACAGACCTGCGAGGAGGCAATTTTTGACCTGGCATTGGAGGAAACACTGTCTGGAAAGTTACTAAGCATGAGAGTTACCAGGTCCGTAGCCGATTCTCCCAAGAACTTGAACCACCAAACCACCCTGAAAACCACCATGTCAGCAGCCAAAGGAATAGAAGCTTGCTTACCATTGAAGATCAGATTATTTCTGCTTTCCCAAACAGTCCAAACAAGAGCGAAAAATAGGGTGTTCCAAGCACGATAGAATCTCTTCTTAAGCAAATCCAACACCGAGTTTCCTTCATTTTTCTTCGTTTTTGCAAGGTAAGGAATTCTACTCTTGATCAATTAAATTGTGAAAAGATAAAAATAAAATCAAAGAGAATATTCCCATCAACCTGAATCAGTAACATAAGAATCAAAATCCCATGAAAAGGATTCAACCTATAAAACTAACAGAGTTTCCTTAACTTTTCTTCATTTTCGCAACGTAAGGAATTCTAATCATTATCAATCAAATAGTAAAAAGATAAAAAAGAAAAAAAAAACAGTAGATTGCCATCAACCAGAATCACAGACATATTTGAGAAAATCCTAGACTTTAACATGAAATTTTACAACTTTAACAGGTCTGTTTTCCTAGCAAATCAATCTAAATAAAATACAATAACACAGAGAAAAATACCATCACCAACCAACAACTGAATAACAGAAAATTTACACATGACTGATAGAAACAGAAAAAAATAGAAGGAACCCAGATAAGAAAAAGACAATAACTAATAGAAAACACAATAAAAATCAGACCTTGATCCCAAGAGATTGAAGAGCAGAGATAGCAGAGTCAAGCACTTGCTTTCGACGACCCATGATAGCAATCGAAGCTCCATGTTGACCAAACTGTGTAGATATCTCCAATCCAATTCCAGACCCACCTCCGGTTATCAAAGCAACCTTGCCTCTCACTATATCTTCCTTGAATGGTGACTCCATCGCTACTGATTTCTTCTTCTTCAACAGCAACCACCGCTACTACTCTCTCTGTGCCACTGATTTCTGTTTTGTCTTTGTTTTTGTTTTTATTTATTTACAATTCTGGAAGATGAAAACCCGAAAGAGCCCTTAAATATTCCACGCGTCAACTGATGATTGGGTGGAATACAATCGGATATGGGCCGAGTAGGCCGGTTATAACCCAGATTTATATAACGGATCCAAGTCGGTTTAGTGTCCGTTACGGTGGTTAGGTTAGATTATTCTCTTTGTTTTTCCGTGAAACCAAAAACGACGCAAAATTTGTTCGTTTTGTGATATAATGTTACAATGTTATAATACCAAAAACGATTTTTTATGATATAATGTTCGTTTTGTGTTTAGTACTAATCAACATTGGCATTGTTTAGCATGGTTTATGTTCAGGGACGTAACCAGGATTGAAAACTAGGGTATGCTAGAATTTTTTTTTTGCTAAACATCGACATCACTTAGTTAGGAGGACATAGTGAGACGTCCCCGTAAAATGTATATTCTAAATAAATACTTTACAAAAAATTATTTTATTTTTAAAAAGTCAAATTAAATTATAAGAGAAACATGAAACACAAATGGGAACACTAATTAAATTATACAATATTCTTACGTTAGTTTGATTCATTCTAAATATACTAATATAATGTTCTGATAAATTTAATGAAATTTATTTAACAATATCGTTACTTTGTAAATGTAAAATTGGATTAAATAATAATTTGATTACTCTTCAAATCTCATTATCTATATTTAACAATAATCCTAAAATTTCAAAACAAAATAAAATAAAAATTTTAAAGTAACAAAATAAAATATTTTAAGCTATAATACTTACTCAAACATATCTAAATGTTGATGTTGATAAATAGATTGAACCAAGTTTAAAGAATGGGGAGAAATAATTGTTATTATAAAAAGAAGAAAAAGGAAAGAAATATTGTATTTTTCAATATGATTAGGAATTAAAATTAATTATTTAATTAATTCAATTTTTTTTCTTTACTAATTTATTTTTTTAAGGGGGGCAGGGTAGGCTTGAGCCCACCCTAGCCCCCACACTGTTCCGTCCCTGTTTATGTTGTATCTTTGTTCAAGATAGAAACTTTTATTGTAGTTTAGTATGCAACCTTATTGTTTTAATGATTTTATTTGTTGTTATTACTATGAGAATTTGAAAAGGGTTTGTGGAAGTTTAAGAAATGGAGTATTGTAACGGTTCTGCCTGACTGTTGGTTTGGATTATAGGGGTTTAAGATTTGTTGTTGGTTTTGTGTTTAGTACTAATCAACATTGGCATTGTTTAGCATGATTTATGTTGCATCGTTGTTTAAGATAGAAACTTTTATTGTAGTTGAGACTTGATTATGCAACCTTATTGTCCTAATGTTTTTATCTGTTGTTAATTGTTATTACTTATTACTATGAGAATTCGAAAAGGGTTTGTGGAAGTTTAAGAAATGGAGTTGAGGAGTATTGTAATGGTGCTGCCTTATTGTTGGTTCGGGTTATAGGGGCTGCAGCGTCTAGGGATATTGAGAAATGTCGCATTGAAACCTTGACTTTCATGCTCTCATTTTTGGAATGAAAAAGTGATTTATGAATTCATATTTGTTACTTTAATTAAAATATGTTTGTGCACTTAGAATGGAGTATATAACGTGTCTTTTGTTTGCCATTATTCGATAAACTACTCAATTGCATTCTTTGTATGGTGCCTAGTTTTTAGTATTGGACGAAGTAGATAGAGCGTTGGATGTTGGCATTGAAGATGAATTGAGAGTGGTATTTCAGTGCTTGCCGAAGAGTCGGCAAACTCTGTTATTTTCTGCAACAATGACTAGTGACTTGCAAACGCTGCTTGAGCTCTATTCGAATAAGGCGTACTTTTATGAGGCATATGAAGGCTTCAAGACGGTTGACACTCTTAAAACAGAAGTTTATTAAAATGCCTAAGAAAGTGAAGGATGTTTGTCTTGTGTCAATGAACTGAATGTAGCTTGAGCTTTGTGTAATGTATAGGCTTACTTTTTATCGAAAATACTTGTTATATTTTTCAATATCTGCACGTGTATTGATTTTTAACCGTGAGAGTAGAAATTGTGATCGTTTAAGTTTATTACTGGAAGAGCTGGATCAGAAAGCTGCAGCGTTGCATTCTTTTAAATCCCAGTCTCTGAGACTTTCTTCTCTTCATCGGTTTAAATCAGGACAAGCCTCAATATTGCTAGCAACTGATGTCACCAGTCGTGGTTTGGACATTCCTACTGTTGATCTCGTCATAAACTATGATATTCCAATGTAATTTTCTGAAGTTTCTTTATATATATATTTGAAATAGAAAACCTTTGTACAGTGTAGAATCTAACTGTCCCTACTTCAGGAATCGAAGGGACTATGTTCATCGTGTGGGGCGTACTACAAGAGCAGGCAGAGGTGGGCTGTCTGTGAGCTTCGTTTCCCAAGTAAGTTGAAGAAATATACTAGAGACTATATCTGAAGCTGTGGATATCTTTCTTCATACCTCTTTGTAGTGTCATTTGATTTTGAAATAATCTTAAAATGTTGTCAAACTAAAAATCATGTTGTCTTTGTTTGATCTTTAGTTAGTTTAAGATTCTTAATTTGTTTGATTAAACAATCCTAGTCACATAGGATCATTAATGCTGTCTATTGAAACTGATGTTGATATCGAATTTGAGTTAAAGATGTTATATTTTGTAATTATGTTATACATTATGCTAATATTGCTTACTTAATGGACATTGGCTTTTTTCCAGAACGATGTTATTCTCCTTCATGGCTTCATGCAATCGAAGCTGATCTTGGAAAGCAACTAGAAGAATTCGAATGTAAAGAGCAAGATGTGCTCTCTGACATTACGAGGGTAAGATCTCTTGGGATACAATTCGTTGATTTATCTAGTTTTACTTTTGATTATTGGATTTTTACATCCATGATAGATTGATCTTTCTGCATTTTAGCCTTTGTTTGGTATGAGGGAAAAATGGAGGGAGGGAGAGGGTTGGAGGGAGAGGTATAATCCATTGTTTAGTTGGAGAGATGAGAGGGAGGGAGAGGAGGAGAGGGTGGAGAGCAAATCCACCTGGGCCCACCATTTTAGATCCTTCATGTGATGGGCGAATGAGAGGAGGGAGAGAAGATTGGAGATGAATTACTATTATGCCCTCTAATTTTATAAGACCCTCCAATTTTTTTAAGGGTAATATAGTAATTTTACAAATTAAATACCAATCCATCCATCCAACCCTCTTTTTAATACCAAACAACATGGATGATTGATGTTATCCTTTCCATCCCTCCTACTCTCTCTCCCTCTTAATTCATCCATCCCTCATACTTTCCCTCTCTCCTACCAAACATAGCCTTAGTTAAAGTTTCTCCTACATTACATTATAGATTTGCCTTGTGATGTACATTAAAAGCTACAGCTTGGTTTAAATACATGAAATCGCGAATAGCGTAACTAAAACTTCCCTTTGAACAGCATATCGAGATTTAAATCAAATTTGCTGTTTAATTTGCTGATCTTCAATGCTAGTCATGTGGCGAAAATGAAGTTGATGGATGAAGGGTTTGATGAGAAAGCGAAAGAACGGAAAAGGCAGAAAATGAAAACACAAGCAGAGAAAAGATTATTGAAGAAAAGGAATAAAAAGAGCAAAATACCTGTTGATTAGTTTACAATTGTAAATTATTTCCAAATTATATTTTTTGTGTGAATTAAAGCTGCATTTTGTCTCAGCGGCTTACCAGAATTGTTATAGTCAAAATCATGAGATTATTTATTCATTGTGAGATACTCTTTGTAGTGTTCAATTGTTTTTACGAAAAAGTAAATTTATTACAAATATGTATATATAAACCGACGAACCCCTTCCTCGTACAAAGAAAAACGATCTTACTATTTAAGCTACCTAGTATCCACACAATCACATGGTATCTCGTATCGACATAGACAATACACTCTCCATGATACAAATGCCCACATGACATCTGCATGAAATAGAAGAGTGAAGATTATTTTATAGATGAAGTGAACAAATAGATGAATAATTGAAGGAGATTTTCATTGTTGCATTCATTTATATTCACTGCAACGAATAAATAATACATGATGCATAAATATTCATTTTGTTTCTATTTTTCAAAATTCTATCATTATTATTCTTTGCCATACTATTTTTCAAAATTCTATCATTATGAATTTATGATTCTCTGCCATACGGTCCATACCAAATAATTGTGTTCTTATTTATTTTATATTTTATTTTTTGATAAAAATAATTGAGTTTCTTTAGATTCTCTACTCAAAAGAAACAATTGTGGGGTTTTACATGTTATGCACAAATAATTTTGAGATTCCTTTATTTGGAATGTCAGCACAAAGTTAAAAAAAAAAAAACAATTCTACATATTTATAAATCGATTGGTAAATATTTAATATTATTTGGAATTAGTTTTACACATTTGAGTCACAAACATTTTTTTTTTCAGATTGCTTTTACAAAATTTTACGTATTTTACACGTTCACTCATTGGTTCTTTATCCAATTTTACTTCAAGTTCTCAAAAATTTTACTATTGACTATTATGTTGGAAATTTTTATAAATTTGTTAATGTGTCTTCTAAAATAATTTTCAATCTAAATTATTTTAACAATCATTTAATTGTTTAGTATTAAAAAAATTATTTTAATAATATGCAAAATATCCATGGACTTTCGAGGTGAAATGGGTGAAATTCGTGAAATTTCGGGAATTTTGGGAAATTTCGGGAATATCGAGAGATTTTCACGGATATTTCAAAATCGGCCGGATATTCTACAGGATATTGGATATTTGTCTGTTTCGATATCGGTCATTCCAAAATACGGATATATCAGTGGATATTTCGGTATATCTATCGATATTCAGTTCCTTGATGGCAACAACCTCGCCGAAATATCTATCAACAACTTTCTAGACTGTCCCAAATATGCAGGCACCAACTTCATCAACGAACACATACTTCAGCTTCCCCATCATGAATATTCTTCTCCAATCTTTCAATGAAAACGAGTGAGAGTGAGAGAGTTGCTTGAGTGATATTTATAAGGAAAAGGTGAGAGGAGAGTTGTTCCTAATTATTAGAAATTGTTTGTTAATTAATTTGTTTCCAAATACATTAAAGTTTCCAATTTCAAGTTAGTCATTTACTTGATATAAAATTCTATGATCCTATTTCATATATATATATATATATAATATATTTAACTGATCTCCTCAGTGCGCACTGATATATATGGATATATATATCAGTGATTTGCATATAGACCATTGGATTCACATGATTTAATTTGGTCTACATGCACTTGTCAGTGTTTATCCATAATCTATAGTCCAAATGCATTGCACTGATATATTTTATATTAGTGTGCACTTAGGAGAAAGGACTATATATATATATATTGACTTCAACATCTCAACCATCCATATGCTCTTAATCTAATTGTTGAGAATTGAATGCATTTATAACGGTTGGATTAAGAACACATAGGTAGTTGAGATGTTTAAGTTAAAATTTTAAGTCATAAAATGATTTGCTTGATGCATATCCGTATAACAAAGAGAGAGAAAAGGGAGGAGAGTTGGTTGAATGGTGGGTCGTCATCCGGTGAAAAGAGAGGAATGAGAGAGGAAAGAGGAGTTCACTTTTCTATAAAATATCTTAGAATTGACTGGTCATTGACTACCAGTCAATTCTTATTGACTTACGATCTTCATTAAACAGCAAAAACTCTGATCTTGAAAACATTTTGAGAATTGAGAGAGATAAACAAGTATAAGTTGTTGCTCTAACACTATATTTGGTAAGAGGGAGTGAGAGTATGATGGATAGATGAATTAAGAGGGAGAGAGAGAGTATAAGGGATGAAGAGGATAACATCTATCTTTCATGTTGTTTTGTATTGAATAGAGGGTTGCATGGATGGATTAGTATTTAATCTGTAAAATTACCTTTAAAAAAATTAGAGGGTATTATAAAATTGGAGGGCATTATAGTAATTCCCCTCCAATCTTCTCCCCCTCCTCTCATCCACCATAATTGGAAGGATCCAAAATGGTGGGCCCAGGAGGATTTGCTCTCCCTCCACTCCCTCCCTCTCATCCCTCCAACCAAACAAATGATTTGATCTCTCCCTCCAACCCTCTCCCTCCCTCCATTTCTCCATTCAACCAAACACAACGTAAATCTTTCAAAATTTTCTCTTGTCTAGTGATTATTACTCGAAACCACCGAGAGACTTTGTTCTTCACTTGCCAGTCCAATTACTTCTTCTGTTGTTCAACTTGCTCTGAGATACAAACAGTTAGAGGT
Organism: Acer yangbiense; assembly: GCA_008009225.1. Taxonomy (NCBI): domain Eukaryota; kingdom Viridiplantae; phylum Streptophyta; class Magnoliopsida; order Sapindales; family Sapindaceae; genus Acer; species Acer yangbiense. The sequence continues at coordinate 68,208,285 of CM017762.1, forward strand.
GCACTTTGTTCTCAACTTTTAACCACTAAATATTCTAGTTAATGAACTAATTACAATAGTATTTACTAATCGATGGAATGTAATTATATAAGTTTGAATAAATATCAAAATCAAAGTTACATAGGATTCTCTTGAGTACATTTATCAGCATCTATCTTTTCTTAAGTTATTATATCTTAAAATATGCATATAATTTTTTTTATTTTTTATTTTTTTGACAAAAGAAACTTTCATAAAACCAGAAACAAAGAACTACAGTGGAAGGTCGTCTAGGATCAGCTTCCGGGAGGATAATCCTCAACCCAAAAACAATTGTCTACAACATTCAAAGTCATTTTCGAAATAGAATGGGCAACCCTATTAGACTTCCTTAAAACAAATACAACAGGAGTAAATTGTTTAATTGAGTAAATTAGTTCACATGAAATTAAAGTTTGATTAATGGTTTTTTGTTTGGACTTTATATATGATGTAGTAGTGGTAGTGGAGGACAGTGAAATTGGTATGAGAATAATTGAGAGATAGAGTAGGGACAAACTATATATGACTAGTCCTTTTTCAATGTTTATGTTGTGGGATATTAATTATTATTAATCATATATATATTTACGGTCCAGTTCCTATCAGAGCATCATAATATAACTTTATCAGGATATTGAATATGGGCTACTCATTTATAAAAGTGATTTGACAAGTGCATACATACCAAGTCAAAGTATATAAAACGAGTAGTTCATATTCAATGTCCTTATATAATTCTATCAGGGCATCCTTATTTGAACATTTTTCTATATATATATATATATATATAATTATATATATGCAACAACCAAAGCAACAGAGAGAGAGAGAGAGTCTTATTCCAAATTGAGTAGCTATTTACGTTATTAAAGTCATCAATGTAGACCTAGACCACCTCATCATTAGTAATGAAATTGGTTTAGGATCGTTTTTACATATTTTCTTTAATTTATAATTTTTTTTTATTACGAATTTCATTTTTTGATGAAATTGGATTGACCTAAGAAAGAAAAGCATCACAAGGGTTCATATGCTAAAAAACGATAGGCAATATCCATGAATATATAAAAAAAGAAAAAAAACAAAAAAACAAAAGAATCCATAAAATATCTGAAAACAGAGGACACAGCCCCATTTCAATATTCAAGATTGTTGGTGTTTATACATCTACTTATATTTCATGTGAAACCTTCCATATACATCCATGACAGTCTCACCTTATCATGGATTATAAAATTAGTCTCAAATTTGAATAAAGAAAAAAGAAAAAAGAAAAAAGAAAAAAGGAACAATGGGACTTATGATTTGATCGGAGTTGAAGGGAACAGTGGTCCTAAAATTATATATCTAATATTAAATTTTGTACGACTTTACTTTAACCCACCTAAATATTATATTTATTACATTTTGACCCCACACAAAAATGTGTATATATCTTCACCTGAAAATGAGATAAGTATACAATGCGACAGATTTGATTATTATTATTATTATTATTTTTTTTTTAACTTTTGCTTTTCTTGGACCAATCAAATAAAAAGTTAGCCTACATGATTAAGTGTCCGTTTGGGAGAGTTTGTCTACTGGCTTTTCAATTTTTTTTTTGTATCGTTTGGTTGTCACCCAGTAGAACTTTTAGATGATTAAAAAAGTTGTTTTACGTCTACTTGAAGAAGTCTAAATTTAAAACTTTTCCAAGTAGATCTTTTGGAGTTTTTTTAATAACACTAAAATCTCCAATATAACCCTATAATTTAATATTTACTAAAGTATTTTGGTAATTCTATCATTAAAAAAGCTCTCTTTTAATTGACAACCAAACGATCAACGACTTTCATTTAAGTACGTTTGGGAGAGCTTCTCAAGTAGATCTTTTTGCAGTAGATCTTTTAGAAGTAGATCTTTTAGAGGTTGAGCTTTTAAATGAAAGTCGCTAATCGTTTGGTTGTCAATTAAAAGAGAGCTTTTTTTAATGATAAGTACGTTTCGGAGAGCTTCTCAAGTAGATCTTTTAGAAGTAGATCTTTTAGAGGTTGAACTTTTAAATGAAAGTCGTTGATCGTTTGGTTGTCAATTAGAAGAGAGCTTTTTTGATGATAGAAATACCAAAATACTCTAGTAAATATTAAATTATAGAGTTATATTGGAGATTTTAGTGTTATTAAAAAAACTCCAAAAGATCTACTTGGAAAAGTTTTAAATTTGGGCTTCTCTAAGTAGACGTAAAACAACTTTTTTAATCATCTAAAAGCTCTACTAGGTGACAACCAAACGATAAAAAAAAAAATTGAAAAGAGTTTTTTTAATTAAATAAGCTCTTTTAGCCAGTAGACAAGCTCCCCTAAACGGATACTAAGGCTTATGGGTTCAAAGTACGTTCAACAACATATTCCTAACCCTGCCCGACTAATTAATTTATAATTTTATTAGAATAATCTTTATATTTTTGAACAATTAATCGAGGATTAGATTATAATTAAAAAGAAATAATTGTGTTGAATAGTTGCTGATATGCAGATGTACGTGATCATCCCTAGCAACTTCATCATTAACTAATTACAAAATTAATGTTAAAAATGTAATGATTAGTAAATATTTTATCAATTGTACATTTGTACTACGTGACTACGTGTAGTGTGTACCAATAATGGTGGTTTTCACTTCTTGTGATGTTCAAATGAGAATGTACAACATGATCAAATTGATTAAAGTGATGCGTTTAAAAAATAAGAGGAGCTAAAGTAATGAATATTATAAAAACATTTAAAATGGTGATAAATCTTGAAAAAGGTGTAACCTGTGTGAAATTTGTTAAAAAAAAAAAAAAAAAAAAGACAGGTGGGCCCGTGAATCCGTGATTGACAAGGAGAGAGAAAAGAGAGGGAGTTAGTTGAATGGTGGGCCCGCATACTGTAAAAAGAGGAGAAAAACTTCAGTGGGACGGTCTCACTGATGTGGATATGGGATCATCCAATCAGAGCACGCCACAAGTGCACAACAAGTGTACCACATATTCTCCAATGTATATATGGCGTACTCTGATTGGACGGTCCCATATCCACGTCAGTGGGACCGTCCCACTGAAGTTTTTCTCGTAAAAAGAGAAGAAAGAGAGAGGAAAGAGGAAAGAGGAAAGAGGAGTTCACTTTTCTATAAGGGTAATTAGCACAAATATCCCATGAATTCTACGTTCGTTGCTATTTCCCCCCCTATATTTTTTTTTAGGCAGTAAACCCCCGAAACTCCCATAAATTGGCAATCATCGACGGAATGGGGACGGAACCCTTATTCCGTCTTCTGACATAGACATGTGCGCCTCACATGTCAAACCACTAAAGGCAATTTAGTCATTTGAAGGGTATCTTTTGGGGGGTATGTTGCAAAATGGAAACTTTGTATTTGATTAAATTAAAAATAAAATTAAAAATTAAAAATTAAAACAAAAAAATCAACAAAAAATAATAAATTTCTGGAATGAAAAAGAAATCAAAATCAAAATTAATTAAAAACTAAGAAATTTAATGAAATTTAATTAAAAAGAATTTAAATATATTAATATATATATAACCAGTATTTAATTAGATGGAGATCTAAGATAGTAAGATGGAGCATATTGTTCCATTTCATCATGGATAAAGCGTCTCGTGCATCGCTTGAGATCGTCAGCACGACCAGATCAACGGTGAAGAGTAGCCAATCAAGTAGCACAGACTCCACCGAGGACAACAGTGGCCCCATCACGACTTGGATCATGTTAGATCACGGCGAATCGAGATAGCAAATGCAAAGTTTTCACGGTTTCATTTGCGATTTCTGGTGAATAGATCGGCGACGTTGAAGGTTAGGGTTTGGTGATCGATGATCGACGAAGCTTTCCTCGTCGGTGGTGATGGGTTACTCGCAGCGACGACATTGGGTGATGTGATCGAGGTTGTTTGGAAGGTTTTTAATTTTTATTTTGTTTGGGAATCGATGTGGTTGGATGATTGTGGGATTTTGTTGTGTTTTCAATGTTTGTGGGATTTTTAATTTTGTTGGATTTGATTTGATTATGAATGAAATGTTGAATGAAGTCGGTGAGAAGTTGGGTGGGAAGATGAAGTCCGATGAAGATGAATTGAAAGTTTTTCTTTAGATCTTAAACTTTACTGTTTTGTAGATAAGAAACTATGACTATGAGAGTTCATTTTTTTTTTTTTTTCCAGATGTCAGTGTTTTTTAATTTCAGATATCATTTTTGTTCAAGTCTCATAGTTTTTTTTTTTTTTTTTTTTTTGGTTAGATTTCATCTTACTATCTTAGATACCCTTAGTTTTTAATTAATTTTCATTAAATATCTTACTTTTTAATTAATTTTGATTTTGATTTCTTTTTCATTCCAGAATTTTTTTTTTGGTTGATTTTTTTGCTGATTTTTTGTTTTAATTTTTAATTTTTAATTTAATCAAATACAAAGTTCCCATTTTGCAACATACCCCCCAAAAGATACCCTTCAATAACTAAATTGCCCTTAGTGGTTTGACATGTGAGGCGCACATGTCTATGTCAGAAGACGGAATAAGGGTTCCATCCCCATTCCGTCGATGATTGCCAATTTATGGGAGTTCCGGTGGTTTACTGTTTAAAAAAAAATATAGGGGGGGAAATAGTAACGAACGTAGAGTTCAGGTGGTATTTGTGCTAATTACCCTTTCTATAAAATAGTACGAATATATCTGTCAGGGCCCATTGTCATTGATTACCAGTCTACACAGTCAATTCTCATTGACTCACGAGTCACGATCTTCATTAAACAGCAAAAACTCTGATCTTGGAAACATTTTTTAGAATTGAGAGATAAACAAGTAGAAGTTGTTCTGTTGTTGCTCTAAATCTTTCAAAATTGAGAGATAAACATTATTGCTCGAAATCGTTGAGAGACTTTGTTCTTCACTAGCCAGTCCAATTACATCTTCTGTTGTTCAACTTGCTCTGAGGTACAAACAGTTAGAGGTGCACTTTGCTCCCAACATTTAAAGACTTTCTTCTTTTTTTCCTCTTTTTTTATCACTGTTTGTTCTTCATTTTATTAGCTTTGATCTGCAGTTTGCATCCACTTTCACATTAAAATAAAATAAAAAACCCTATTTATTTCTCTTCTTCTTTGTTGGTCTTGTTTTTTAGATTTTATCTGTGTCGGTGGTTTATTTCCCTAGATTTCTGCTTTTCAAGAGCTCTTCTAAGAAAAAAAAAGTAGTTGTAACAAATAATTGAAAATCATCTGAAAATAGAAAAAATAAAATAAAAAACACTATCAATTTTGCTTCTTTTTTGTTGGTCTAGCTTCTTCGATTTATTTGTATCAGTAGTCCGTTTTGAATCATTCAACTTATAGAACTTTCTTCTAGATTTCTGCTTTTTCAAGAGTGAGTATCTCCATAAAAAACAATTAAAAAAAATTATTGCTCTGTTTATTATTAAAAAAGACAAGAGAGAAGAGAAAAAAAGACAGAGAGATAAAAGAAAGCAAGGAGTGATAAGAAACAGGAAATGGCGGAGACAGTTATAGAAAAAGTTGTAGAAAAAGTTGTAGAGTGGTTGGTTGTTCCGATTGGAAAGCACATATGTTACCCGTTCAAGTACGACAGCAACATGGAGGAGCTAAAGCAACAAGTTGAGAAGCTGATAGATGAAAGGGACGACATCCAGCATTCCGTTGACACGGCCAAGAGACAAGGCGATGAGATCAAAAAGGTTGTTGAGAAATGGCTCAATAGTGTGGAAGCGTTTGCAGCCCAACCACTCGTGAAACCAATTATTAATAGTATAAAAGACAGAGCAGAGAAGACAGCAAAGGATGGGGTCGACCTCTTGGCAGAGAAGACAGCAGAGAAGACAGAGCAGAGAAGACAGCAGAGAAGCCAATTGAAGCTTTGTTCAATTGGCTTCTGTCCTAATCTGATTTCGCGTTACTCGCTCAGCAAGAAAGCAGCCAAGATAGCAAAGGATGGGATCGACCTCTTGGCAGAAGGAAAATTTAAGGATGTTTCGTACCACCTTGCCATTCAAAGAACGAAATCCGTCTATACCAGAGGCTATGAAGACTTTGATTCGAGAATGCAAGTTTTCGAGAAGATTATGAAGGCATTAGCTGATGAAGATGTCAACTTGATTGGAGTGTACGGGATGGGAGGTGTGGGTAAAACCACACTTGTCAAAAGAGTTGCTGCTCAAGTCTTGGAAGACAAGTTATTTGATGTTGTAGTTATGGCCGAGGTGACACAGACTCTCGACATCGAAAATATTCAAGAGCAAATTGCTGATGAACTAGGTCTCAAGTTTCAAGAGAAGAGTTTATCCGGAAGAGCTGCCCGTTTACGCGATAGGTTGAAGAAAGAAACCAATGTTCTTGTTATTTTAGATAACATTTGGGAGAAACTTAATCTGGATGATGTTGGGATTCCTTCTTTGAATGATGAGAGAGCAAGCGTCACTCAAGAGGTAGATGAACGGGGAAGAAATGCTTACAAGAGGCAATGCAAACTATTGTTGACTTGTAGAGATCTGGATGTATTACATAATGATATGGATACTCAGGAGAATTTCTTGGTTGAAGTCTTATCTGATATAGAAGCAATGGATTTATTTTGGAAGATTGCTGGTCATTCAAGAGAAAAACCAGATTTCAACTGTATTGCAGTTGAGATAGTTAGTAAATGTGCTGGCTTACCGATTGCAATTACAACAATTGCAAATGCCTTGAAAAATAAAGAAGTTTCTGATTGGAAGGATGCCTTGCGATGGCTAAGGAGGTCTAATCCAAAGCCCATCAAAGGAATGGAGAAAAGTGTTTACTCTACCATAGAATTGAGTTACAATATTTTGGGGTCTGAGGAACAATCATTTTTCCTGCTTTGTTGTCTATGTAATTCAGGTCGTGATATATGTACTAGCGACTTATTCAAATATAGTATGGGTTTGGGTTTGTTTAAAGACGTCGATACGATGGAAGAAGCAAGGAATAGAATGCAAACATTGATTGGTAACCTCAAAGCTTCAAGTTTGTTGTTGGATGGTAATGATAAGGATAATGTTAAAATGCATGACATTATTCAAGCTGTTGCAGTTTCAATTGCATCCTCCAAGGATAAGCTCATGTTTAATATCAAAAATGTTACTAGCATAAAAGAAACACTTGAGGAAAAAGTGCCAAAAGATTCAATTGCTGTGTCTCTTCCGTACGGAGATATTGATGGGCTTCCTGAAAGGCTGGAATTTCCGAAACTTAAGTTACTTTTGTTGAGCAAATATGAGCTTTCTTTACAAATTCCAGATGCCTTTTTTGATGGGGTTCAAGAACTCAAAGTTTTAGATTTGACCAGATTTCATCTGTTGTCATTACCTTCATCGCTTTGCAGGCTAACAAACCTTCAAACCTTATGTTTGGATAATTGCTTGATTAGAGATATAAAAATTATTGGAGAGCTAAAGAGCTTAGAAATTCTGAGCCTTTTGAATTCTGAAATTGAGCAATTGCCCGGAGAAATTAGACAGTTGACTCGTTTAAGGTTGTTAGATTTAAGCCGGTGTTCCAAACTTAAAATAATCACACCAAATGTCTTATCAAGCTTGTCACGGTTGGAAGAACTCTATATGGGTAACAACTTTGTTCAATGGGATGTCGAAGGACAAAGTAATGCAAGTCTTGCTGAGTTGAAGCAATTGTCTAACCTGACAACTTTAGAAATACATGTTCTTGATGCTCAGATTCTGCCTCATGACTTGTTCTTTTGGAAGCTGGAAAGATATAGAATACTTATTGGTGATGTATGGGACTGGTCCGGTAAATATGAAACTTCGAGGACGTTGAAACTCAAATTGAACAATAGCTTTTTTCTGAGTGATGGGATTCAATTTTTGCTGAATAAAGCTGAAGATCTCTATCTGGATGAACCGAAAGGCAGTAAGAATGTTCTTCATGAACTTAATGGGGAAGGTTTCCAACAATTGAAGCATCTTCATATACAGAATGCTCCCCAGATACAGTATATTATCAACTCAGTTGGATGGAGACTATGCAATATCTTTCCCCAGAGGCTAGAGTCATTGGTCCTTCATAATTTGATCAATTTGGAGAACATATATCATGGCCAAGTTACAGCAGAGTCTTTCAGCCAATTAAAAGTCACAAAAGTCGGAAAATGTGATAAATTGAAGTATCTCACATTGCCCATGGCCGGAAACCTTTCGCAGCTTCAAGAAATCGAAGTGACTCATTGCAGGAAACTAGAACAGATTGTTCTCATGGAAAGCAGGCAAGTCCAAAGCAATGAACAGATTAGTAAGATTGAGTTCACTCAACTGCGCACCTTGACACTACAATGGCTACCACGTCTCACAAGGTTTGGCTTCAGTGCGCCTACACCTGATATGAGACTCCAAGAAATCCTTGCTGAAGATGATACAGACAGTTTCATCCCTTTTTTCAGTGAAAATGTATGTTTTCTTGTACTTCTTGTGCCTATAGACCTTACTTTTAAACCCTTTAATAAAAAAAAAAAATTGTGTTTGCAGGTTCTGCTCCCAAGGTTGGAGAACTTGGAATTGTGCTCAATTAACATTGAGTGCGGATGGCTAGATCAACTACCAGCTGTATCTTCTTGTTGTCAAACTTTAGTGCAGTTGACCGTGCAGGAGTGTAATAGTTTGAAATTTCTGTTTTCGTATTCCATGGTTAAGAGTCTTGTGCAACTACGAAAACTAAGGATACGGAACTGTAAGTCAATAGAAAGAATAATTAACATTGAAGAATCGGCAAAAGAAGAAAGAATAATCAATATGATATTCCCCAAATTAAATTTGCTGGTGCTTAATGATCTTCCAAAACTCACCAGATTTGGCTCAGGAAATTCAATTGAATTCCCCTCCTTGGAAGCACTTGGGATTCTGGATTGTCCAAGGTTGAAGATGTTCTTCTCTGGTTCCACATGTGCAAACATAACAGTAAGCAAAGAACAGGAAGCAACAAGCTCTTGCGCTGACGTATATCCTCTCGTGGACAAAAAGGTGACTTTTTTTTTTTCCTTCTGCAATAGAAAATCAATTGACTTAGAACTTTGATGATCTGATTTCATTTGGTAAACAATAGTGCAAGAGTTAAATGCAAGTGAAAGTATTTGAACAGGTTACTCATAAAACAAGAAATTTAATCTGCAGGTTTCGTTGCCATCCTTAAGGGAGTTGGGACTGAACTCTATCAGCTCTCAAGTCATATGGCACAGCCAACTTCTGGCAACGTCTTCTTCCCTTCACAATTTGACATTCTTGAGCATTGTCGGTTTGGGTGATTTAAAATATTTATTTTCATCTTCTATGGCTAATAGTGTAGTTCAACTCAGCATTCTTGAGATAATTGATTGTAAGCTTATGGAAGCGGTAATAGTTGAAGAAGAAAAAGGGTCAAGTTTGGTGCTGTTTCCTAATCTACAAGATCTGACCCTCTGTAATCTTCCAAAACTCGCAAGATTCTGCCACTTCAACAAGAATTTAATTGATCCGTGCTCCTTGTTGGAACAAAGGAGTATGAATCGCCCAGACATGGAAACATTAATCTCCAAAACTGCAAACATGACTGCAAGTGAGGAATGTGGTGGAATGGACTCAAAGGAGAACCTCCAGGCTAACATTCAACCTCTCTTTGATGAAAAGGTGATTTGTTCCCCTTTTTGCTTCACATCTTTTCTTCACACCATTGGATAGATTTGTTTTTCTTTAATTAAAATCTAAATTAATTTCCATATTATCTCTAATTGTGTATGATTAGTTGGGCTGTTAATAATGCAATATAATTAATTGATTTCTTTAGGTGGGACTCCTTAATATAAAGAAATTGTTAATAAAGGAGATGGATAACTTAAGAAAAATATGGCACGATCAACTCTATTCGGATTCCTTCAGCAAATTAGAACAAGTCAAGGTATATGGTTGCAATAACCTATTGAATCTTTTCCCATCTAATATGTTTAGAAGACTCCAAATACTGGAGATTTTGGAAGTAGAAAACTGCGATTCGGCAGAGGAGATATTTGAACTCGAAGCTCTCGGTAGCAAGAAAACACATGCTATAGCAGCAGCTCAGCTGAGAACATTACAGATACATGATTTGCCAAAGCTGAAGCATGTATGGAATGTGGACTCCCAAGTTATTCTATCCTATCAGAATCTACATTCAATATCAGTTCGAAATTGTGATAGTTTGAAAAGCCTCTTTCCAGCTTCAGTAGCTAGAGGTCTTGTTCAACTTGAAGAGCTTAGTATACGTCATTGCATGATGGAAGAAATTACTGCCAAGGATGACGGAGTAGAAGCAGAAGCAGTCCTTAGGTTTTGGTTTCCTCTATTAACAAAGTTGGAGCTGTGGGATCTATCGAGACTCAAAAGTTTCTATCCTGGATCATATATTTCAGAATGGCCAGTTCTAAATGATAGGAATAATGTTATGCATGATGAGTATTGATTTTGAGATAGAGGGTTGCTGTTTAGGGTGATAACTGTTGGTACGTTAGAAGGGATGTTTGGAGTGCTTTCTGAATTTTCAGACATGATTCTTGAATATAGCAGAGAGAGAGATGAGCGGAAGCAAGGAAGCAAAGAGAGAAGATCAAGTTTAGGTTATCTTAGAGCTCTGATACCATAAAGAGATTTAGAATTGAATCAGATAATTGTATTCATGTATTCTATGGCCATATATACACAGCATTACAATATAACGGAAACAATATAAATGTGATCCTATAATTAAGGTAAATACAATGGCTTGATTACAGGAAATATAAATGGTAACTAATCACTAGAATCATGCATAACATTATCAATCATTTAATATACCTGATATCAATCATGCATAACATGTAAATTTCATAGAATCTACATTTCCTTTTAAAAAATCAATCATTTAATATACCTGATATCTCTAAATATACACCAAGTCAATGGTCTGATTTTTTGTCACCCTCTCTTGATTCTTCTATATCAATCGAATCCCCATTTGATGCCACAAATAGTCAATCTTCCTCCCCAATTTTAGGAAATACTGATAATCATTTTCAAATCCCAACCTTCCCATCCAGAACCCCACCTTCCTCAAATTCTGCACGTCATTCCACGATTTCTTCAACTTCCATATTACCTTCATCCAATTCTCGGCTTGACTCGGTTACTGCAACAATTATGCCTTCACGTGTGGACTCCTCTACCTCGTCTCGGCCACTAGATACAACCGTCCATGAGACTTCTCAGGTATTACCTTCTTTTCTTCCTTATCTTCATCTACACCATCACCACCACCTACTTACCACATACAAACACGATCCAAAAATAATATATTCAAACCAAACCCAATATTTGATTTGAATACAACCACTGCTCTCTCACCATCCCTTACAGAACCCTCTACGTACCATCAAGCCCAAAAGCACTCTTCATGGCGCCAGGCCATGCAAGAGGAATATGACGCCTTGCTACGAAATTCAACATGGAATTTGGTTCCAAAAAATTCAACACAAAATATTGTTGGGTGTAAGTGGGTTTACAAAATCAAACGTAACCCCAACGGAACTATTTCTCGCTACAAAGCTCGTCTAGTAGCTAAGGGCTTCCATCAGCGTCCCGGTGTTGATTTCACAGACACCTTTAGCCCTGTTGTCAAACCTACTACTGTTCGCATTCTGTTATGTCTTGCTGTGACTAATGATTGGCCCATTCGCCAACTCGATGTCAATAACGCTTTTTTGCAGGGTACACTGACAGATGATGTTTTTATGGAACAACCTCCGGGATTTATCGATTCTCAACAACCCACTCATGTTTGCAAACTTAAAAAGGCGATATATGGTCTTCGACAAGCCCCACGGGCTTGGTACAATGAACTCAAGTCTCATCTCATCTCCGTTGGCTTCACCAACTCCCATTCAGACAGTTCATTATTTATTTGTCGGACTGGTGGTCGGGTGCTCTATGTGCTCGTCTATGTGGACGACATCATTGTTACAGGTTCTTCACCAGTTCATGAGTTCATACAGTCCCTTGCTCGACGATTCTCCCTAAAAGATCTCGGTCCATTGTCGTACTTCCTTGGTGTTGAAGCTCTTACTACCTCCACTGGTTTGTTTTTATCCCAACGAAAATACATTCGGGACCTTCTTCATAAGACACATATGTTGGATGCAAATGTAGCCTCCACTCCTTTGTCAGTCACTGACTCTTTGGTCTTACATGATGGCAGCCCTCTCACTGACCCTACTCAATATCGCCAAATTGTTGGTTCAATGCAGTATTTATCCTTGACTCGTCCTGATGTTTCGTTTGCAGTTAATAAACTCTCCCAATTTATGCATTGTCCCACTATTAAACATTGGACTGCAGTCAAGCGTGTACTTCGCTACCTCAAGGGGACAATATCTCATGGTCTTCTCCTTCATCGAAAGTCTCCATCTCTTCTCCATGCCTTTGCCGACGCTGATTGGGCTGGTAATCCGGACGATCGCACATCCACTACTGCCTATGTTGTGTTTATTGGTGCAAATCCGATAAGCTGGAGCTCTAAGAAACAACGTACAGTTGCCCGTTCTTCTACTGAAGCCGAATATCGTGCCATAGCTTCTACAGCCGCCGAGGTCAATTGGATTACCAATTTGTTGGCTGAACTTCATGTGCCATTAACTGCTCCTCCAACAATCTACTGTGATAATATAGGCGCCACTTATCTCAGTGCCAATCCAGTTTTTCACTCAAGAATGAAACATATTGCCATAGACTTCCATTTTGTTCGAGATCAAGTTGAGAAGAAAAGGTTACGTGTCACTCATGTTCACACCGGTGACCAACTCGCAGATTCTCTCACCAAATCTCTCCCACGGAAACATTTCCAAACTCATCGCTCCAAGATTGGCATCGTCGACGGACGCTCCATCTTGCGGGGGCATGATAGGAATAATGTTATGCATGATTCTAGTGATTAGTTACCATTTATATTTCCTGTAATCAAGCCATTGTATTTACCTTAATTATAGGATCACATTTATATTGTTTCCGTTATATTGTAATGCTGTGTATATATGGCCATAGAATACATGAATACAATTATCTGATTCAATTCTAAATCTCTTTACTAAAGACGTTAGAAGTGTGGCGTTGCAATGAAGTGGAGATACTTGCTTCACAAGTTTTGAGCTATGGGGAGAGCCGACATGAGATCCCAACTGGACAGCCCCTGTTCTTAGTTGAGAAGGTATGAACCCTAACAATTTTTTTTTTTTTTTTAATTTGAAAACTTAAATTTATTTGATACTTTTGTGTATTTTCTAGGATGCCTTTCCTAGCCTGGAATGTCTATCAGTGAATTGGAATTGCATTAAGAGAGAGATGTTACATGGAAAGTTTTCAGAGTACTTGTGCAAGCTAAATTACCTTGGGTTGGTGGGCCCTTTTAAGGAAACTGCTATTTGTCCATCTTGTTTTCTTCACAAATTGCCCAACCTTGAGACACTTTCTGTTCATAATGGTTTTCTCAAGAAATTGTTGTTATGTGAAGGGCCTGGCTGTAAGGAAAAACATACTGAGTTGCCAGATAAATTGAGCTACCTAAAGCTTTGTCAATTGTCTGACCTGCATATGTGGGAGGAAAGCTCTGAATTTCGCAAAGTTATTCAAAATCTGAAAAGACTAAGGCTATTCCTATGTGGCAACTTGACAAGTTTAATGCTGTCCACAATGACTTTCAAAAATTTGACGACCTTGGAAGTAGACAAATGTGGTGGATTGCTCAATTTAATGGCACCCTCGGTAGCTAAAAGTCTTGTGCAACTTACAAGAATGGATATAACTGATTGCGAAATGATAGAAGAAATCATTACTCGTAAGGAAGATGAAGCAGTAAATCAGATCATTTTCAGCCGGCTGGAATATTTGGGACTCAATTGTTTACCAAATCTTACAATCTTCTACTCAGGGAGTTGGACTATCGAATTTCCATCCCTGCAAAAAGTAGTTGTGAACCAATGCCCAAATATGAAATTATTTTCTCGGGGAGTGTTGAGCACACCAAGACTACATACACTACAAATAGCAGAAGCAGAGGATGTAGGATGTTGGGAAGGCGACCTCAATACTACCATAGAACAACAATATATTGAAAAGGTACACATTGATACTCGAACTTTACTCATTCTCCTTTGCACTTTAGTTTTAACTCGTCTCCCTATCAGACCTTAATATATGATATGATTTATAAATTGCAGAATGCCGAGAATTCTGACCATAATTGAGGGCTATGATCATTTTAGTATATTGCTGGAATAAGGTAAGTTTATGGTGCTTTGTGATAAATTATGTCTCATATTCTCTAATTGAATTCTCTCTGCTCCCTTCACTCTTTCTGCTTTGCTTTCCAAAATTGTAATTATTTCACCGATGTAGTCATGATGGCCCTTTGGTTTCCACTCTTGTTATGTTACACTACTCTGTCTGGATTTGTTTGATGCATTACTTGTAAAACAAAGCATTCTAACTTTTGTTTTTCAAATGGAATGATTTTATATTAAATTTCTATAACAGAGAAGGGTTTAAAAGCAGGTTTGAATATGTTGTAATGGTTAGATTATAATGCATATAGTACAATAAAGAAAATGTACAATGCAGATTCTCTTGTAAAAGCATGACTTTTTTTCTTCTTCTTTTTTTTTGAATAAATATGTCAACTTCTACAGTTTTGGAGGGAACCAGAGATGTTACACCAACTGTGTTGAAGTCTTCAACCGGCTTTTAGAAGGTGCTTGTAGAATTTCCTTTTTAGCCGTTTTTTGTTTTGTTTGGAAATTGATCTAAATTCAAGACTTTTTGTTGATTAATTAAGTGTATATTTATTGAATACCATGAATGTAATGTGTTGTTTTGTTTTTTGTGATTTTATTTTTACAATTTAGCCTCAAAACTTTCTCCGAAGAAGTGGGGGGTTTCCGGAATCTCGAGAGTTGTGTTGGTGGGTTTCCTGGGTGGAGTATCTTTTCTTCTTTCTCGAGGGATTGATATCGGAACTAACCTTACGGTCGTGTTGGGGCTGGCATTTTTAGACTCCCCTTAAACGTTTCTCAAGATTAGTAATTTTGCTTCCTATCAGTCGCTTAATGACAGATGGTGAGCTGTTCACTTAGCACTACCGTGCAACCAGAATAATTATGTTGTACCTCATTATTAAACGATTACTGGTGCCTTGAATAGTTAACTTTTAATGTTATCTGGCATAATTACTGGTCAGGTACTGCATGGTGCTTTTTGCTGGCATTGCAGCTGAAGCTCTTATCTATGGTGAGGCTGAGGGTGGAGAGAATGACGAATATCTGTTTAGGAGTATTTGCCTTCTTTTGCAACCTCCATTGTCTATAGCTCAGGTATCTTATCAACTGTTACCTAGTTTGATGTTATTCTTGCATTAATAAATGCTAAAGTTTTGTTCGTCTTGCTATTACGATCAGATGTCTAATCAAGCAAGATGGTCAGTTGTACAGTCATACAATCTGCTTAAATGGCATAAGCACGCTCATCAAGCTGCCATTAAAGCCCTGGAAACTGGTTCCAGTCTCAGTGTTGTAATCAGAAGAATCGAGGAAGCCATGTCCTCCAGAAAATGAAATGCAGAAGTTGTAAACTAATCGTTTCTTGGTTCTGATTCTAAATCAACTCCAGAACATGTATCACTGCTGTTTATTGCCAAGGACAGAATGGACCAGAGACCTAGTGATCTGAGGCACAACCGGGTTGGTTTAACAGAGACGTAGTTGACTTGGATCTTCCGAGGCTATCCCAATAAATGCCTCGATTTAAAGTTGGTCAGAACTATTGTCGTCAAGTGGTATAATTTGGTAGCAATGAAAGATCATGGTTGCTGCCACGATTTGGCTAGAGGAGGAGACAACAACGGAAAGGCAGGACACCGAGGGGAAGAGAATGAAGTAGACATGGTGCTCTGAACTAATCAAATAGTCCGGATAGATGATCAACCTGTATTGATCCGAATTTGTATTGAATAAACAACAAATTGTATTGAAGGAAAGCTAATGTATATAAAAGTTTCCAACAAATTGTATTGCTGCATTCTTCCTATCTTTCATATTCGATTATTGCTAAAATATTTCACAGACTCAAAACAATTATATCATACTGTCTAACCCCACATCAAAACAGAAGATTTACTACTAAATTCAGGAGCTTGACATTGTAATCTCATTGACGTGGACATGAGGGGTTTATCATTGGACTATCTCAATTTCCTTTGACGTATAATCATTGAATTGATATGATATGTACTAAGAGAAGTGATAGACAATCCCACATCGGCCAAAGCAAAGCCTATTTAGCTGGTTATAAATATGTCAATGCTATGACTTAGTCGCCGGGCTCAGTAACGAGAGCTTGTGACCCATGTGGGGGCTTTGAAGTGATGGAACATAGTTCCAGCCCATTGGGTTGGGTACATAGTAACTGTTCACTAGCTTGTCCGTTCCAAGCTAAGAGCTGGGTCGTGAGTCTCCTTCGAAGGTTGGAGACCCACGGTTCCTAGAGTGGAGGGGGAGGGTACCGCGTGAGGCTGGCCACTCTTGGCAGTGGAAGGATTACAGGCCGGTGCCACTTGGGCCCAATAAGACCCAATGGGTTGGATCCCAATTGAACCATCACTTTTTTTTTTGAGTAGCGATACTTACACCGCTTTAAAATTGTATGTACACCCCAGTTAAGCATATTTTCATAAATTCCAACAATACCTTTAAATAAAATCTTTAAAGTGATAAAAGTAATATTTAATATTTTGAAAATTTTAACAAAAATTATAATTAGTTAAAAAAAAAATTATAATATCTTTTGATTATAATATTAATTTTTATTAATTAAAATTTAAATATTTAGTATACAAAATTAAGAAGAGAAAACATTGAATTTAATTTTAAAAAATAAACTAAAATTCTCTTTGAATTCGAATGAAGAACAGAGGGTTTTTGTATAGACATACCTTTGCATTTATGGGTTATAGCAACAAAGAACATATTTATTAAAAAAACAAAACATATACATGGAGATATGTCCAACCACGTAGTCTATACCAGTATCATCCCCACTTTTCAGTTTTACTAAGGTCCGTCTTTTGCTGCTTCCATCTGTGTTCCTATTGCTATTGCAGAGATCTCCTCCCCCGTAGTGGCTTTGCTTGTGAGTAGCTCTGATCCAACTTTTGGGGATTTTAATTTTTTAGTTTCTGATATTAAGGCTTTGTCTTGTGAAGTGGGTAACCGTAAATGCCAAGCCATCCCTGTTTCGGGGAAATACCTTGGCTCAAAATCTTGCTTCACTAACTTTCTCCTCTGCGAAGGAGCATTTGTGGCTAGACCCCAGTATTTCTTTCGGCCTCCCGAATGTTGTATTTTGTTGACTCTTTTTTCTATGAATTTATTTCTTTCAAAAAAAAAAAAAAACTAAGTACGAAAAAATATATATATATATATATATATATATATAAATGGAGATGAATCTGGAGGTTTTGGGATCCTAAGGTTGCATTCATTATCATTTCATGCTGAATCTTGAATTTATCCATGATGAATATTGGAAGGGGTAGTGTTTCCATTCTTTTGCTTTCCATTTTTTTTTTTAAAATATACTAATTAATTTATAACTTATTAAATTAATATTTTTTCAAAAATTAAAAGAAAGGGCATATTTGTAATATGTGGGGTGTGTTTACAAAATAATTTTTTTTAAGAGAGCTTCTCCTTACAATTCACAAATTATCTATTCACACTCCAATTTAATTTTTTTTATTAATGACAAATTTAACCTAAATTAAAATTACTAAACAAGACAAAAATATTTAAAGACATTCCAAACTAATTAAATTATTAAAAAAAAAATTCTCTCTCCTAAATCATTAGATTAAATATTACGTATTAAACTCTTCTTCCTAAATCTGTTATTAGAGTATCTCCAATAGTCTACCTTAGAAACTCCCTTAAATAAGGGTGGATGTTGATGTAAGGGGTCATTAAGGGAGTATGTACTCCAACAATACTCCCTTAAATGGTCACTTTAATAATTTATTATTATTATTTAAATGTTAGATGTTGTGTAATAAATATTAGGTGGAGTTTTTAAGAAATAAAATAATCTTAAATAGGTGGAGCCCACTTTAAGGGGGTCTAAAAACACCCCTTAATTAAGGGAGTGAACTCCACTTGAACATAATTAAGGGAGTCATTTAGGGAGTTTTTGGAGTTGCAAAAATACACATACTCCCTTAATTAAGCTAAGGGATGTCATTAAGGGAGTCTATTGGAGGTGCTCTTACCATTTTAAACACTCTCTCCTAATTAATCTCTCTCCATTTTTCAAAAGAAAAAAAAAAATTCATATTTTCATACTTTCTCAATCAATCTCTGATTAATAGTTAAAGAAAAAAAAACTTATGAATATTTAGTTTTTTACTAACATAATATATATATATTAAAAAGTCAATTTTCAAAAAAAAAAAAAAAAAAAGACATTTGAAAGCTTGAATTGTTGCAACTAGATTCAGGATTTCTAAGACTAATGAAAGAACTAAAGTTCTCTAGAAAATCACATATCTACAAGAGTAATAAAAATCATTTTCATATTTCGATTTAAAAAATAAAAAGGTACTTGTTTTTATTTTTAATATATACGTACATATGGTTCCTAAAAATCAAGCTTATTAGTAAGTTTTTTTTTTTTTTTTTCCTTAAATGTTAGTCTTGTTTAAGAAAAAATGGAGATAGAAAATTAGAGATATGTATTGGAAGAGAGAGTTTAATATGGTAATTAAAAATTTATGAGAGAATATTTAATATAT
Source organism: Acer yangbiense (assembly GCA_008009225.1). Taxonomy (NCBI): domain Eukaryota; kingdom Viridiplantae; phylum Streptophyta; class Magnoliopsida; order Sapindales; family Sapindaceae; genus Acer; species Acer yangbiense. The sequence goes on from CM017762.1 coordinate 68,227,198, forward strand.
AATAATTAATTTAATGATTTAGGAGAGATAATTTTTTTTTAATAATTTAATTTTAAAAAGATAAAAAGGATAATCTTATAATAAAATGGAGTGTCTTTAGAATTTTTTTTAAATTTAAATTTTGAGAATGGAGTGTGTTTAGAAAAAAAGTGTAAAAAGAAAAAATCGGATTGTCAAAAGAAGCTCTTTTTTTTAATGGGGTGTACATACAAAAAAAGGTGTACATACAGTTTTTCAGGAATGCAAATACCGTCACTCTTTTTTTTTGGTTGATCTTCAATTTTTAATAGTTCAACTTGCTGCTCTTTGTTTCCATTGGTGACATGAAATTATAAACTATTGATTGAATAAGTCATATTGTATCATGAATAATAGTAGTACGTTTTCCATCGGAGTTGGAATATGTATATACTATTTATAAGAAAAACTTGGGTGTCTTGGTCTCATCATGGACTTGTCGAGACGATACTTGACACAAAATACTAGATCAAATCGAGAGTCTATCGAGATCTGATGAGATAAACTATGTAAGTATTGTCCAAAATGCAACTCTTATACAATGGAAGGTCTCCCCACATTTTGCGCCATTGCGGTCACATGTCTAACCAAAATGTGAACTACTTGAATCTTCACATAAATTGGAAATTATTTCGGTGTTAATGTACTTGACCCACCCGACCAATATTATCCAGTTTGGTGTTTCAGATAAACCTCTCAAAACCCCGAAAAGTGACACAGCTGCTTCGTTGAAGTAGCTTTGACACTCTCTATACATTTTCTGTCTTTCTTCTTTGTCTTTCGATTCTCAAATTCTTCAATGTTGTAAACAAGAAGAAAAGAACTGTTAAAAAATGGAACTTGCAGTCCCTTACAGACCGAACCCAGTTCTCTCTTCTTCTTCAAAACCACTCACCAAAACCACTCTTTTGCAAGTACCAGCTATCAAGCACAGACCCAGAATTTCCCGCCAAAGACCCGTTTTTAGAGTCTGTTCCTCTGCGAATCCAGATGGGTCAGGTGGGTTCTCGTGGCAGAGTCTGGGGCGGTCTGTTCGGGTTGGGTCAGAGCGGCTATGGTCCAAAATGGGCGAGTCGGTCAAGAAGGAGACTGGGTTCGACTTCGATGAAGCTAATGTGAAGGTCTACTTGTTGTTGAAGATACTATATGAAGTTAAAAAGACAATGCCATGTCGAATTGAGAGTATGAGTTAAATTACTGTATTATGTGCAGGATGTCAAGAATTGGGAGCCTAAACGGATTGGCACATTCGTTCTGTATATTTTTGCTGTGATTTTATCTTGTCAAAGAATATATGTAGCTATTCGGGCTCCTTACTTAAATCGTCAAAGAAAAGAGTTAACTGAGGCTTATATGGAGGCATTGATTCCTGAGCCATCCCCTAGTAATATCAGAAAGTAAGTGCGCAAATAGCTTCTCATACTATTTGCAAATTCAAGCCTACCAATTGTTTATACAATGTAAAAGTTAACTCAAAAGAGGAGCTGTTATGTCAGTTTCTTTGTACACTAACATCTTAGTTAGATAATTTATTTGTTTAATTCAAACTTAAATCTTTTGAAGCCTCTAAAATAGGAAAAGAGAATACAATAAACAACATTATTAAGTGTAGAAAATTGATTGTTAAAGAAACAAACCTTACGAATAAGAGAGGACAAAAACACCATTTATGGTTGCACCTGATTAAGTTAATGAATGAGCCATCGATGAAGATGTACTTCAGGACTTAAACAAAGGCTTTTGAGTGCTAAATGTGCTCTGTGCTTTCAGGTTTAAGAAGAGTGTATGGAGGAAGACAGCACCAAAAGGCCTGAAATTGAAGAAGTTTATTGAAGGACCTGATGGAACACTTATTCACGACAGTTACTATGTTGGAGAAGATGCATGGGTTGATGATCCAGAGCCTCCACAAGATAGTGTGAAACAAGTTATTGACAACAATGAAAGATTAAGTGCAGAAGAAAAGAAAAAGCTAACGGAAGACTTGGGAATTTCAGGTTAGTTTCTATTTGTGTGCATGCATATAGCCATATACATAAAATTTATGCTTGCTTTATCATATGATACCGCAATAAGTAATCATTTTTCTGGACTTGATATTATTATTATTATTATTATTATTATTATTATCTTTTTGCATTCAGTATAGTTTCCATTTTAAATGGAACATTGGAAATTCTATGGTTAAGAGAACTTCTTACAAAATTTCATCTTTCTGGAATTTTTGTAGCATAATTCCCAATCCGTTAAGAAGTTGGAAAAACATTATGCTGGATCAGAACGGCATACTAGCCTTCTGTTGGCTTTTGGCTTTAGATTTGCAAGTAAACTATATTGCATGTATTACATCTGAATTTGGTAATGTGGTGGGAAATTTGGCATGTCTTAAACTGTATAAACTGCTTTGATACTCTGTGCTCTTGATTTCTAATTGCCAATTGTTTTTACCATGCTTTCCTATAAGGTTCAAGAAAATAATGGAAATTGGCGTGAAAGACTTGGTGCTTGGAAGGAAATCATGAGAAGGGAAAATTTATCTAGGAATTAGATTCTTCAAATGCCAAATATGAAGTTGAATTTGAAATGAAAGAGGTTGAAAATAGTCTTCGCAAGGATGTGGTGGGGAATGTATCAGAGACACAGGGAACTAGAGCTTTATGGATAGCTAAGAGATGGTGGCGCTATCGTCCTAAGCTTCCGTACACTTATTTTCTTGACAAGCTAGATTCATCTGAGGTAGAGTTCTCTTGTCCATGGTTTTGTTTTCACTCCCTTTACTGATAAAATTCTGAGTGTTCTCTTGCAGTGCAATGCATAAATTTTGATTTTGATTTATTTAATTTTAATCTTTTATAAATATATTGGCATTTGTTAACAATTTATAAAACCTGAAAGTGAAAAAGCATATGTGACTATGCATAAATATAATTTTATTTAGCTTTCCATTTTCTGTCAATGCTAAATTACACCATGTAGAATGAAATTGATAGCAAGAGAAAAGGAGATAGACAATTGTGCACAAAATTATCTCTGGAATTAGTGAGCATATTGTACAAGCATTAAAAATGAAATGATCTAGACTCCTACCAAAATTCTGAGTGATAATATCATAATAGAGTCAATGTATGTGATAATATGTGATAATATGTGATAATAGACAAGTTCCAATAACTATACGATGTGTGGTCAAAACCTTCATTAAATTTTCATGTTTGTTGAGCATCCTTGAGAATTAGATAACATTTCTAATTTTGTTGTTGCTTTCAACAGGTTGCTGCTGTTGTGTTTACAGAGGACCTGAAAAGATTGTATGTAACAATGAAAGAAGGTTTTCCCTTAGAATATGTTGTACGTTCAATGTCTCATTTTTTGTTACAGCAGTAGTTTCATATGTATCATCTCTGTAAAATTTCTTGATGTAATTACTTATTCTGTAGGTTGACGTCCCCCTTGATCCTCATTTATTTGAGATTATCTCAAGTTCTGGGTTTGAAGTAGATCTCCTCCAAAAGCGGCAGATCCATTACTTTCTAAAAGTTGTGATTGCATTACTGCCTGGAATACTGATTATGTGGCTTATAAGGGAGTCTGTTATGCTTCTCCACATCACATCTAGTCGTTTTCTTTACAAAAAGTATAATCAACTGTTTGATATGGCTTATGCAGAAAATTTCATCCTGGTAAAACTTTAATTCTCTATACTCTCTTCCTATCAATTAACACTCTCAAATTCTTATTACATATTGTAATCCTCCAGCCAGTTGGAGATGTTGGTGAAACAAAATCTATGCATAAAGAAGTGGTGTTAAGGGGTGATGTTTGGGATCTGCTTGATGAGTTGATGATATATATGGGAAACCCCATGCAATATTATGAAAGAGGTGTGCAGTTTTTTCGGGTAATCTTTTCAACTTCTGTTAAAGATAAAAACATCCCTTTTGATCCCACTATATTTAAGAGAGGTATACAAGAAACATAATCAGTAATTTTCTCATGACAGGGTGTCCTTCTCTCTGGACCTCCCGGAACAGGAAAAACACTTTTTGCAAGGACACTTGCAAAAGAAACTGGGCTGCCCTTTGTTTTTGCTTCTTGTGCAGAGTTTACTGATAGTGAGAAAAGTGGTGTAGCAAGGATCAATGAGATGTTCTCAATTGCAAGGAGAAACGTAAGGATCTCCTGCTCCAATTTTGTAAAGGAAAATCACTTACAAGTTGCAAGTAAATGAGATTCTTGAAAAAAAAAAATCATTTTGCTGGATGTTGGTGCTTGTTATGAATCTGCTATCATGGTGCTCTATAGAGTTGTTGTGCTTGTATCACTATTTGTGGCTTTGTGCTTGTCATCCTTGCTGCAGAGCCACATCAGAGTTATCATTATTGTTCCGATATTATGATGTAGGACAGTTGGCTTTGGAGTTTGAAGAAGAGATGGACAGGAAATTGTCCAAAAGAGGTGCTCCAAAGAAACGGGCATAACTTTTGACTCGGTTGTCAGATTTCCTATTATAATATGTTTTCGGAAAGGGTTTTCAGAGCTCTATAGCATGGCAACTTGGGTTCCCCAGTTGACGTCATTTACATCCTCAACGGAGCTGTTTAAGTTAGGTTGTCGGGCAGCCGAAGATTTTAGTGTTTTTATTTGTTTTCCGTTTTTGTTTAGTATGAGGATATTTTAGTCTTTTGCTTGTTTTTAGGGTTTCTAGAGACCTATTTAAGGATCCTTTGTTATTAGTTTCGGATTATTCAATAATATTTTCAAGTTTCAGTTTACATTCATTCTATCTTTGCTGGTGGATTCCAGTTGTGTTACGTTAGGGATTACGCTGGTAAACCCTAGAACTTCCATTCTGCGTCATATTATCATGTCTCCAAAGGGGCATGCGCAAGATATTTGTTAATATATATGTACATATCTGTATATTCTCATTAAGGGTAGTTTAGTCTTTTTGTTAGTGATTAAACTTTTTAGGGTTTCTTTGTCTTATAAAGACAGCAGCTGCTGTTCTTTTCTATTGTACAAAACGTTTGACAATTTCTAAATACAGAGAGATGTTTTCATCACAAGGTTATGCTGTTCTTGTTTGTTTCTTTGACAATAGCATATTCTACTGATTTATTTTCATGGTATCAAAGCATGGTTCGATAAGCTGCTGCGTTTGACTCCGATTGGTGAGATTGTTTTCGTTTTATTGATGCACATTGGTTGTTGTGTTTGTTTTATTTTGATTTCAGAGATTGCGTTTTGCCTTGCTGTCTTGAACGTTTGATTGTTTTTGACATGGATTCGTCGGATGATATGAAAGCAATTACTGTTCGTCTTAATGGTGCTAATTTCTCATATTGGAAATTTGCGATGAAGAATTTTTTGATTGGAAAAGATTGGTGGGATATCGTAGACGGAACAACTACGAAACCTGATTCGAAAGTGGCTGATTACCTAAAACTCAATAAAAGATGGCTTTTGGGTAATGCCAAAATACTGACATGGATAAATAATTCTGTGGAAAATTGTATTGGTGTGCAGCTCATGAAGTTTGATTTGGCAAAAGATGCTTGGGATTATTTGGGAGGATTGTTTAAACAATCAAATTTTGCTCGTAGATACCAACTTGAGATGGATATTAGGGCTGCCAAGCAAGGTGAACTCTCAATTCAAGAATTTTTTTCTTATATGACTGAGATATGGGATCAACTTACTTTGATGGATCCTAAAGAATGTACAAGTCTCCCTGCCTATCAGAAGTTATGTGAAGAACGAAAATTGGTGGAGTTTCTTATGGCCCTTAGAGATGATTTTGAAGCTGTTAGAGGTTCTATGATTCATCGAAATCCTTTGCCAAATCTCTCTTCAGCTATATCTGAGTTACTTGCTGAGGAAACTCCTTTCAAGACAATGACTGGAATTTCATAATCAGGGAATAAAATTGTTCCTGCACAAGTGTTTGTTGCAAGTAATAATAAGGGAGGGAATTCGTTTACTGAAAAATCAAAATTTCGCACACCTATAGATGAATGTTCTTATTGTCATAGTAAAGGCCACTGGAAAAAGGATTGTCCTTCTCTACCGCACAAAGCACAAGATTTTAATGAAAGGCAGGCGCAAAGGGGACATTCTCAAGGCGGGCAGTCACAATATCCTAATCGTTTCTCACATTCTTAGCCTCGTGTACCACGACCACCAACTGCAAATACTTCTTCAGAATCTAAGCATGCTGCTATGCCTTCTGCTCCCTCTGGTAATGATAGCTCTTCTGACTTGTCGTCTCTTATTGCAGCAGAGGTTTCTAGAATTTTAGGCATCTCTTCAACACCTAGTGCGTCACTTGTTTCTAGTACAGGTTTGTCTCTCATGACTAGTTCTGATACTCTTACCAAATGGATTCTTGATTCTGGTGCTTCACATCATATGACTCCACATATATCACTTTTGCACAATACTTTTCCACCATCGTCGCCCACTAATATTCAAGTTGCGAATGGTTCTTATGCACCACTTAAGTGCATAGGTACTGTTTCACAACCTACTTGGACAATATCTGATGTTTATCATGTACCAAATCTTTCTGTGAACCTTTTGTCTATTGGAAAATTAACTGATATTGGTCTTACTGTTACATTTTCTTCTGATCATTGTTTTGTACAGGATTGCACATCCAAGAAGCAGATCGGGATAGGCCATAGAGAGGGTGGACTTTATTTACTTGATTCATTGCATTTACCTGCAACTCAATCTACTGCAACATTATCATATGAGTCTCCTTTACAAAATTTGATGTCTAGGTCTAGTTTATTTCATTTATGGCATTCTCGTTTGGGTCATGTTTCTAGTTCTCGTCTCCAATTTATGATTCGTAAGAAAATGTTGAACTCGTCAATAAAGGTTAATGATATTTCTGATTGTGTTGGTTGTCGTTTGGGAAAACAATGTAGTTTGCCTTTTAATGTTAGTGATTCTCTTACTTCTGCTCATTTTCAACTTATTCACTCTGATGTTTGGGGAAAGGCACCAGTTTCCACAAAAGGTGGTGCCTAATATTATGTTGTGTTTGTGGATGATTTTTCTCGTTATTGTTGGATATATCTTATGCGAAAAAGATCTGAATTTTATGATATTTATGTTAGTTTTCTTGCTATGGTAAAAACTAAATTTTCTACCACGATTAAAACTTTTCGATGTGATTCTGGTGGTGAGTATTTATCAAATGTTTTTCGAAAACTTCTTGATTCTGAGGGAACAATTCATCAGCTATCTTGTCCACACACACCACAACAGAATGGGGTAGCTGAACGCAAGCATCTTCATCTACTTGAGACTGCTCGTTCACTACTTCTATCTGTATCTATCCCTTCAACATTTTGGGGAGAGGCTATTCACATGGCTGCATATTTGATTAATCGCATTCCTTCTATAGTTTTGGGTGGTGTATCACCTTATGAGCGATTATATGATCTTTTTCCAAATTATGATTTTCTTCGTGTTTTTGGATGTGCCTGTTTTGTTTTGTTACCTAAGACAGAGCGCACACAATTGTCTGCTAGATCTTCGTTATGTGTTTTCATAGGGTATTGGGCAAAAGGGGTATCGTTGTTATCATCCAGACACAGGTCGGTTGTTTGTTTCTCGTCATGTAGTTTTTCTAGAACATATACCATACTATCAGATTCCCAAATCCTCACCCATGTATGATAAAACAGAATTGATCCATATTGACCCGTTTACAGCTGATGAACCCGATGATGATGTTTCCTCAAACACTAGTGATTTTAATTCTCGTCCTCCTATTATTCGTCAATATTCTCGCAGGACTTTGCAGCAATCAGCATCTGATGCTCCACCTTCTGATGGCTCAATCTCAACTGATTCTTTGGATGTTGCAGATCCGGTGCCTACCACTCCTCGATATCCCACTCGTATTAGGCAAGCACCTAATAGGTACAGTCCTCCTTCAAATTTTTATTCTACAAGTTATGTTACCTTTTTGACTAACATTCATTCTTTGGTGGAGCCTAAGTCATATAAAGATGCTATTTTAGATCCAAATTGGAGATTGGCCATAGAAGAAGAGCTTACTGCTCTTCAAAAGACAGACACTTGGGAGCTGATATCATTGCCTGTAGGTAAGCATGTGATTGGTTGTAAATGGGTTTCAAAATAAAAACTCGTTCTAATGGCAGTTTGGAGAGATACAAGGCACGTTTGGTTGCTAAAGGATACTCACAAGAACATGGAATAGATTATGATGAGACTTTTGCCCCTGTAGCCCAGATGAAAACTGTGCGTACTCTTATTTCCATTGCTTCTGTTCGAAAGTGGCATCTGTATCAGATGGATGTCAAAAATGCCTTTTTGAATGGTGATTTGGCTGAAGAGGTTTATATGCGTCCTCTACCTGGGTTACCCCACCAACCTGGTCAGGTTTGTAAGTTACGACATGCCCTTTATGGGTTAAAGCAGGCACCAAGAGCTTGGTTTGAGAAATTTAGCTCTGCTTTACTTCATCTTGGATTTTATTGCTCTGATAATGATTCTGCCATGTTTCTGAGATGTAATGCCAATGGTTGTATTATTTTATTGTTGTATGTTGATGATATGATAATCACCGGTGATGATGAGCAGGGTATTTGTGATCTTAAGCAACAACTTCACACAAATTTTGAGATGAAAGATTTGGGGTATTTGCGTTATTTTTTGGGTATTGAAGTTGCTTACTCTCCTCAAGGTTATATTCTTTCTCAGTCAAAATATGCAGTTGATGTCATTGCTCGAGCAGGTTTATCAGATTCTCGTCCAGTTGATACTCCTATTGAGTTCAATCATAAGCTTTGTCCTGATGATGGTGAACTTTTAACGGATTCTACACGATATAGAGAGGTGGTTGGTTCTCTTGTCTATCTTACTGCTACAAGACCTGACATCGCTTATGCAGTTCATATTGTAAGTCAATTTGCATAGCTCCTCGAACAACTCATTGGACTGCTGTTATACGTGTATTGAGATACTTGCAAAGCACACTCCATCATGGTTTGTTGTTGTCTTCTTCATCTGATCTTTCTCTCTGTGCATATTTTGATTCTGATTCTGATTCTGATTGGGCTGGGGATCCTTCCGATAGAAAGTTTACCACTAGTTATTGTATTTTTTTGGGTGATTCTTTGCTTTCTTGGAAGAGTAAGAAACAGTCGGTTGTTTCTAGATCATACTGCTACAAGACCTGACATCGCTTATACAGTTCATATTGTAAGTCAATTTGCATCAGCTCCTCGAACAACTCATTGGACTGCTGTTATACGTGTATTGAGATACTTGCAAAGCACACTCCATCATGGTTTGTTGTTGTCTTCTTCATCTGATCTTTCTCTCCGTGCATATTTTGATTCTGATTCTGATTGGGCTGGGGATCCTTCCGATAGAAAGTCTACCACTGGTTATTGTATTTTTTTGGGTGATTCTTTGCTTTCTTGGAAGAGTAAGAAACAGTCGGTTGTTTCTAGATCATCGGCTGAGGCTGAATATCGAGCTATGGCTACTACTGCTGCTGAAATTATTTGGTTTCGCAGACTTCTAGATGAGCTTGGTGTCCCTCAAACTGGTTCTACTCCAGTGTATTACGACAATCAAAGTGCTATACAAATTGCCAAGAATCTGGTTTTTCCATGAACGAACTAAACATATTGAGATTGATTGCCACTTTGTATGTCATCACTACTTGGGAGGCTCTATTTCTCTACCTCATACCTCTTCTTCCTCACAACTTGCAGATTTCTTCACCAAATCTCTTACCATTACTCGATTTCGTCATCTTTTAAGCAAACTCTCGATGATTCACCCATCTTGAGTTTGACGAGGGGTGTTAATATATATGTACATATCTGTATATTCTCATTAAGGGTAGTTTAGTCTTTTTGTTAGTGATTAGACTTTTTAGGGTTTCTTTGTCTTATAAAGACAGCAGCTGCTGTTCTTTTCTATTATACGAAACGTTTGACAATTTCTAAATACAGAGAGATGTTTTCATCACAAGGTTATGCTGTTCTAATATTGTGCTTGTGTCTGTCATCCAAAATCATTGGATTTCTTATTCTGTTCAATAAGCAAAATAGAGTACTAAGGTTGCTAAGATCAAATACGTTATAAGTATTATTTTAACAGTCATTTCTTTTAAATTCATATTTTGATTTTTCGCTCTAGATGCTCTATATATTTGCTCCTCTATATTATGAATATAATAATTTGGTAGTACACTGTAACTCTGTAAATACCTAACAATATTATATATACACGAATCTTCTTTGCAGGCTCCTGCTTTTATATTTGTGGATGAAATTGATGCTATTGCTGGAAGGCAAGCAATTAAGGATCCTCGAAGAAGGACGACATTTGAGGCTCTAATTGCACAACTTGATGGCGAGTAAATGTATCAGTTTAAACTGATTTAAATCAAATAATGTTTTCATCTGGCCCATAGATCTTTGAATATTGTGGTTGTTCCCATGGAAATCCTTGTTAAACAACAGGAATGCTAGTAGGTTTTTGACAAATGATGTTTGAATTGGAGAAGTTGTGTTGTGGACATTCCTTTTGTCAAAAACCTACTATCATAAACCTACTTCCAAAGATTTACTGGCTACTTTTTGAATACTCAATTGGTACTGACCTAGTTTAGATGCTTTCAAGATCAACCTATTTCTCAATTAAACATGCTAGTAAGTAGTTTGTAGTTTTAACTTTACAAATCAACCTTTTTCTGATTAGTTTTGTCCATTTAACTACAAAAATTCTATGATTTTGCATTTATATCAAGCTAATACTTTTGGGATTTCTTCTCCATTTGATGGATTTTCATATCGACGCTATCACATGTAGGAAGGAAAAAACTGGCATTGACCGGTTTTCACTCAGACAAGCTGTGATATTCATTTGTGCCACCAATAGGCCAGATGAATTGGACCTTGAGTTTGTCCGCACTGGACGCATAGATCGTCATTTGTACATTGGTTTACCTGATGCCAAACAACGGGTGCAAATTGTCAATTGTACTGAATACCTCTCATTGTGAGGGTTCCTCATATTATATAGAAATTACAAGGCTGAGTCTCAGCAATTACATAAATTAAGGAGAGACTAAATTAAGGAGCTGAATCTCAGCTATTACATAAGTTAAGGAAACTATAATAGGAAACTATAATTGTCCTATTAACTACAGGATATATGCAATTGTAATACAAAATCACGCCATAACTAGAGTGACTAATTATGGCTAAATATATATATTGTATCTGACTGACATCCCCCCTCAAATTGATGTTGGTTGATCAAGAAGCATCAATTTGCCCACAAGAAACTGATGACGTTGTCGTGTCATGGCCTTCGTAAACACGTCAGCTACTTGGAGATCAATGGAAACATGAGGAAGAGATATAACACGAGTGTCCAAGGCTTCTCGAATAGAATGATAGTCCACCTCAATATGCTTCATACGCTCATGGTAAACGGGATTAGCAACTATTTGAATGGCACTAGTGTTATCAGCATGAAGAGGAGTAGAATCAGATTGAGAAAAACCAAGCTCAGCCAGAAGCCCACGAAGCCAGAGAATCTCAGAACAAGCAGCAAACATTGCACGGTATTCGGATTCAGTAGAGGATTTAGAAACCCGAGCTTGTTTCTTACTTTTCCAAGAGATCAAAGAATCACCAAGAAACATGCACCAACCTGTGACAGACCGTCGAGTATCAGGACATCCGGCCCAATCTGCATCACTATAAGCAACAAGACGAAGAGGAGAACCGGTTGGGAAGAACAACCCACGGCTAGGTGTCCCCCGAAGATATTGAATGATACGACGAACAGCAGCTAAATGGAGATGGCATGGAGTTTGCATAAATTGGCTAACCTATTGGACAGCGAAGGAAATATCAGGCCGAGTAATAGTCAAATAGTTCAAGCTACCTACCAACTGTCGGAACACAATAGGATCAGAAAGTAGATCACCCTCCTCACTACAATATTTCACATTGACCTCCATAGGAGTATCCACCAAAGAAGAATCCTGAAGACCATCCAGGTTAATCAAATCTTGGGTATATTTGTGTTGATTCAAAAATATACCTAAAGAATCAGTGTGCACCTCCAACCCCAAAAAATATGTAAGAAGACCAAGGTCTTTCATATGAAAAGAAGCCTGAAGATGCCGCTGAAGTTGGGCAATCAAGTTGGAGTCAGTGCCAGTAATGACAATATCATCCACATATACAAGTAAAAGAACGAGGCCAGTTGGAGTCTTGCAAAGAAACAAAGAGGAGTCATATTGGCTTTGGACAAAGGAGAAGCGAAGCAGAGTAGACCTAAACTTTTCAAACCATGCACGGGGAGCCTGTTTTAAGCCATAGTGAGACCGCTTTAACTTACATACAGTGGAAGACAGAGAAGAAAGCAAACCCGGAGGAGGAGTCATGTAAATATCCTCTTTGAGATCCCACGAAGAAAAGCATTTTTGAAGTCCATCTGGTGAAGTGGCCAGCCTTGAGAGGCGGCAATAGAGATAATCGTACGCACTGTAGTCATCTTCGCCACCGGAGCAAATGTCTCCTCATAGTCCACCCCATATTCTTGCTTGTTCCCAAGGGCAACTAATCGTGCCTTATACCGGTCTAGAGTCCCATTAGAGCGAAGCTTAATCGAGTAAACCCATTTACAACCGATAGCTTTAACATTAGAAGGGCAAGAAACCACATCCCATGTATGATTGTCTTGGAGAGCCCGAAGTTCCTCATCCATCGCTTTTCACCAACATTCATGTTTAACAGCCCCTGAAAAGCATGTAGGGATGGAAATAGACGACAAAGTAGCATTAAAAACATACCGAGCAGGAGGACGTGATACTCAGGTTGATCGTCGAGGACCAGGCTCAGGAGGCATGGGAGAATTGATCGGAACTGTCTTAGATGGCATATTAATCTCAGGAGAAGTTGTCGGAACAGGTTCGGGGTCAGTTTCGGTAAGGGGCAAAGTCGGTAGACGTCGAGTATACACAATTCTAGGTTTGAACCGTTCAGGGAGAGGAGTCAATTCATCAAAACAAGGTAAAATACTAATCTCAAGTAATGACTCAACATGTGTAGAAAAGAAATATTGATTCTCAAAGAAAACAACATTACAAGATATACGAAATTTGTTAGAACAATGATCATAGCAAACATAACCTTTGTGGGAAATACTATAACCCATAAAAGCACATTTAACAGACTGAGCAGAAAGTTTGTGACGTTCATGAGGAGGTAAATGAACAAAACAAACACATCCAAAAGTATGCAAATTAAGATAGCTAGAATGCTGATGATACAAACGATAATAAGGAGAATCAAAATTCAAGACCTGAGAGGGCAATCTATTAATTAAGTAAACTGCAGTAGATAATGCCTCTACCCAGAATTTAGAAGGAACAGATGACTCAAGCAATAAGGTGCGAACAACGTCCAAGAGATGTCGGTTCTTTCGTTCTGCCACCCCATTTTGCTGAGGGGTATAAGGACAAGAACGCTGAGAGACAATTCCTTTGTGGTGTAAGAAATCATGAAACTCACGTGACATGTATTCTCCACCAGAATCAGACCTCAAAATCTTAATACCTGTAGAAAATTGGGTCTCAATATATGCTACAAAGGTTTGAAAAACAGACAAGACCTCAAATTTGGACTGAAGAAAATATACCCAAGTATACCGACTGAAATCATCGATGAATGTCACAAAATATTTATATTGAGCATGAGAGATTACAGGAGAAATGCCCCATACATCACTATGCACAATATCAAAACAATTTGCAGCACGACTACCATGAGGAGAGAATGAAAGAATTTTACTCTTACCAAGTTTGCATATAGAACAGTCAAATGACAAATTTTTAGAAACTTGTTCTTTATTGCCTAATAAACCAGAATTTAACATATGAGACAGAACAACAGAGTTTGGATGACCCAAACGTTTGTGCCATACTTCATTCTGAGAGTTAACTGTCATACAAGCCAAAGATAAACAACTAGGAATTGAAAAATGCAGTGGAAATAGTCTGCCAACTTTAGGCCCCTTTGCGAGTATCTTCCCCGACACCTGATCCTGCACAAGACAACCATCATGAGAGAAATGGACATCACAGTTGTTATCAACTAACTGGCCAACTGAAATTAGACTAGTAGAAAGTCCAGGAGATACATAAACATCTCTGAAAGAAGGATTAATATCTCCTACTTCATTAATAGCTAAATGACTCCCATTAGCTATCTGAATCTGGGATGAACCATGTATGGACGAACATTACAAAGAGTATCAGATGATCTGGTCATATGATTGGATGCAGCAGAATCAATAAGCCAAGATTTAGACGAAGTAGTACCATTACCTTGGAGCCCCAAGGCAGAAAAAGCTAACATAATCATCTGCTGGACCATTTCAGGAGTAAGAACAGATAGTCCGGCTGTAGAAGAAGAAGTTGAGGGCATCTCTAGAACAAAAGAGGTGTTCACTACAGCCTGATAGGCAGTAGCTTGACGATTTTGAGGTCGAGTGGGACATTCTTTGATAAAGTGGCCCTGTTTCTTACAGTAGTTGCAAGATTTCTTTGCACAGTTGGCAACAATATGACCATACTCCTTGCAGCTGAAACACTAGACCTTACGCATATCCCTACCCTTCCCTTTCCCATAGGCTGCATAGGCTGCATAGGCTATTGGATTCAGGTTGGAATCCTGCTGGAACATAGCCTGTGTAAGAAGACGCTGCTCCTCACGAAGTAATTCTCCAAAACAAACATCCAAGGATGGAGAAGGATCTCGGTTCATTAAATTCGAGCAAGTAATCTCAAATTCAGGGCACAATTTCATGAGGAATTGATCTCTCTTACTCTACTCATGAACAACCTGAACAGCAGAGAGAGATGCAGCAGGTACCTTAGCATAAACCATATCAGAAAATTCTCCCCACAAATTCTGAAAACTAGAAAAATAATCTTGAATGGAGAGATTGCCTTAAGTGTAATTAGCAATCTCATATTCCAACTGAAAACGGCATGTGGTATTATCCTGATGATAAACCTTCAGCAAATACTCCCACATGGTCTTCGCAGTCTTATATGGCCTCAGATTGAGTACAATAAGAGGATCGATAGACCCTAAGATCCAGGACATCACACATGCATCCTTGACCTTCCAGTTAGTCAACTCCTTAGGCTCCGTAGGGGCTGGATCACTATCGTCAATATGACCCCACAACTCTTTTCCCATAACAAAAAATTGAAATTGAAATTCCCAAGCAGAATAATTTTTTCCAGTAAAACAGACCCCAAAAGACTCTTTAGAACAAGAAGACATGATGAAACCAAAATAAACACCCGAAACCACTAGGATCAAAATTGTAGAACCTGATAAAGAATAACAGGCTCAAGCTCACCAGATCTGTTGGATAGCAATCCCAAACAGCACCAAACGACCACGTCGACAGCCCCAAATCCTCCAAAAAATCGCCGGGAACACTCCAAGACTGCTCTGTCAAGGAACAACAGCCGCTAATCACCACAAAAGAGTAGTTTCCAGCAAGAAAGAATTTCCCTACCCTCAACAGATAACTGAAACCTAGAACCACCTTAATTTTTTTATGATTTTGGCTCTGATACCATGTCAATTGTACTGAATACCTCTCATTGTGAGGGTTCCTCATATTATATAGAAATTACAAGGCTGAATCTCAGCAATTACATAAATTAAGGAGTGAATCTCAGCTATTACATAAGTTAAGGAAACTATAATAGGAAACTATAATTGTCCTATTAACTACAAGATATATACAATTGTAATACAAAATCACGCCATAACTAGAGTGACTAATTATGGCTAAATATATATATTGTATCTGACTGACACAAATATTTGGTGTGCACAGTGCAGGAAAGCAACTTGCAGAAGATGTAAACTTTGAAGAGGTAAGCGGTTAGTTTAGTCGCATGCCTTTTTTGGATGCATTGATGTCCATTTTATCTTGCAATTGGTACATCTATTTCTTCTCTCACTTCACTATACAGGTTGTATTCCGTACGGTTGGTTTTTCCGGGGCAGATATTCAAAATCTTGTGAATGAAGCAGCAATAATGTCGGTGAGTTAGCCATCATATTCTTGTCTTAAAAAGAAATACAAATATTCCTTGTGCTTAACGTCACGTGAGACTTTAAGTCAACCCTGATCATAAGCTTCATGTTCTTCAATTACAGTTGTTCTGACATGGTAAAATATTTTCCACTAAACTCCTGCCTTTTTTAATATCTATGACTTGGTGCTATACTGCTATGTCAATAATGTGGGCATGCTAATGCACATGTCTTTTTACTGCTTTTACCTTTCAATGTGAATGTTCATGTACTTTTAGCATTATTTATGGTTGTTTTATGATGTTCAAAAAGAGAAAGTTATAGTCTAGATTATTATATAGATATATTTATAATTGGAGTATTTTATTCCAAGTTGACCTCATTGTAAGTTTTCTGTCCTGTGAGGATGGTAGTGGCCAGGTGCACACGGTGATGTGAGTATCGCTTCCTGTTTCACTGCAATGATAATTTTTTTTTAAGTGAGCTGAACTCCTAATCACTCACTTATAAGATAATTATTCATAGGCCGTTGTTTTTGTAATGTCAACCTTTATAGATAGAACCTATTTATCTTCAAAGAATTGTTAGTCATTCGGACTTTGATCTGCCACTATGAGATAAATTATGTCATCTTTCTACTTTAGTTTGTGAATATCTTGCTCTGGTTTCAAGTTTAACATCTCTTAATTTATGTGTGGTGATCTTTCTCATGCATTTTACCAGAAGTTATTTTGAAGAGTTTTCTATGTTCTCTTGCTTTTCCTATATGTATAATATCATTGGTTGCAGGTGAGGAAAGGACATTCCAAGATCTACCAGCAAGATATTGTTGATGTATTAGATAAACAGTTGCTTGAGGGCATGGTAGTGCTTCTTACAGAGGAAGAACAACAAAAAATAAAACAAACTGTATGTGCCTGCCTATATTGTTTCATAGAACAAAGTGAAAATGGTGCTAATTGTTTTTCTTCATCTTTTATTTATTTATTTGTTTATTTTTATATATTTTTATTTTTGATATAATAGGTGTCTTTTGAAAAGAAGAGACTGCTGGCAGTACATGAAGCTGGTCACATATTATTAGCTAAATTGTTCCCTCGATTTGATTGGCATGCATTTTCTCAGCTCCTGCCAAGTACCTTTTGATTGGCAGTATAGGAAAGGATTTTTCTTTTTTGTTTTTCCATTTTTCATGTGTGTGCCAGTATGCTTGTTAATATCTTCCCCCGTGAAGACATGGTAGACCAAGGTTATACAACCTTTGGATACATGAAAATGCAAATGGTGGTGGCTCATGGTGGGCGTTGTGCTGAACGTGTTGTCTTTGGAGATGACGTAACTGATGGGGGAAGGGATGATCTAGAAAAGATTACAAAGGTAACTGAGCAACATTGTGATAAATATAACTTTTGTTACATTAGTTTTTTTTTTTTTTTTTTTTTTTTTTTTTTTTTTTTTTTTTTTCACCATTTCTAAGTGTTATCCTAAGATAAATCTTGCTATCTGTGTTTTCCTCTTGACAGACCCTAATTCATTGAAAATTGGTTTATTCCATTACACCATTATGGTTCTAATATGAGAACTGCTGCCTCTAAAGTGATTACATTTAAAAGTTGAGTTCTGCTACTTACCACTTTGGCCATAATGGACTTTTATTTCTACTTCCAAATTACAGCCCAATCCCCAAATTATTATAGTTTCTCGTATTTTGGTGTTTTCCGCATTTGCTTTCATGTATAGAGCAAGGATTGAATTAATAATTAAAGACGTATACGATTTCTTTTTAATGTTATTTTAAGGTTGGTGGCTTCTTTTTGTACATATAAACTTAATTTGCTTTAAAATAAGACATGAAACACTTATCTAGTTTTTCTGTAAATCCCTTTTTGTGTTTTAGTTTTCCACTGAGATCTATTTCTTGATGCTGGTTGCAGTACATTGAAGAGACAGAAGAACTTGCAATGAATGCTTTATTGCAGTACATTGAAGAGACAGAAGAACTTGCAATGAATGCTTTAAAGGAAAACAGACACATACTGGACATAATTGTGAAGGAACTACTAGAAAAGTTGAGGATAATTGGACTGGTATGTTGAGACACCCATTCCATATTGTATATTTATAGATATAAATAAGTTTTATTCCGGATAAAGAAAATGGATTTAGAACAATGTGGCTTTTTCTATATGGCTTTACAAGGAGGAACTTTGTGTCTCAATGGGAACTGAACGTTTTCTGTATGCCTCCATGTTGTTTCTTTTTATTTTTTGATATCTTGTTAAGGATGGAAGAACAGAGAAATCCTTATACGTTAATTAGACCATTACCTTATATGTTGAATTTGTATATTATGTTCATAATGGTGTAGGGACTAGGATAAAAATACAAAATGATCCTCTCCTTGGTGTATTTTTCCTTCCCTCTTCCACCCTTATATGGAAGGACTTAAATAGGTGAGTTCTGAGGGATGAGATACATTTTCCCACAGTGTAGGGGAAATGGTCTACACTCTATTTGTATTCTTTACTCCTAGCTTCCTATCTTCGTTTTCCCTCCCATCGGATAGTTATAGAAGAATTATAGAGACTTTGGCATTGGATAGCCTAAGAGTGGATTTGTGTCAGCGATAGTCGGAGGTTTTTTCCTCTTCAGCTCTGTCATTATCCATTTCCATCACGACAGGTTTCCCTATTACCTAACAGAATGTTTAGGTTATGCGCATGACTAAGGGGGGTGTATTCAATTAGGATTCTTGAGTACATTTAAAGACATTATAAATCCTAGTGTATTCAATTTAGACATTTAAAGACTTTAAAGAGTCCATATTGTTAAAAAATTAAAACCATTTTGAACTTAACTAGTTTCAGCCGTATAAAACTAGAGGAGTTGATCAACTCTACAGGTGAAACTAATGTTCTGATTCCATTGTTGTTGGATCAGAACATCCCATCTATAACCATTTAAAACCATCATTTACATAAAATACCATACATAAAAATCCATAAAAACAATAAAAACATAAAACCATATTCTGATATTTCAGCTAGGGATATCAGACCATAACCATCCATATTCTGATATCTCTGCTGAAGATATCAGCCATATATAAAAAACATAAACATAAACATAAAAAACCATAATCATAAGAAACCATAAACATGAAAATGAAAAGACTTTCTTTCCCTTAAACCACAACCATACATCCCATGCCATTTCTCTGATGGCTTGCATTTACAATGCCCCAATGAGGGTTTATATAGAAAAATACATAAGTGTTCAACAGCTAAGAAATAGCTGTTATACAATGAGTATATCAGTATCCATACTGACAGTGTTACACTGCTACAAATAATATTTACATCTTAACTAAACTAACATAACCATACAATTACATAAACCATAAAAACATAACCATAACCATAACCATAACCATACAATCAGCTAGGGAGTCTTTGGAGAAGTTTCACATTTCCAACACATGAATCCAGTGGTATTCAATTAGGATTTTTATGGACTTTTAAAGAATCCTTCCAAATCCAAGTGTATTGAATTGAGACTTTAAAAATGTCTACAAGAATCAAGGTGTATTCAATTAGGACTAGATTTTAAAGGATTTTCTTAGGTCATGGACTTTGATGGATTTTGGTGGACTTGATGGTGAGAGATATAAATATCAAATGTCATAACATGTCCGGCCTTCTCCCCAAAGATTTTGGTGGATTTTGCACAATATACCGTGTATTGTACAATACATAATTCCTCAAAAATCAATTTTCTTTTTCTCTCTTTCCATCCTATCACCGAAGAATCTATAGTTGCATAGACAACTTTTTTTTTTTTTTTTAGGTGAAAGCAGGATTGATACAATGTTACTGATGAGAGATTCTAGGCGACTATGCACATAGATCACGGCCATTGAAATTATGTTATCTGTTATGAAAATTAATATCGAAATGTTTTTAATGATTATATGATATGCAGAGGCAGGTTGTGTTGGTGTAGCGGAAGCTATACAAGAAAAACTCGCGAGACTAATTCGAAAAGCAACCTACTGAAAATAATCAACTTCGCGCACGAAGGATTATTGTCAGGCTTCAAGAACTCCAAACTTCGCAAAGAATGTAGTAATTGGATTTGAGAAAACTATCTCTGAAATTTTATTAATAAATCAACTAAACTAAACAAATAGAATTCCAGCAACTTAAATAGAAAAACAGAAAATTAATTCACACAAGGAATCAAATTCTAAACTAAAACTAAAAGAAATCCTAACTAGAAAAGGAAAATAAATCCTAAATAGATTATGAAAAGGAAATTGAATCCTGAAAGACTTAGGACTCAAACGGCCAGCACAAGGAGACTGCCACCTTCCTTCCACGCCAACACAACTTGGCCAAGTCACGCCCCCTTTCAGCCAGAGTACCCATTTTGCTGCCATCCTTCACTGCCACGTGTGATCCAAGTAATTCAACATACCAGATGCAGCTGCATCATCCTCCCCAGGTGAAAGAAACGTCGACCTCGACGTACAATCCATATCAGCAGTAGAATCATCATTGGCATAAGGAACCAAATGCTTCACATTAAATACATCAGCAGTTCGAATGTGACTCGGAAACGTCAAACGATAAGCATTCGGATTGATCCTCTCAAGCACCTCCAATGGCCCTATTTTCTTTGCAGCAAGCTTATTATATTCACCAACAGGAAATCGATCCCTTATAAGAACAGCCCACACAAAGTCTCCAATCTCAAACACCACATGTCTTCTTTTCCTATCGACAGCTAACTTGTAATTTTCAGTGGATTTTGCCAAGTTGTCACAAACCTGCGCATGAGTGTTTTGTAAACCCTGTACAAACATTTCAGCCTTCCCATGAACCCGTGTCATATTAGGCAGTGGTAGTAAGTCCAATGGTCCTCGTGGTAACATTGAGTATACAATCTGAAATGGACTAAAACCCGTGCTTCGATTCACTGCATGATTATGAGCAAACTCCGCTTGACTAAGTTTCTGATCCCAGGTACGAACATTGTCCCCAACCAAACACCTCAATAAGTTGCCAAGCGACCGATTTACCACCTCAATCTGACCATCCGTCTACGGGTGATACGCGCTACTAAAATTCAGCTGTGTATTCATCATTTTCCAGAGGCTCCACCAAAAATGACTAAGGAACCGAGTGTCACTATCGGAGACAATTGATTTCGGTAGACCATGTAGGCGATAAATATCACGAAAAAAAAGTTGAGCCACGTTCACCGCATCTGTCGTCTTTTTACATGGAACAAAATGGACCATTTTTGAAAACCTGTCAACGACCACAAAAATTGAATCAAACCCACGTTGTGTCCTTGGTAATCCTAACACGAAATCCATGCTAAGTTCCGTCCATGGCTGCGTAGGGATGGGCAGTGGCATATAGAGTCCCGCGTTTGTCGCCTTCCCTTTTGAAACTTGACACACTCGACAACGCTCCACGTACCGCTCCACCTCGCGCCGAATTGTTGGCCAGAAATAGCTGTTCTTGACCAGCTGCAAGGTGCGGTCCCTACCAACATGACCTTCTCCATGTAGCTCCTTTATAATTTGCAAACGCAAACTCCCTTGGGGTACACACAATTGACTGCCACGAAACAAGAAGCCATCTGTCAACAAGAAATCTCTGTTCTCTAAGGAACCCAAATTTGCCAAGATAACACCGAAATATGGATCAGTCACTAGCTGCTCCTTGATGGACTCAAAACCTGGTATTGATACTGTCATTGTGGACAGTAAAGTGGTCCATCGGCTTAAGGCATCGGCAACTCGATTAGACGCACCTGACTTATGTTTCAAAACAAAGGTAAATTGTTGCAAATACGCGGACCAGGAGGCATGACGGGCTGAAATCTTGTCTTGGGTATGAAGATGTTTTAGTGCCTCATGATCAGTGTAGAGGATAAACTCTCGGTGAAAAAGATAATGCCTCCAATGTCTTACGGCTTGAACCACCACGTAAAATTCGATGTCATATATGTTGTACCTTGTTCGAGCACCCGAGAGTTTCTCACTGAAGAATGTGATCGGTTTGCAAGCTTGGCTCAAAATCGCCCCTATCCCAACCTTAGACGCATCACTGTGCAGCTCAAAGGGCTGTGTAAAATCCAGCAATATCAATATTGGGGCAGTAGTTAAGCGCAATTTGATGAGTTGAAACGCCTCCTCTGCTTCTTGAGGCCAATAAATTTTTTTTTCTTTTAAACAATTAGTGATTGGAGCCATTATGCTGCTGAAATGCGGAATGAAACGACGATAAAGAGCCGCCAATCCATGGAACTTTCGCACGTCCATGATGCTTGTTGGTGTAGGCCAGTGTCGTACCACTTCGATTTTAGTTTCATCCACTTGAAGACCTTGACCAGAAATTTTATATCCTAAAAATAACACCTCGCTAGCCATAAAAACACATTTGTTGACAGCTGCAAACAATTTTTCTCTACGAAGTACTGTCAACACCTCACGTGCTGAATATGTAAGTCTTGGGCTGCACCGTAGATCAATATATCATCAAAATAGACGACCACAAATTTCCCTATAAATGGCCGTAATGCTTGGTTCATCACACGCATAAAAGTACTAGGTGCGTTAGACAAGCCGAAAGGCATAACCATCCACTCATAGAGTCCCTCTCGCGATTTGAAAGTAGTCTTCCATTCGTCTCCCGGCCGAATCCTAATCTGATGATAGCCGCTTTTCAAGTCTAATTTTGTGAATACTGTCGCCCCACTTAATTGGTCAAGAAGATCATCTAATAGCGGAATTGGAAAGTGGTACCTCACCGTAATTTTATTGATTGCACGACTGTCCACACACATTCTCCATGATCCATCCTTTTTCGGAATTAAAAGTACCGGTACCATGCACGGACTAAGGCTTTCACGGATATGGCCTTTGGCGAGTAAATCCTCCACTTGTCTTCACAGTTCCTCATGCTCACTTGGGCTCATGCGATAGTGTGGATGGTTGGGTAACATAGCCCCAGGTTCAAGATCAATATGGTGTTGGATATCTCTCAATGGTGGAAGACCTTCAGGTAATTCTTCGGGAAAGATTTCCGCAAATTCTGAAATTAGAGGAACAGCGACTGCAGGTATCTTGATCTTGGTGGTCACTTCCTTGCTCAACAGTAAGTACACCGTCTCAGCCTTATCCATCTCTAGTTCAAATTTGGAAACAGAGAGGAGGTTGGATCCTTCCGTTGGTTTGGCTCTGACGGGCGGCTTGCTTGGTACTAACACAATATTCATGCTGTCAAAAAGAAAGGAGTGAGTATTTTTAAAACCATCATGTTTTACCTTGCGATCGTATTGCCATGGTCGCCCGAGTAACAAGTGACACGCGTCCATGCGAACCACATCACACCACACTTGGTCTTTGTAATGCTTGCCAATCAAAAAATAAATAAGAGCCCGCTGCGATACCGTGACCTCTCCACCTTTCTGTAGCCAAGCCAATTTGTACGGCTTCGGATGATTTCCGGTTTTGATCTCCAATTTACGAACCACTTCAGCAGAAATAATGTTCTCACAACTCCCTCCGTCAACAATAAATCAGCACACTTTGCCCAAGATAGTACATGTGAACTGAAAGACATTGTTACGCAGCCAATTATTCTCGTCAGCGCGCGGAGTCAAGAACGTCCGTCTTGTCACCATGGCCGATCCACGAATCTCAGGTATGTGGCCACTGTCCACGACCTCCAAACTTGGTGCTGGGCGGTCTCTAATGCACAAGGATGCTTCCTTGCCACTTGTTGCTGCCGTATGAAATTGCTCCCCAAATCTGCCAGGTGTGGGAATGTCAACAATTGTTGTTTCATCATCAAGTGGAACTAACGCAGGTGTTAAGGATTTGTCTTCAAAACTGCCAGGTGGGAGATTATTATCAAGTGTTGGTACATCATCAATTGTTAACAATGCATGTCGGGCCATTAACAAAGGACCCACATCACCCTCCACGAAATCTTCATCAATCATCTCGTCTTCTTCAAGCTGCAGGTCATCTCCAAATTCAACCACATTCTCCTCCCCTGTTTCAGCGATCAACACTCGTTTGCCTGCTGACTTTCATTCCGCTTGCCTATGCCCAACCTCCCCACAACTGAAGCACTTCAGCCCTCCTGTCGGTCTTGGTTGTTGGTTCGGCGTCGAAATTTTTTTCTGTGCATTGCTGTTGTTTCCCATGGCAGCTGGTCGGTTGGTTGAGTTGCTATTGTTCCCAGTTCTTCCCGTCACACCACTACCACCATAAGAAAGCAGTCCACCTCCCCCTCTTCGTGAGACTGATTTCTCTATCTGTAAGGCCCTCTGATGAGCTTCAGATACTGTGTTCGGATCAAAGATATTCACAACCTCCAGAATTTATGCCCGTAAACCACCGTAATATCTTGAAACTAAATGATCTTGGGTTTCTTGAATATCGTTGCGTACAATTAATTGATAGAATTCGGTTGTATAATCATCTACTAATCTCATACCTTGACGCAAATTTTGTAATCTTTGGTACATCAATTTTCAAAAATTATGAGGTAAAAATTCAGCGCGTAACTTTTGGACCATTTTCTCCCAATCTGTAATTTTCGGTTTGCCCATTCGAGTCCGTGTGATCTTGATCTGCTGCCACCAAGCTGCAGCGCGCCCTCGAAGCCGAGTTGCCACCAAGGCTACTCTTGCATTTGCCGGTACATTTTTGAACTCCAAGATTTCTTCTACTACTCCGAGCCAATCGAGAAATTCTTCAGGTGAAAGGCTGCCATGAAATTCTGGAATTTCTGTCTTCATCCCCGATTCCCACCTCCGGTTGTCGTCACGCTCTGGTGCTTGACGCTGCTGCGGAATTTGTTGTGGAATTTGCTGTGGAATCTGCCGTGGAGTCTCCACTTGCGAATCACTATCCTCGGTACTCTCTTCCTCCACATCTCCGACATTAGGATTTAAGGCGTGAAAAGGATTTTGGTTAGCATTAGGATTCTGATTGGCGATTAACGTCGCAAGCTGCTCTGTTATTAGCGCCATATGTCGCTCCAATTGTGTCACACGGTCACGTTCGACGGCCTCTTCTACAGGAATCCGGTTAGGTTGTCGTCTCTTCGGCGGTATATTGATGTCCCGAACGAACACGGCTTTGATACCAACTGGTGTAGCGGAAGCTATACAAGAAAAACTCGCGAGACTAATTCGAAAAGCAACCTACTGAAAATAATCAACTTCGCGCACGAAGGATTATTGTCAGGCTTCAAGAACTCCAAACTTCGCAAAGAATGTAGTAATTGGATTTGAGAAAACTATCTCTGAAATTTTATTAATAAATCAACTAAACTAAACAAATAGAATTCCAGCAACTTAAATAGAAAAACAGAAAATTAATTCACACAAGGAATCAAATTCTAAACTAAAACTAAAAGAAATCCTAACTAGAAAAGGAAAATAAATCCTAAATAGATTATGAAAAGGAAATTGAATCCTGAAAGACTTAGGACTCAAACGGCCAGCACAAGGAGACTGCCACCTTCCTTCCACGCCAACACAACTTGGCCAAGTCACGCCCCGTTTCAGCCAGAGTACCCATTTTGCTGCCATCCTTCACTGCCACCCGTGTGATCCAAGTAATTCAACATACCAGATGCTGCTGCATCATGTGTCCACAACCATTCAGAATTTACTTGTGATCCCAGTTAACCTAACCTGGAACATCAAATATATCTAGAAAGTACATGGATATTTTACGCAATATTGGGTCCACGTATGAGTACTATCACACTATAATACAATTGATCCAAACCTTACTAGTTTAAATCCTTTGAGAGATAAGATTTTCAGTTTCCAAAGAATAAAATGATAATAAATTAATAATGTTTTGAAAGTAAAAATATTTTAACTTCTTCGAATTTGTTTTAAAATTTTGAGATGCATGACGCCGCAAATTAATGGATGTTACTAGGAATGGATGTTACTAGGAATGTATATTTCTAGTATATGTTTATGAGAATTTTTATATGCATCGTACATAATAACAACCACCTTGTCAATATTTGTTGTGGTAGGTGTGTGATCTAGTCAATATTTGCAATTTTGGGTTCAATTCAATTGCTACAACCTCAGACTATATATATACGCAAATATAGATTGACTAGTGTATCAAATTTTGCTCTCCAACTTTAAAGGTTTTTTTGATAATTAGCTATAATTAGCGTACTATTGATAAGTCAGAGATAACAAATCCATGAAAATCCTTAGATGTCTAAACAAATCCATAAAAGTCTGAGATAGATGTCTAAACAAATCCATAAAAGTCTGAGATGGATGTCTAAACAAATCCATAAAAGTCTGAGATGGATGTCTAAACAAATTAATGAAAGTCCATGTGGATTTATAAAAGTCTGTAGAAATCCATGAAAATCTGTCACTTAAAAAATGTCTTTAAATATCTTCAAGAATCCTAATTAATCCTAATTGAATACACCCCCCTAAACAACTTGTGATTTTTCATTTTTTTTTTAGGAAGTTGAAGAGAAATTGAAGGGACTCTCTCCAGTAATGTTTGAAGATTATGTGAAGCCATTCCAGATAAATTTGCAAGAGGTACTATTTCTATCCATTTCAATAGTTGTTTAGAATCTTGTTGGCATCATGTCGAATTCTATTTGATGTTTAGTATTTTACGTTTCTTTGAAATTCCTGTAAGGATTATACACAATAATCATGCATCTCATAATTAATAACATAAGCATGAATCAAGAAAACTTATCTGAAATTTCCAGCTGAATCCATGGCAGCAAGCAAGCTTTGGTTATTGTTTGAAGTTGAGAGAGATGAGAGCAATTCCTGAAAATCAAAAGAGGGGAGAGAGAGTCTTCTCCTCCATTCTCACAAACTTTGCTAGGGAAACCCAATGGGGAGACTTCCCATATTTAATGAGCTAGAGGAGGGACCCCCTACACAGTATAACTTACCGAGAGAATCCTAACCCATAAAGGATTCTCTCAACCCTAATAGGATGGCTAGTCCTAAAAGGAATACCAGGTCCACACATATAAAATAGCCCATACCATATGCTACATTGATAAAATGTAGTCAAGGTGCACCAAGCCCACAAATATTGATCACACTTAATTGGGCTCATCATCCGGTCAAATCTCTATAACTTAAACATTCCAATCAATTCGGTTTTTCATAGATACAAAATATAATGTTTTGTTGCTCACAATATTTTTATAAAACAAAAATCTTACAATTCCTTCAGGAGGGACCATTGCCTCATAATGACCACGTGCGATATCAACCACTGGACATATATCCTGCACCGCTTCACAAAAGTTAAATGTTCCCAAAGTTCCATCACCTCGAACTCCTTGCTCACGATTTTGTCATGGTTGCTTCCGTTACTGCAAATAAAGAGCTCGAAAAAAATGTGTGCTCTGTTGTGAAAGCCAGCAGTCACATTGTTACCATTTTTGAAGCTATTGAAGTCCATTAGTAGGCAAACAGAAGATAGAGATGTCTACCTACAGCTTTGATGAAGAAAATTTCGTCGAAGCTCCTGATAACTAGTTTGCAGCGGATCCCTAATATCCCCATGTCACTTAGCAGTTGGATTTTGAAAAAAACTGTCCAAAAAGTATAGCTTCATAGTTTGAAATGAGGATGTTACATGGCTGAGTACTAATGTGAGTGTATTCAGTTTGTCTACAGAAATAGAATCCGATCCATGTTGTGTACTACTTACATCGGAAATTATCCAATCAGTGCGCACTGATAGAATTATATAAGGATATTGAATGTGAGCCACTTGTTTTACATACTTTGACTTGGTATGTATGTCCTTGTCAAATCACTGTTATAAATGAGTGGCTTACATTCAATATCCTGATAAAGTTATATCAGGATGCATTGATAGGAATGAGACCGCTACTTACATACTTCATATGCATTGCAAAATAAGGCAAATAATGATTACAAAAACACTTGAATCTTTCAATTATCAGTTGGCATATTTGGTTGGTTTTTTTTTTTTTTTTTTTTTTTTTTTTAATTTACAATTCTAAAAGATGAAAACCCGAAAGAGCCCTTAAAGAGTCCACACGTCAATTGATGATTTGGTGGAATATAATCGGATATGGGCCGAGTGGGCCGGTTATAACCCGAATTAACTAAACAGATCCAAGTCGGTTTAGTGTCTGTTTGGTGGTTAGGTTAGATTATTCACTTTGATTTTCAGTGACACCAAAACGAAGCAAGATTGAAAAAAACAAAGGAGGAAGAAACCCTACTCGACGAAAATTTCCCTCTCTTTGGGAAATCAAAACGAAAATCTATACCAATCGGACCTCAAAACACTGACTTTAGCTCTGTCTTAGAGATAACTCAGCTCTTGAAATTCAGTGGTTCTTCCGACACCAACTCTAGTTCCGCCGCCTGTTTCGCCGACATTGGGGCTCGCTGAATGAGCGGTGCAGACGTGCAAGGAGCTGGGGATGAAGAGGCCGACGGCGGTGCAATCCCACTGCATTCCCAAGATTCTGGAGGGCCGCGACGTACTCGGTCTGGCGCAGACCGGTAGCGGCAAGACGGCGGCTTTCGCGCTGCCGATACTGCAGCGGCTGGCGGAGGACCCGTACGGGGTGTTGGTGCTGGTGGTGACGCCGACGAGGGAGCTGGCGGAGCAGTTCAGGGCTCTTGGGTCGTGCCTTCACTTGAGGTGCGAGGTGGTGGTGACAAGTTGAGTCAAGCTAGAAATTTGGTGGGTAGGCCTCACGTGGTTATTGCTACTCCTGGTCGGATTAAGGTTCTGCTCGAGGAGGATCCCGATATCCCTCCTGTGTTTTCGAAAACTAAGGTATATGAAAAAAAGATAATTTTTGGATTTGATGTTCATTTTCGTGTGTTTAGTGGTGATCAACATTTGGCATTGCTTAATGTTATTTAAGTTATGTCTTGCTCAAGATAGAAAAATTTATCGTAGTTGAGTATTGAGGGAGCTGGGGTTTTCGTATTTTTGGAAACCAAGTTATAATGCAAAGATCAAAGATATTTACGATATGATGTTGGTGATCAACATTTGAAATTGTTTAGCATTATATATGTTTTTGTTGCTCGAGGTAGAAACTTTTATTGTAGTTAAAGTATTGAGGGAGCTGGGGTTTTCATGTTTTTGAAACCGAGGTATAATGAAAAGGACAAAGATTTTTACAATATGATGTTCTTTTCGTGTTTATTACCAATCAACATTGGCATTGTTTAGTGGGGTTTATGTTGTATCTTTGTTCAAGATAGAAACTTTTATTGTAGTTTAGTATGCAACCTTATTGTTTTAATGATTTTATTTGTTGTTATTAGTTTATTAATATTAGAATTCGAAAAGGGTTTGTGGAAGTTTAAGAAATGGAGTATTGTAATGGTTCTGCCTTACTGTTGGTTCTGATTATAGGGATTTAAGTTTGATGTTGGTTTTGTGTTTAGTACTAATCAACATTGGCATTGTTTAGCATGATTTATGTTGCATCTTCGTTTAAGATAGAAACTTTTATTGTAGTTGAGACTTGATTATGCAACCTTATTGTCCTAATGTTTTCATCTGTTGTTATTACTATGAGAATTCGAAAACGGTTTGTGGAAGTTTAAGAAATGAAGTTGAGGAGTATTGTAATAGTGCTGCCTTATTGTTGGTTCAGGTTATAGGGGTTGCAGCTTCTAGTGATATTGAGAAATGTCACATTGAAACCTTGACTTTCATGCTCTCGTTTTTGGAATGAAAAATTGATTAAGAATTTATATTTGTTACTTGAATTAAAATATGTTTGTGCACTCAGAATGGAGTATATAATGTCTTCTTTTTGCCGTTATTTGAGAAACTACTTAATTACATTCTTTTTATGGTGCCTAGTTTTTAGTATTGGATGAAGCAGATAGAGTGTTGGATGCTGGCTTTGAAGATGAATTGAGAGTGGTATTTCAGTGCTTGCCGAAGAGTCGGCAAACTCTGTTATTTTCTGCAACAATGACTAGTGACTTGCAAACGCTGCTTGAGCTCTCTTCGAATAAGGCGTACTTTTATGAGGCATATGAAGGCTTGAAGACGGTTGACACTCTTAAACAGAAGTTTATTAAAATGCCCAAGAAAGTGAAGGATGTTTATCTTGTGTACATGTTATCTAAAATGGAAGATATGGGTATTCGCTCTGCCATCATATTTGTCTCCACATGCAGGTATCAATTCTTTCAAGCAATGTAGCTTGAGCTTTGTGGAATGTATAGGTTTACTTTTTATCTTAAAAATACTTGTTATATTTCCAATATCCGCATGTGTATTGATTCTGACATGTTCCATTGATCTTTAACTGTGAGAGCAGAAATTGTCATCGTTTAAGTTTATTACTGGAAGAGCTGGATCAGAAAGCTGCAGCTTTGCATTCTTTTAAATCCCAGTCTCTGAGACTTTCTTCTCTTCATCGGTTTAAATCAGGACAAGCCTCAATATTGCTTGCAACTGATGTCGCCGGTCGTGGTTTGGACATTCCTACGGTTGATCTTGTCATAAACTATGATATTCCAATGTAATTTTCTGAAGTTTATTTATATATATTTGAAATAAAAAAACCTTTGTACGGCAGAATCTAACTGTCCTTACTTCAGGAATCCGAGAGACTGTTCATCGTGTGGGGCGTACTGCAAGAGCAGGCAGGGGTGGGCTGTCTGTGAGCTTCGTTTCCCAAGTGAGTTGAAGAAATATACTAGAGACTATATCTGAAGCCGTGAATATCTTTCTTCATGCCTCTTTGCAGTGTCATTTGATTTTTAAATAATCTTAAAATGTTATCAAACTAAAAATCATGTTTTCTTTGTTTGATCTTTAGTTGGTTTAGGTAAAGTTTAAGATTCTTAATTTGTTTGATTAAACAATCCTAGTCACATAGGATTAATGCTGTCTATTGAAACTGATGTTGATACCGAATTTAAGTTAAATCTGTTATATTTTGTAATTATGTAATACATTATGCTAATATTGCTTACGTAACGGACATTGGCCTTTTTCCAGAACGATGTTGTTCTCCTTCATGCAATCGAAGCTGATCTTGGAAAGCAACTAGAAGAATTCGAATGTAAAGAGCAAGATGTGCTCTCTGACATTATGAGGGTAAGATCTTTTGGGATACAATTCGTTGATTTATCTAGTTTTACTTTTGATTATTGGATTTTTACATCAATGATAGATTGATCTTTCTGCATTTTAGTTTAAAGTTTGTCCTACATTACATTATAGATTGCCTTGTGATGTACATTAAAAGCTCCAGCTTGGTTTAAAATTTTAGGCTAAACTATGGCTAAATTTGCACTTTACCCCCTATACTTTTTTTTTCGGCACTAAACCCCCTGAACTCTTGTAAATTGGCAATCGCTTAAGGAATTTGCCCCCTATTGAGGGGGCAAATTCCTTAAGCGATTGCCAATTTACAAGAGTTCAGGGGGTTTAGTGCCGAAAAAAAAAGTATAGGGGGCACAGTGCAACTTTTTGAAGAGTTCAGGGGGCATCAGTGCCAATTAGCCAAAATTTTAAATACACGAAATCACGAATAGCTTAACTAAAACTTCCCTTTGATCAGCATATCGAGATTTAAATCAAATTTGGTCTTTAATGTGTAAATCTTCAATGCTAGTCGTGTGGTGAAAATGAAGTGGATGGATGAAGGGTTTGCTGAGAAAGCGAAAGAACGGAAAAAGCAGAAAATGAGAACACTAGCAGAGAAAGGATTATTGAAGAAAAGGAATAAAAAGAGAAAAATATATATTGATTAGTTTTGTGTGAATTAATAATTTTCAAAATTTTGTTTTGTGTGAATTAAGGCTGCATTTTGTCCCAGCGGCTTACCAGAATTGTTATAGTCAAAATCAAGAGATTATTTATTCATTGTGAGATTCTCTTTGTAGTGTTCAATAGTTTTTATGAAAAAGTTATTTTATTACAAATATGTATATATAAACCGACGAACCCCCTCCTCCTACAAAGAAAAACGATCTTACTATCTAAGCTAGTATCCACAGAATTACATGGCATCTCATATCGGCATAGACAATACACTCTCCATGATACAAATGCCATGACATCTGCATAGTCTACACAGATTGAGAATTCCTCTAAGAACATACACGCACTGCTCATCAAGAACAAACCTCACCTTTTCCAATCTTTGAATAGCATCTTTGCTTGCTGGATGAAACCTTGTTGCTGATGATGATGACTCACTTATGGTTCGATCGATTTCTTGGTGATCATCATACGGTGTAGGCAGTGTGTTTGAGCAGATGATGGTGATGCTGAAAATTATTTTAGTTGCCCTTTCTTTGCCTTCCAAATCCATTGAATTGAAGTTCAGAGAGAAGATGAAGCGTCTAAACTCAAATGTAAACAAAATAATTCTGAAAAGTAATTGGATTTCATTAATTTCAATGTAAGAAAACATTACATCAATCTATCAATTTAAAAAAATAATAATAAACTAAAAATAAAACATAAACTTAATAAGTTTCCTGATGACTCAATTTCAATACAGAAGTAGTACTCTTCTTCCGCCCAATTGGACTATATTTCAATTTTCCGATCGGATTTTCTAAGATTTTATCGTTCTTATTCGGAACCTGATACCTCCACTCCAGTCAGTACTACTACTTTGTTTTGCAATGTTGTTGTAATAATGCTCATTGAATTGTCATTCAACTCTGGAATAGATGATGGAATCATGTTGTTGTAACAGCTTTGGAAATAAATAGGATGTTTCAAGGCTTCTGAAGCAGTTGGTCTCTTCCTTGGATCCCAAGAATAGAGTGATTTAAACAGACTAATCATGTTCTTAGTCGCGAATGGCATCAATGAGGAGAGATTCTCACCTCAAAACTGTGGGAATTGATAGTTCCAACCCTTCACCAAAGCAAGTCCCCGGGCCAAGACTCCATAGTTGGGCTGCCTAAAACTCTGCATATTAGGGACATTTGATCAGATGCATTTTTGCCCGGAAATTAAAGCCAAAGCATCAACAACTCGGCCATTATCGCTCGCATTGCCCCCACATATCGACTTAGTAGCTGTAGTTCAGTGGGAAAAGCATAATTTCCGGAGGTCGATACCAAAGTGGCATGATAAGAAAAGCATGTGGAGGGCCAAATTGATCTTCTTAGTTAAACCCATGTCACCAATCTTGATCAAGTCTCCTGAAACCAACAAATTCTCAGGTTTGATATCATAATGAAAATAACCCTTTTCGTACATGAAACAAAGGCCTTGAAAACTGAAAACACCACTTTTTGACTTCGTCTTCCGAGAATGGACGACCCTTTCTTGATCTCATAACCTGACTGGTCCAAGACGCTGGACTTGGAATGACTTGAAACTTTCACAGTTGAAGCGTTTCGGCGAGATCTTCAATCCTTTTTAGCCGAATTCCTACTCAGCACCTTACTTGAGTTGTCTCTTCAGATTGCTAGAGAGATGGTGATCAGTCCTCAAAATGCAAGGTTGGGTCTTGCTGCTTTAACAAAAAGAGTTGGACTTTGGGATTGACCAGATAATTCTGATGATGAATTGATAAAATATAGGGTATAATCTTCAAAATCCTGAGTTACAAATTAACATAAAATATGTAATGCCTTCTTCAGCTTCATATGTTTGATCGGCTGGTTTTTCTTATGCTTCTTTGTGCTGCCAGTGGGACAATCCTCATGTCATTCCTGCCAATATGACACTTGAATTGTCTGAGCTATTTTCTCGAGAGTTGACAAGGGTATGTATCTGTTTCTTTCATTCTCAGAATTGTATACTATGTAATGAGTGTTGATGCCTGCATATTGGAATCTTGGTTCCACTTGAAGAGCTGTTATTGCAGACTAACAGCATCTGAGATTTTTAAATTTGTCCAGAAGCAGTTGTGGTTTCAGTAAATGTGATTCTCTTAGTAACATAACCGATAATCTTTAGAATCCAAATCTTGCTTTCTGTCTCTTGCTATATGTGTTTTCCTTTTGAAAAACCCTAATTCATTGAAAATTGGTTTATTCCATATTTCCATTACACTATTGTGGTTCTAATATGAGAACTGCTGCCTCTAAAGCGATTACATTTAGGGGCCGTTTGGTATACCGGCATCTTGGCATGGGAATGGGAATCTGAGAGGATTCCCACGTTTGTTACAAGTTTTGTAATTTCAGATTCCTGGGATTCACATTACCCTCCAAGGGTGTAATCTGATTCCCACCCCAATAGGTGGGTTTCTGATTCCCGGGCATCTTATTCCCACCGTGGGTCCCACCTCTTAAAAAAAAAAAAATTGTTCTTCTTCTTCTTTCTTCACGCAGGTCATTGATCACACATCTTCTTCTTCAATTTTTAATTTTCAATCACACCACCTCTTCTTCTTCTTCAATTTTCAATCACACAAACCCTTCAATTCATCCCCAAATCCCAATCTTGTCCAATCGAATCAATTTTTCAAAAACCCAAACCCAAACCTAAATCGATCAAATTTAAAATCAAATCACACCATCTGGGTTTGCTCGATGATGACGACGCCGGCGACGACGAGCTTCGACGATGACAAGCTTCTTGGGGACGAAGAGCTTCGACGACGAGCTTTGATGACGAGCTTCTCGGTGACGACGAGCTTGTCGGCTACAACGAGCTTCTCGACGAAGAAGATGAAGACGACGACGAGATTCGAAGAAGAAGATGAAGACGACAACGAGCTTCGAAGAAGAAGATGAAGATGACGATCCAGTTTTTTGTTTTTTGTTTTCTTGATCTGGTTTTAGACAGCAATGAAGATGACGATGATGTGTAAATGTGTGATGTTATTTACCTACGGAAATTATCCTATCGGTGCGCACCGATAGAATTATATAAGGATATTGAATGTGAGCCACTAGTTTTACATACTTTGACTTGGTATGTATACACTTGTCAAATCATTGTTATAAATGAGTGACTCACATTTAATATCCTGATAAAGTTATATCAGGATGCATTGATAGGAATGGAACCATATTTACCTATTTATAATTTTTTTTTTTCAAATTAATTTTGACATGTTTTTATATATAAAGACAAAAACATTCTCATTCATAACCAAACACAATTATCTAATATTCCCAGGAATCCGACATAATATTCCCATACACAACCAAACACATGTATATAACTTTCCCAGTAATGTGATTTCTGGGTTTCACATTCCCAGGAATCACATTATTTTGATTACCCCATACCAAACGGCCCCTTAAAAGTTGAAGTCTGCTACTGACCACTTTGGCCATAATGGACTTCTATTTCTACTTCCAAATTACAGCCCAATCCCTTGATTATTATAGTTTCTCGTATCCCAAAAAATTAAAATAAAAAACATTTAATAAAAGAAGAAAAACCTGATTTTATTTATTTATTTATTTATTTTATTTTTAAAAAAATTGTTAATTGGTTTGATGTTTGATTTTTTTGTTTATTTAAGATTTTATTAAATAAGTTTACTTATATATATATATTTTAATATGAAGCTAAAATTGTAATTTTAGCTAAATTAAATAAAAATAAGGGTAAAAATGTACTTTAACCCATTTTGTTAAAGTTGACTATTAAGTAGGGATGGTCATTTTCCCCCGGGGCCCCAAATCCTCGCTCCCCCATCCCCATTTAGGGGAAATTTTTTGGGGGAAAATGGGAAAATGGGGGGGGGGATGAAAATCACCCCCAAATTAAAATAGAGATGGGGATGGGGGGACCTATATCCATCCCCATTTCCCCATTGGCCATCCCTACTATTAAGGGCACGTTCGGTAACGTTTTCGTTTTATGTTTTTTTGTTTTCTTGTTTTCATTTGATTTCAAGAAATTAAATTTATATTTTTCGAGTTTGAAAACACGTCTGGTAACAATTATTGAAAACAATAGTCCGAGAATGAAAATATAAAAACGCGTCTGGTAGAATACTTTAAGATAATAAAACAAATTAAAAATTATTATCAAGAAAACAAATTTATTGTCCGTACCGACTACAAACCAAAGTTCAAATTTGAACCCATCAATCATTTTTAACAAGATATGAAAAGAAAGTTAATTAATATAATAGATATTTGTTGGAATTGATCAGACCGTTGCACTCTGTTTAGCGAAGATGCAGACATTCGTGAAGACGGACGAACCTTGGCTGACAAACCTCCGGATCAGCACCGCCTTATCTTCGCCGACAAGCAGCTTGAAGATGGACGAACCTTGACTAACTACAATATCCAAAAAGAATCAACTCTTCATTTGGTGCCGAGGCTTCGTGGAGGAATCATCGAGCCTTCTTTGATGGCATTTACAATCAAGATAAGATGATTTGCCACAAATTAGAGCTGACCACGGTTCCGGTTAACCGATGGTTTTGTCAGCGGTTTAACAGGAACGGTATGGACTAAACCGGTCCGTACGGTTTCGATTTCGGTTTCGGTTTAGAAGGTGTAAAAACTGGTCAAAACCGGCGGTTTAGCCGACGGTTTTGTCCGCGGTTAAACCACCAGTTTGAATAAAAAAAAATTTTAATTTCCAACAAATTAGATGCTGCCACGTGGCAACGTCTTTAAAACAAACAGACAGTGATAGGACATGTGCAGAAATAAATAAATTATTAAAATAATTAAACCAACGTGGCAGCGTCTTTAAAACAAACAGACAGTGATTGGCATGTGCAAAAATAAATAAATAATTAAAATAATTAAACCAATCATACGCTGCCATGTGGCAGCGTCTTATAAAAAAACTAACAGGTGACACCATGATAGCGACAGGTGTAGAAAAAAAAAATTTAACCAATCAGACGTTGCCATGTGGCAGCGTCTGGAAAAAAAAAAACCGAAACTGAAACCGGACCAAATCGAAATCGAAATCGAAACTCAAACCGAAACCGAAACCGAAACCGAAACCGAAACCGAAACCGAAACCGAAACCGAAACCGAAACCGAAATCAGACTAAATCGAAATCGAAACTGAAAAACCGACGGTTATAAACCGCCCACCAAACCGAATTTTTGGTTTCGGTTTCGGTTTCAGTTTTAGTGTTTACAAAAACCGAAACCAATGGTTTCGGTCCGAAACTGAACCGGGGCCACCACTACCGCAAATGCAATGCTCGTCTGCATCCAAAGGGCTGTTAATTGCAGGAAGATGAAATGTGATCACAACAATCAGTTGAGGATTAATTTAATTAATGGAAGAAGAATTTTATATAAAGAAAAGTACAACAATTAATAATTTAATTAATGGGCCCCATGAGAATTAATTAGGTGGGCCAATGATAATAAAAACAAAATTGTGAGAACAGCTTTAAGCAGTTTTCGCTGCACGCTAAAAAAATGTACAACAATTAATAATTTAATTAAGAGTGATTCTATTGGCACACCCACTACTAAACTATTTATACTCCACTTTTTAAATTATTTAGTATTTTTTTTCTTTTATTAAATTACTTAAAGAGACATAT
Source organism: Acer yangbiense (assembly GCA_008009225.1). Lineage (NCBI taxonomy): Eukaryota > Viridiplantae > Streptophyta > Magnoliopsida > Sapindales > Sapindaceae > Acer > Acer yangbiense. The sequence continues at coordinate 68,264,894 of CM017762.1, forward strand.
AATTTTTATTAAAAAAATCTTGTATAAAGTAAAACTAATAAAACTCCGCTTTCCTTATTTTAAAACCCTAATGACAAAAGCTTTAATAACATAGATTATTTTAATGTTTACTATTTTGGTTTATATTTTCTTTCAATCTCATATTTCCCATATTTAGTATTTATTGATTTATTACTATTTTTGTTTATATTTTCTTTCAAATATCGATCGCATATTTACCATGTTTAGTATTTATTGACTTTATTGTTCACATATTTGTTCTATTTTTCTTCTCAAATTCCAGATCCATGTTTGCTATTTTTTTTTTCTCTTAGTTTATTTTCTTTCAGATCTTCTAGGTATACTATAATTTGTATCAATTCTTTTGTAGATTTTATTCCGAATCTTCCAAAGTTAGTTTAATGTTATTTATATAAAAAATAAATAAATAAAAAGATATCACACAAGAATCTCAACCAAGAAAACCTAATCTCTAAAAAAAAAAAAATTAAAAAAAAAAAAAAACCACACCAAAACTCTAATTCAATCGCTTAAAAAAAATCATTAAACGATTAATATCACACTCATAATTTACCACCAACAATCTAATCAACTATAGAAAAAAAAAAATTGAATCTAATAAAGATGGTTTTACCATAAAATAAGAAGAAAAAACAAATCCTATGAATTGATGTGAGAAAACTATATATAAAGATTAGAGCAATCTTATAGCAATCTGACTCGTGGGTTTTACAGACAAGGGCATGAAAATTCAAGGTCAGGCTCAAATGATTTTTGCAGTGACTTTAAATCCAAGCTGTTGCATCTTGTATGGCATCCAAGAACAGACTTGATTGAAAAAAAAAGATACGGGGGTGTATTAAGTTTGAAAAATAAGTAAAAGGGTAGTCCTAGAAATAAATCAAAAAATTAATAAAATCATTTAATTTTATATAGTTAAATTAAAATTTAAAAAAGTGAGGCATAAATAGTTCAATGGTAAGGGTACCAATAGCACTACTCTTTAATTAATGGACCCATGAGAATTAATTAGTGGGGCCTATGAGAATGAAAACAAAATTGTGAGAACAGCTTTAAGCTGCACGCTAATTTATAAGCCAAAAAATTGATTTTCGTGCTTTTATTTATTTTTGTATTTTAAAAAACTGAAAACGTGTCTAGGAAATAAAACCAAACAGGCTATAAATATTTAGTTAAATAGATTAAAGTGATGAGCTTAGAAAAAAAAATGAGGGACACTAAACTCACTAAAGTGATGAATATTGTAAAAATATTTAAAATGGTGATAAATCGTAAAAATGATATAACTTATGTGAAATTTGTAAGAAAAATAAAAAAACAGGCGAGCCCGTGATTGACGAGGAGAGAGAAAAGAAACCGGAGTTGGTTGAATGGTGTGGCCCGCATTAGTGGTGACCCCGGTTCCGGTTAACCGTCGGTTTTGTCCGCGGTTAAACCGGAACCGTACGGTCAAAACCGAACCGAAAACCGAAAACCGAAAACCGAAAACCGAAACCGGCGGTTTTCAAACCGGTAGGAAACCGAACCCTCCGGTTTCGGTTTCGGTTTCGGTTTCGGTTTTCGGTGGGAGAAAACAGGACAAAACCGGCGGTTTCGGTTAAACCGCCGGTTTTCAATAAAAGGAAAAAAAAAATATCCAATTAGACGCTGCCACGTGGCAGCGTCTGAGCGAAAACCGAGTGGAAACCGGATAAAACCGACGGTTTCGTCCGCGGTAAACCGCCGGTTTTAAAAAAAAAAAAAAAAAAAAAAAAGAGCCAATCAGACGCTGCCACGTGGCAGCGTCTGAACGAATACTTGTTTATAACCGTTAGAAGGGAAAAAATATATATATATATAAACGAATCAGCCACTGACACGTGGCATGAGTTTTGAAAAAAAAAATTCAAATTGTGCCGTTGGGCACTGGGCGGCTCAGGCAGACGACCGTTCTGACGCCCAGCGGCCAGCCTAGTCCCAACGGCAGTTTCTTCAAAAAAAAAATTTAACCTTTTATTTTCTCTATTTGCAAACCCACCCCTTTCTTCTAAACTATAAATACCCCCCACCACTCTATTTTTCTTCACACCACTCTCACTCTCTCAAATCTCAAATCTCAAATCTCAACTCTCAACTTCTCTCAATCTCTCTCAATCTCAATTTCTGAATTCTCTATATATTTACAATTTTCTTTAATTCTCAATTTCTCATTTCATATATAAATAATTTATTATATATTTTTTTCTAGCATAAAATATTTATTTCTTATATTTTTTACCATCATATATATATTTTTTACTTCCTCACCACTCTTATAGTCTTATTCCAACAATTTTTTTTTTTCAATCATCTATTTTTTTTTTTACTTTGTTACCATCAGTATTCCAACAATATTTTTTTTTTCGATCATCTATTTTTTTTTTACTTTGTTACCATCATTATTCCAACAATATTTTTTTTTTCAATCATCTATTTTTTTTTTTACTTTGTTACCATCATTATTCCAACAATATATTTTTTTTCAATCATCTATTTTTTTTTTTACTTTGTTACCATCATCATTCCAACAATATATTTTTTTCAATCATCTATTTTTTTTTTTACTTTGTTACCATCATTATTCCAACAATATTTTTTTTACATATATCTAAATTTTATTATTATTAATTTTTCAATGGCAAGTGGAAGTGGAAGTGGAAGTGGGGGAGATGGTTCAAGAAATGTGAATAGAGGAAAGGGTCACGTGGAAAACTTGTTGCAAAACATTGGTGATGCTGTCATTGCCGACGATGTGACTTTTCAGCAGTTCATTGAAGATCGATTTGGATCCAATCAGCCTTCTACTCCTAATCCCGAGTTCGACGGACTCAACCCCGCTTACAATACCCCCAATATTAATGAAAATGTATCTAACCCCCCACCCCCTTCGGATGATTTTTTTGCAGGTGAAGGTGATGCTGAAGAAGAAAAGCCGATGAAGTCCGATCTCTTCAAAGTGCATATGAAGAAAATTAATTTTGATGGTACATATTGGCACATCCAGTGCAATTACTGCCCCAAAACATACAAGGTTCCAAGAAACTTCGGATATGGCACGATGTGGACTCATGTCAGAAAAACTCACCCGTCTGAATACGCGATGGCGAATAACCAAGCCCAAATTGCTAGGTACGCAACCTCTTCTAATCAATTATTTCATTACACGTCTGAAAAAAATAGAGAACAATTAGCATTAATGGTTGCAACTGAACACTTACCTTTTGGTTTTGGTGAGAAAGTGGGTTTTGTTAATTACTGTCAAAATGCATTAAATCCTGCAATGCAACGTGTTCCTAGAACCACCCTCACACGTACACTAAATGGCATTTACAAAAAAGAAAAAAAATTATTGAAAACATTTTTTGAAAATTTTCAAGGTCGCGTTTCTGTATGTGCCGACATATGGAGCGACAATTTTGGTAGTCATTCATATTTGGGTGTCACATGTCATTATATGGACAATAACTGGGACATGCAAAAAAGAATTCTCGCATTTCGTGTTTTTGATGACTCGCATTCGGCTAAAAATATTTTTCGACTCCTTAAAATCATTTTTGAAGAGTATAATTTACTAAACAAAATTTTTGCTATTGGCTTTGATAATGCTGCAAGCAATACCGCAGCTATTCCTATGTTAACAGATTTGTGCAATCCCTATTTTGGGGGTAAATTATTTCATCAACGTTGTGTATGCCATGTTTTAAATTTATGTGTTCAAGCTGGATTAACAAAGCTTTCTACTTTTATTAGACCAATTAGAGATAGTATTAACTATATCTGGAGGCATAGCAAAATCCAGAAACAATGGTTAAAATATTGCTGTCAGAATGGTATGCATCCAAAAAAAATTTCTCGAGATATTACCACACGTTGGAATTCAACTTATAAGTTACTTTATGAAAGTGTTGAATATAAGGATTTATTAGTTTCTTTTATTAATTATAATGTTCCTTCAATTTCTCTTCAATTGAACCATTGGGATGTATGTATAAAAATTCTTGAATTGTTACGTGTTTTTAATGATGCTACCAATGCTTTATCTGGTATTTACTATCCCACTACTCATTTATTTCTTATTCAAAGTGTTAATGTTGTTGGTGCATTTAGTGCCTGTGAATTCGATGTTCAATTGAGTCCATGTGTTGCTGCCATGAAAACAAAATGGTGTCAGTATTATGAGAAGATTCCAAATATTTACTTGCTTGCATCGTGTTTTGATCCACGCTTTAAATTAGAATGTTTGCAGGTCTATTTATCTAATTATTACAAATGTTTAGATTTAGAAGTTGATGTTGATGTTCTTGATTGTTGTGATTCCGTTAAGACTTTGCTTTATGAATTATACGATGAATATCTTCAAATATATGGTCAGTCTTTGAACGTGCCGGTTTCACAACCCCAACCCACATCTGGACCATCTGGTGCTAGTAGTTCTTCCTCAAAATTTAAATTACAGGGTTTAGGGGATCTACTGTTTTCCCAAAGATCCAAAAAATTAAAAACATCTTCTTCATCTAAATCTATCTCTGAGCTTGACCGGTATTTAGAAGACGATCATAAATTTCCAGATGATAAATTTAGTCTTCAGGATTGGTGGAAGAGTCATGAACAGGAATATCCAATTTTGGCTATTATTGCCAAACAAATTCTTGGAACGCCGGTTTCTACAGTTGCTGTGGAACAAGAATTTAGTGCAGGTGGAAATATTTTAGACCCAAGACGGTCGGCTATGTGTCCACAATCACTTGAAATGCAGTCGTGTGTTGATGATTGGACGAAAGCAAAACATAGACAACAAGAACTCCAGCCGGAGATAGTGAACGACTTCTTCGAAGGTGACCAAACCACGGGAACGAAAGGCAGCGAATAGATTCTGTTCCAACTTCCAACCTCCAACACCGAGCAAGTAATTAAAGGTAAAAGAACTACGTGGCCTTTGATTTCTCTACATTGGTGGAGGATACGTAGGCAGCTTAATTGTGGTAAAAAATTAAGTGCAAGGCCGATATTTTTTTTTATTTTTTATTTTTAATTTTAACTTTGTTACATTGTAATATTGTATATTTGAATTCAAGCCTTCAAGGCCAATTTGTAATTTATTTATTTATTTTGTGAAATTGTAAAATTGTATTTATTAATAAATGTCAATTTTTTTTCTTCTAAACATTGTGAAATACTTAAATACTTCAATGAAAATGTTTGTAAATATTTTTTTATTTACAACTTCATGATTTTATATTTAATAAATACAAGATTTTATTATTATTTGTCAAGATTTTAATCATACAAACAATCTTTATGATATATTATTATAATAATAATCAATGAAAAGGTAAAAAATTAAAAAAATAATAATTTATAAAAAAAATATTAAAAAAAACGGAAACCCAAACAATCTTTATAATATAATAATCAAAGGTTGAAAAGGTAAAAATATATAATAAAAAAAAAAAAAAAAAAAAACCGAAACCGAAACCGGCCAAACCGAAACCGAAACCGAAACCGAAACCGAAACCGGAAACCGAAAACCGGCGGTTTGAAACCGGTCACTAAAACGGTTTTCCGGTTTCGGTTTTGGTTTAGGGTCCCACCCAAACCGAAACCGGCGGTTTCGGTCCGAAACCGAACCGAAACCGAACCGGGGTCACCACTAGCCCGCATGCGGTAAAAAGAGAAGAAGGAGAGAGGAAAGAGGAAAGAGGAGTTCACTTTTCTATAAAATAGTACAGATATATCTGTCAGACTGTCAGGGCTAGTGGTGACCCCGGTTCGGTTTCGGACCGAAACCGCCGGTTTCGGTTTGGGTGGGACCCTAAACCAAAACCGAAACCGGAAAACCGTTTTAGTGACCGGTTTCAAACCGCCGGTTTTCGGTTTCCGGTTTCGGTTTCGGTTTCGGTTTTTCCCGGTTTCGGTTTCGGTTTCGGTTTGGCCGGTTTCGGTTTCGGTTTTTTTTTTTATTTTTTATTTATTTTTTATTATATATTTTTACCTTTTCAACCTTTGATTATTATATTATAAAGATTGTTTGGGTTTCCCTTTTTTTTAATATTTTTTTTATAAATTATTATTTTTTTAATTTTTTACCTTTTCATTGATTATTATTATAATAATATATCATAAAGATTGTTTGTATGATTAAAATCTTGACAAATAATAATAAAATCTTGTATTTATTAAATATAAAATCATGAAGTTGTAAATAAAAAAATATTTACAAACATTTTCATTGAAGTATTTAAGTATTTCACAATGTTTAGAAGAAAAAAAATTGACATTTATTAATAAATACAATTTTACAATTTCACAAAATAAATAAATAAATTACAAATTGGCCTTGAAGGCTTGAATTCAAATATACAATATTACAATGTAACAAAGTTAAAATTAAAAATAAAAAATAAAAAAAAATATCGGCCTTGCACTTAATTTTTTACCACAATTAAGCTGCCTACGTATCCTCCACCAATGTAGAGAAATCAAAGGCCACGTAGTTCTTTTACCTTTAATTACTTGCTCGGTGTTGGAGGTTGGAAGTTGGAACAGAATCTATTCACTGCCTTCCGTTCCCGTGGTTTGGTCACCTTCGAAGAAGTCGTTCACTATCTCCCGCTGGAGTTCTTGTTGTCTATGTTTTGCTTTCGTCCAATCATCAACACACGACTGCATTTCAAGTGATTGTGGACACATAGCCGACCGTCTTGGGTCTAAAATATTTCCACCTGCACTAAATTCTTGTTCCACAGCAACTGTAGAAACCGGCGTTCCAAGAATTTGTTTGGCAATAATAGCCAAAATTGGATATTCCTGTTCATGACTCTTCCACCAATCCTGAAGACTAAATTTATCATCTGGAAATTTATGATCGTCTTCTAAATACCGGTCAAGCTCAGAGATAGATTTAGATGAAGAAGATGTTTTTAATTTTTTGGATCTTTGGGAAAACAGTAGATCCCCTAAACCCTGTAATTTAAATTTTGAGGAAGAACTACTAGCACCAGATGGTCCAGATGTGGGTTGGGGTTGTGAAACCGGCACGTTCAAAGACTGACCATATATTTGAAGATATTCATCGTATAATTCATAAAGCAAAGTCTTAACGGAATCACAACAATCAAGAACATCAACATCAACTTCTAAATCTAAACATTTGTAATAATTAGATAAATAGACCTGCAAACATTCTAATTTAAAGCGTGGATCAAAACACGATGCAAGCAAGTAAATATTTGGAATCTTCTCATAATACTGACACCATTTTGTTTTCATAGCAGCAACACATGGACTCAATTGAACATCGAATTCACAGGCACTAAATGCACCAACAACATTAACACTTTGAATAAGAAATAAATGAGTAGTGGGATAGTAAATACCAGATAAAGCATTGGTAGCATCATTAAAAACACGTAACAATTCAAGAATTTTTATACATACATCCCAATGGTTCAATTGAAGAGAAATTGAAGGAACATTATAATTAATAAAAGAAACTAATAAATCCTTATATTCAACACTTTCACAAAGTAACTTATAAGTTGAATTCCAACGTGTGGTAATATCTCGAGAAAATTTTTTTGGATGCATACCATTCTGACAGCAATATTTTAACCATTGTTTCTGGATTTTGCTATGCCTCCAGATATAGTTAATACTATCTCTAATTGGTCTAATAAAAGTAGAAAGCTTTGTTAATCCAGCTTGAACACATAAATTTAAAACATGGCATACACAACGTTGATGAAATAATTTACCCCCAAAATAGGGATTGCACAAATCTGTTAACATAGGAATAGCTGCGGTATTGCTTGCAGCATTATCAAAGCCAATAGCAAAAATTTTGTTTAGTAAATTATACTCTTCAAAAATGATTTTAAGGAGTCGAAAAATATTTTTAGCCGAATGCGAGTCATCAAAAACACGAAATGCGAGAATTCTTTTTTGCATGTCCCAGTTATTGTCCATATAATGACATGTGACACCCAAATATGAATGACTACCAAAATTGTCGCTCCATATGTCGGCACATACAGAAACGCGACCTTGAAAATTTTCAAAAAATGTTTTCAATAATTTTTTTTCTTTTTTGTAAATGCCATTTAGTGTACGTGTGAGGGTGGTTCTAGGAACACGTTGCATTGCAGGATTTAATGCATTTTGACAGTAATTAACAAAACCCACTTTCTCACCAAAACCAAAAGGTAAGTGTTCAGTTGCAACCATTAATGCTAATTGTTCTCTATTTTTTTCAGACGTGTAATGAAATAATTGATTAGAAGAGGTTGCGTACCTAGCAATTTGGGCTTGGTTATTCGCCATCGCGTATTCAGACGGGTGAGTTTTTCTGACATGAGTCCACATCGTGCCATATCCGAAGTTTCTTGGAACCTTGTATGTTTTGGGGCAGTAATTGCACTGGATGTGCCAATATGTACCATCAAAATTAATTTTCTTCATATGCACTTTGAAGAGATCGGACTTCATCGGCTTTTCTTCTTCAGCATCACCTTCACCTGCAAAAAAATCATCCGAAGGGGGTGGGGGGTTAGATACATTTTCATTAATATTGGGGGTATTGTAAGCGGGGTTGAGTCCGTCGAACTCGGGATTAGGAGTAGAAGGCTGATTGGATCCAAATCGATCTTCAATGAACTGCTGAAAAGTCACATCGTCGGCAATGACAGCATCACCAATGTTTTGCAACAAGTTTTCCACGTGACCCTTTCCTCTATTCACATTTCTTGAACCATCTCCCCCACTTCCACTTCCACTTGCCATTGAAAAATTAATAATAATAAAATTTAGATATATGTAAAAAAAATATTGTTGGAATAATGATGGTAACAAAGTAAAAAAAAAATAGATGATTGAAAAAAATATATTGTTGGAATAATGATGGTAACAAAGTAAAAAAAAAAATAGATGATTGAAAAAAAATATATTGTTGGAATAATGATGGTAACAAAGTAAAAAAAAAAATAGATGATTGAAAAAAAAAATATTGTTGGAATAATGATGGTAACAAAGTAAAAAAAAAAATAGATGATCGAAAAAAAAAAATATTGTTGGAATACTGATGGTAACAAAGTAAAAAAAAAATAGATGATTGAAAAAAAAAAAATTGTTGGAATAAGACTATAAGAGTGGTGAGGAAGTAAAAAATATATATATGATGGTAAAAAATATAAGAAATAAATATTTTATGCTAGAAAAAAATATATAATAAATTATTTATATATGAAATGAGAAATTGAGAATTAAAGAAAATTGTAAATATATAGAGAATTCAGAAATTGAGATTGAGAGAGATTGAGAGAAGTTGAGAGTTGAGAGTTGAGATTTGAGAGAGTGAGAGTGGTGTGAAGAAAAATAGAGTGGTGGGGGGTATTTATAGTTTAGAAGAAAGGGGTGGGTTTGCAAATAGAGAAAATAAAAGGTTAAAATTTTTTTTTGAAGAAACTGCCGTTGGGACTGGGCTGGCCGCTGGGCGTCAGAACGGTCGTCTGCCTGAGCCGCCCAGTGCCCAACGGCACAATTTGAATTTTTTTTTTCAAAACTCATGCCACGTGTCAGTGGCTGATTCGTTTATATATATATATATATTTTTCCCTTCTAACGGTTATAAACAAGTATTCGTTCAGACGCTGCCACGTGGCAGCGTCTGATTGGCTCTTTTTTTTTTTCTTTTTTTTTTTTAAAACCGGCGGTTTACCGCGGACGAAACCGTCGGTTTTATCCGGTTTCCACTCGGTTTTCGCCCAGACGCTGCCACGTGGCAGCGTCTAATTGGATAATTTTTTTTTTTTCCTTTTATTGAAAACCGGCGGTTTAACCGAAACCGCCGGTTTTGTCCGGTTTTCTCCCACCGAAAACCGAAACCGAAACCGAAACCGAAACCGAAACCGAAACCGGAGGGTTCGGTTTCCTACCGGTTTGAAAACCGCCGGTTTCGGTTTTCGGTTTTCGGTTTTCGGTTTTCGGTTCGGTTTTGACCGTACGGTTCCGGTTTAACCGCGGACAAAACCGACGGTTAACCGGAACCGGGGTCACCACTAGTCAGGGCCCATGGTCATTGGTTACCAGTCTACCACAGTTAATTCTCATTGACTCACGAGTCACGATCTTCATTAAACAGCAAAAACTCTGATCTTGAAAACATTTTTGAGAATTGAGAGAGATAAACAAGTAGAAGTTGTTGCTCAAAATCTTTCAAAATTTTCTCTTGTCCATTGATTATTGCTCGAAATCGTTGAGAGACTTTGTTCTTCACTAGCCAGTCCAATTACATCTTCTGTTGTTCAACTTGCTCTGAGGTACGAACAGTTAGAGGTGCACTCTGCTCCCAACTTTTAAGGACTTCTTTTTTTCCTCTTTTTTTGTCACTGTTTGTTCTTCATTTTATTAGCTTTGATCTGCAGTTTGCATCCACTTTCACATAAATTTAAAAAAAAAAAAAAAAAAAAAAAAAAACCTATTAATTTCTCTTCTACTTCACTAGCCAGTCCGTTTGAATCATTCAGCTTATAGAACTTTCTTCTAGATTTCTGCTTTTTCAAGAGCGAGTATCTCCATAAAAAAAAATTAAAAAAAATTATTGCTCTGTTTGTTATTAAAAAAGACAAGAGAGAAGAGAGAGAAAAAAAAACAGATAAAAGAAAGCAAGGAGTGATAAGAAACAGGAAATGGCGGAGATAGTTTCCGATTCCATTGCATCAAAAGTTGTAGAAAATGTTGTAGATTTGTTGGTTGTTCCGATTGGAAAGCACATATGTTATCCATTCAAGTACGACAGCAACATGGAGGAGCTAAAGCAACAAGTTGAGAAGCTGATAAATGCAAGGGACAGGGTGCAGCATTCAGTTGACATGGCCAAGAGACAAGGGGATGAGATCGAAAAGGATGTTGAGAAATGGCTCTATAGCGTGGATAAGTTTGCAGCCCAACCACTCGTGAAATCCATTATTGATGGTGAAGAAGACAGAGCAGAGAAGATAGCAAAGGATGGGGTCGACCTCTTGGCAGAGAAGACAGAGCAGAGAAGCCAATTGAAGCTTTGTTCAATTGGCTTCTGTCCTAATCTGATTTCGCGTTACTCACTCAGCAAGAAAGCAGCCAAGACAGCAAAGGATGGGGTCGACCTCTTGGCAGAAGGAAACTTTAAGGATGTTTGGTACCGCCTTGCCATTTGAAGAACGAAATCTGTCTATACCAGAGGCTATGAAGACTTTGGTTCGAGAATGCCAGTTTTCGAGAAGATTATGAAGGCATTAGCTGATGAAGATGTCAACTTGATTGGAGTGTACGGCATGGGAGGTGTGGGTAAAACCACGCTTGTCAAAAGAGTTGCTGCTCAAGTCTTGCAAGACAAGTTATTTGATAGAGTAGTTATGGCTGAGGTAACACAGACTCTTGACATCGAAAATATTCAAGAGCAAATCGCTAATGAACCAGGTCTCAAGTTTCAAGAGAAGAGTTCATCTGTAAGAGCTGCCCAATTACGCAACAAGTTAAAGAAAGAAACCAATGTTCTTGTAATTTTAGATAACATTTGGGAGAAACTTAATCTGGATGCTGTTGGGATTCCTTCGTTGGATGATGAGAGAGCAAGTGTCACACAAGAGGTAGACGAACGGGGAAGAAATGCTTACAAGAGGCAATGCAAACTATTGTTGACTTGTAGAGATCTGGATGTATTGAATAATGATATGAATACTCAGAAGAATTTCTTGGTTGAGGTCTTATCTGATATAGAAGCAACGGATTTATTTTGGAAGATTGCTGGTCATTCAAGAGAAAAACCAGATTTCAACCGTGTTGCAGTTGAGATAGTTAGTAAATGTGCTGGCTTACCGATTGCAATTACAACAGTTGCAAATGCCTTGAAAAATAAAGAAGTTTCTGATTGGAAGGATGCCTTGCGATGGCTAAGAAGGTCTAATCCAAAGCCCATCAAAGGAATGGAGAAAAGTGTTTACTCTACAATAGAATTGAGTTACAATATTTTGGGGTCTGAGGAACAATCATTTTTCCTGCTTTGTTGTATATGTAATCCAGGTTTTGATTTTCTTACTAGCGACTTATTCAAATATAGTATGGGTTGGGGTTTGTTTAAAGATTTCGATACGATGGAAGAAGCAAGGAATAGAATGCAAACATTGATCGGTAACCTCAAAGCTTCATGTTTGTTGTTGGATGGTAATGCTAAGGATAGGGTTAAAATGCATGACATCATTCAAGCTGTTGCAGTTTCAATTGCATCCTGCAAGGATAAGCTCATGTTTAATATCCAAAATGTTACTAGCATAAAAGAAACACCAGAGGAAAAATTGCCAAAAGATTCAATTGCTGTGTCTCTTCCATACAGAGATATTGATGAGCTTCCTGAAAGGCTGGAATTTCCAAAACTTGAGTTACTTCATTTGCAAAAAGTTGAGATTTCCTTACAAATTCCATATGCCTTTTTGGACAGGGTTCAAGAACTCAAAGTTTTAGATTTGACCGCATTTCATCTGTTGTCATTACCTCGGTCGCTTTGCAGGCTAACAAACCTTCAAACCTTATGTTTGGATCAATGCTTGATTGGAGATATCACAATTATCAGAGAGCTAGAGAAATTAGAAATTCTGAGCTTTTTGAAATCTAAAATTGAGCAATTGCCCGGAGAAATTAGACAATTGACTCGTTTAAGGTTGTTAGATTTAAGAGATTGTTCAAACTTAAAGTAATCACACCAAATGTCTTATCAAGCTTGGCACGGTTAGAAGAACTCTATGTGGCTAACAGCTTTGTTCAATGGAATGTCGAAGGACAAAGTAATGCAAGTCTTACTGAGTTGAAGCAATTGTCTAACCTGACTACTTTAGAAATACATGTTCTTGATGCCCAGATTATGCCTCACGACTTGTTCTTTTGGAAGCTAGAAAGATTTAGAATATTCATTGGAGATGTATGGAGCTGGTCTGGTAAATATGAAACCTCAAGGACGTTGAAACTCAAACTGAACAATAGCTTTTTTCTGAGCGATGGGATTAAATTTTTGATGAATAGAGCTGAAGATCTCTATCTGGATGAACCGAAAGGCGGTAAGAATGTTCTTCATGAACTTCATGGGGAAGGTTTCCAACAATTGAAGCGTCTTCATATACAGAATGCTCCCCAGATACAGCATATTATCAACTCAGTTGGATGGGGACTATGCAGTATCTTTCCCCAGAGGCTAGAGTCATTGGTCCTTCATAATTTGATCAATTTGGAGAACATATATCATGGCCAACTTACAGCAAAGTCTTTCAGCCAATTAAAAGTTCTCACATTGCCCATGGCCGGAAACCTTTCGCAGCTTCAAGAAATCGAAGTGACTCATTGCAGGAAACTAGAACAGATCGTTCTCATGGAAAGCAGGCAAGTCCACAAAAATGAACAGATTAGTAAGATTGAGTTCACTCAACTGCGCACCTTGACACTACAATGGCTACCACGTCTCTCCAGATTTGGCTTCAACGTGCTTACACCTGATATGAGACTCCAAGAAATCCTTGCTAAAGATGATCCGGACAGTTTCATCCCTTTTTTCAGTGAAAATGTATGTTTTCTTGTACTTCTTGTACCTATAGACCTTACTTTTAAATCCTTTAATAAAAACTAAAAAGTAAAATTGTGTTTGCAGGTTGAACTCCCAAGGTTGGAGAACTTGAAATTGTGCTCAATTAACATTGAGTGCAGATGGCTCGATCAACTACCAGCTATATCTTCTAGTTGTCAAACTTTAGCAAAGTTGATCGTGGAGGAGTGTAATGGTTTGAATTTTCTGTTTTCGTATTCCATGGTTAAGAGTCTTGGGCAACTACGAGAACTAGAGATAAGGAAGTCAATGGAAATAATAATTAACATTGAAGAATCGGCAGAAGAAGAAAGAATAATTAATATGATATTCCTGTTAGGTTTTGACTTGTATTCCTAAGCGAACCCGATGTGAACCAAACAAGACTCAACTGATGTGGTACTTCCTAGAAGACGTGGGATAACGTTTGGAAGTTGAAGGCGGTGTTTTAGGGAGGTTTGAAGATCATGAAGAACTGAATAAATGGTTTGTTTCATCGTATGGATCGCGGTTTTCTAAGCGATGTAATTTAAGGTGACTTGTAACGGTTTAGGAAGCGGGTGTACAACCGTGACCTGAATCGTAGTCAATAATAAGCATACGTGAAACGGGAAATCTTCAATGGAAAAGGAAGTAGTTTGTTTCTGGAAGTTCTTGTGCTTGAAGGAAAATGATTTACTCCTTACAAGAAAACTTGTCATAAAAGGAAATAGTATTTATGTGGAACAAGTAAGTCTTGTACGTTTAGGAGTAGGATTTCCTTTTATATTATACTCCCTGTAACTAGTATAAATAGACTTTGTATTTAGGTTATTTTGTGTGGAGCAAAAAGAACACCATGTAAACATCAGAGAGTGTGAGCGAGATCCGGGGAGACCCAATGGGAATATCCAAGGAGGGATCCAAGGGAATATCGGTGGATCAAGTTAGAGATCCGTGGGTGATATTTAGGGGAGACCTAGGGGATATTGTGGGGTTCTTGGTGAGGATCTTATGAGTATGGTTTGGGGTTAGGTGTGAGAGAGAATCCTGGAGTATATGGTTGTAACAATTTATCATATAGTGGAACTTTCTCTGTCGTCCTGACGGCCCGTGGTTTTTTTTACCCGTTTTGGGTTTTCCACGTATATCTTGTGTTGTGATTGTTTGATTCTCTCTCATCTATTTTTCTGCTTATTGACGTTATTATTTGCTATGAGTTATGGGCGTATATTAGGCACGATGTTTCCGCGTTCATCGTTCTAGAGGATTATCCCCAACAATTCCCCAAATTAAATTCGCTGCTGCTAGAAGGTCTTCCGAAACTCACCGAATTTGGCTCCGGAAATTCAATTGAATTCCCCTCCTTGGACGCACTTCGGATTCTGGATTGCCCTAGGTTGAAGATGTTCTTCTCTGATTCCACATGTGCAAACACAACAGTAAGCAAAGAACAGGAAGCAACAAGTTCTTGCGCTGACGTATATCCTCTCTTGGACAAAAAGGTGACTTTTTTTTTTCCTTCTGCACAGAGTTAATAGAAAATCCATATGTTTATATGACTTGATGCCTCAAATTCAATTGACTTTAACTTGGATAAAAGAATAGTGCAAGTGAAAGTCTTTCAAACTGAACTCTATCAGCTCTGAAGTGATATGGCACAGCCAACTTCTGGCAGCGTCTTCTTTCCTTCACAATTTGCATTGCTTGAGGATTTTCGGTTTGGGTGATTTAAAATATTTATTTTCATCTTCTATGGCTAATAGTGTAGTCCAACTCAACATTCTTGGGATAATTGATTGTAAGCTTATGGAAGCGGTAATAGTTGAAGAAGTAAAAGGGTCAAGCGTGGTGCTGTTCCCTAATCTACAATATGTGACCCTCTGTAATCTTCCAAAACTCGTTAGATTCTGCTACTTCAACAGGAATTTAATTGATCTGCACTCCTTGTTGGAACAAAGGAGTATGAATTGCCCAAATATGGAAACATTTATCTCCAAAACTATATGTGCAAACATGCCTGCAAGCGGGGAATGTAGTGGAATGGACTCAAAGGAGAACCTCCAGGCTAACATTCAACCTCTCTTTGATGAAAAGGTGATTTTTTCCTCCTTTTGCTTCACATCTTTTCTTCTTGCTTTATTCACACCATTGGATAGATTTGTTTTTCTTTAATTAAAATCTAAATTAATTTTCATATTATCTCTAATTGTGTAGTTGGGCTGTTACTAATGCAATATACTTAATTGAATTCTTTAGGTGGGACTCCTTAATATGAAGAAATTGTTAATAAAGAAGATGGATAACTTAAGAAAAATATGGTATGACCAACTCTATTCGGATTCCTTCAGCAAATTAGAACAAGTCCACGTATGTGGTTGCAATAACCTATTGAATGTTTTCCCATCTAATATGCTTGGAAGACTCCAAAGAATGAAGATTTTGGAAGTACACAATTGTGATTCGGTAGAGGAGATATTTGAACTCGAAGCTCTCGGTAGCAAGAAAGCACATGATATAGCAGCAGCTCAGTTGAGAACATTAGAGATACATTATTTGCCAAAGCTGAAGCATGTATGGAATGTGGACTCCCAAGTTATTCTATCCTATCAGAATCTACATTCAATATCAGTTCGAAATTGTGATAGTTTGAAAAGCCTCTTTCCAGCTTCAGTAGCTAGAGGTCTTGTTCAACTTGAAGAGCTTACTATACATCGTTGCATGATGGAAGAAATTACTGCCAAGGATGACACAGTAGAAGTTGAAGCAGTCCTTAGGTTTTTCTTTCCTCAACTAACAGAGTTGAAACTGTGGAATCTATCAAGACTCAAAAGTTTCTATCAGGGATCATATATTTCAGAATGGCCAGTTCTAAAGAAGTTAGAAGTGTGGGATTGCTATGAAGTGGAGATACTTGCTTCACAAGTTTTGAGCCATGGGGAGAGCCGACATGAGATCCCAACTGGACAGCCCCTGTTCTTAGTTGAGAAGGTATAAACCGTAACAGTTTATTTTTTTTTTACATTTGAAAACTTAAATTTATTTTTTAGGATGCATTCCCTAGCCTGGAATGTCTGTCAGTGAATTGGAATTGCATAAAGAGAGAGATGTTACGTGGAAAGTTTTCAGAGTACTTGTGCAAGATAAATTACCTTGGGTTGGCACGCCCTTTTAAGGAAACTGCTATTTGTCCATCTTGTTTTCTTCACAAATTGCCCAACCTTGAGACACTTCGTGTTCTTAAAGGTTTTCTCAAGGAATTGTTGTTATGTGAAGGGCTTGGCTGTAAGGAAAAACATGCCAAGTTGCCCGGTAAATTGAGCTGCTTAG
Source organism: Acer yangbiense (assembly GCA_008009225.1). Lineage (NCBI taxonomy): Eukaryota > Viridiplantae > Streptophyta > Magnoliopsida > Sapindales > Sapindaceae > Acer > Acer yangbiense. Next base: position 68,281,842 of record CM017762.1, read on the forward strand.
ATCTTTGTCGATTGTCTGACCTGCATTTGTGGGAGGAAAGTTCTGAATTCGGTAAATTTTTTCAAAATCTGAAAAGACTAAGACTAGAACTATGTGGCAACTTAACAAGTTTAATGCCGTCCTCAATGACTTTCGAAAATTTGACGACTTTGGAAGTAGACAAATGTGGTGGATTGCTCAATTTAATGGCACCCTCGGTAGCTAAAAGTCTTGTGCAACTTACAAAAATGGATATAACTGATTGCGAAATGATAGAAGAAATCATTACGCATAAGGAAGATGAAGCAGTCAATCAGATCATTTTCAACCAGCTGGAATATTTGGGACTCAATTGTTTACCAAGTCTTACAGTCTTCTACTCAGGGAGTTGGACTATCGAATTTCCATCCCTGCAAAAAGTAGTTGTGAAGCAATGCCCAAATATGAAATTATTTTCTGGAGGAGTCATAAGCACACCAAGACTACATACACTACAAATAGCAGAAACAGAAGATGTAGGATGTTGGGAAGGCGACCTCAATACTACCATAGAACATCGATATATAGAAAAGGTACGCATTGATACTTGAAATACTCGTTTTTTTCTCCCTATCAGACCCAATATATGCTATGATTTATAAATTGCAGAATGCTGAGAATTCTGAACAAAATTGAGGATGATGGTCATCTTCGTATATCTGTGAGAGCAGAATTGTCATCGTTTAAGTTTATTACTAGAAGAGCTGGATCAGAAAGCTACAGCTTTGCATTCTTTTAAACCCAGTCTCTGAGACTTTCTTCTCTTCTTCGGTTTAAATCAGGACAAGCCTCAATATTGCTTGCACCTGATGTCGCCAGTCATAATTCGGACATTCCTAATGTTGATCTTGTCATAAACTATGATATTCCAAGGTTATTTTCTGAAATTCCTACTGTGTATATATATATATTTGAAATAGAAAACCTTTGTGCGGTAAAACCTAACTGTCCTTCAGGAATCCGAGAGATTATGTTCATCGTGTGGGGAGTACTGCAAGAGCAGACAGAGGTGGGTTGTCTGTGAGCTTCGTTTCCCAAGTAAGTTGAAGAAATATTTTACTAGAGACTATATATGAAGCTGTGGATATCTTTCTTCATGCCTCTGTACAGTGTCATTACAGAAGTGTCTTGAACCTAATGAAAATATTTTAGATATTTGTTTCCACATATTTGGTTGGGTGCATTTGTATTTAATGCTAAAATACTACCCCAAAAAATTCCAAATTCCAGACAATTATAAATTTTTACCTGTCCTCTACGAAACATCGCTGATTTTTTAAAGATTAATCTTCATATATAAGCATATACATGACCATGACCAGACTCTCTTCTGTCTACATACTCTAACCTACAATCAAGTAAAAAAACAAATAATTTATAACAGAATTAATTAAAATAAATGGTAAAAGCCTTCAAACCTTAAGAGTTCTTTGAATAGCTGCCTCCTCCATACGAGGAAAGCATTTAATAATGTAAAATGATATCAACTGATGTTGCGAAATGGAGTCATATTAGAATAATCTGTTTCATTAAACAGAGAAAAAAGAAAAACTTACCATGAAGCTGGTCTTGCCTTCAAATAGGTAGAATAAGATCTATCATCTTTACCAACTTCAATGTCCCAAGTGAGAATCTTGTTGTATCTCAGCATGTACAAGTAAAGACCTTTTGTATCTAGCCAATACAGATAATCATTCCTAGAAAAACAAAATTTCAAAATAAGAGACTGAAATTAAAACTGTAATTTTAATGTAATGTAAAGTTGGAATTGACAAAAATGAACAAACCTTTAATATGACTAGAATTTGTCATAAGAAAGTAGTTGATCACCGAAGAACACATAAAAGACTACAAAAAAGAAAAAAGGAAAACAGTCGGATATATAAAAATTCATTGATACTCTATGATGCGCAAATACAAAGGAGAAAAAAAAATATTAAAATCAGTCCTTATATAATTACTTACCTTCAAACTAAGAGCACAAACACTGAGAATGTTAGAAGTTAAACATGATTTTGTAGATAAATATGTTTGATACTCACTTTTTCCGTCGTTAAGAAATTGCAAGGATCAAAAGATTATTTCATTTAAAAATGGGGTTTCCTACGCAATGTGCTCTAAACTAGCAAAAGACTAGTAAAGCGGCAAGCGAGGGTATCGTTCCGTAGGGAGGTGTGATTCGTCAACCGTATCAAGTTCTAGAGTTTATTGTAAGCATGTAAATAGAATGTGGAAAGGCAAGAATGATGTGTGTTAAATATATGTACAATGCGATGTGTGTGTGTGTAGAGAATAAAAATGAAAATAAATAAAAACAAAGAGAATATGGAAGGGTGAGAATGGTGTTTAAAGCGATAAATAAAATGGTGGATAAGAGAGATGCATGAAAATGGTCACACAAGGTTCAACGAGTTCACCATACCTAAGTGCACAAATAGTTGGTTATTAGACATTAAGGACATCCAATTTTAGTTCAGGGTTCGTTCTTGTTTCAATCCGATTTATACCCATTCATAGAGCTAACGGTTGAAGAGTGTGTTGAGAGCCTCTCAAACACGAAACCGCAACCAACATATGTGAACCGATTCTACAAACAAAACTACATTGAGCCCCAATAATAGCTTCGTAATGTAAAATGGCAACATGAAAGTCTAATGAATGTGGAAAGAGTGATTGTATCTCCGACCATAACTCACCTAGAGCCCCTAGAGTGAGAAATAGTTAAAGTCCAATTGTTTACAAGAACAATGAACCAAACCCTTCTAATATGACAATTTATAGGTTCACCCACTCTTCCTAGCTAATTAGCCAAAACTATGCCCGGAGAGCCCCTCCTAAAGCACAATCCTAACTCTAATTCACTCAAACCAATTCATGACATGCAATTTCGACCTTCCAAAGACATACATACACAAATGGGATATTTGATTACAACTACTCCTACAATTAAGTTAATCTACTCCTAATCCCATCCATGAACACATATCAATTTCCAATCATCCATAAACATGCATTTCAAGATAAGAGATATACTCAATAACAATCAAGAATGAATCAAAACACAAATTGGATATAAAAACAACCATATATATATTGAGCACAAAATAGGTTTACAAATATTCCCAAGTGGGGATTACACATTCAAGAAAACAAGAAATACATAGAGAGTGAGAAATAGATACAACCCTTGAAGAAAACCTCCTCCAAGAGTTCCTTCCTTTGCTAGCTCGAAATTGACCAAAGCCCACTCCTATCTCTATGCAATCTACTCCTAAATGTGGTGGAAGATGTGTAGAAGGTGAGATGGGGAGCATCCATGGAGGAAAAACCTCCATGGATGCTCTTGGAAGCTTCTCTCTCTTATTTGGTGAAGAAAATGAAGAAGAAGAAGAAGAGGAAGTTTGTGGGGAGTGTGTTCTGATGGTTGAGAAGAGAATAAGGTGTTTATATAGTGTTAGGAGGTTAGGGCACGAATTGGGGATGAAAGGACGAAACTGTCCCTGAAATTTGCCCAAAAAACGACTTTCTGGAGTGATTCGGCGGTTTAATTCGGCGGCCTGGCCGCCGTTTGAAGTAGCCGTTTAGACCTGACAGCCTTTCAGAGTTTTCAGCATCGCGCACTGTTACGGAAATAGGCATAACTTCTTGCAGAAAGCTCGGAATCACAATCCATAAAATTTTCTGGAAACTAGACTTCCGGGGCTTTCCGAATATATAAAGATATCCATGTGGTTCAATCTGAGAAGGAAGATATGATCTCCGCAAGTTGTACGTTCTGCACGCGTATATACAATTTCAGCTCTTTTTGCTCCATTTTGCCTCCCAAACTAATCTTTAAGCTCAAAACCTTATTATAACGAATATGTATCTATACAAAGCTCAAACAAAACATTATATACAAAAATACGCTCGAAAACGAGACAAACGATCGGAAATGGGGGACCTCAAATAGGTATAAAATAGTTCGATCAATGTTCATGAATCTTGGAGGATTTAATTACACATTCATCGAGGGGCTTGTGTTCATGCATCTGGAGAATTCATGTATTTAGATTATCTATGTATTAGTTAATGTGGTGCATTTATGTGTGAGTTCATTGTATTGTATTTATGAGAGTGATCTAGAACTCTCTCATGAGTCCTATAAATACCTATTTGTTTGTAGCATTTGAGCAAGAGTGAGGAAAATTGAAAACATTACATGGTTAGAAATAGAAGTACTTAATAAAATCAGTTTGCTAAGGAAAATTTCAAGAGCATATCAACATCAACGTAGATTCTCTTCTCTGCAGCCGCAAGATTAATATAGTAAAAGTGTTTGACTTCATAGTTCATACCTTGAGTTTCAGAGTCTCTATAGAAATAGTTGAGGGGTAGGAGCTGTTCAGGGGCATGTCAATTAGTGTAGAAACACATTAGTGTCATGGTTAGCATGTACATATGAACAGGGAAAATATCAATGCCAAGACTTCAAAAAAAAAAGAACATTTTCGTTGTCATTCAAAGGTTTAAGAAATTTCATGCTAAAACAAAACATTCAAAGGTTCAATTCCTAAATTTCGAGGAAATTGAATATTTGTCTAGTGAAAACAATAACAAAACTTACTGAATTGATAGATGAGATAAGAGATTGAGATAGATAGAGATCTAACTCGAAGCAATTCGTTTTGACTCTCTGATTGCTGTCGTTTTCGAGAAAACCCTAGAGTTGGTGAAGCAATTCGTTTTGACTCTCCGATTGCTGCTGTTTTCCAGAATACCCTAGAGTTGCTAAGCACGGTGAAGAAAAATCGGAAGTAAGAAAACTTGATTCTATAGAACTAGCTAGTACTCTTTTTCCTCCCCAATTGGACCATATTTTGATTTTCCGCTCGGATTCTGTAAGATTTTGTCGTTCTTATTCGGAACCTGGTCATCATCATCATCCAATGTCTCAATGAATTATCATTCAAGTCTGGAAGAGATGGTGGAATATTCATGTTGTTGTAACAATACTGTTAAAATGGATGTTTCAAGGCCTTTGAAGCAGTTGGTCTCTTGCTTGGATCCCAAGAACAGAGCGATTTGATCAGACTAATCGCATTCTCACTCGCGAAAGGCATCAACGATGAGAGATGCACACCAGAAAACCATGGGAATTGATAGTTCCAAACCTTCGCCAGAGAAAGTCCCTCAGGCCAGGTCTCCGTAGTTACTGCCTAAAACTCTGCACATCATGGACATTTGGTTAGACGCGTTTCTACCAGGAAACAAAAGTCGAAGAATCAACAACTCTGCCATTAATTTTTGTACCTATTAATTGTTTGTCTTTGATTTTTAGGGACACCCTAAGCGGCTAAGCCTAAGGTTTTTTTTTTTTTTTTTTCATCCTGAAATTATATTGATTCTTATTCATTTTTATACTCCTGTATTTTTTGATGCTCATATGTTCTAACTCTGCTGCAATATATATATAGGTCAAAATGGCAAATCACTGTATTGGTGAAGGAGTTGATAAATTGATTGCTGAAACCTAGTAGGAGGTGTCGTGCTCCTAGAAAATTTGAGGTTCTACGAGGAGGAAGAAAAGAATGAACCTGAATTTGCCGAGAAGCTAGCTTCAAAAGCAGATCTCAACATTAATGAGGCATCTGCCATTGCACATATTGAATCCTATGCTTCCACTGTGGGAGTGCCTAAGTTCTCGAAGACTTGTGTTTGTAGTATGGATCTATTTGGTTAATTTTAGTGTTATAATTTCCTTGATTTTGGTTTGCTAATTATTAAAAACAATTAAAGAAGAGTTGCCTTTCGATTTAAAATGCGGGGAAACAGCTCCCCGCAGTCACTGCTCTTGATGACCTTTATCCACATATATACTCCTATTCCATCCAAGTTTTCTAAACTGCTGGCAGGGATGTTCAAGTGGTTTGCAGCAGCCAAGAGTGGATCAGAAATTATAGTTGTAGACAACTGTAGACTTTAAATCAATGTTTTCTCATTAGCCATGGCTTTGCTTGCCTTTGTATTCGAACCATTTTGGAGCATATAATTAATTACTCATTAGACATGGTTTTGAGCATTTTGGCTTCAATATTGCTTGCATGCTTTGGACATTCCTACTGTTTATTCAAGTTTCTGCTCCTCAAAGTAGCATTATTGATTATAATATTTCACATAAAATATATAGGAAGCTCATTATATCAACTTAAATGACAAACTTGAAAGTGGAAACTTAAATGGATTTGAAAACAAATTAATTAACAAACAATTTCTAATTAGGAATAAACTCTCCTAATTTCACATTTATATTCAGTTAATAATTTCCAAGCATAGAACGAAAAAAAACAAGATGGTTGGATTAATTCAGTTAAATCTCTGCAACTTTGAAACTTAAATGAAGTACTCTAAAATTCGAATCTTGTACATGATTTGAACCTTTTATTTTTTATTTTTTTGGACATAAACAAAACCTGGTACTACATGATTTGAACTTATTTACACTACATTTAACAAAAAATCAAAAGCAAAGAACAATTAAAAAAAAAAAAAGTTGAAACTTTAATATCTATATATTAAGCTTTTTAAAATACTTTGGATGTACGATAAAAAAGAAGAAGAATATATACAAAAATTTTAAGGGAAAATTGCCAAATATAGTCAAATAGATTATGGGGTAATTGTTTTTAGCCTAGTTTCATATTTTAATTGTTTATAACCATTTTGCAATAAATTCTTTCGATCCCTAGCCAAAATTACAAAAATGCCCCCACTAACATAATTTTTTTAATATTTTTCCTTTATTCTTCTTCTCTTCCACGAGATATGTACTCCTCTTTCCTTTTCTCTTATACTTCCACCTTCCTTCTTTCTCTTATACTTCTATGTTCTAACCAAGTCTTAAAAAACACTAGTTTAATGAATAATCAAATCGGATTAAAAGCGATATGCAGTTTTGCATATGAAAGAACATGTATATGAACCAGCAGGCAGCAGATATATGCATGCACATGTAAAAAGTTCAAAGAAGAAAAACAAAGACTAAAAATATATGCAAATATCTATTTCGAAAATGGTCTGCTTTCTTAAGTTAAACATAATGACAATTGTCATTTTGAAGAATAACATGCCAGAATCCATGAAAAACTCAGATCAAGTGAACAAGATTCATATATATACATAATAAAACAGTAAAGTGAAAAACAAGAAAGCATAAACAGAAGAAATACTGGGGACAGCAGAAATACTAGGGACAACACGAAAGCATCAACTAAAGGATATTTTGGTTATTGCTATTGTTAGTTTTAGTATCTTTTAACTAGATGAAATATATATATATTCGATCTTGTTGGATAGCAAATTGCGTCTCCAACTTGACCCTCTACTCATCTTGGAATATTTCTTGTGGTGAAAAGGTTATGAGTATGCCATTTCTAATCAGTATGACCGGCATTGTGAAAAGGTTGTCTGGTGCCTTTTGAAGGTATGTTCTATATTGCCCTCAAAAGGTTTTAAAATTGGTGACTTCTAACACAATACCTCATACTCTGTGACATGGATTCGACAGAAGCCAAGCAAATTAAAAAAAAAAAACGACAGTGATTTTTAGGGTGGGTCAAAATTTCTGCAGCGCTCTAATTTTGGTGTAGAAAAGAAAGTTGTGTATCTCCATTTATCCTATTCATTTTACATTCATTGTTTCATTTATCAGACAAGGGAAACACTCTATACTTGTGTACTAGTTCCAGTACAGCAAGTTGTATCACCTTTTTTTTTTTCTTCTTGATTAGCTACTGTTTTTATCTGTAAAAAAAATTTGATGGTTCAAGCAAAATGATAAGGCTATACCACAAATCTCGCTAGCTATGGTGAATTTTGTTTTTCAATAGCAATGAAATGTGTGGACCAAAGATGACAATTTAATTGTCTTTATTTTCTAAAAATAGACCAAAAAATCTGTACATGAAGCTGGATAACTAAAAAAATCCGTACCAAAAATCTGTCATAAATTTGCTTCTTACATAAAAATAAACTTGAAGGTAAATGACTATTGTGATGTATTTGCATCACTACTTGGACCCGCGGTACTTTGGGACCGGTCAACCAACGGACATGTCTTGCGGTTATGGCCAAGTACGTGACAAACACTACAAGCACATTGTCTACGTACTGGCTGATCCTGACTAACCAGCTGATCCTGACTAATGGATGTACTCGACTGTCCTGTGGATGGTATGCGATAGGGATTTGAGCATCCGAGACGGTTGTGCCCGGTTTCGCCACACTTGGTATAGTGTTGAATCCGAGTAACCTCTCCTGCAGATGGTACTCTTATCTCTTTTGGTCTACCAGACTGTCTTTTCGATTTTGGAGGTAGGACAATCATACATTTCACCTCCTCAGGCACTTCCCAGATGGACACATGGGGGACAGGATTGATAGGTGGGGCATATGCTGTTTGTAACCAGGAGGTGCTGTAATAATCGTGGCAGAATGAGTTGAAGTTCGTCTTCGTAAACCTACACACAAATCAAATATATAAATGTCAACCAAACACCAAATAAAAACAGTTAAAATGGAAATTTATATGTTTTATACCTGGCCACTGTTATAGCGTGCTTACAAGGCAACTGAAAAATATCCCACTCACGACAGGAGCATGTACGTTTTTCGATATCTACCAAACTGTCATGTTCACCATCCTTAACTAAATACCTAGTCAACTCAATAGGAAATACCTGGTATGACTCAGACTGATGGTTTCTCTCCTTACAATGTGTGACTGCTGCCTTCGTAAGCAATGTGTTCCAGTATGCAAAAGAAATCCAACATCTCTATCACGACATATGTGATACTTTCGTCGACCATTGTCTGTCGAAACTACGGAACTAATCCTTAGAGCATATAAAGTTCTATCAACATAGATGAATTCAAACACCAAATTCTCCAACTCCAAATATGTCAACTCCTTCGACACCAACTCAACAAACGTCTCACCACCAACGTACTGTAACTCATCCCACTGCCCCATGTAGTTGATTAATAGTCTAACATCCATTTACCTAAACAAAGAAAGACAAATAATTAAATTTTCTATAACTCACGAATTTTGGTAGCTTATTGATGAAGTATACTTCTAAACAAAAAACAAAAAAAAACAAAAAAACAAAAACAAAAACAGCCATAAATATAGTATACTTTTCCCTGTTCATACACACACACACACAACAATTACAAAAAAATTACAAGAATCTGAAAGGGTTTTTTTTTTAGCCTGTTATATGATACCGGTTATAATCTTTTCATACAAGTTACAATCATTTTATACTAGTTATATGACATTTTTCAGTCCTTGAAACTTGTATGCAAGCCAACTTTAACTTGTTGATGGATTTGTTACAACACCAAGTATTATAAATTTATTTGTGTAAAAGTACCAGATACAATCTCAATTAAAGGATTAATATTTGAGGTTGGTTGAATATACATAAGAAGTTATGTAACCCGTATACACTTGACTAAATATTGCTGTATTTGTTTTTATTCGAATTTTAAATTCGGTAATTTTATTCCTAAATTTGTTATAGCATATGCATATGCATCTTGTCATGCTCATCTTTATTGTTTGAATCATGGATCTTGTCATGCTCATTTGTATCAGTGTATGTAACATCCAAAACAACTGCTTGATTATGTTATGTATATAGATTTTGGAGAACTTCTTATAATATTAACTTTTTTATATTAACCTTTATTTCTAATAACTATAATGAATCAATATAATAGTGATCTAAATTTCATTATTATTATTATTTTTTAAACGGCATATATATATATATAGAATAAGGCTCACAAAGGCCACGGAAGGAGAACAAAACAATCGAGCCAACACAAGAAGGAAGGCAACAAAAAAACAAAAGACCAAAGTAAAAGCAAAACACCAACCAGCAGAGAAAAGAGCCAAGCAAAACAACTGGTCTTAAAGTTCTTGATCAATCTTCATAACCCAAATCAATTTCAAATCCCTAAAAACAGCCCCAAATCAATTCAACCAACCCTAATCTAACATCAAATCACATTAAAAAAATAAAAATAAATAAAAAACTGAAATCATAACTGAAATCAAACAAAAAAAAACTCAGTTTTGACTTACCTCAAAATCAAATTTCAATGGTATAAACTAGGGCTCGACAGACTCTAATTGACGGGGGTTCCCTCTGACGACACGTCGTTGCGATGTCGGTCAAAAGATGAACATTTAAGTTCGTCCTCGCTAGCGCGCGAGTCACATGGACTAGCACAGCGGCAAGTGAGGGTATCGTTCCACAGGGAGGTGGGATTCGCCGACCGTCACCGGTTCTAGCTATTATTACAACACTCCGAGAGAACTCGTGTGTTGCGGTTGCGGAAAAGTGTAAATAATACTATAAATAAATAAACTAACTAACATAATATATACATGGATAGGATGGAATGGAGAGATGCATGAAATGTGGTAACACTAGAGAAATGACTCAACCGTAACAATCCTCCTAATTAAGCACTAGACTCACTTTGTCCCTCAATATGCAAGTATATCATAGGCTCGTGTCCCCTTAATTGATCTCTAATCTCTCTCGAGTCTTAGAAATCACATCCACACATACAAAGTACACATGAATTCATTAAGTGCCGTGGCACACACACATGAGCCCTGTATGCCAGCCTAGTGTATCTCTCACTGTCTGGTCATATACAGTGGTTATTTCGTTGGGCATGTAATGCGCAATCGCGTGGGCCATACTACAGCCAATAATTCATTCACAATGGCTAACCAAATACGGGATGACAACCAAGTGAAAGCATTAAGAATACGAGATACCCATACAACACGTATGTTATATGCTCGTGTCCCCTTAATTAATCTCTAATCTCTCTCGATGTCTTAGAGATTACATCCATGCATAAATGCTTGGATTCATTAAGGACGGTGGGACACACACACGAGCTCTACACGCCAGCCTAGTGATCTCTCAACTGTCTGGTCAAATGTAGAGGATATCACGCTGGACATGTTAATGTGAACCTCGCGATATATAACACACAGTCTAAATATCATCCACAAGGTGGCTAACCGAGTGAAAGCATTAAGCAATGAAACACCCATATAACTACACAAGCACAAGAGGATTTCAGTTTGTCTTTACTTTAGATACGGATTCGGTTTTATCAATCTCCCTACGATGGCTAGACATGGGAAACAAGTTTACCAAACAACAATGTGCAATAAGTTGGTTGTTATACATTAAGAACATTCAATCTAGGTTAAGGGTTCATCCTCTTGATTTGGGAATTATCCCTAAATCAATTTATTACCCAATCCGGCCAAGGATGGATAATTGTGTCTTAAAAAGACCCATTAAACATAAGGATTGGAACCCAGGCCAATTTAGCAACTAACTTGCCTGAATTGAAACCTTTCCTACTCTTTGGAGCTAAATCTCTAACACTCCAATTACTCTAAACATGGCATTTTGGTCATCCATCAATCAATCAACAATCATGGGAAGTTAAATTACACTGCTCCTACATTAAATTACTCTACTCCTAATCCCAATCATGGACACATATCAATTTCGGACCTCTACACACATGGATATTGCAATTAGAGCTTAAAACATGTAATTGGCAAAGAGTAAAACAAAACCCACAAGAATTTAAGCACAAACATACATATATTACACATGTGAAGGTTTACAATATTCCCCAAATCGGGGTTACACATTAAAGAAGCAAGAAATACAAAGAGAATGAGTAAAAGGAGATACAACCCTTGAGGAAATTCCTCCAAGAGCTCCTTTCCATGCTTGGCTCGAAATTGGTCAAAAAACCACTCCTATTCCTTGCAATCTGCCCTAAAATGGATGGAGGAAGTGTGAAAATGGTGGTGGAGGTGTGTGGTGAGCTCCCATGGAGGAAAAACCTCCATGGGAGCTTGGATCCTCTCCTTATTTGGTGGAGAAAGTGAAGAAGATGAAGAAAATGTAAGAGAGAGAGAGTTGGGCGGAGGAGAGAGAGAGGGAGTGAAGGGGGTCTGTCCAAAAAACTGAAGAGAAGAGGGGATATATATAGTGGGGAGAAGGGTTTAGGTCAGAATTGAGGGGAAAAGACGAAAATGCCCTTAAGTGGCAGATTTTTGGGGGGTCTCGCGGATGACTTTCCAGCAGCGCGCACCGTTACGGAAACGGGCATAACTCTCTCCAAAAACATCAGAATCGTGATCTTGAAGAACCGTTGGAAAGAAGACTTCTGGATCTTTCCAACCATATGTAGTACGAAACCCAGTTCGATCGGAGGAGAGAGATATGGCCCCCGCAAGTTGAGTGTTCTGCAGGAGACTTTCGTCAAAATTCCGCCTTCGTTTTGCGCCCTATTCTGCTCCCTAGGGCGCCGATTTACAAAAAGTGGGTCTTCTGGTCCCTTTTTGCGCCCTTTTCTGCGGCCCCTAATCGCCGAATTAGGGAGCAAAATTGAACTTTTGAAAATTGCACTTTTGCCCCAATATTTTGCCATTTTTTCACTTTAGCCCCTATGATGAAAAATACCCTGAAACACTTATTTAAATCATTAAATACCCGGTTTTACCCGGAAAACAAGCATAAAAAATAAAAGTAAGGGGCTACACAATATATAGAAATAAGAGTTATCACCCTCTCCGGCAACGTCTCCTCCACTTGCATCGTCTTCTCTCCCTTTCGCGGCGGTCTCTCCTTGTCGATGACGTTGGTGTTTGAGAGCGCGATCTCTGTTTTCTTTCTGTTGAACGCATAAGGAAATAGAGAGTGAGGTTTTCTTTATTATTTTTTTTAAATGGATGGTTTTATAAAGGGGCATTACAGTAATAGCGTAAAAATTAGGTTATAAACAATTAAAATTTGAAAGTAGGTTATAAACGATTACCCGATGTTTCAAATGGTTAGAAATGAACTTCTCCCAAATTTTAATTTAGAATTAACTAATAATTTGTAATTTAAACAATTGATTTGAAGATGTAATTATGTGATTTTAGTTGAGTTTTATTTGAAGGGGCCTTAATCGAACCCAGCTGATTACTGTATTTATGGATATGATTTAGCGTGACGATATTTGCACCCTCAAAAAATTGTATGTGCACCCCTTTTTGTATCTACACCCTATTAAATATTTTAAAAATAATTATATTTTGTAAACACACCCAAATATTACCAATTATACCCTTTCTTTTAATTTTGAAAAATATATAAATATATATTTGGAGGGGATCCCAAACTGAATCTGCAGATATTATGAAATTCATGCATATAGTTTGTTATCTCTTCCAAAATATCCTCCATCATTCTAGTTTTTCCTTTATGAACAAAAGCATTCCCATCGGACCATAAACTCCATAAAAGCACACAATATATTGAACTCAAAATCCTCCTATTTATCCTTATTAAAAACTGAAAAGCCATCTAATAAGGTTATAGACTTATAGCAAGAAAGAGGTCTGAAAATAGGTACCATAAATCACAACATCTCTAACAGAATTAATTTAAAAAATATTACAAATGAATAAATTATAAAATAAATATAAATAAAAATAATAAATATGAGAGGAGTAGTCAGTAGTGGTCTTCTCCTTAGTTTTTGATGGACGATGCTGTTACTCCTCCATCTTTTCAAGTTTAGGAGAAGACAGTTGACTCCACCCAAATTTCGATATGAGATTTTAATTTTGTTTGTTATTTTTAGTCTTTTATTTTTAATTTAATCAGTAAGATTTTGAAAAAATAAAATAGCTAAAAATATATTATAATATCTTTTAATTAAAGTATTAATAATTTTTTAAAAGAAAAAAGGTATTAATAATTTAATTGTCCTATATAATTTTAGGATGTACATACAGTTTTAGAGGGGTGTAAATATCGTCACTTTATGATTTATCTGATTTTGAGCCCAAAACACATTTGTGGGTTCGCTGTAGGTGGTTGAACGATTTGGTACGTCAAATGGGTCGGGTTGTATCAGGCCCAAAGCAACTAGGCTGGAAGTTGATTGGTCGATGTCGACTGTCGCTTGTATATGGTTGTCTGAACTTCGATGAACCTGCAAAAGAACTTTAAACAGAAATATAATGTAGAAAAAATAGAAAGGTGGGGGTTGGATTATAGCCTTATGTGTGCTTGGGCTGAGCAATGTATCGTGAAGGTGGCAATGGTTGATTTCCGGTGACCGGAAATGTTTTTAGAGGCAGAGTTTCAGTACGCTATTATAAGCTTTAGTTGAGAGAGAATTCAAAGAGCTTTCCTAGTGAATGAGCCTACCTTTTATAGTTGAAAGTATAGTCCCAGCGTTCACTTTATCGGAGTCTTGATTGTGGGCATGATTTTAGGAGCAATATCCTCTCCTAAATGGGCAGTTACCAGCGGTTATCAAGTAGCTTTGTAACTGATATTTTGAACAAGTCAGAAACTGTTGGCAGCTATGTTGGGTCGACCCACATTACGGGCTCAGGCAGGATCTTACTTGCAAAGTTATGGGCTTCAGCGCGTTTGGGCAATTGGGCTGTTTTTGGCTACCACATTCGCTTAGTAAACCCACCCACACACCCATTTACTCCCTACATCTACCGTAAAAAAAAAAAAAAGAATTTTATTAATTTACATTCATGATCTCTAAAATAGTTATCCACACACCCATTTACTCCTTACATCTACCATAAAAATAAAAATTTAATAATTTAATAATTTATATTTACAATCACTAAAATAGTTCTTCACACACTCATTTACTACTCACACCTACCCTAAAAAAAATTAAAATTTAATAATTTACATTTACAATCTCTAAAATAGGAGAACCCCCCCAAAACAAAACACCACATACAGAACCACAAGGACAGAACAAAGGAAAGAACAGCAAAGCCAGGGCATTAAACTGCCTAACAAAAAGGAACTGGAAGCCAGAACCAAAACGAGAACAAAAGGAATCTTGGAGAAGCACCAGAGGGCTGAGTCCAGATCTCAACAGAGCATCCTTTGTTGCAGAGCAGAGTTGTAGAGAGAGAGATTGTCGCCAGCATATAAAAAAAAATAAAACTAAAGAAAACTAATAATAATAAATTAAGTTTTGAAAGAAAAGTACTAATAATTTAAGTGGTGGGGCCATAAAAAAACGAGAACAAAATAATGAAAACGTATAATTGTTGTTTTCCATATGTGTAACTTTTAATGGTTTCAATGTTTTTGTTTTTTATTTTTAAAAATGCGTGCTGTCGAACAGGTTTTTAAAATTTTTTGAACTCAAAAATGAAAAAACAACACCCAAAAATGACACCGAACGCCCCCTTAATAATTTACATTTACAATATCTAAAATGCCAAAACGAACTATAAATATTATATTTTAATTAAATTATTTCTCCTCAAATCCACACAAAATCAATTATGGGTGAAGATTCTGAAAAACCCTAAATCAAACAAATTGGGTGGGTTTATTTAATAAGAGAATGGGCCTAAGTTAATAATCGGGAGGAAGAAGAGTACTACTTCTGTTCCGAAGAATCAAGTTTGCATCATTGTGCAAATGTGTGCAAAATACAATATAAAATACTCATTCTTACACCAACTTCGAAGGTTTGACCAAGTGCCTGCATTTAAAAATTAATTCAATAAAATAAACCACCAATTTGGGGTGGTTGAGCAAATTGCACCAATCTCCCTTGAGGTTAATCCATTTACTTTTAGAAACAACTTTATCGAAAATTGACACTCATATCACCTACCGTTAGGGTTTGACCATACGAGTAAAGGTTGATCGTTAAAAAAATGGTAAAAGTTGGAAATACCCCTAAGACACCAAAATTTTGTTTTTAAAAAAAAATTAGAAAACAATTTAAAATGGAAAAAAGCTCAAATTTTATTTATAAAATAGAAAAATTGTTGTGATATAATTGACTTTCACCATATAGAGAATAATTCGCAATTAATTCTCTTGATCTTATTTCTTATTTCATTGTAGAGAAATTACCTTTCTTGATTTGATTCCCTATTACTAAATAGAATTTTCTCTCATTCTTTCTCTTCGGTTAGTATTACTTTCTATGTTTTTATCCTTAGATTTATAATAATATATATATTTAAAAAAAATAGAATTAAAAATTTTATTTTATTTTTCTATTAAAAAAATTAATGTTTTTAATAAATAGAATTTAAAAATTAAAACAAATTCAAAATTTTATTTTTTCAATGGATCTCCACCTTCCATTCACAATTTTTTTTTTATAAAAAAAAAGTAGAGCAATTTTTTTTTTTAAAATAAAATCCGTTACCAACAAAAAGTTATAGATTGAAATTCAAAATTGACTAACAAATAATTTGGGAAAAAAAATGTAATATTTATGTAACCAAATCTTCATCTGGTACCAGTGGTAGAGATCCCATGGTTCTCCCATTGAGATTCCAACCTTACAAAACAAAAAAAATTCAATGCCCAACACAAAATTCATATCACACCCAACAAAATAAATAAATAAATAAATTTAAATGACTAAACTGACCTTAGTTTTGACAGTCATAGTTGGTCAACGGTTAAATTTGACAAACTTTGACTTACGACAAGGAATGTGAATGTCAATTATTAATAAAGTTGTTTCCTTATAAAAGAGCAAACCTTAATGTAAGGTTTGATCAAGTGCCCGCATTTAAAAATAAACAACAATTTGGGATGGTTGAAAATTAATTCAATACAATAAACCAAACTTTCAAGAATCTGTCTGGTTTCTAGGAAAACAGAGAAAATGACAAAAATTTAAAATGAAGGTGGTGGTTACTTTCCAACATTTGTCTTTAGTCTCCGATTTGAGTTATGAGAAAATGAAGGAAAATGTCCGGTTGTTTTGGCAATTTGCACTTCTTAATTATTTGTTGGCAATATGCAATTCTTAATTATTTTCAATTTGTATTAAAATAACCGAATAATTTCTTACTCAGGACATCTGCATTGACTTATGGTTTGCAATTCTTAATTATTTTCGTGTTTAGTGGTGATCAATTTGTATTAAAATAACAGAATAATTACTTACTTAGGAGTTAGGACATCTGCATTGACTTACAATCATGGGCGGACATAAGGGAGGGAGCCCGGGCAAGCCCTCCAAAAGAAAATTAAATTCAATACATCTTGAGGTCTAATTACATAAACACCCCTAAGGTTTAATGATATTACAAAACTATGATATTTTATCTAAATTTAGTGAAATGTAAATGTTTTATTGTTCATTTTAAAAATACATATAATATTATGGCTTCTAACATTATAGAATTAAGCCATTTACAAGTTTAAATATATTTTTTTTTACTACAAGTTTAAATAATTGTTTATGTATAAATTTTACAATGTATTTCATATTATTGAGTAGTCCATTATTGAATTGGTGTCATCTTATTATTAAAAATAAATAAACAAATACTTTTATCAAGAATTGTATAATTTTTGTTTATTCTTAATGAATGACTTGCGTGTCTTGCACTGATGTTATTAATTCCGTATATATTGAGGAAGAAAATCATAAGAGTTTTCTCCATAATACACAACGAATTTAATAAATTTAATGTGAGAGAGTTTGTGAGTCATTAATTAAGTATTATAATATATGGACTAAATAAAAATAGATAAATAACTATTGATAGTTAAGGAGTTGGCTTTATAATATTAGTGTGTACTGAGAAAAAAATATTATATATATATAATTTAGCCCGGGCGGTAAATAGTTCCTGGGTACGCCCCTGCTTACAATCTTCATTAAACAGCAAAAACTCTGATCTTCGAAACATATTTCAGAGAGAAGACTTTGTTCTCCGCTTGCTGCCAGTCCAATTGATACAAAACAGAGGTGCACTTTGCTCTCTTTCTTCTTTTAATCAATAATTTGTTGGCTTCGACATAATTTCAATTGATTTACGTACCCAGGGGGCGGCACGCGCAGCGTTAATCAAATGAGAATTGTTTATTCTCATTTACCGCTGACCAGGCAAGGTGCCTAGTCAGTGGCACGGCAAGCGACCCAGATCAGTGTCGTCTTGCTTCATTTACCGCTGACCAGGCACATGCACGCCAAGCGGTCCGGTCAGCGGTAATGACGTGATTTGCGCGAATTAGGAGATCAGCGCAAGTAAAAAAGGAAGAGTCCTTTAGGGTTATTGTTTACTCCTTGTATTCATATAAATACTACATTATGTAAACCCTAATAGGTGTGTTGAAATTCACCGTGAGAGTTGAGAAGAGTAGAGAGAGATTGAGAGTAATTGTAGAGAGACTTGAGAGAGACAGAGAGATTGTAATCAACTGTGAAAGTAGTGGATTGAGTGCGGTGCGCTCCGTGGACGTAGGCAACTTGCTGAACCACGTAAAAACTTTGGTGTCGTTTCTTTTCTTTATTGTTCTCATATTATCTGTGTGTGTGTTTGTTGTGTTATAGATTTGTGTGAACCTACCTACTCTTTCAACAACATAATTGCATTGTGATGTACATTGAGAGCTTAATGTCACGGGCTTAAAGTTTGCGCAGCTAACCCGTGCGGCACTTAGACAACTTTTGGGCAATGTTGCTAAGTAAGCCTTGATGGTCACTCTCACTAACACTTGAGAGACTAGAGAATGGGAAACAAGAAGAGCTTGGTTGGAAATAAAGGCAAGTTGTATTGCTTACAAGAATACATACAATGCTTTTGTATGCTAGAAGGCTTGGATGCCTTTACAAATGAGAGGAGTTACCTATTTATAGGTGTCCACCTCCTCAATGGACGATCTAGATTAATCTAATCCAATGGTGGAGATTTGTTCTCCAGAATAATCTACATGTATCTAGAATTCTTTACAACTATATACGTGCCTCTAGATATTTACAAGAGAAGTCTAGAATGCTTCCATCCTAGAGACTTCTAGAAAAGGCTCCATGCTAGAAGTGTGGAGAAGTCTCTAGAATACTCCAAGGGCTTATGCATAATAGTTAGCTTTATAGTGCACCTTGGCTGAAAATCGGTCTGGAATCGAACGGACCGTGACATCCTCCCCCACTTAAGCTCGCGGCGTCCTCGTCGCGTCTTCATCCTTATATCGTTGGATATGCTCATCGAATTGCCAAAGTGTATCTCCTCGTTCCCAACTTGCTTCGCTATCGGGGAGGTCCTTCCATTTCACTAAGTACTCAATGTAGTTTGGAACACCTCTCCTCTGAATCACTCGGTCCGCTAGAATGCATTCTACTTCTTTGTCGAATGCGGTGACAACGGCAGTTGGTGCTCGTTTGGACTCGCTCCTTCTTGGGTCTTCCATGTCCGCATGGTAAGGCTTAAGAAAGCTTACATGAAAGACCGGATGGATCTTGAGTCTTGGTGGAAGTTGGACTTGGTAGGAGACTTTGCCCACTCGTTTGATGATCGGAAATGGGCCTTCATACTTTCTCACTAACCCCTTGTGTACTTGTCTTAAGGATTTGAATTGTTGGGGTAGGAGTTTGACAAGTACCAAGTCTCCTTCATTGAACTCTATGTGCCGCCTTCTTGTATCCGCCCATTTCTTCATTTTTCGGGCGGCTTTATCTAAGCATGCTCGCGTGATGTCGGCTTGCTCATGCCATTCCCTAGCGAGCTTGTAAGCCGCGGGGCTTTTTCCACCATAGGTTGAGGCAATGGCGTTGGGAGTCATTGGTTGTTGTCCCATGACTATCTCGAACGGACTATTGCCGGTAGCCTCGCTCCTTTGGAGATTGAAAGAAAATTGGGCCACGTCTAGTAGCTTTGCCCAATCTCGTTGGTGAGTGCTCACATAATGCCTCAAGTATAGCTCCAATAGCCCATTGAAGCGCTCCGTTTGCCCATCGCTTTGGGGGTGGAAACTGGTTGAGAAGTTGAGATTAGTCCCCAACATCTTGAAGAGTTCTGTCCAGAACCTCCCAGTGAATCGCGGGTCACGATCACTCACTATGTTTTGCGGAACTTCCCAAAGCTTTACTACATGCTTGAGGAAAAGGCGAGCAGCTTCCTCAGCCGTGCAATCCTTAGGGGCTAGTATGAAGGTGGCATACTTGCTGAATCGGTCGATTACCACCATGATACTTCCACACCCTTCGAATTTCAGAAGTGCGGAGATGAAGTCCATCGAGACACTCTCCCATGGACGTCCTGCTATAGGTAAGGGCTCGAGTAGGCCTGCTGGACGTTGTTGCTCAACCTTGTCTTGTTGGCATACTAGGCAAGTCCGCACATAAGCATCAACGTCGTCACGCATCTGGGGCCAATAGTAGGAATTTTGGAGGAGTGCCAGAGTACGTGTCATTCCTGGGTGACCAGCCCACTTGGAATCGTGGCACTCTTTGATGATCTCCTTCCGTAAGTTCCCCCACTTAGGCACGTACATCCGATTTCCGGTGGTGAGGAGAACTTCTTCGACTAGCCAAAAGTGCCTTGTCTTCCCTTCGTTGGCCAACTTCTTCAAGCTCTTGGCTAAGGGGTCTTGTTGTAGCCCTTCCTTGATGCGGCTGACAAGTGTGCTTTGTGGTTGGCTTATGTTCATGGCAGCAAGTTCCGCTTTCCGACTTAGCGCATCAGCCACAACATTTGCCTTGCCTGGCTTGTACTCAAGCCGATAGTCGAACTCCGCTAGGAAATCTTGCCATCGTGCTTGCTTGCTTGGGGCTAAGCTTCTTCTGCGTCTGGAAGTAGCTTGTGGCAACATTGTCGGTCATGATGAGAAAGGTGGCTCCAAGCAAGTAATGTCGCCAAACTCTGAGGCAGTGGATGATGGCTGTCATCTCCTTTTCCTGGACGGTGTAACGCCGCTCCGTATCGTTCAACTTGCGGCTTTCGAAAGCAATAGGGTGGCCATCTTGCATAAGAACGCCCCCTATCGTAAAATCTGAGGCATCGGTGTGGAGCTCAAATGATTTGGTGTGGTCTGGCAAGATAAGCACCGGTTCCTTCGAGATAGCTCTCTTCAGTTCTTCAAACGCTTGGTGGCACTTGTCGGACCATTGCCATGCCTAATTCTTCTTGAGTAGATCAGTCAATGGGGCGGCTTTGGCTGAATATCCTTGGATGAACCGCCGATAATAGTTGACAAGCCCTAGAAAGGATCTCAATTCCGGCACTTTGGTGGGTGGTTCCCACTCTTGGACTGCCTTCACCTTGGCACCATCCATCATAAGCTTCCCATCCCGTATCCGGTGACCAAGGAACTCCACCTCTTGTTGGCCGAAAGTACACTTTTCCAACTTGATATAGAGCTCGTTTTCTTGAAGGACTTGGAAGACTTGCTTGAGGTGTCGGATATGGCTTTCGAGGGTTTGGCTATATACCACTATATCATCCAAGTATACCACTACGAATCGATCCAAGAATGGATGGAAAAGCTTATTCATGAGAGTGCAAAATGTTGCTGGTGCATTGGTGAGGCCAAACGGCATGACTAGGAATTCGAAAGCACCATACCTTGTCACACATGTCATTTTAGGCTCATCTCCTGCTGCGATGCGCACTTGGTAGTACCCCGATCGAAGATCAAGCTTGGAGAAGTACCGTGCCTTTCCTAGCTGGTCGAAAAGGTCGGCGATCAAGGGTATCGGGTACTTGTTCTTGATGGTGATCTTGTTTAGTGCTTGATAGTCAATGCACATCCGGAGCGACCCGTCCTTCTTCTTTTGGAAAAGAACCGGAGCACCGTATGGAGCTTTGGAAGGCCGTATGTAGCCAGAATCGAGCAAGTCTTGGAGTTGCTTTCGTAGCTCCTCTAATTCAGGGGGTGCCATGCGATAGGGTGCCATGGCGGGAGGCTTGGCACCGGTCTCCAACTCAATTTGATGATCCACCTCTCGCCTAGGTGGGAGCTTCTTGGGCAGCTCTTGTGGCATTACGTCCTTGTATTCATTGAGGATGGCTTGGACCTTTGCGGGCATTGGATCTTTTGGGACAAGCGAGTCTTCTCCATCATTGAGCTCCCGAAGAGTGGCTAGGAAGCTAGGATCCTTCTTCAATCCCCTCTTGAACTGCAGGGCGGATAACACTCTGGACTCCACCTTGGCCATGCGTTCCGCTGGAACCATGCAAGTTTTGCTCCCGTCGAGGATGCTGAGGGAGTTCCCGGCTGGGAAGGGGAAGGCATGCACTTGATCGAAGAACTCCATGCCTAGTACCAATTGGAAGTCATCCATTGGCACAACGGAGAAATCGAGCTTCCCACTCCATGTCCCAAGGCAAACAGGGACGGCCTTGGCAATACCCGCTATCGACTTTGCCGGTGAGTTGACGGCCTTGATTGTGCCTCCTCTATTTGTAGTTTGGAGGCCCAGCGTCTTGGCCTCATCTACGGAGACAAAGTTGTGTGTTGCCCCAGTATCTAGCATTGCACGGACAGCCTTGCCATTGATTGAGGCATTTACGAACATAAGCCCTTTCTTGGTGGATGTTGATGGCGCATTGTTACTCTTGAGCGCACCAAGCTGTCTAAGCGATCCCATGCCTGCCTCGTATCCTCTATCTTGGCTTTCTTCATGTTGAGACATCATGGCACTAAGAGTTTTCCGTTTGGGGCAGTCTCTTACCCAATGCGGTCCATCACAAATAAAGCAAGGAGACTTAGGTTTAGGGGCTTCGGACTTACCTCCGCTTGGCTTGTTACGCTTGTCCGTGTTCGAAGGCTTTCGTTGTCCCTCCTCCTTGCGGCATTGGCTCCTTTGTCCGGACTTGTCTCCCCCACTTTTGCCTTGGTTGGCTTTCTTCTCCTTTGATTAGGTGGAGTAGTCGGTGAGCGATTTGGCTTCGGCAATAGCGGTATCTAGGTCTTGCACATTCCTTCTTTCTAGCTCCACTCTTGCCCAATCCTTCAAACCATCCATGAAGTAGAAGAGGGAGTCTTTCTCGGACATGTCTTCGATTTCAAGGGATAGGGTAGTGAATTCCTTAATATAGTCTCGGATGCTACCCGTCTGTTTGAGTCGGCGAAGACGGCCGCGTGCCTCTTTTTCCGCATTAGTGGGACAGAATTGCCTTTTTAGCTCCTTTTTGAAGTCTTCCCATGTGTGAATGGGGTTGATGCCTTTGCCCGTGTCACCATGCTTACGTCTCCACCATAGTTGGGCGGCATCGCGAAGGAAGGTGGGAAGGTGGGTGCATTTGCGATCTTTGTTGCGTCGTCTCGAGCACCCTTAGCCTCGAAATATTGTTCAAGACCGAAAAGGAAGTTTTCGACTTCCATGGCATTGCGAGTACCATTATATGTAGCCGGCTTGGGCACTTGGATGGCACTCAAAGTGCTGGTGCTAGAGGTGGCACCATAAGCAACGGTTGGGCTACTCTTGTACGAAGCCCATTCGGGACGGACTTCCTCCACTTCCGTACGCAAAGCCCGCAACTCGTGTTCCACGAAAGTGCGAAAGTTGCGGAACTCTTGGGTAAGGAAACATACATCCTCCTTGAAGCCCTTTTGAGACTCGCGAATGGTGGACTTGGTGGCTTGAGTGATTTCGCCATAGTCCGCCTCTAGGCCATCAAGACGGTCGACGGCATCACCTAGCGTAGTCTGCATCCCCGAGATGGCTTCTTCCAAGCCAACCATCCGAGATTCCAAGGCATCCATGGACGGACCTTTGGACTTGCCACGTTTAGGCTGGGTGCGTTGCTCCTCACGCCCACGTCCTTGCTCTTCCCCTCTAGTAGCAACTTCAGTGTCGGACACCATGGCTAGTGCACACTCCTTGGTTGCTTGACAACCTGGCTCTGATACCAACTGTCACGGGCTTAAAGTTTGCGCAGCTAACCCGTGCGGCACTTAGACAACTTTTGGGCAATGTTGCTAAGTAAGCCTTGATGGTCACTCTCACTAACACTTGAGAGACTAGAGAATGGGAAACAAGAAGAGCTTGGTTGGAAATAAAGGCAAGTTGTATTGCTTACAAGAATACATACAATGCTTTTGTATGCTAGAAGGCTTGGATGCCTTTACAAATGAGAGGAGTTACCTATTTATAGGTGTCCACCTCCTCAATGGACGATCTAGATTAATCTAATCCAATGGTGGAGATTTGTTCTCCAGAATAATCTACATGTATCTAGAATTATTTACAACTATATACGTGCCTCTAGATATTTACAAGAGAAGTCTAGAATGCTTCCATCCTAGAGACTTCTAGAAAAGGCTCCATGCTAGAAGTGTGGAGAAGTCTCTAGAATACTCCAAGGGCTTATGCATAATAGTTAGCTTTATAGTGCACCTTGGCTGAAAATCGGTCTGGAATCGAACGGACCGTGACATCAAGCTATGGTTATTTACATACACGAAATCACGAATAGCTTTACATTCCCTTTGATTAGCATATCGGGATTGAAATTAAATTTGTTCTTCAATGTATGTGCAGATATTCAATGCTAGTCATGTGGCGAAAATGAAGTTGATGGATGAAGGGTTTGATGAGAAAGCGAACGAACGAAAAAGGCAGAAAATGAAAACACTAGCAGAGAAAGGATTATTGAAGAAAAGGAATAAAAAGAGAAAAATATCTGTCGATTAGTTTGCAATTTTAAATTATATTATTTCCCAATTTTTTATTTTGTGTTTGTGTGAATTGAAGTTGCATTTTGTCTCAGCGGCTTCCCAGAATTGTTATAGTCAAATCAAAATCATGAGATTATTTATTCATTGTGTGAAAGGGTCAATAGGTTTTATGAGTGGTAAGATAGTAATTAAAGTGAAGTTTGAAACAATTTGTAAATGGCTTGAAAAATAAACAAAGACCGACTGAGCCCTGCTAGGACAGA
Source organism: Acer yangbiense (assembly GCA_008009225.1). Lineage (NCBI taxonomy): Eukaryota > Viridiplantae > Streptophyta > Magnoliopsida > Sapindales > Sapindaceae > Acer > Acer yangbiense. The sequence goes on from CM017762.1 coordinate 68,306,647, forward strand.
GTCGCCTGAGCGACCTGTCAATTTGTTGACTGTGTCCACTTTTAATAAATCAATTTGTATTGAAATAACCAAATAACCAATTTGTATTGACTTACAATCTTCATTAAACAACAAAAGCTCTGATCTTGGAAACATATTTTAGAGAGAAGAGATTAACAAGTACACAATTTGCTCTAATAAACCTATCAAAATTTTCTCTTTTCCACTGATTGTTGCTCGAAACCACCGCCATTCCAGGGAGAGAGAGACTCTGATCTTCACTTGCTGCCAGTCCAATTACTTCATCTGTTGTTGTTGATCTGAGATACAAAACAGAGGTGCACTTTGCTCTCTTTCTTTTAATCAATAGTTTCTTTCTTTTTTTCCCTTTTGTGTCACTGTTTGTTCTTCATTTTATTGGCTTTGCTCTGCAGTTTGAATCCACTTTCACATAAAAAAAACATATTAATTTCTCTTCTTCTCTGCTGGTCTTGTTTCTTAGATTTTATCTGTATCAGTGGTTTATTTATCTAGATTTCTGCTTTTTCAAGAGCTCAGTAACTGTAACAAAAAAAAAAAAAAAAAAAAAAAAACTATCAATTTTACTTCTTTTTTGTTGGTCTAGCTTCTTCGATTTATTTGTATCAGTAGTCCGTTTTGAATCATTCAGCTTATAGAACTTTCTTCTAGATTTCTGCTTTTTCAAGAGTGAGTATCTCCATAAAAAAAAAAAAAAAATTATTTCTCTGTTTGTTATTAAAAAAGACGAGAGAAGAGAGAAAAAAAAAAGACACAGAAAAAAGAAAGCAAGGAGTGATAAGAAACAGGAAATGGCAGAGATAGTTAATTCCATTGCAGCAAAAGTTGCAGCGTTGTTGGTTGTTCCGATTGGAAAGCACATATGTTATCCGTTCAAGTACGAGAGCAACATGGAGGAGCTAAAGCAACAAGTTGAGAAGCTGATAAATGCAAGAGACAGGGTGCAGCATTCCGTTGACACGGCCAAGAGACAAGGGGATGAGATCGAAAAGGATGTTGAGAAATGGCTCAATAGCGTGGATGCGTTTGCAGCCCAACTACTTGTGAAATCCATTATTGATGGAGAAGAAGACAGAGAAAAGAAGAATCTGTGTTCGATTGGCTGCTGTCCTAATCTGATTTCTCTTTACTCACTCAGCAAGAAAGCAGCCAATACAGCAAAGGATGGGGTCGACCTCTTGGCAGAAGGACAATTTAAGGATGTTTCACACCGCCTTGCTATTCGAAGAACGAAATCCGTTTATAACAGAGGCTATGAAGACTTTGGTTCGAGAATGCCGGTTTTCGAGAAGGTTATGAAGGCATTAGATGATGATGCTGTCAACTTGATTGGAGTGTACGGGATGGGAGGTGTGGGTAAAACCACACTTGTCAAAAGAGTTGCTGCTCAAGTCTTGGAAGACAAGTTGTTTGATGTTGTAGTTATGGCCGAGGTGACACAGACTCTCAACATCAAAAATATTCAAGAGCAAATTGCTGATGAACTAGGTCTTGATTTTCACGAGAAGAGTTTATCCGGAAGAGCTGCCCGATTACGCGACAAGTTGAAGAAAGAAACCAATGTTCTTGTTATTTTAGATAACATTTGGGAGAAACTTAATCTGGATGATGTTGGGATTCCTTGTTTGGATGATGAGAGAGCAAGTGACACACAAGAAGTAGTAAACGAACGAGGAAGAAATGCTTACAAGAGGCAATGCAAACTATTGTTGACTTGTAGAGATCGGGATGTATTACAAAATGATATGGATACTCAAGAGAATTTCTTGGTTGACGTCTTATCTGATGTAGAAGCAATGAATTTATTTTGGAAGATCATCAGTCATTCGAAGGAAAAACTAGATTTCGTCCCTATTGCAGTTGAGATAGTTAGAAAATGTGCTGGCTTACCGATTGCAATTACAACAATTGCAAATGCCTTGAAAAATAAAGATGTTTCTGATTGGAAGAATGCCCTGCAATGGCTTAGAAGGTCTAATCCAAAGCCCATCAAAGGAATGGAGGCAAGTGTTTACTCTACAATAGAATTGAGTTACAATATTTTGGGGTTTGAAGAACAATCATTTTTCCTGCTTTGTTGTCTATGTATTCCAGGTTTTGATTTTCTTACTAGCGACTTATTCAAATATAGTATGGGTTTGGGTTTGTTTAAAGATGTTGATACGATGGAAGAAGGAAGGAATAGAATGCATACATTGATCGGTAACCTCAAAGCTTTATGTTTGTTGTTGGATGGTAATGCTAAGGACAGTGTTAAAATGCATGACATCATTCATGCTGTTGCGGTTTCAATTGCATCCTCCAAGGATAAGCTCATGTTTAATATCCTAAATGTTACTAGCATAAAAGAAACACTGGAGGAAAAATTGCCAAAAGATTCAATTGTTTTGTCTCTTCCGCGAAGAGATTTTAATGAGCTTCCTGAAAGATTGGAATTTCCGAAACTTGAGTTACTTTATTTGTGCAATGATGAGCTTTCTTTACAAATTCCAGATGCCTTTTTTGACGGGGTTAAAGAACTCAAAGTTTTAGATTTGACTGCATTTAATTTGTTGTCATTACCTTCATCGCTTTGCAGGCTAACAAACCTTCAAACCTTATGTTTGGATAATTGCTTGATTGGAGAGATCACAATTATTGGAGAGCTAAAGAAATTAGAAATTCTGAGCTTTTTGGATTCAAAATTTGAGCAATTGCCCGGAGAAATTAGACAATTGACTCGTTTAAGGTTGTTAGATTTAAGCAATTGTTCCAAACTTAAAGTAATCACACCAAATGTCTTATCAAGCTTGTCACGGTTAGAAGAACTCTATATGGGTAACGGTTTTGTTCAATGGGATGCTGAAGGACAAGGTAATGCAAGTCTTGCTGAGTTGAAGCAATTGTCTAACCTGACAACTTTAGAAATACATGTTCTTGATGCTCAGATTATGCCTCACGACTTGTTCTTTTGGAATCTGGAAAGATATAAAATATTTATTGGAGATGTATGGAACTGGTCTGGTAAATATGAAACCTCGAGGACGTTGAAACTCAAATTGAACAATAGCTTTTTTCTGAGCGATGGGATTAAATTTTTGTTGAATAGAGCTGAAGATCTCTATCTAGATGAACCGAAGGGTGCTAAGAATCTTCTTCACGAGCTTAATGGGGAAGGTTTCCAACAATTGAAGCATCTTCATATACAGAATGCTCCCCAGACACAATATATTATCAACTCAGTTGGATGGGGAATATGCAATATCTTTCCCCAGAGGCTAGAATCTTTGATCCTTCACAATTTGATCAATTTGGAGAACATATATCATGGCCAACTTACAGCAGAGTCTTTCAGCCAATTAAAAGTCATAAAAGTCAGAAAATGTGATAGATTGAAGTATCTCACATTGCCCATGGCCGGAAACCTTTCGCAGCTTCAAGAAATTGAAGTGACTCATTGCAGGAAACTAGAACAGATTGTTCTCATGGAAAGCAGGCAAGTCCACAAAAATGAAGAGATTATTAAGATTGAGTTCACTCAACTGCGCACCTTGACACTACAATGCCTACCACGTCTCACTAGATTTGGCTTCAACGCGTTTACAGCTAATATGAGATTCCTAGAAATCCTTGCTGAAGATGATACGGACAGTTTCATCCCTTTTTTCAGTGAAAATGTATGTTTTCTTGTACTTCTTGTGCCTATAGACCTTACTTTTAAACCCTTTAATAAAAACTAAAATGTAAAATTGTGTTTGCAGGTTCTGCTCCCAAGGTTGGAGAACTTGAAATTGTGCTCAATTAACATTGAGTGCAGATGGCTAGATCAACTACCAGCTGTATCTTCTTGTTGTCAGACTTTAGTGACATTGATCGTGGAGGAGTGTAATTGTTTGAAATTTCTATTTTCGTATTCCATGGTTAAGAGTCTTGTGCAACTACGAGAACTAAGGATACAAAACTGTAAGTCAATGGAAAGAATAATTAACATTGAAGAATCGGCAGAGGAAGAAAGAATAATCAATATGATATTCCCCAAATTAAATTTGCTGGTGCTCAAAGGTCTTCCGAAACTCACTGGATTTGGCTCCGGAAATTCAATTGAATTCCCCTCCTTGGACACACTTGGGATTCTGGATTGTCCTATGTTGAGGATGTTCTTCTCTGGTTCCACATGTGCAAACATAACAGTAAGCAAAGAACAGGAAGCAACAAGCTCTTGCGCTGACGTATATCCTCTCTTGGACAAAAAGGTGACTTTTTTTTTCCTTCTGCACAGAGTTAATAGAAAATCCATATGTTTATATGACTTGATGCCTCAAATTCAATTGACTTTGAACTTCGATAAATCTGATTTCAAGTGAAAGTCTTTGAACAGGTTACTCATAAAATAAGGATTTAACTGTAGGTTTTGTTGCCGTCCTTAATGGATTTGGAACTGGACTCTATCAGCTCTGAAGTGATATGGCACAGCCAACTTCTGGCAACGTCATCTTTCCTTCGCAATTTGACATTCTTGATGATTTTCGATTTGGGTGATTTAAAATATTTATTTTCATCTTCTATGGCTAATAGTGTAGTTCAACTCAACATTCTTAAGATAAGGGATTGTAAGGTTATGGAAGCGGTAATTGTTAAAGAAGAAAAAGGGTCAAGTGCAGTGTTGTTTCCTAATCTACGAGTTCTGACCCTCCGTAATCTTCCAAAACTCGCAAGATTCTGCTGCTTCAACAGGAATTTAATTGATCCGTGCTCTTCATTGGTACAAAACATGACTGCAAGCGAGGAATGTAGTGGAATGGACTCAAAGGAGAACCTCCAGGCTAACAACATTCAACCTCTCTTTGATGAAAAGGTGATCTGTTCCTCTTTTTTGCTACACATCTTTCCGTCTTTTCTTTATTCACACCATTGATAGGTTTGTTTTTCTATAATTAATTGAATTCTTCAGGTGGGACTCCTTAATATAAAGAAATTGTCGATAAAGGAGATGGGTAACTTAAGAAAAATATGGTACGATCAACTCTATTCGGACTCCTTCAGCAAATTAGAACAAGTCAAGGTATATGGTTGCAATAACATATTGAATGTTTTCCCATCTAATATGCTTGGAAGACTCCAAAGACTGGAGATTTTGGAAGTACAAAATTGTGATTCGGTAGAGGAGATATTTGAACTCGATGTTCTCGATAGCAAGAAAACACATGCTATAGCAGCAGCTCAGCTGAGAACATTACAGATACATGATTTGCCAAAGCTGAAGCATGTATGGAATGTGGACTCCCAAGTTATTCTATCCTATCAGAATCTACGTTCAATATTAGTTCGAAATTGTGATAGTTTGAAAAGCCTCTTTCCAGTTTCAGTAGCTAGAGGTCTTGTTCAACTTGAAGAGCTTAGTATACAATATTGTTGCATGATGGAAGAAATTACTGCCAAGGATGACGGAGTAGAAGTAGAAGCAGTCCTTAGGTTTGCGTTTCCTCAATTAACAAAGTTGGAGCTGTGGGATCTATCAAGACTCAAAAGTTTCTATCAGGGATCATATATTTCAGAATGGCCAGCTCTAAAAACGTTAGAAGTGTGGGATTGCAATGAAGTGGAGATACTTGTTTCACAAGTTTTGAGCCATGGGGAGAGCCGACATGAGATCCCAACTGGACAGCCCCTATTCTTTGTTGAGAAGGTATGAACCCTAACATTTTATTTTTTATTTTTATTTTTTTGACATTTGAACCCAAACAACCTAAATTTATATAATACTTTTGTGCATTTTCTAGGTTCCATTCCCTAGCCTGAAATTTCTGGCACTGGATTGGAATTGCATTTGGAAAGAGATGTTACATGGAAAGTTTCCAGAGTACTTGTGCAAGCTAAATTACCTTGATTTGGTAGGCCCTTTTAAGGAAACTGCTATTTGTCCATCTTGTTTTCTTCACAAATTGTCCAACCTTGAGACACTCTGTGTTTCTTTTGGTTTTCTCAAGGAATTGCTGTTATGTGAAGGGCTTGGCTGTAAGGAAAAACATACCGAGTCACCCGGTAAATTGAGCTGCTTAGAGCTTTATAAATTGTTTGACCTGCATATGTGGGAGGAAAGTTCTGAATTTGGCAAAGTTTTTCAAAATCTGAAAAGACTAAGACTAGAACTATGTGGCAACTTAACAAGTTTAATGTCGTCCTCAATGACTTTCAAACATTTGACAACTTTGGAAGTAGAGAAATGTGGTGGATTGCTCAATTTAATGGCACCCTCCGTAGCTAAAAGTCTTATGCAACTTACAAGAATGGATATAACTGATTGCGAAATGATAGAAGAAATCATTACGCATAAGGAAGATGAAGCAGTCAATCAGATCATTTTCAACCGGCTGGAATATTTGGGACTCAATTGTTTACCAAGTCTTACAGCCTTCTACTCAGGGAGTTGGACTATCGAATTTCCATCCCTGCAAAAAGTAGTTGTGAAGCAATGCCCAAATATGAAATTATTTTCTCGAGGAGTGTTAAGCACACCAAGACTACATACACTACAAATAGCAGACGAAGAAGATGTAGGATGTTGGGAAGGAGACCTCAATACTACCATAGAACAACAATGTATTGAAAAATGAAAAGGTACACATTGATACTTGAAATTTACTCATTCTCCTTTGCACTTTAGTTTAGAGGCTGTCCGGTACCCATTTTTCGGGCTGTTTACGTTTTCATTTTTCAAAAACGATTTTGAATTTACGTTTATTAATTGTTTTTCATTTTGTTTAAAAAAAGTAAAAACAAAACGAAAAACAAAACCAATATTAAAAGAGAAAATTTTGAATGAAAAATAACTTTTAGATATTTTTCACATTTTCCATTTTGTTTTTCACTTTTTTTTTTTTCATTTTTTGTTCTTCTTCTTTATCATCTTGAATGCGCGGCGGTGTCAGCAGCAGCGGCAGCTCGGAGGAAGCCAACATAGAGGGAGAGGGATAACAACAGAAGAAGAGAGAAGAGGGGGAGAGCTTTAGCAGCAAAGGTATTTTCTGGGTTGAGAGCTCAGGGAAATTACAATCTGCCCAAGCACTGCGACAGTAATAAGGTCTTGAAGGCGCTTTGTGCGGAGGCCGGTTGGATTGTTGAAGAAGACGGCACCACTTATCGCAAAGTAAACTGCCCTTTGATTTTTAATCTCTTTCACTCTTTTTAATTTGTCTACTTATGTGTTAGATCTATCAAATTTGCTATAATTTTTTAGTTTTTGCTCTTTCTTGATGAAGTTTTTGACTAGGTTTCTGGGTTTCTGTTTGTGAATTAATGGACTAGAAAACATGAATGATTTTGTAGGAAGTGGGAATTTTATTTTTGGAAGCTGATTTGGACTAGATTTCTGGGTTCTGGTATGCGAAATTAACGGTCTAGAAAATAGGAATGTTCATTTTTCTTTGAATTGTTTGTTTACAAGTTTTTGAAAATTTGATGGAAGTGAATCTGGGTATGGTGAATCTAGGTATTCTCTAAATGAATTGTCTCTGACTCTCTGCTACCTTCACTCTTCGGCTTTATCTTTCCAAAATAGTAATTATTTCACCACTGTAATCATGATGGCCCTTTGGTTTCCACTCTTATTATGTTACACTACTCTGTCTGGATTTGCTTGATGCTTTACTTGTGAAACAAAGCATTCTAAATTTTGTTTTTCTAATGGAACGATTTTATATTAATTTTCTATAACAGAGAAAGGTCGTTTCATTGTCCTTCAACTGATGAGGGGCTACTATTTGCTATTGCAATCTTCACAGTTCGGCTTCATCTTTGCCTCAGAATGGCATCCGGAGATGTTCAGGGCTCTCGGGTCGTGCCTCCACTTGCGGTGTGAGGTGGTGGTTGGTGGCATGAACAAGTTGAGTCAAGCCAGAAATTTGGTGGGTAGGCCTCACGTGGTTATTGCTACTCCTGGTCGGATTAAGGTTCTGCTCGAGGATGATCCCGATATCCCTCCCGTGTTTTCGAAAACTAAGGTATACATAATTTTTCAAATTGATGTTCCTTTTCGTGTCTAGTGCTGATCAACATTTGACATTGTTTAGTTTTATTTAAGTTATATCTTGCTCAAGATAGAAAAATTTATTGTAGTTGAGTAGTGAGGGAGCTGGGATTTTCATGTTTTCAAAAACCAAATATAATGCAAAGAACCAAGATTTTTAAGATTTTTTTACGATATGATGTTCGTTTTGTGTTTAGTACTAATCACAAATATACTTGTATCTTTGTTCAAGATAGAAACTTTTATTGTAGTTGAGAATGCAACCTTATTGTTCTGATGATTTTATCTGTTATTATTACTGTGAGAATTTGGAAAGGGTTTGTGGAAGTTTAAGAAATGGAGTTGAGGAGTATTGTATTTGTAATGGTGCTGCCTTATTGTTGGTTCGGGTTATAGGGGTTGCAGCGTGTAGGGATATTTAGAAATGTAGCATTGAAACCTTGACTTTCATGCTCTAGTTTTTGGAGATGACGTAACTGATGGAGGAAAGGATGATCTAGAAAAGATAACAAAGGTAACCGAGCAACGTTGTGATAAATATAGCTTTTGTTACATTAGTTTCTTTTTACCTTTTCTAAGAGTTATCCTAAGATTTAAGTATTTAACCCTACCTTGACCGACCTCTAGCAACTTACTATTTCCTCACTGCTAACACTTTTACCACAGTACTTCTCGAGTCAAGGCTCTCAGAAACACCTTTCTGCTAAGCATGTTAACTTAAGTTTTAAACTAACTTTCTGGTTGAATTTTATTCAGTATTTTTTAAAGCGGCTTAACCATATCAATCTCACTTGAAGACTATTGGTTGTTTTTGTTACTTAATTTCCCTGTGATATGGTAGACTATTATCATTGTTTTGTTGTTAAACTTATGCTTTATTGCTAGGTCTAGTTTTGCAATCATCTTGAAATTTTTCTGTCAAATTCCTGCTCATTACCTTACTTGAGTTGTCTCTTCAAATTGCTAGAGAGATGGTGATCAGTCTTCAAAATGCAAGGTTGGGTCTTGCTGCTTTAACAAAAAGAGTTGGACTTTTGGATCAACCAGATAATTCTGTGGTGAATTGATAAAATATAGGGTATATTCTTCAAAATCCTGAGTTACAAATTAACATAAAATATGTAATGCCTTCTTCAGCTTCATATGTTTGATCAGCTGGTTTTTCTTTTGCTTCTTTGTGCTGCCAGTGGGACGATCCTCATGTCATTCCTGCCAATATGACACTTGAATTGTCTGAGCTATTTTCTCGAGAGTTGACAAGGGTATGAATCTGTTTCTTTCATTCTCAGAATTGTATACTATGAGTAATGAGTGTTGACAAGCTAGGTTCCACTTGAAGAGCTGTTATTGCAGACTAATAGCATCTGAGATTTTTAATTTGTCCAGAAGCAGTTGTGGTTTCAATATACTGATAATCTTTAGAATCCAAATCTTGCCTTCTGTCTCTTGCTATATGTGTTTTCCTCTTGACAAACCCTAATTCATTGAAAATTGGTTTATTCCATTACACCTTTGCAGTTCTAATATGAGAACTGCTGCCTCTAAAGCGATTACATTTGAAAGTTGAGTTCTGCTACTCACCACTTTGGCCATAATGGACTTTTATTTCTACTTCCAAATTACACAGCCCAATCCCCTAATTATTATAGTTTCTCGTTTATCAGTGTTTTCAGCATTTGCTTTCATGTATAGAGCAAGGATTGAATTAAATAATTAAGGTTGGTGGCTTCTTTTTGTCCATATAAACTTAATTTTCTTTTAAAATAAGACATGAAACACTTATCTAGTTTTTCTATAAATCCCTTTTTGTGTTTTAGTTTTCCACTGAGATCTATTTCTTGATGCTGGTTGCAGTACATTGAAGAGACAGAAGAACTTGCAATGAATGCTTTAAAGGAAAACAGACACATACCGGACATAATTGCGAAGGAACTACTAGAAAAGTCGAGGATAACTGGACTGGTATGTTGAGACACCCATTCCTTATTGTATCTTTATAGAGTAATTAGTTGCTTTAAGTTGTGTACTATATTTTCTTTGGGCAGCCTGTTTACTCCTTTTTCCCCCTCTTTCCCTTTCCTTTTCATAGATATATGTAAGTTTTATTTCTGATAAAGAAAACTGATTTAGAACAATGTGGCTTCTTCTATATAGCCTTACAAGGAGGAACTTTGTGTCTCAATGGGAACTGAACATTTTCTGATGCCTCCATGTCGTTTCTAACTTTCTTTTTATTTTTTGATATCCTTTTAAGGACGGAAGAACAGAGAAATCCTTATACCTTAATTAGACCATTACCTTATATGTTGAATTTGTACATTACGTTCATAATGGTGTAGGGACAATTGACAAGGATAAAAATACAAAATGATCCTCTCTTTGGTGTATTTTTCCTTCCCTCTTCCACCCTTGTATGGAAGGACTAAAATAGGTGAGTTCTGAGGGGTGAGATACATTTTCCCACCTCTCTAGCTCAATTTCTTTCGTACAGAGTAGGGGAAATGGTCTACACTCTATTCGTATTCTTTACTCCTAGCTTCCTTTCTTCGTTTTTCCCTCCCATCGTATAGTTTTAGAAGAATTATAGAGACTTTGGCATTGGATAGCCTAAGAGTGGATTTGTGTCAGCGATTCAGCTCTGTCATTATCCATTTCCATCACGGCAAGTTTCGCTATTACCTAACAGAATGTAGCCTTACTAAACAACTTGTGCTTTTTGATTTTTTTTAGGAAGTTGAAGAGAAATTGAAGGGACTCTCTCCAGTAATGTTTGAAGATTATGTGAAGCCATTCCAGATAAATTTGCAATAGGTACTATTTCTATCCATTTCAATAGTTTAGAATCTTGTTGGCATCAGGTTGAATTCTGTTTGATGTTTAGTATTAAACTTATGTTTCTTTGAAATTCCTTCAGGAGGGACCATTGCCTCATAATGACCGTGTGCGATATCAACCACTGGACATATATCCTGCACCGCTTCACAGAAGTTAAATGTTCACAAAGTTCTGTCACCTCGAACTCCTTGCTCACGATTTTGTCATGGTTGCTTCCGTTACTGCAAATGAAGAGCTCAGAAAAGATAGTGGGCAAACGGAAGATAGAGATGTCTACCTACAGCTTTGATGAAGAAAATTTCGTTGAAGCTCCTGATCACCTGATAACCAGTTTGTGGCGGATCCCTAATATCCCCATGTCACTTAGCAGTTGGACTACGAAAAAAACTGTCCAAAAAGTATAGCTTCATAGTTTGATATGAGGATGTTACATGGCTTAGTACTAATGTGAGTATATTCAATTTGTCTACAGAAATACGAATCCGATCCATGTTGTGTACTATTTACATACTTCATATGCATTGCAAAATAAGGCAAATAATGAATATAAAACACTTGATTCTTTTAATTATCAGTTGGACTGCCTCAATCCTTTTGTGTTTTTGGTTATAGAAACCAAGATTATTAGCTCCAGATGGGCATTCACACCCTGAAAAATAGAGATATCTATAACGCTATAATTAGAGATGCAAATTCTATATTCAATTATTTAGTGATCCATGAAGAAGAATACAATGACCAACAAAGCATATTAGTAGTATCTCAATTTGTTGTGGATCTTCTTTTGATTTGAACTCGTTTGCTTTTCAAAGAATTTCCTGCTGCGTGGCAATTATTAGTAGTATGTGAATAAAATATATGTTTTATCTTTTATTCTTTTGTAAGAATCACAAGTTCAATGCGGGAATCCACATCTGTCATCTCCATTGTTGTGGTTTAAAGCTTGCTGGTTGGAACCCCAACCGGTGCAGCTCTAGACCTCTTTTCTACTGCTCGCGAAAGCTGCTTGACTGCCTCTTTGGGCAGATGGCGAGGCTGACTCAGCCAAAGTCCTCCATCAACTATCAGGGTGGTTCCATTCACATATTTACCTAAAAAAATTCATAATACCAGGTAAGTTGTCTCATGATGATACAAGAAAATTAAGACAGGACAAGTAGTTTATATGTAGATAATCTGCAGAAGAAATAAGCTTACTAACCAGAATCACAGGCAAGGTACAGAGCAGCCATAGCAATATCCCACTTATCCCCTAGTTTATACAACGGCATGTACTCACAAGCTTTGTTAACAATCTCGTCAGGTGCAAGTTTACTCATGCCTGGGGTACCACTAATGGGTCCCGGGGCAATTCCGTTGACTCGAATATCGTAGTCAATTCCCCATTCCAGAGCCAAATTTCTAGTAACGCTATCAATGGCAGCCTGTCCAGAAGAAAAAGTATTGATGTTTAATATAAAGGTTATTTATTCGTCACAGCTAGCAAAATAGCAACAAATGTGGCAAACCTTGGCAGCAGATACATGTATTTGATACCATGAAGCTGTATAGTGTTAAGTAGCACTTATATTCAAAATTGTTCCACCACTAGAGGAACCTCTTCCGAGTCCTCCCTTTTTGAGATATTTAAGTGCTTCGTAGCACATTGTGAATGTTCCGACAGAATCAATATCCATAACTGCAGGGGTGAAGACCTACAGTAGATAAGTGAGTTTACATGGTCATTCATTTTCCTTTTATAAATAGTTAATCTATTAAGAAACCGGTGTTTACATTAATCCAACGTTTTATAATCACAATTCAAACATAGAACCTGTTTTAAAGCCATTAGGGGACAAATCTGCAGCTGATACAAGAAAATTTCCAGCTGCAGCATTCACAAGAATGTCAAGCCATCCAAAATGCTTGAAAGTTGATTCCACAACTATTTTCGCATCTTCCTGCTTACGAACATCCCCCATGAAGCCAAGTAGCCAACAGCCTTCAGAGTAACAACATAAGTTATGAATCGCTAGCACTTACTATCAACTGAAAACCTCAAATATCATATAAAATCGTAGCATTCAAATAATATAATTATAAACAAAAAACTCAGATTAACATCAGTGGAGTAACACCAAGCATCCTCCACGGATAAACAAATAGCTGAACCAAGTTAATTGCATAGGTTCAAACTCCGAACCATTCTTCATAAGCTGCCTAGCACTTGAATGGCAATCAATGAAAGAATATAAAAAAGCATGAAACAAACAGCAAAAATTCAAGTAAGCATATATATATGTGACAACATAAGAATCAAAACCCCACGAAAAGGATTCAATCAATCAAACTAACAGAGTTTCCTTCATTTTTCTTCGTTTAAGGTAAGGAATTCTAGTCTTGATCAATTAAATTGTGAAAAGATAAAAATAAAATCAAAGAGAATATTCCCATCAACCTGAATCAGTAACATAAGAATCAGAATCCCACGAAAAGGATTAAACCTATAACACTAACAGAGATTCCTTAACTTTTCTTCGTTTTCGCAAGGTAAGGAATTCTAATCAAATAGTAAAAAGATAAAAAAAGAAAATAAAACAGTAGATTCCCATCAACCAGAATCACAGACATATTTGAGAAAATCCTAGACTTTAACATGAAATTTTACAACTTTAACAGGTCTGTTTTCCTAGCAAATCAATCTAAATAAAATACAATAACACAGAGAAATACCATCACCAACCAACAACTGAAAAACTGGAAATTTACACATGATTGATAAAAAACAGAAAAAAATTGAAGGACCCCAGATAAGAAAAAGACAATAAAAATCAGACCTTGATCCCAAGAGATTGAAGAGCAGAGACAGCAGAGTCAAGCACTTGCTGTCGACGACCCATGATAGCAATCGAAGCTCCATGTCGACCAAATTGTGTAGATATCTCTAATCCAATTCCAGACCCACCTCCTGTTATCAAAGCAACCTTGCCTCTCACTATATCTTTCTTGAATCTTGAATGGTGACTCCATCGCTACTGATTTCTTCTTCTCCAACAACAACCACCACCTCTCTCTCTCTCTTTGCCACTGATTTCTGTTTGGTTTTTGTTTTTGGTTTTTGGTTTTTGGTTTATTTTTTTTAAAAAAAAATTACAATTCTAAAAGATGAAAACCCGAAGAGCCCTTAAAGATTCCACACGTCAACTGATGATTTGGTGGAATATAATCGGATATGGGCCGAGTGGGTCGGTTTTAACCCGGGTCCAAGTCGGTTCAGTGTGTGTTATGGTGATTATTCTCTTGTCCAAGTCGGTAGCGGCAAGACGGCGGCTTTCGCATTGCCGATACTGCAGCGGCTGGCGGAGGACCCGTACGGGGTGCTGGCGTTGGTGGTGACTCCGACGAGGGAGCTGGGGTTTTTCGTGTTTTCGGAAACTAAGGTATAATGCAAGGAACAAAGTTTTTTACAATATGATGTTCGTTTCGTGTTCAGTGGTGATCAACATTTGGAATTGTTTTGCATTATATATGTTTTATCCTGCTCGAGATAGAAACTTTTATTGTAGTTAAAGTATTGAGGGAGCTGGGGTTTTCATGTTTTCGAAACCGAGGTATAATGCAAAGAACAAAGATTTTTACAATATAATGTTCTTTTCGTGTTTAGTACCAATCAAGCTTGGCATTATTTAGCGTGGTTTATGTTGTATCTTTGTTCAAGATAGAAACTTTTGTTGTAGTTTAGTATGCAACCTTATTGTTTTAATGATTTTATTTGTTGTTATTACTATGAGAATTCGAAAAGGGTTTGTGGAAGTTTAAGAATTGGAGTATTGTAATGGTTCTGCCTTACTGTTGGTTTGGATTATAGGGGTTTAAGATTTGTTGTTGGTTTTGTGTTTAGTACTAATCAACATTGGCATTGTTCAGCATGATTTATGTTGCATCTTTGTTTAAGATGGAAACTTTTATTGTAGTTGAGACTTGATTATGCAACCTTATTGTCCTAATGTTTTTATCTGTTGTTAATTGTTATTATTTATTACTATGAGAATTCGAAAAAGGTTTGTGGATGTTTAAGAAATGGAGTTGAGGAGTATTGTAATGGTGCTGCCTTATTGTTGGTTCGGGTTATAGGGGCTGCAGCGTCTAGGGATATTGAGAAATGTCGTTTTGAAACCTTGACTTTCATGCTCTCATTTTTGGAATGAAAAAGCGATTAAGAATTTATATTTGTTAGTTGTTACTTTTAATTAAAATATGTTTGTGCATTTAGAATGGAGTATATAACGTGTCTTCTTTTTGCCATTATTCGAGAAACCACTTAATTACATTATTTTTACAGTGCCTAGTTTTTAGTATTGGACGAAGCAGATAGAGTGTTGGATGCTGGCTTTGAAGATGAATTGAGAGTGGTATTTCAGTGCTTGCCAAAGAGTCGGCAAACTCTGTTATTTTCTGCAACAATGACTAGTGACTTGCAAACGCTGCTTGAGCTCTCTTCGAATAAGGCGTACTTTTATGAGGCATATGAAGGCTTCAAGACGGTTGACACTCTTTTAACAGAAGTTTATTAAAATGCCTAAGAAAGTGAAGGATGTTTATCTTGTGTACATGTTATCTAAAATGAAAGATATGGGTACACGCTCAGCCATCATATTTGTATCCACATGCAGGTATCAATTCTTTCAAGCAATGTAGCTTGAGCTTTGTGTAATGTATAGGCTTATTTTTATCTTGAAAATACTTGTTATATTTTCCAATATCTGCATGTGTATTGATTCTGACACGTTCCATTGATCTTTAACCGTGAGAGCAGAAATTGTCATCGTTTAAGTTTATTACTGGAAGAGCTAGATCAGAAAGCTGCAGCTTTGTATTCTTTTAAATCCCAGTCTCTGAGACTTTCTTCTCTTCATCGGTTTAAATCAGGACAGGCCTCAATTTTGCTTGCAACTGGTGTCGCCAGTCATGGTTTGGACATTCCTACAGTTGATCTTGTCGTAAACTATGATATTCCAATGTAATTTTCTGAAGTTTCTCTATATATTTATATATTTGAAATAGAAAACCTTTGTACACTGTAGAATCTAACTGTCCCTGCTTCAGGAATCCGAGAGACTATGTTCATCGTGTGGGGCATACTGCAAGAGCAGGCAGGGGTGGGCTGTCTGTGAGCTTCGTTTCCCAAGTAAGTTGAAGAAATATACTAGAGACTATATCTGAAGCTGTGGATATCTTTCTTCATACCTCTTTGTAGTGTCATTTGATTTTGAAATAATCTTAAAAGTGTTATCAAACTAAAAATCATGTTGTCTTTGTTTGATCTTTAGTTGGTTTAGGTAAAGTTTAAGATTCTTAATTTGTTTGATTAAACAATCCTAGTCACATAGGATCATTAATGCTGTCTATTGAAACTGATGTTGATGTCGAATTTAAGTTGAAGATGTTATATTTTGTAATTATGTTATAGATTATGCTAATATTGCTTACTTAATGGACATTGGCTTTTTTCCAGAACGATGTTGTTCTCCTTCATGCAATCGAAGCTGATCTTGGAAAGCAACTAGAAGAATTCGAATGTAAAGAGCAAGATGTGCTCTCTGACATTACGAGGGTAAGATCTCTTGGGATACAATTCGTTGATTTATCTAGTTTTACTTTTGATTATTGGATTTTTACATCCATGATAGATTGGATCTTTCTGCATTTTAGTTTAAAGTTTCTCCTACATTACATTATAGATTGCCTTGTG
Organism: Acer yangbiense; assembly: GCA_008009225.1. Taxonomy (NCBI): domain Eukaryota; kingdom Viridiplantae; phylum Streptophyta; class Magnoliopsida; order Sapindales; family Sapindaceae; genus Acer; species Acer yangbiense. The sequence goes on from CM017762.1 coordinate 68,323,236, forward strand.
ATGTACATTAAAAGCTCCAGCTTGGTTTAAATACATGAAATCACGAATAGCTTAACTAAAACTTCCCTTTGATCAGCATATCGAGATTTAAATCAAATTTGCTGTTTAATTTGCAGATCTTCAATGCTAGTCGTGTGGTGAAAATGAAGTTGATGGATGAAGGGTTTGATGAGAAAGCGAAAGAACGGAAAAAGCAGAAAATGAAAACACTAGCAGAGCAGAGAAAGGATTATTGAAGAAAAGGAATAAAAAGAGAAAAATACCTGTTGATTAGTTTACAATTGTAAATTATTTCCAAAATTTATTTTGTGTGAATTAAAGTTGCGTTTTGTCTCGGCGGCTTACCAGAATTGTTATAGTCAAAATCATGAGATTATTTATTCATTGTGAGATACTCTTTGTAGTGTTCAATTGTTTTTTTATGAAAAAGTAAATTTATTACAAATATGTATATATAAACCGACGAACCCCCTCCTCGTACAAAGGAAAACGATCTTACTATTTAAGCTACCTAGTATCCACACAATCACATGGTATCTCGTATCGACGAAGACAATACACTCTCCATGATATAAATGCCCACGACATCTGCATGAAATAGAAGAGTGAAGATTATTTTATAGATGAAGTGAACAAATAGATGAATAATTGAAGGAGATTTTCATTGTTGCATTCATTTATATTCACTGCAACGAATAAATAATACATGATGCATAAACATTCATTTTGTTTCTATTTTTCAAAATTCTATCATTATGAATTTATGATTCTTTGCCATATGGGCCATACCAAATCATTTTGTTCTTATTTATTTTATATTTTATTTTTTGATGAAAATAATTGAGATTCTTTAGATTCTCTACTCAAAAGAAACAATTGTGGGGTTTTACACGTTTTGCACAAATAATTTTGAGATTCCTTTATTTGGAATGTCAGCACAAAGTTACAAAAATAAATAAATAAATAAATAAATAAAATAAAAAATTCTACATATTTATAAATCGATTGGTAAATATTTAATATTATTTGGAATTAGTTTTACATATTTGAGTCACAAACATTTTTTTTTCAGATTGCTTTTAAAAAATTTTACGTATTTTACACGTCCACTCTTTGGTTCTTTATCCAATTTTACTTCAAGTCCTCAATAATTTTACTATTGACTATTATGTTGGAAATTTTTATAAATTTGTTAATGCTTCTTCTAAAATAATTTTCAATCTAAATTATTTTAACAATAATTTAATTGTTTAGGATTAAAAAAATTATTTTAATAATATGCAAAATATCCATGGACTTTCGGGGTGAAATGGATAAAATGGGTGAAATTTTGGGAATATCAAGAGATTTTTACGGATATTTAAAAATCGGTCGGATATTCTGTTGGATATTGGATATTTGCCCGTTTCGATATCGGTCCCTCCAAAATACGGATATATCGGTGGATATTTTGGTATATTTATCAATATTCAATTCCCTGATGGCAACAACCTCGCCGAAATATCTATCAACAGCTTTCTAGACTGTCCCAAATATGCCGGCACCAACTTCATCAACGAACACATACTTCAGCTTCCCCATCATGAATATTCTTCTCCAATCTTTCAATGAAAACGAGTGAGAGTGAGAGAGTTGCTTGAGTGATATTTATAAGGAAAAGGTGAGAGGAGAGTTGTTCCTAATTAGAAATTGTTTGTTAATTAATTTGTTTCCAAATACATTAAAGTTTCCAATTTCAAGTTAGTCATTTACTTGATATAAAATTCTATGATCCTATTTCATATATATATATATATATATATATATATATATATATATATATATATATATAACCGATCTCCTCAGTGCGCACTCATATATATACCAGTGACTTGCATGTGGACCATTGAATTCACATGATTTGATTTGGTCTGCATACACTTGTCAGTGTTTATCTATAATCTATAGTCAAAATGCACTGCACTGATGTATTTTATATTAGTGTGCACTTAGGAGAAAGACTATATATATATATTGACTTCAACATCTCAACCATCCATATGCTCTTAATCTAATGGTTGAGAATTGAATGTATTTATAACGGTTGGATTAAGAACACAGGTAATTGAGATGTTAAAGTCAAAATTTTAAGCCATAAAATGATTTGTTTGATGTATATCCGTATGATAAAGAGAGAGAAAAGAGAGGAGAGTTGGTTGAATGGTGGGCCGTCATCCGATAAAAAGAGAGGAAAGAGGAGTTCATTTTTCTATAAAATATCTGAGAATTGATTGGTCATTGACTACTAGTCAATTCTTATTGGCTTACAATCTTCATTAAACAGCAAAAACTCTGATCTTGAAAACATTTTTGAGAATTGAGAGAGATAAACACAAGTACAAGTTGTTGCTCTAACACTGTTTGGTAAGAGAGAGTGAGAGTGAGAGTACTAGTAGAGATGCACATTTTTCCTCGGGGTCCCAATTTCCCACGTCCCCATCCCCATTTGGGGATTTTTTGTTTTTGGGGAAAATGGGGAAATTGGGGGGGGGATGTGGATAAAAATCATCTCCAAATTGAAATTGAGATGGGGATGGGGGGACCCCTCCCCATCCCCATTTCCCCATTTCCCCCACAATTATGTTGAAATGGGGATGGGGATGGGGATAGGGATGGGGATAGGGGATAGGGGGGAGGTCCCCCATCCCCATTTCCCCATTTCCCCCAAACATATATAAATATAACTATAATATATATATTTTTAATTTTTTTGTTTATTCTTTGAAAACCCTAACTCTTTAAGTATATATACAAATTTTATATAAAATGCACTAATGAATTTTATTTTGCATTTGTAATGGAATGTTTATTTTTTTAGTTGAATTTGTAATTTTTAGTCAAATGGGGAAATAAGGGAACGGGGAAAACAGGAAAATGAAAAAAAACAGGGAAAAACAGGAAAAATGGGGAATTGGGGATAGGGATAGATATAGGTCCCCCCAGAATTCCCCATCCCCATTTTCCCCAAATGGGGGGGGGGGAAGGGTATGGGAAGTGGGGATGGGGGGACCTATATCCATCCTCATTCCCCAAACGTACATCTCTAAGTACTAGGGATGTATGGATTAAGAGGGAGAGAGAGAGTACGAGGGATAGAGATGATAACATCTATTCTTCATGTTGTTTGGTATTGAATAGAGGGTTGAATGGATAAAATTAAAGGGCATTATAAAATTAAAGGGCATTATAGTAATTCCCCTCCAATATTATCTCCCTCCTCTCATCCACCATAATTGGAAGGATCCAAAATGGTGGACCCAGGAGGATTTTCTCCTCCCTCCTCTCCTCCTCTTCCTCCCTCTCATCCATCCAACCAAATAAATGATTTGATCTCTCCCTCCAACCCTCTCCCTCCCTCCATTTCTCCATTCAACCAAACACAGCGTAAATCTTTCAAAATTTTCTCTTGTCCAGTGATTATTGCTCAAAACCACAGAGAGATTTTGTTCTTCACTTGCCAGTCCAATTACTTCTTCTGTTGTTCAACTTGCTTTGAGAAACAAACAGTTAGAGGTGCACTTTGTTCTCAACTTTTAACCACTAAATATTCTAATTAATGAACTAATTACAATAGTATTTACTAAATCGATGGAATGTAATTATAAGTTTTAATAAATATCAAAATCAAAGTTACATAGGATTCTCTTGAGTACATTCATCAGCATCTATCTTTTCTTAAGTTACTATATCTTAAAATATGCATATAATTTTTATTTATTTATTTTTTGACAAAAGAAACTTTCATAAAACCAGAAACAAAGAACAACAGTGGAAGGTCATCCAGGATCAGCTTCCGGGGGGATAATCCTCAACCCAAAAACAATCGTCTACAACATTCAAAGTCATTTTCGAAATAGAATGGACAACCCTATTAGACTTCCTTAAAACAAACACAACAGGAGTAAATTAGTTCACAGGAAATTAAAGTTTGATTAATGGTTTTTTGTTTGGACTTTATTTATGATGTTGTAGTGGTAGTGGAGTACAGTGAAATTGGTATGAGAATAATTGAGAGATAGAGTAGGGACAAACTATATATGACTAGTCCTTTTTCAATGTTTATGTTGTGGGATATTAATTATTATTAATCTCATATATATATATAGTCTTTCTATTATTAGTTCGAACTGACAATAAATATATCAGGACGAAGAATGTGGACCACAGATTATGGAGAAATTTTGACAAATGCATACACTTTGAGTCAAAATATGTAAATCTAGTGGTCCACATTCTTCGTTCTGATATATTTATTGTCAGTTCGAACTGATAATAGAATTTCTGTATATATATATATATATATATATATATATATATATATATATATATATATATATATATATATATATATACAGTCTTTCTATTATCAGTTCGAACTGACAAAAGTTATATCAGTTCCTTGTATGTGGGCCACTGGATTTAAATACTTTGACTGACAAGTGCATACAGCCAAGTCAAAGTATTTAAATCCAGTGGCCCACATGTAAGGAACTGATATAACCGTTGTCAGTTCGAACTGATAATAGAATTTCTGTATATATATATATATATACAGAAATTCTATTATCAGTTCGAACTGACAAAAGTTATATCAGTTCCTTACATGTGAGCCACTGGATTTAAATACTTTGACTTGGCTGTATGCACTTGTCAGTCAAAGTATTTAAATCCAGTGTCCCACATACAAGGAACTGATATAACTTTTATCAGTTCGAACTGATAATAGAAAGACCGTATAAATTGATTATAGCGATAGGTTTAGAAAAAAAAAAAGGAGGGACTAAAGTGATGAACATTATAAAAACATTTAAAATTGTGACAAATCATAAAAAGGATATAACTTGTGTGAAATTTGTAAAAGAACAAAAAGAGAGGCGTGCCCGTGATTGACAAGGAGAGAGAAAAGAGGGGGGAGTTGGTTGAATGGTGGGTCCGCATGCTGTAAAAAGAGAAGAAAGAGAGAGGAAAGAGGAGTTCACTTTTCTATAAAATACTGAATGATATATCAGTCAGGGCCCCATGGTCATTGATTACCAGTCAATTCTCATTAAACAGCAAAAACTCTGATCTTGAAAACATTTTTGAGAATTGAGAGAGATAAACAAGTACAAGTTGTTGCTCCAAATCTTTCAAAATTTTCTGTTGTCCAGTGATTATTGCTCGAAACCATCGAGAGACTTTGTTCTTCACTTGCCAGTCCAATTACATCTTCTGTTGTTCAACTTGCTCTGAGGTACAAACAGTTAGAGGTGCACTTTGCTCTCAACTTTTAACAACTTTCTACTTTTTTTCATCTTTTTGTCACTGTTTGTTCTTCATTTTATTAGCTTTGATCTGCGGTTTGAATCCACTTTCACATAAATAAAAAAATTTTAAAAAAAATTCCCTATTAATTTCTCTTCTTCTTTGTTGGTCTTGTTTTTTAGATTTTATCTGTATCAGTGGTTTATTTTCCTAGGAAAATCATCAGGAAAAAAAAGAAGAAGAAGGTATTTGTAACAAATAATTGAAAATCATCAGAAAAAAGAAAAAAAAAAAAAACTATCAATTTTGCTTCCTTTTTTTGTTGGTCTAGCTTCTTCGATTTATTTGTATCAGTAGTCCGTTTTGAATCATTCAGCTTTTAGAACTTTCTCCTAGATTTCTGCTTTTTCAAGAGTGAGTATCTCCATAAAAAACAATTAAAAAAAAATAAAATTGTTGCTCTGTTTGTTGTTAAAAAAAGACAAGTGAGAAGAGAAAAAAAAAAAAAGACAGAGATAAAAGAAGGCAAGGAGCGATAAGAAACAGGAAATGGCAGATATAGTTATTTCCATTGCAGCAAAAGTTGCAGAGTTGTTGGTTGTTCCGGTTGGAAAGCACATATGTTATCCGTTCAAGTACGAGAGCAACATGGAGGAGCTAAAGCAACAAGCTGAGAAGCTGATAAATGCAAGGGACAGAGTGCAGCATTCCGTTGACACGGCCAAGAGACAAGGGGATGAGATCGAAAAGGATGTTGAGAAATGGCTCAATAGCGTGGATGCGTTTGCAGCCCAACTAGTCGTGAGATCCATTATCGATGGCGAAGAAGACAGAGCAAAGAAGAAGCTGTGTTCAATAGGCTTCTGTCCTAATCTGATTTTGCGTTACTCACTCAGCAAGAAAGCAGCCAAGATAGCGAAGAATGGGGTCTACCTCTTGGCAGAAGGACAATTTAAGAAAGTTTCACACCGCCTTGCTATTCGAAGAACGAAATCCGTCTATACCAGAGGTTATGAAGACTTTGGTTCAAGGATGCTGATTTTCGAGAAGACTATGAAGGCATTAGCTGATGAAGATGTCAACTTGATTGGAGTGTACGGCATGGGAGGTGTGGGTAAAACCACACTTGTCAAAAGAGTTGCTGCTCAAGTCATGGAAGACAAGTTATTTGATGTTGTAGTTATGGCCGAGGTGACACAGACTCTCGACATCAAAAATATTCAAAAGCAAATTGCTGATGAACTAGGTCTCAAGTTTGAAGAGAAGAGTTTATCCGGAAGAGCTGCCCGTTTACGTGACAGGTTGAAGAAAGAAACCAATGTTCTTGTTATTTTAGATAACATTTGGGAGAAACTTAGTCTGGATGATGTTGGGATTCCTTCTTTGAATGATGAGAGAGCAAGTGTCACTCAAGAGGTAGAAGAACAAGGAAGAAATGCTTACAAGAGGCAATGCAAACTATTGTTGACTTGTAGAGATCTGGATGTATTACATAATGATATGAATACTCAGAGGAATTTCTATGTTGACGTCTTATCTGATATAGAAGCAATGAATTTATTTTGGAAGATTGGGGGTCATTCAAAGGAAAAACCAGATTTCGACCCTATTGCAGTTGAGATTGTTAGAAAATGTGCTGGCTTACCAATTGCAATTACAACAATTGCAAATGCCTTGAAAAATAAAGAAGTTTCTGATTGGAAGAATGCCTTGCAATGGATAAGAAGGTCTAATCCAAAGCCCATCAAGGGAATGGAGGCAAGTGTTTACTCTACCATAGAATTGAGTTACAATATTTTGGGGTCTGAAGAACAATTGTTTTTCCTGCTTTGTTGTCTAAATAATTCAGGTCATGATATATTTATTAACGACTTATTCAAATACAGTATGGGTTTGGGTTTGTTTAAAGATGTTGATACGATGGAAGAAGCAAGGAATAGAATGCATTCATTGATTGGTAACCTCAAAGCTTCATGTTTGTTGTTGGATGGTAAAGCAAAGGATTTTGTTAAAATGCATGACATCATTCAAGCTGTTGCAGTTTCAATTGCATCCTCCAAGGATAAGCTCATGTTTAATATCCAAAATGTTACTAGCATAAAAGAAACACTGGAGGAAAAATTGCCAAAAGATTCAATTGCTGTGTCTCTTCCAAGCAGGGATATTGATGAGCTTCCTGAAAGACTGGAATTTCCAAAACTTGAGTTACTTCGTTTGCAGAAAGTTGAGATTTCCTTACAAATTCCAGATGCCTTTTTTGACGGGGTTAAAGAACTCAAAGTTTTAGATTTGACTGGATTTCATCTGTTGTCATTACCTCGGTCGCTTTGTAGGCTAACAAACCTTCAAACCTTATGTTTGGATCAATGCCTAATCGGAGATATCACAATTATTGGAGAGCTAAAGAAATTAGAAATTCTGAGCCTTATGAAATCTGAAATTGAGCAATTGCCTAGAGAAATTGGACAATTGACTCGTTTAAGGTTGTTAGATTTAAGCCATTGTTCCAAACTCAAAGTAATCACACCAAATGTCTTATCAAGCTTGGCACGATTAGAAGAACTCTATATGGGTAACAGTTTTGTTCAATGGGATGCTGAAGGACAAGGTAATGCAAGTCTTGCTGAGCTGAAGCAATTGTCTAACCTGACAACTTTAGAAATACATGTTCTTGATGCTCAGATTATACCTCACGACTTGTTCTTTTGGAAGTTGGAAAGATATAGAATATTTTTTGGAGATGTATGGGACTGGTCTGGTAGATATGAAACCTCGAGGACGTTGAAACTCAAATTGAACAACAGCTTTTTTCTGAGCGATGGGATTAAATTTTTGCTGAATAGAGCCGAAGATCTCTATCTGGATGAACCGAAAGGCGGTAAGAATGTTCTTCACGAACTTCATGGTGAAGGTTTCCAACAATTGAAGCATCTTCATATACAGAATGCTCCCCAGATACAGTATATTATCAATTCAGTTGGATGGGGACTATGCAGTATCTTTCCCCAGAGGCTAGAGTCATTGGTCCTTCATAATTTGATCAATTTGGAGAACATATATCATGGCCAACTTACAGCAGAGTCTTTCAGCCAATTAAAAGTCATAAAAGTCGGAAAATGTGATAAATTGAAGTATCTCACATTGCCCATGGCCGGAAACCTTTCGCAGCTTCAAGAAATTGAAGTGACTCATTGCAGGAAACTAGAACAGATTGTTCTCATGGAAAGCAGGCAAGTCCACAAAAATGAACAGATTAGTAAGATTGAGTTCACTCAACTGCGCACCTTGACACTACAATGGCTACCACGTCTCACTAGATTTGGCTTCAATGCGCTTACACCGGACAGTTTCATCCCTTTTTTCAGTGAAAATGTATGTTTTCTTGTACTTCTTGTGCCTATAGACCTTACTTTTAAACCCTTTAATAAAAACTAAAAAGTAAAATTGTGTTTGCAGGTTGAACTCCCAAGGTTGGAGAAATTGAAATTGTGCTCAATTAACATTGAGTGCAGATGGCTTGATCAACTGCCAGCTGTATCTTCTAGTTGTCAAACTTTAGCGAAGTTGATCGTGGAGGAGTGTAATGGTTTAAATTTTCTGTTTTCATATTCCATGGTTAAAAGTCTTGTGCAACTACGAAAACTAAAGATACGGAACTGTAAGTCAATGGAAAGAATAATTAACATTGAAGAATCAGCAGAAGAAGAAAGAATAATTAATATGATATTCCCCAAATTAAATTGGCTGATTCTTGAAGGTCTTCCGAAACTCACCGAATTTGGCTCCGGAAATTCAATTGAATTCCCCTCCTTGGACGCACTTGGGATTCTGGATTGTCCTAGGTTGAAGATGTTCTTCCCTGGTTCAACACGTGCAAACATAACAGTAAGCAAAGAACAGGAAGCAACAAGTTCTTGCGCTGACGTATATCCTCTCTTGGACAAAAAGGTGACTTTTTTTTTCCTTGTGTACAGTTAATAGAAAATCCATATGTTTCTATGACTTGATGCCTCAAATTCAAATGATTTTGAACTTCGATAGATCTGATTTCATTTGCTAAACAATAGTGCAATAGTTAAATGCAAGTGAAAGTCTTTGAACAGGTTCTTATAAAACAAGAAATTTAATCTGCAGGTTTTGTTGCCGTTCTTAAGGCTGTTGAAACTGAACTCTATCAGCTCTGAATTGATATGGCACAGCCAACTTCTGGCAACGTCTTCTTCCCTTCACAATTTGACTTTCTTGACGATTTTCGGTTTGGGTGATTTAAAATATTTATTTTCATCTTCTATGGCTAATAGTGTAGTCCAACTCAAAATTCTTATGATAATTGATTGTAAGCTTATGGAAGCGGTAATAGTTGAAGAAGAAAAAGGGTCAAGTGTGCTGCTGTTTCCTAATCTACAAGATCTGACCCTCCGTAATCTTCCAAAACTCACTAGATTCTGCCACTTCAACAGGAATTTAATTGATCCGTGCTCCCCATTGGAACAAAACATGACTGCAAGCGAGGAATGTAGTGGAATGGACTCAAAGGAGAACCTCCAGGCTAACATTCAACCTCTCTTTGATGAAAAGGTGATTTGTTCCTCTTTTTGCTTCACATCTTTTCTTCTTGCTTTATTCACACCATTGGATAGATTTGTTTTTCTTTAATTAAAATCTAAATTAATTTTTATATTTTCTCTAATTGTGTATGGTTAGTTGGGCTGTTACTAATGCAATATACTTAATTGAATTCTTTAGGTGGGACTCCTTAATATAAATAAATTGTTAATAGCGGAGATGGATAACTTAAGAAAAATATGGCATAATCAACTTTATTCAGATTCCTTCAACAAATTAGAACAAGTCAAGGTATATGGTTGCAATAACTTATTGAATGTTTTCCCATCTAATATGCTTGAAAGACTCCAAAGACTTGAGATTTTGAAAGTAAAAAATTGTGATTCGGTAGAGGAGATATTTGAACTTGAAGCTCTCGGTAGCAAGAAAACACATGCTATAGCAGCAGCTCAGCTGAGAACATTAAAGATACATTATTTGCCAAAGCTGAAGCATGTATGGAATGTGGACTCCCAAGTTATTCTATCCTATCAGAATCTACATTCAATATCAGTTCGAAATTGTGATAGTTTGAAAAGCCTCTTTCCAGCTTCAGTAGCTAGAGGTCTTGTTCAACTTGAAGAGCTTACTATACATTGTTGCATGATGGAAGAAATTACTGCCAAGGATGACACAGTAGAAGTTGAAGCAGTCTTTAGGTTTATCTTTCCTCGATTAAAAGAGTTGGCTCTGTTGAATCTATCAAGACTCAAAAGTTTCTATCTGGGATCATACGTTTCAGAATTGCCAGTTCTAAAGATGTTAGTACTGTGGGATTGCAATGAAGTGGAGATACTTGCTTCACAAGTTTTGAGCCATGGGGAGAGCCGACATGAGATCCCAACTGGACAGCCCCTGTTCTTAGTTGAGAAGGTATGAACCCTAACAATTTTATTTATTTATTTATTTATTTTTTTTTTTTACACATTTGAAAACTTAAATTTATTTTATACTTTGGTGTATTTTCTAGGATGCATTCCCTAGCCTGGAATGTCTGGGAGTGAATTGGAATTGTATTCAGAAAGAGATGTTAGATGGAAAGTTTTCAGAGTCCTTGTGCAAACTAAATTACCTTTGGTTGACAGGCCCTTTTAAGGAAAGGGCTATTTGTCCATCTTGTTTTCTTCACAAATTGCCCAACCTTGACACACTTTGTGTTCGTAATGGTTTTCTCAAGGAATTGTTGTTATGTGAAGGGCATGGCTGTAAGGGAAAACATGCCGAGTCGCCTGGTAAATTGAGCTGCTTATCGCTTTCTGAATTGTCTGACGTGCATATGTGGGAGGAAAGTTCGGAATTTGGCAAATTTTTTCAATATCTGAAATATCTGAAACTATCTGAATGTGGCAATTTAACAAGTTTAATGCCGTCCTCAATGACTTTCAACAATTTGATGAATTTGGAAGTAGACAAATGTGCTGGATTGCTCAATGTAATGGTACCCTCAGTAGCTAAAAGCCTCATGCAACTTAAAAGAATGGGTATAACTGATTGTGAAATGATAGAAGAAATCATAACACATAAAGAAGATGAAGCAATCGATCAGATCATTTTCAACCAGCTGGAATATTTGAGTCTTGATGGTTTACCAAGTCTTACAATCTTCCACTCGGGGAGTTTCACTATCGCATTTCCGTCCCTGCAAATGGTAGTCGTGAGACGATGCCCAAATATGAAATTATTTTCTCGAGGAGTCTTAAGCACACCGAGACTACATACACTACAAATAGCAGAAACAGAGGATGCAGGTTGTTGGGAAGGCGACCTCAATACTACCATAGAACAACGATATATAGAAAAGGTACACATTGATACTTGAAATTTACTCATTCTCCTTTGCACTTTAGTTTAGGGGCTGTCCGGTACCCATTTTTGGAGCTGTTTTCATTTTCATTTTCCGAAAACGATTTCAAATTCACGTTCGTTAATCGTTTTTCATTTTGTTTAAATAAAAAAATTGAAAAACAAAACTGTGTGAAAAGTGAAAATTTTGAAAAACAACTTTTTAATGTTTTCCATATTTTTCATTTTGTTTTTCACTATAAAAAAAAAAAAAAAAAAAAAAACTCACCTTTTTTTCTTTTTTTCTTTTTTCTTCTTCTTCGTCGATCTTCTTCTTCATCGTCTTCTCAATGACAGCAAATGGAGCAGCCGATGTCAGAGGATGAGAGATCTTCATCCGGCAACGCCGATTTGGCCAGATCGGCATAGCCGAAGGAGGATCTCACCAGCCTTTGTGGTGTGGGTTGTCGGGAAAATGACGTCGAATGGTGGGACATTGATGTCAGCAGCAGCGGCGGTGGCTGCGGCAGCTTGGATGAAGCCAATGTCGAGGGAGAGAGATAACAAAAGGAGAAGAGAGAGGAGGAGAGCTTTAAAAGCAAAGGTATTTTATGGGTTGAGAGCTCAGGGAAATTACAATCTGCCCAAGCACTGCCACTGCGACAATAATGAGGTCTTGAAGGCGCTTTGTGCAGAGGCTGGTTGGATTGTTGAAGAAGACGGCACCACTTATCGCAAAGTAAACTGCCCTTTGATTTTTAATCTCTCTCTCTTTTTAATCTGTCTACTTATGTGTTAGATCTATCAAATTTGCTATGATTTGTGCAGTTTTAGCTCTTTCGTGATGAAGTTTTTGATTAGATTTCTGGGTTTGTGTGTGAAATTAATGGACTAAAAAACATGAATGATTTTGTAGGAAGTGGGAATTTTATTTTTGGAAGCTGATTTGGACTAGATTTATGGGTTCTGGTATGCGAAATTAACTGTCTAGAAAATAGGAATGTTCATTTTTCTTTGAATTGTTTGTTTACAAGTTTCCGAAAATTTGATGGAAGTGAATCTTGGTATGGTGGTTTTAGTTCTGTTGAGAAGATTCAGATTGGATCTTTTGATTTGTTGTTCATTTTTCATTTTTCTTTGAATTTTATTGTTGATTGTTGATTGGTGATTTTGCAGGCTAGATCGGCGTCGCACAAGGAGGATCTCACCACAAACATTAATATTTGAAATAAAATTAATTTTTAATATTTAAATTCTTTATTTGAATGTAAATTTTATTTAATTATTTTTTTTATTTAGTTGATAATTATTTGGGATGAATTATTGTCAAACTTTGATTTTTTTCGGTTAACCCACCGGATGCGTTTTTAGTATTTTTATTTCAGAATACAAGTTTTAGGATATGCTACCAAACACGTTTTCGGATTTCAAAATTAAAACCAAAAACACTGTTTTCATTTTCGTTTTTCTTTTCGAAAAACAGTAAATGAAAAACGCTTACAGGACGCGCCCTTAACTCTTCTCTCCCTATCAGACCTCAATATATGCTATGATTTATAAATTGCAGGATGCGGAGAGTTCTGAACAAAATTGAGGGCGATGATCATCTTCGTATAAATGCTGGAATAAGATAAGTTTATGTGCTTTGTGATGCATTATGTCTCATATTCTCTAAATGAATTGTCTCTGCTACCTTCACTCTTCTGCTTTAGCTTTCCAAAATAGTAATTATTTCAACTCTTGTTATGTTACACTACTCAATCTGGATTTGCTTGATGCATTACTTGCGAAACAAAGCATTCTAAATTTTGTTTTTCTAATGGAATGATTTTATATTAATTTTCTATAACAGAGAAGACTGAAGAGTCTAAAAGCAGGTTTGAAAATTTTGTAATGGTTTGATTATAATGTATAAAGTACAATAAAGAAAATGATGTACATGTTATTTTGAGTTAAAGTTTGGAATATATTTACACTAATACTATGATTTATAATTACAGAAGGTCCGGAGATCTGATGAAAATTTGAGGTCATGCTTCAAATACAAGCTGGAATAAGGCTCGTTTCATTGTCCTTCAACTGATGAGGGGTTACTATTTGTTATTGCAATCTTCACTGCTCGGCTTCATCTTTGCCTCAGAATGGGACCCGGAGCAGTTCAGGGCTCTCGGGTCATGCCTCCACTTGAGGTGTGAGGTGGTGGTTGGTGGTGGCATGGACAAGTTAAGTCAAGCCAGAAATTTGGTGGGTAGGCCTCACGTGGTTATTGCTACTCCTGGTCGGATTAAGGTTCTGCCCGAGGAGGATCCCGATATCCCTCCCATGCTTTCGAAAACTAAGGTATACAGAATTTTTTGAATTGATGTTCCTTTTCGTGTCTAGTGATGATCAACATTTGACTTTATTTAGTTTTATCTAAGTTATATTTTGCTCAAGATAGAAAAAATTATTGTAGTTGAGCAGTGAGGGAGCTGGGATTTTCGTGTTTTCAAAAACCAAATATAATGCAAAGAACCAAGATTTTAAAGATTTTTTACGATATGATGTTCGTTTTGTGTTTAGTATTAATCACAAATGTACTTGTATCTTTGTTCAAGATAGCAACTTACTATTTCCTCACAGTACTGCTCGAGTCAAGGCCCTCAGATACACCTTACTGCGAAACAAGTTAACTTAAGTTTTAAACTAACTTTCTGGTTTAATTTTATGCAGTATTTTTTAAACTGTCTTAATCATATCAATCTCACTTGTAGATTATTATAATTGTTTTGTTGTTAAACTTATGTTTTATTGCTAGATTTAGTTTTCCAATCATTTTGAAAAATTTTGGGTCAAATTCCTGCTCATTACTTTACTTGAGTTGTCTCTTCAGATTGCTAGAGAGATGGTGATCAGTCCTCAAAATGCAAGGTTGGGTCTTGCTGCTATAACAAAAAGAGTTGGACTTTTGGATCAACCGGATAATTCTGATGGTAAACTGATAAAATATAGGGTATATGAAGAATTGAGTGTTTGTTATATGTTTCTTCTCCATATAGGAGGTAATTTATAAGAGAATTACAATTAAGAAATAGAGATACAATAGGAAACAAATACCTACAAAGAAGCTAATTGATTCTATGCTAAACAAATCAAAAAGGTCAACTATACAATCTTCCTAATTAATCATAATATTCTAACACTCCCCCTCAAGTTGGTGCATAGATGTCACTCATGCCCAACTTGCTAATTGAGTCATGAAAGTTCCTCCCATTAATGACCTTTGTAAGGATATCTGCAAGTTGATCTTTACTTGGTACATGCGGAAGCTCAATTATTTTTTCTTCTAATTTCTCTTTGATAAAGAATCGATCAATCTCCACATGTTTGGTACGATCATGTTGGATAGGATTATTGGCAATCTGTACAGAAGCTTTATTATCACAATATAGCTTCATGCTATCCTTTGGGTGAAATCCCAAATCACCTAATAAGTTTTTCAACCACAGTAATTCAGTGATTCCTTGGGCAATCCCTCGGAATTCTGCTTCAGCACTAGATCGTGACACCACAGTCTGTTTCTTACTCCTCCAAGTGACAAGGTTACCTCCTACAAAGGTGAAATACCCGGACGTAGATCTTCGGTCACTGGCATTCCCAGCCCAATCAGCATCCGTGTATCCCTCGATGCCCAAGTGTTCATGTCGAGAGAACATTAATCCTCTGCCAGGAGCCCCTTTCAAATACCTTAGAATTCGAAGAACAGCATTCATGTGGCTCTCAGTGGGAGCATGCATAAACTGGCTCACCACGCTCACTGCATAAGCAATATCAGGACGTGTATGTGAAAGGTAGATAAGCTTACCTACAAGTCTCTGATATCTTTCCTTGTTTGTTGGGGTTTGATCAAGGTGACCTGGACACTCACATAACTTGTGATTCTGATCCATAGGGGTATCTGCTGGTTTGCTAGCAAGCATCCCAGTTTCTGTAAGCAGATCAAGAACATACTTTCGTTGACTAAGGAAAATCCCATGTTTTGATCGGGCCACCTCAATTCCCAGAAAGTACCTTAGCAATCCCAGATCTTTCATTTCAAACTCCGTAGCTAAGTAACTTTGAAGAGCAGTCATCTCTAGATCATCATTTCCTGTGACAATCATATCATCAACATAAACAATCAGAACAGTGATCTTATCACCTTTTCTTTTGAAGAATAAGGTGTGATCCGAGTTACTTTGTTGGTACCCGAACCTCCTCATGGACATACTGAATCGCCCAAACCAAGCTCTAGGTGATTGTTTCAGTCCGTAAAGGGCCCTTTTTAGCTTACATACTTTGCCAGTTTGAGACTCTGAACCGGGAGGGAGCTCCATATAGACTTCTTCACTGAGTTCACCATGTAGGAAAGCATTCTTCACATCGAACTGTTTTAATGGCCAATCCAAGTTCACTGCCAGTGATAGAAGTACCCTAACAGTGTTTAACTTGGCTACTGGAGCAAACGTCTCCTGGTAGTCAACCCCGTAAGTCTGAGTATACCCTTTGGCAACCAACCTAGCCTTGTACCTTTCAATTGTGCCATCTGCTTTGTGCTTAATGGTATAGACCCATCGACACCCAACGGCCTTTTTTCCTTTAGGTAGATCCACTATCTCCCAAGTACAATTTTTCTGTAAAGCTTTCATCTCCTCATCCATGGCTCGGACCCAATTTTGATCTGTCAGTGCATCCTGCAATTTACAAGGAATAGATACAGAGGATAATTGATGTGCAAAAGCTTTAAAGGTTTCAGATAGTCTGTGAGTTGAGGTGTAATCAGTAATAGAGTAAAGGGCCTTACTATCTACTGTAGGTCGCTCAGGGGAAAAACCAAACCGTAAAGGTGGTCTATGTTCTCGACTAGGATACCGTCTAGTAGATAGACTGGGGTCAGAATCTGTGTGATTTTCACTAGACAAGTCATTAGATAAAGTAGAGTGTTTAGGAATTACCTCAGGAGCATTTTCCACCTCAGAGTCCGATTGATGAACTAGTGTTGGAGAAGGGGAAGTAAGGGGTTGTGCCACTTGTATGGGAACTGACTCCCCCTGTTTCTCTTTCCCTTTATTTCGCCTTTCATACACCTTTAGAGTTGATTCTATCTTTTCTATGAGACCACTAGGTACCTCACTTTCTACTTCAGAAGACAGATTTGTAGGCACAATAGGTACATCACTCTCAGTAGATAGACTTATAGGCACATTTAGACTAATAGGTACATCACTCTCTACCTTAGGAGACTTCTCTTCATAGTTCAGATTCCCCCCCTGAAGAGGAGTCTCCGAGGAAAAGTACGCCTGATTTTTCCAAAACGTAACATCCTGTGAAATGAACACCTTACGAGATGGAGGATGATAACATTTGTACCCCTTTTAGGAGCTAGAGTAGCCTATAAAGACACATTTAAGGGCACGCGGGTCTAATTTTCCCCGATGAGGAGAATGAACATGTGTATATACCACACACCCAAAGACCCGAGGGAGAACATGTAAGGCAGAGGTAATATCACAGTAATGAGACAGAGATTGTAGTGGGGTCTGGAAAAACAGAACACTAGATGGCATGCGATTAATAAGATATGCAGCAGATAAGACAGCATCACCCTAAAAAGATTTAGGCATATGCATTTCGAGCAGTAAAGATCGTGCAACCTCTAAGAGATGACGATTTTTACGCTCAGCTGTGCCATTTTGTTGTGGGGTATGTGCACAAGATGTTTGGTGGAGAATACCGTTTTGTAAACAAAAGGTTTTGAAATTATGATTGAGATATTTCCCACCATTATCAGAGCGTAAAACTTGAATTTTCTTATGAAACTGTGTGTAGACCATGTGATAAAAATTTTGAAAAACATCACATACATCACTTTTATTTTTTAAAAGGAAAATCCAAGTCATACGTGTGCAATCATCAATAAATGTAACAAACCAACGCATACCAGATATAGACACAACATTAGAGGGACCCCATACATCAGAATGGACAAGAGAAAATGGCATAGAGCTCCTATTATTATTGCTAGAAGGAAAAACAGTGCGATGATGTTTTGACAAAACACATGTTTCACATTGAAAATTATTTTGACCAGTAAACAATGATGGAAATAAAAACTTAAGGTACCCAAAAGAACAATGTCCTAAGCGTCTATGCCAAAGATAGATATTACTTTCCTTATCAGAGTTGACTTGTACTACTCTATGAGGTTGACTAGATGAGCGTGAAGAGCTCAAAGTACTATCTGTTGTAAAGTAGTACAACCCCCCTTTTTTCCTACCAGTTCCAATCGTCTCCTTGGTGTGAATGTCCTGAAACACACAATGAGTAGGCCAGAAGGTGACAGTGCAGTTAAGAGATTTAGTGATCTGACTGATAGAGAGTAAGTTATTAGATAAAGTAGGCACATGTAAAACAGATGACAAGTGTAAAGATAGAGTTAATGATAGAGATCCAGCCCCATTAACTGGGGTGGGTGTACCATCAGTATATGACACACTACATGTTTCGGTTGAACTATAATGACTAAATTTTCGAGAATCAAAAGTCATGTGATCTGTTGCACCAGAATCAATTATCCAAGTATTATTACTAGAAATTGTAGAAGTACTGAAAGCAGAATGAAATGTACCTGAACCAAACATAGTAGCAGCGGAAGCAAAAGAACAGAAAATACCCGGAGTTTGGCAACGAAACAGTAAATCTAGCAGTTGGAATAATAAATCCAGAGTTTAGTAGTGGAGCAGTAAATCTGGTAAAGTACTGTAGCAAGTACAGTAGATGAGTACTGTAGCAGGTACAATAGATGAAACACTGTAGCAGATACGAATACTGTAGCATGTACGAGAACACTGTAGCCGATACGAACACTGTAGCAGGTCGATGAACACTGTAGCAGGTATGGTAGATGAAGTACTGTAGGGAAGGTACTGTAGCAGTTTTTTTTTTTTTTTAAACCGGTTCAAAGTCAAATGTAAACTGAAACAACTGAGTTCAAAGAAGAAAACCTAGATCAATTTAAGAGACCAACAGATCTGGTCTGACTGAGGCATGAGAAGGTTGGCAGCACATGTGGGTTGCTGATTGAAGAAGAATCGACCGGGTCGGGTCGGGTCACGAAGTAAACACAGAGGCGACGTGGGTCACCGGTTCTGGTAGAATGATCGGCGGCGACGTACGATGTCGGCGTGGGTTGTTGTCGAAAAGATCGGCGACGCGGGTCGCTGTTGGAGAAAGAGGAAACTGACACGATCGGGTCGGGTCACGAGGAAGTCTCGCAAGTTGAAGTAACGTGGGTCACTAGTTAGGTTTAGGATGACCGACGACGTGATAGACTGTTAGGAAATCCGACGAGATGCCGGTGGTAGGTATTCCGGTGGTAAGGCTCACCGAAAAAGAGAGCAATAGGTACTGAAATTTTTTTTTTTTTTTTTTTTTTGTGTCAAACAGTGCCAGTAGAAAAAAGAAAAAATTGTAGAAAAAATTGTAGAAAAAAAAGTAGTAGATCAAGAACCCTAAACAATTTGTTTTGGCTCTGATACCATGAAGAATTGAGTGTTTGTTATATGTTTCTTCTCCATATAGGAGGTAATTTATAAGAGAATTACAATTAGGAAATAGAGATACAATAGGAAACAAATACCTACAAAGAAGCTAATTGATTCTATGCTAAACAAATCAAAAAGGTCAACTATACAATCTTCCTAATTAATCATAATATTCTAACAGTATATTCTTCAAAATCCTGAGTTATAGATTAACATAAAAATATGCTTAATGCTTCATTCTTAATATCTTTCTTCAGCTTCATATGTTTGATCAACTGGTTTTTTCCTTATCCTTCTTTATGCTGCCAGTGGGACAATCCTCATGTCATTCCTGCCAATATGACACTTGAATTGTCTGAGCTATTTTCTCGAGAGTTAACAAGGGTATGAATCTGCTTCTTTCATTCTTCATAACTGTATGCTATGTGTAATGAGTGTTGATACCTGCATATTGAAAGCTAGGTTCACTTGAAGAGCTATTATTGCAGACTAACATCAACTGTAGTTTGCACTTAAGTATTCACTGAGATTTTTTAAATTTGTCCAGAAGCAGTTGTGGTTTCAATAAATGTGATTCTGGTAGTAACAGATTCTGGTAGTTTGTCTCTAGCCATATTACACTGTTGTGGTTCTAATATGAGAACTGCTGCCTCTTAAGTGATTACATTTAAAAGTTGATTTCTGATACTCTCCACTTTGGTCATAATGGACTTTTATTTCTTCTTCCAAATTACACAGCCCAAGCCCCGATTATTGTAGTTGATTCGTATATCAGAATTTGCTTTCATGTATAAAGCAAGGATTTAATTAAATAATAATCAAGGAAGTATATGATTTCTTTTTAATGTTATTTTAAGGTTGGTTGTTTCTTTTTTTACATATAAACGTAATTTGTTTTTAAAATAAGATAGGAAACACTTATCCAGTTTTTCTATAAATTCCTTTTTGTGTTTTAATTGTCTATTGAGATCTATTTCTTGATGCTTGTTGCAGTGCATTGAAGAGAACTTGCAATGAATGCTTTAAAGGACAACTGACACATACCGGACATAATTGTGAAGGAACTACTAGAAAAGTCGAGGATAACTGGACTGGTATGTTGAGACATCCATTCCTTATTGTACCCTTATAGAGTAATTTATAGATATAAGTAAGTTTTATTTCTGATTAAGAAAACGGATTTAGAACAATTTGGCGTCTTCTATATTAGCCTTACAAGGAGGAACGTTGTGTCTCAATAGGGAACTGAACGTTTTCTATATGTCTCCATGTTGTTTCTTTTTATTTTTATCTAGATTTGTGAATTGTTTCTGTTTGATATCCTTTTAAGGATGGAAGAACAAAGAAATCCTTGTACGTTAATTAGACCATTAAAACCTTATGTAATGGTGTAGGACAAGGATAAAAATACAAAATGATCCTCTCTTTGGTGTATTTTTCCTTCCCACATCCACCCTCGTATGGAAGGACTAAAATAGGTGAGTTCTGAGGGATGAGATAATTTCTTTCCTACCGAGTTGGGGAAATGGTCTATACTCTAATCATATTCTTTACTCCTGGCTTCCTTTCTTCGTTTTCCCTCTCATCGGATAGTTTTAGAAGAATTTTAGAGACTCAGGCATTGGTTATGGCCTAAGAGTTGATTTGTGTCAGCGATAGTTGGAGGTTTTTCCCTCTTCAGCTCTGTCATTATCTATTTGACTATTTCCATCACGTCGGTTTCCCTTTACCAACAGAATGTTTAGGTTGTGCGCCTGACTGAGCAACTTGTGCTTTTTCAATTTTTTTAGGAAGTGGAAGAGAAATTGAAGGGACTCTCTCCAGTAATGTTCGAAGATTATGTGAAGCCATTCCAGATAAATTTGCAATAGGTACTATTTCTATCCATTTCAATAGTTGTTTAGAATTTTGTTGGCATCATGTTGAATTCTGTTTGATGTTTAGTATTAAGCTTATGTGTCTTTGAAATTCCTTCAGGAGGGACCATTGCCTCAAAATGACCGCGTGCGATATCAACCACTGGACATATATCCTGCACCGCTTCACAGAAGTTAAATGTTCCCAAAGTTCCATCACCTCGAACTCCTTGCTCAGGATTTTGTCATGGTTGCTTCCGCTGCTGCAAATGAAGAGCTCAGAAAAGATGTGTGCTCTGTTGTGAAAGCCAGCAGTCACATTGTTACCATTTTTGAAGCTATTGAAGTCCATTAGTGGGCAAACGGAAGATAGAGATGTCTACCCTATAGCTTTGATGAAGAAAATTTCATCGAAGCTCCTGATAACCAGTTTGCGGCGGATCCCTAATATCCCCATGTCACTTAGCAGTTGGATTTTGAAAAAAACTGTCCAAAAAGTATGGCTTCATAGTTTGAAATGAGGATGTTACATGGCCGAGTACTAATGTGAGTATATGGTAATCAATTTGTCCACAGAAATACGAATCAAATCCATGTTGTGTACTCTACTTACATACTTCATATGCATTGCAAAATAATGAATACAAAAACACTTGATTCTTTTAATTATCAGTTGGACTGCCTCAATCCTTTTGAGTTTTTGGTTATAGAAACCAAGATTAGTAGCTCCTGATGGGTAATGCTATAATTAGAGATGCAAATTATATATTCAATTATTTAGTGATCCATGAAGAAGAATACAATGAGCAACAGCCCTCTTGAAATATTTAAATGATAGTATCTCAATTTGTTGTGGATCTTCTTTTGATTTGAACTCGTTTGCTTCTGGAAGAATTTCTTGCTGTGTGGCAATTATTAGTAGTATGTGAATAAAATATATGTTTATGTTTTATTCTTTTGTAAATCCACATCCATCATCTCCATTGTTGTGGTTTAAAGCTTGCTGGTTGGAACCCCAACTGGTGCAGCTCTGGACCTCTTTTCTACTGCTCGCGAAAGCTGCTTGACTGCCTCTTTTGGCAGATGGCGAGGCCGACTCAGCCAAAGTCCTCCATCAACTATTAGGGTGGTTCCATTCACATATTTACCTAAAAAAAATTCATAATACCAGGTAAGTTGTCTCATGATACAAGAAAATTAAGATAGGACAAGTAGTTTATATGTAGATAATTTGCAAAAGCTAATAAGCTTACTAACCAGAATCACAGGCAAGGTACAGAGCAGCCATAGCAATATCCCACTTATCCCCTAGTTTATACAACGACTCTCGAGCTTTGTTATCAATCTCATCAAGTGCAAGTTTAGTCATGCCTAGGGTACCACTAATGGGGCCCGGGGCAATTCCGTTGACTCGAATATCATAGTCAGTTCCCCATTCCAAAGCCAAATTTCTAGTAACGCTATCAATGGCAGCCTGTTCAAAAGAAACAAAGTATAGATGTTTACTATAAAAGGTTATTTATTCATCACAGCTAGCAAAACAGCAACAAATGTGGCAAACCTTGGCAGCAGATACATGTATTTGATATTTTGATACCACGAAGCTGTATAGTGTAAAGTAGCACTTACATTCAAAATTGTTCCACCACTAGATGAACCTTTTTGAGATATTTAAGTGCTTCGTAGCACATTGTGAATGTTCCGACAGAATCAATATCCATAACTGCAGGGGTGATTCAAAGAAACACATTTAGCTAAATAACTACAAGAGCCTACGGTAGATAAGTGAGTTTACATGGTTATTCATTTTCCTTTTATAAATAGTTAATCTATTAAAAGAAACCGGTGTTTATATTAATCCGATGTTTTATAATCACAATTCAAACATAGACTGTTTTAAAGCCATTAGGGGACAAATCTTCGGCTGAAACAAGAAAATTCCCAGCTGCAGCATTCACAAGTGTCAAGCCGTCCAAAATGCTTGAAAGTTGATTCCACAACTCTTTTCACATCTTCCTGCTTACGAACATCCCAGACGAAGCCAACAGCCTTCAGAGCAACACCAAAAGTTATGAATTGCAAGCTCTTACAATCAACTGAAAACCTCAAATATCATATAAAATCGTAGCATTCAAATAATTTAATTATAAAAAAAAAAACTCAGATTAACATCAGTGGAGTAACACCAAGCATCCTCCCCGAATAAACAATAGCTGAACCAAGTTAATTGCATAGGATCAAACTCTGAACCATTCTTGATAAGCTGCCTAGCAATTGAATGGCAATCAATGAAAGAATATAAAAAAGCATGAAACGGATTTATATATATATATAGATAGAGAGAGAGAGAGATTCTCACCTACAAACCCCCCGATATATTATTACACACAAACATATTTATTAGCCTTTGGATGTTGTGTAAGTGGGTCAGAGCTTCTCACCTACAAACCCCTGATATAATATTACATACAAACCTATTTATTAGCCTTTGGATGTTGTGTAAGTGGTGGGCTAGAAGAGAGAATACACAACATGGATCTATATATATAATTGACAACATAAGAATCAGAACCCCATGAAAAGGATTCAACCGATCAAACTAACAGAGTTTCCTTCACTTTTCTTCGTTTTTGCAAGGTAAGGAATTATAGTCTTGATCAATTAAATTGAGAAAAGATAAATATAAAATCAAAGACAATATTCCCATCAACCTGAATCAGTAACATAGGAATCAGAATCCCATGAAAAGGATTCAACCTATAAAAACTAACAAAGTTTCTTTTACTTTTCTTCGTTTTCGCAAGGCAAGGAATTCTAATCATGATCAATCAAATTGTAAAAAGATAAAAAAGAAAATAAAACAGTAGATTCCCATCAACCAGAATCACAGCCATATTTGAGAAATTTAACAACTTTAACAGGCCTTTTTTCCTAGCAAACCAATCTAAATAAAATACAATAACGCATAGAAAAGTACAATCACCAACCAACAACTGAATAACAGAAAATTTACACATGATTGATAGAAACAGAAAAAAATAGAAGGAACCCAGATAAGAAAAAGACAATAACTAATAGAAAACACAATAAAAATCAGACCTTGATCCCAAGAGATTGAAGAGCAGAGACAGCAGAGTCAAGCACTTGCTTTCGACGACCCATAATAGCAATCGAAGCTCCATGTTGACCAAACTGTGTAGATATCTCCAATCCAATTCCAGCCCCACCTCCGGTTATCAAAGCAACCTTGCCTCTCACTGTATCTTCCTTGAACGGTGACTCCATCACAACTGATTTCTTCTTCTTCAACAACCTCTCTCTCTCTCTCTCTCTCTCTGCGCCACTGATTTCTGTTTTGTTCTTGTTTTTTGTTTTTGTTTTTTTATTATTTACAATTCTAGAAGATGAAAACCCGAAAGAGCCCTTAAATATTCCACGCGTCAACTGATGATTGGGTGGAATACAATCGGTTATGGGCCTGGTGGGCCGGTTATAACCCGGATTTATATGCGGATCCAAGTCGGTTTAGTGTCTGTTATGGTGGTTAGGTTAGATTATTCTCTTTGTTTTTCCGTGAAACCAAAAACGAAGCAAAATTGAAAAAACAATGGAGGGAGAAACCCTAATCGACGAAAATTTCCCTCTCAAGATTCTGGAGGGCCGCGACGTCCTCGGACTGACGCAGACCGGGAGCGGCAAGACGGCGGCTTTCGCGTTGCCGATACTGCAGCGGCTGGCAGAGGACCCGTACGGGGTACTGGCTTTGGTGGTGACGCCGACGAGCAGTTCAGGGCTCTCGGGTCGTGCCTTCACTTGAGGTGCGAGGTGGTGGTTGGTGGCATGGACAAGTTGAGTTAAGCTAGAAATTTGGTGGGTAGGCCTCACGTGGTTATTGCTACTCCTGGTCGGATTAAGGTTCTGCTCGAGAAATTTGGTGGATATCCCTCCCGTGTTTTCGAAAACTAAGGTATAAGAAAAAAAAAAGATATAATTTTTTTGATGTTCGTTTTCATGTTTAGTGGTGATCATCATTTGACATTGTTTTGTGTTATTTTAGTTCTATCTTGTTCAAGATAGAAAATTTTATTGTAGTTGAGTATTGACTATTTAGGGAGCTGGTGTTTTTCGTTTTTTCGGAAACCAAATATAATGCAAACAGCAGAGATTTTTTATGATATGATGTTCGTTTTGTGTTTAGTACTAATCAACATTGGCATTGTTTAGCGTGATTTATGTTGATCTTTGTACAAGATAGAAACTTTTATTGTAGTTTAGTATGCAACCTTATTGTTTTAATGATTTTATTTGTTGTTATTACTATGAGAATTCGAAAAGGGTTTGTGGAAGTTTAAGAAATGGAGTATTGTAATGGTTCTGCCTTACTGTTGGTTTGGATTATAGGGGTTTAAGATTTGTTGTTGGTTTTGTGTTTAGTACTAATCAACATTGGCATTGTTTAGCATGATTTATGTTGCATCTTTGTTTAAGATAGAAACTTTTATTGTAGTTGAGACTTGATTATGCAACCTTATTGTCCTAATGTTTTTATCTGTTGTTAATTGTTATTATTTATTACTATGAGAATTCGAAAAGGGTTTGTGGAAGTTTAAGAAATGGAGTTGAGGAGTATTGTAATGGTGCTGCCTTATTGTTGGTTCGGGTTATAGGGGCTGCAGCATCTAGGGATATTGAGAAATGTCGCATTGAAACCTTGACTTTCATGCTCTCGTTTTTGGAATGAAAAAGTGATTAAGAATTTATATTTGTTACTTTAATTAAAATATGTTTGTGCACTTAGAATGGAGTATATAACGTGTCTTCTTTTTGCCATTATCCGAGAAACCACTTAATTACATTATTTTTACAGTGCCTAGTTTTTAGTATTGGACGAAGCAGATAGAGTGTTGGATGCTGGCTTTGAAGATGAATTGAGAGTGGTATGTCAGTGCTTGCCGAAGAGTCGGCAAACTCTGTTATTTTCTGCAACAATGACTAGTGACTTGCAAACGCTGCTTGAGCTCTCTTCGAATAAGGTGTACTTTTATGAGGCATATGAAGGCTTCAAGACGGTTGACACTCTTAAACAGAAGTTCATTAAAATGCCTAAGAAAGTGAAGGATGTTTATCTTGTGTACATGTTATCTAAAATGGAAGATATGGGTATTCGCTCTGCCATCATATTTGTATCCACATGCAGATATCAATTCTTTCAAGCAATGTAGCTTGAGCTTTGTGTAATGTATAGGCTTATTTTTATCTTGAAAATACTTGTTATATTTTCCAATATCTGCATGTGTATTGATTCGGACACGTTCCATTGATCTTTAACCGTGAGAGCATAAATTGTCATCGTTTAAGTTTATTACTGGAAGAGCTGGATCAGAAAGCTGCAGCTTTGCATTCTTTTATCCCAGTCTCTGAGACTTTCTTCTCTTCATCGGTTTAAATCAGGACAGGCCTCAATTTTGCTTGCAACTGATGTCGCCAGTCGTGGTTTGGACATTCCTACAGTTGATCTCGTCATAAACTATGATATTCCAATGTAATTTTTTGAAGTTTCTTTATATATATATTTGAAATAGAAAACCTTTGTACACTGTAGAATCTAACTGTCCCTGCTTCAGGAATCCGAGAGACTATGTTCATGTATGGGGCATACTGCAAGAGCAGGCAGGGGTGGGCTGTCTGTGAGCTTCGTTTCCCAAGTAAGTTGAAGAAATATATTAGAGACTATATCTGAAGCTGTGGATATCTTTCTTCATACCTCTTTGTAGTGTCATTTGATTTTGAAATAATCTTAAAATGTTATCAAACTAAAAATCATGTTGTCTTTGTTTGATCTTTAGTTGGTTTGGTAAAGTTTAAGATTCTTAATTTGTTTGATTAAACAATCCTAGTCACATAGGATCATTAATGCTGTCTATTGAAACTGATGTTGATGTCGAATTTAAGTTGAAGATGTTATATTTTGTAATTATGTTATAGATTATGCTAATATTGCTTACTTAATGGACATTGGCTTTTTTCCAGAACGATGTTGTTCTCCTTCATGCAATCGAAGCTGATCTTGGAAAGCAACTAGAAGAATTCGAATGTAAAGAGCAAGATGTGCTCTCTGACATTACGAGGGTAAGATCTCTTGGGATACAATTCGTTGATTTATCTAGTTTTACTTTTGATTATTGGATTTTTACATCCATGATAGATTGGATCTTTCTGCATTTTAGTTTAAAGTTTCTCCTACATTACATTATAGATTGCCTTGTGATGTACATTAAAAGCTCCAGCTTGGTTTAAATACATGAAATCACGAATAGCTTAACTAAAACTTCCCTTTGATCAGCATATCGAGATTTAAATCAAATTTGCTGTTTAATTTGCAGATCTTCAATGCTAGTCGTGTGGTGAAAATGAAGTTGATGGATGAAGGGTTTGATGAGAAAGCGAAAGAACGGAAAAAGCAGAAAATGAAAACACTAGCAGAGCAGAGAAAGGATTATTGAAGAAAAGGAATAAAAAGAGAAAAATACCTGTTGATTAGTTTACAATTGTAAATTATTTCCAAAATTTATTTTGTGTGAATTAAAGTTGCGTTTTGTCTCGGCGGCTTACCAGAATTGTTATAGTCAACATCATGAGATTATTTATTCATTGTGAGATACTCTTTGTAGTGTTCAATTGTTTTTTTATGAAAAAGTAAATTTATTACAAATATGTATATATAAACCGACGAACCCCTTCCTCGTACAAAGGAAAACGATCTTACTATTTAAGCTACCTAGTATCCACACAATCACATGGTATCTCGTATCGACGAAGACAATACACTCTCCATGATATAAATGCCCACATGACATCTGCATGAAATAGAAGAGTGAAGATTATTTTATAGATGAAGTGAACAAATAGATGAATAATTGAAGGAGATTTTCATTGTTGCATTCATTTATATTCACTGCAACGAATAAATAATACATGATGCATAAACATTCATTTTGTTTCTATTTTTCAAAATTCTATTATTATGAATTTATGATTCTTTGCCATATGGGCCATACCAAATAATTTTGTTCTTATTTATTTTATATTTTATTTTTTGATGAAAATAATTGAGATTCTTTAGATTCTCTACTCAAAAGAAACAATTGTGGGTTTTACACGTTTTGCACCAATAATTTTGAGATTCCTTTATTTGGAATGTCAGCACAAAGTTACAAAAATAAATAAATAAATAAATAAAATAAAAAATTCTACATATTTATAAATCGATTGGTAAATATTTAATATTATTTGGAATTAGTTTTACATATTTGAGTCACAAACATTTTTTTTTTTCAGATTGCTTTTATAAAATTTTACGTATTTTACACGTCCACTCTTTGGTTCTTTATCCAATTTTACTTCAAGTCCTCAATAATTTTACTATTGACTATTATGTTGGAAATTTTTATAAATTTGTTAATGCTTCTTCTAAAATAATTTTCAATCTAAATTATTTTAACAATAATTTAATTGTTTAGGATTAAAAAAATTATTTTAATAATATGCAAAATATCCATGGACTTTCGGGGTGAAATGAGTGAAATTCGTGAAATTTTAGGAATATCGAGAGATTTTTACGGATATTTAAAAATCGGTCGGATATTCTGTTGGATATTAGATATTTGCCCGTTTTGATATCGGTCCCTCCAAAATACGGATATATCGGTGGATATTTTGGTATATTTATCAATATTCAGTTCCCTGATGGCAACAACCTCGCCGAAATATCTATCAACAGCTTTCTAGACTGTCCCAAATATGCCGGCACCAACTTCATCAACGAACACATACTTCAGCTTCCCCATCATGAATATTCTTCTCCAATCTTTCAATGAAAACGAGTGAGAGTGAGAGAGTTGCTTGAGTGATATTTATAAGGAAAAGGTGAGAGGAGAGTTGTTCCTAATTAGAAATTGTTTGTTAATTAATTTGTTTCCAAATACATTAAAGTTTCCAATTTCAAGTTAGTCATTTACTTGATATAAAATTCTATGATCCTATTTCATATATATATATATATATATAACCGATCTCCTAAGTGCGCACTGATATATATATATCAGTGACTTGCATGTGGACCATTAAATTCACATGATTTGATTTGGTCTGGTCTGGTCTGCATACACTTGTCAGTGTTTATCTATAATCTATAGTCCAAATGCACTGCACTTATGTATTTTATGTTAGGTTTTGACTTGTATTCCTAAGCGAACCCGATGTGAACCAAACAAGACTCAACTGATGTAGTACTTCCTAGAAGACGTGGGATAACGTTTGGAAGTTGAAGGCGGTGTTTTAGGGAAGTTTGAAGATCATGAAGAACTAAATAAATGGTTTGTTTCATCATATGGATCGTGGTTTTCTGAGCGATGTAATTTAAGATGACTTGTAACGGTTTAGGAAGCGGGTGTACAACCGTGACCCGAATCGTAGTCAATAATAAGCATACGTGAAACGGGAAATCTTCAACGGAAAAGGAAGTAGTTTGTTTCTGGAAGTTCTTGTGCTTGAAGGAAAATGATTTACTCCTTACAAGAAGACTTGTCATAAAAGGAAATAGTATTTATGTGGAACAAGTAAGTCTTGTACGTTTATGAGTATGATTTCCTTTTATATTATACTCCCTGTAACTAGTATAAATAGACCTTGTATTTAGGTTATTTTATGTGGAGCAAAAAGAACACCATGTAAACATCAGAGAGTGTGAGTGAGATCCGGGGAGACCCAATGGGAATATCCGAGGAGGGATCTAAGGGAATATCGGTGGATCAAGTTAGAGATCCGTGGGTGATATTTAGGGGAGACCTAGGGGATATTGTGGGGTTCTTGGTGAGGATCTTATGAGTGTGGTTTGGGTTTAGGTGTGAGAGAGAATCCTGAAGTATATGGTTGTAACAATTTATTATATAGTGGAACTTTCTCTGTCGTCCTGACGGCCCGTGGTTTTTTACCCGTTTTGGGTTTTCCACGTATATCTTGTGTTGTGATTGTTTTATTCTCTCTCATCTATTTTTCTGCTTATTGACGTTATTATTTGCTATGAGTTATGGGCGTATATTAGGCATGGCGTTTTCGCGTTCATCGTTCTAGAGGATTATCCCCAACAATTGGTATCAGAGCCTTATGGTTTGGCGATGGCGATTTCAAGTCTTTACGGGAGATCGTATGGAGGACTTGGTGGCATTGGGATAATGATGATCATGGTTGCCTAGTATGGTTTAGCAAAGGAGATACGTCTTGAAGGCGGTATTTGAACTCGTTAGGGTTTGATGAAATGAAGAATTTGATGGAGCAGAAGTTTGGCTTGTGGTGACAGGTACAAGTCATGGAGATTCAATCTGGGTTACACAAGGAGCTGAATAAAAAATAAAAAATAAATAAGTATTAAAAATAAAAATAAAAATAAAAAATCTCTTTGTGGTGTGGGGCTTATCCGGCAGAGCACTCCCAGTTTCTAGTAGCAAGTCTTTCACCAGGTATGTGATGCAAGGACAGAAGGTCTTTCATAGGTTTGGGTGATGTAAGGACATGTTTATCCTTTTGGCAATTTTCCCCACTAGCCATGGAAGAGGATATGTTGCTGCTAGTGGTCCATAATTGTGCACAAGGCATTGGTCAGAAAGTGATGCAAGGTGTATGGTGGACAAAGATGTCGATGGCTGACGAACTCCTTGAAAATCTGACTTGAGGAGTTGCACCATAATTTCAGCAGGTTATTTCGACATGGTGCCGGAACAACGAACATAAAAAAAAAAAAAATGTGTTGAAGGAAAATCTTAGGATAGTTCGTTCCTAAGTGGTTATACCTTGTGGTGGGGTATGGTGATTCTCGGTGATGAGAATTGTGGCTGTGGACAAAGGTCTTGAGAATTCAAGTCAAATAGGAGAATTGTTAGGTTTTGACTTGTATTCCTAAGCGAACCCGATGTGAACCAAACAAGACTCAACTGATGTGGTACTTCCTAGAAGACGTGGGATAATGTTTGGAAGTTGAAGGCGGTGTTTTAGGGAAGTTTGAAGATCATGAAGAACTGAATAAATGGTTTGTTTCATCATATGGATCGCGGTTTTCTGAGCGATGTAATTTAAGGTGACTTGTAACGGTTTAGGAAGCGGGTGTACAACCGTGACCCGAATCGTAGTCAATAATAAGCATACGTGAAACGGGAAATCTTCAACGGAAAAGGAAGTAGTTTGTTTCTGGAAGTTCTTGTGCTTGAAGGAAAAGGATTTACTCCTTACAAGAAGACTTGTCATAAAAGGAAATAGTATTTATGTGAAACAAGTAAGTCTTGTACGTTTAGGAGTAGGATTTCCTTTTATATTATACTCCCTGTAACTAGTATAAATAGACCTTGTATTTAGGTTATTTTATGTGGAGCAAAAAGAACACCATGTAAACATCAGAGAGTGTGAGTGAGATCCGGGGAGATCCAATGGGAATATCCGAGGAGGGATCCAAGGGAATATCGGTGAATCAAGTTAGAGATCCGTGGGTGATATTTAGGGGAGACCTAGGGGATATTGTGGGGTTCTTAGTGAGGATCTTATGAGTGTGGTTTGGGGTTAGGTGTGAGAGAGAATCCTGGAGTATATGGTTGTAACAATTTATCATATAGTGGAACTTTCTCTGTCGTCCTGACGGCCCATGGTTTTTTACCCGTTTTGGGTTTTCCACGTATATCTTGTGTTGTGATTATTTTATTCTCTCTCATCTATTTTTCTGCTTATTGACGTTATTATTTGCTATGAGTTATGGGCGTATATTAGGCATGGCGTTTCCGCGTTCATCGTTCTAGAGGATTATCTCCAACATTTTATATTAGTGTGCACTTAGGAGAAAGACTATATATATATATTGACTTCAACATCTCAACCATCCATATGCTCTTAATCTAATGGTTGAGAATTGAATGTATTTATAACGGTTGGATTAAGAACACATAGGTAATTGAGATGTTAAAGTCAAAATTTTAAGTAATAAAATGATTTGTTTGAGAGTAATGCTAGAGGACCCAAAAAAGTGACCCAAATTTTGGACCCAAACCTATGTGGCAACATCACACACAACACGGGCCCACGTTACTTTGTTCTCAACTTTTAACCACTAAATATTCTAGTTAATGAACTAATTACAATAGTATTTACTAAATCAATGGAATGTAATTATAAGTTTCAATAAATATCAAAATCAAAAAGTTACATAGGATTCTCTTGAGTACATTTATCAGCATCTATCTTTTCTTAAGTTATTATATCTTAAAATATGCATATAATTTATTTTTTTATTTTTTTATTTTTGACAAAAGAAACTGTCATAAAACCAGAAACAAATAACTACAGTGGAAGGTCGTCCAGGATCAGCTTCCGGGAGGATAATCTTCAACCCAAAAACAATAAGGAATCATGTTTAGGTGGTGGTGGTTTCACACAAACACAACAGGAGTAAATTGTTTAATTGAGTAAATTAGTTCACAGGAAATTAAAGTTTGATTAATGGTTTTTTGTTTGGACTTTATATATGATGTAATAGTGGTAGTGGAGGACAGTGAAATTGGTATGAGAATAATTGAGAGATAGAGTAGGGACAAACTATATATGACTAGTCCTTTTTTTTTTTTTTTTTTACAAGACTTTCTGTTTCGTTTAATTTCAAATAAATCCTCTTATGGATAAATTTTACGCTATTGCATGTGAGGTTTAGTACCGTTTTTACATCTTTTCTTTAATTTATAATTTTATTTTTTGATAAAATTGGACTGACCTAAAAAAGAAAAGTATAACAAACGTTCATATGCTGAAAAAACCCTATTCAATATCCATGAATATATAAAAAAAGAAAAAAAAAAGAAACAAAAGAATCCATAAAAAATCCGAAAACAGAAGACACAGCCCCATTTCAATATTCAAGATTGTTGGTGTTTATACATCTACTCATATTTCATGTGAAACCTTCCATTTACATATATGACAGTCTCACCTTATCACCATGGATTATAAAATTAGTCTCAAATTTCAATAAAGAAAAAAGAAACAATGGGACTTATGATTTGATCGGAGTTGAAAGGAACAGTGGTCCTAAAATTATATATCTAATATTAAATTTTGTACGACTTCACTTTAACCCACCTAAATATTATATTTTATTACATT
Organism: Acer yangbiense; assembly: GCA_008009225.1. NCBI lineage: Eukaryota > Viridiplantae > Streptophyta > Magnoliopsida > Sapindales > Sapindaceae > Acer > Acer yangbiense. Next base: position 68,356,519 of record CM017762.1, read on the forward strand.
TTGACCCCACACAAAAATTGTGTATATATCTTCACCTGAAAATGAGGTAAGTATACAATGCCACAGATTTTTTTTTTTTTTTTTTTTTTTCAACTTTTGCTTTTCTCGGACCAATCAAATAAAAAAGTTAGCCTACATGATTAAGGCTTATGGGTTCAAAGCACGTTCAACAACATATTCCTAATCCTGCCAGACTAATTAATTTATAATTTTATTAGAATAATCTTTGTATTTTTGAACAATTAATCGAGGATTACATTATAATTAAAAAGAAATAATTATGTTGAATAGTAGCTGATATGCATATGCACGTGACCATCCTTAGCAACTTCATCATTAACTAATTACAAAATTAAGGATAAAAATGTAATGTTTAGTAAATATTTTTATCAATCGTACATTTGTACCACGTGACTACGTGTAGTGTGTACAGGTGATGGTGGTTTCCAAATGAGAATGTTCCGTTTGGTTAAATTGATTAAAGTGATGAGTTTGAAAAAAGAAGGAAGTAAAGTAATAAACATTATAAAAACATTTTCATGGATTAAGCGGAGGGAAAGTAGTTTCATTTATCTGGGCCGAAGCAGAGATATGAGTGTATTCTACTAGATCTTGGATTCTGTTGGACTGAGTTCTTTGGATAGTAGGAGAAGGTAAGGATATAGAAGAAGACAATCTATTAGGAACTAGGGAAGCAGTAGAGGGATTTGTGCTAGTGTTTGCCATTTTTGAGAAATTTCTTCCTTCTATACCAGTCTAGCATACTCATAACAGTCTAGCATACTCATAACAGTCTAACTCTTTTCCTGGACTCCAGGGACTCGAGACATGGCTCTGATACCATTCGGGTGGCAGACACTAGCACAAATCCCTCTACTGCTTCCCTAGTTCCTAATAGATTGTCTTCTTCTATGTCCTTACCTTCTTCTACTATCCAAAGAACCCAGTCCAACAGAATCCAAGATCTAGTAGAATACACCCATATCCCTGCTTCGGCCCAGATAAATGAAACTACTTTCCCTCTGCTTAAGTTTTCATGGCATCTCGCACAGATCCTCAGCCCTCAACACGAACCTATGAGTCTCCCGATGAGACTGCCTCCTCCACTCCAGCTCCCTTTGTCGAAGAACCTCCAGAACATGTTCCTGGCCGTTCTCCTGCTAAACCTACCAATGGCCCTTGGTTTACTCTTGATGACACTTCTCCTGGTTCCTGGAGAAAAAGGGTTTCAGAGATGAGCGCATGGCTTGACCTACAACTGCAAAATCTGAACAGAACCTTGAAACAGATATAACTTATTATAAAATTTGTGAAAAAAAAAAAAAAAAAGAGACAGGCGGGCCCGTGATTGACAAGGAGAGATAAAAGAGAGGGGAGTTGGTTGAATGGTGGGCCCGCATGCGGTAAAAAGAGAAGAAAGGGAGAGGAAAGAGGAGTTCACTTTTCTATAAAATAGTACGGATATATTGGTCCGGGCCCCATGGTCATTGATTACCTGTCTACCACAGTCAATTCTCATTGACTCACGATCTTCATTAAACAGCAAAAACTCTGATCTTGAAAACATTTATGAGAGAGATAAACAAGTACAAGTTGTTGCTCCAAATCTTTCAAAATTTTCTCTTGTCCAGTGATTATTGCTCGAAACCATCGAGAGACTTTGTTCTTCACTTGCCAGTCCAATTACATCTTCTGTTGTTCAACTTGCTCTGAGGTACAAACAGTTAGAGGTGCACTTCGCTCTTTTAAAGACTTTCTTCTTTTTTTTTTTTCTCTTTTTTGTCACTGTTTGTTCTTCATTTTATTAGCTTTGATCTGCATTTTGCATCCACTTTCACATCCAAAAAAAAGAAAAAAAAAACCTATTTATTTCTCTTCTTCTTTGTTGGTCTTGTTTTTTAGATTTTATCAGTATCAGTGGTTTATTTTTCTAGATTTCTGCTTTTCAAGAGCTTTTCTAAGAAAAAAAAAAGTAGTTGTAACAAATAATTGAAAATCATCAGAAAATAGAAAAAAAAAAAAAAAAAACAATCAATTTTGCTTCTTTTTTGTTGGTCTAGCTTCTACGATTTATTTGTATCAGTAGTCCGTTTTGAATCATTCAGCTTATAGAACTTTCTTCTAGATTTCTGCTTTTTCAAGAGAGTATCTCCATAAAAAAAAATTTTAAAAAAAGGAAATTATTGCTCTGTTTGTTATTAAAAAAAAGACAAGAGAGAAGAGAAAAAAAAAAGACAGAGAGATAAAAGAAAGCAAGGAGTGATAAGAAACAGGAAATGGCGGAGATAGTTATTTCCATTGCAGGAAAAGTTGCAGAGTTGTTGGTTGTTCCGATTAGAAAGCTGTTGGTTGTTCCGATTGGAAAGCACATATGTTATCCGTTCAAGTACGACGGCAACATGGAGGAGCTAAAGAAACAAGTTGAGAAGGTGATAAATGCAAGGGACAGAGTGCAGCATTCCGTTGACACGGCCAAGAGACAAGGGGATGAGATTGAAAAGGATGTTGAGAAATGGCTCAATAGCGTGGATGCGTTTGCAGCCCATCTAGTCGTGAAATCCATTATTGATGGTGAAGAAGACGGAGCAAAGAAGAAGCTATGTTCAATTGGCTTCTGTCCTAATCTGATTTCGCGTTACTCGCTCAGCAAGAAAGCAGCTAAGATAGCAAAGGATGGGGTCGACCTCTTGGCAGAAGGACAATTTAAGGATGTTTCGCACCGCCTTGCTATTCAAAGAACGAAATCCGTTTATAACAGAGGCTATGAAGAGTTTGGTTCGAGAATGCCAGTTTTCGAGAAGGTTATGAAGGCGTTAGTGGATGAAGATGTCAACTTGATCGGAGTGTACGGCATGGGAGGTGTGGGTAAAACCACGCTTGTCAAAAGAGTTGCTGCTCAAGTCTTGGAAGACAAGTTATTTGATATGGTAGTTATGGCCGAGGTGACACAGACTCTTGACATCAAAAATATTCAAAAGCAAATTGCTGATGAACTAGGTCTCAAGTTTGAAGAGGAGAGTTTATCCGGAAGAGCTGCCCGTTTACACGACAGGTTAAAGAAAGAAACCAATGTTCTTGTAATTTTAGATAACATTTGGGAGAAACTTAATCTGGATGCTGTTGGGATTCCTTCATTGGATGATGAGAGAGCAAGTGTCAAACAAGAGGTAGACGAACGGGGAAGAAATGCTTACAAGAGGCAATGCAAACTATTGTTGACTTGTAGAGATCTGGATGTATTGAATAATGATATGAATACTCAGAAGAATTTCTTGGTTGAGGTCTTATCTGATATCGAAGCAATGGATTTATTTTGGAAGATTGCTGGTCATTCAAGAGAAAAACCAGATTTCAACAGTATTGCAGTTGAGATAGTTAGTAAATGTGCTGGCTTACCGATTGCGATTAAAACAATTGCAAATGCCTTGAAAAATAAAGATGTTTCTGATTGGAAGGATGCCTTGCGATGGCTAAGAAGGTCTAATCCAAAGCCCATCAAAGGAATGGAGAAAAGTGTTTACTCAACCATAGAATTGAGTTACAATATTTTGGGGTCCGAAGAACAATCATTTTTCCTGCTTTGTAGTCTAAATACATCAGGTAGTGATTTATTTACTAGCGACTTATTCAAATACAGTATGGGTTTGGGTTTGTTTAAAGATGTTGATACGCTGGAAGAAGCAAGGAATAGAATGCATACATTGATCGGTAACCTCAGAGCTTCATGTTTGTTGTTGGATGGTAATAATGCTAAGCCTTGTGCTTCATGTTTGTTGTTGCATGGTAATAATCCTAATGATTTTGTTAAAATGCATGACATCATTCAAGCTGTTGCAGTTTCAATTGCATCCTCCAAGGATAAGCTCATGTTTAATATCCAAAATGTTACTAGCATAAAAGAAACACTGGAGGAAAAATTGCCAAAAGATTCAATTGCTGTGTCTCTTCCATACAGGGATATTGATGAGCTTCCTGAAAGACTGGAATTTCCAAAACTTGAGTTACTTCGTTTGCAGAAAGTTGAGATTTCCTTACAAATTCCAGATGCCTTTTTGGATGGGGTTCAAGAACTCAAAGTTTTAGATTTGTCCGCATTTCATCTGTTGTCATTACCTCGGTCGCTTTGTAGGCTAACAAACCTTCAAACCTTATGTTTGGATCAATGCCTGATCGGAGATATCACAATTATCGGAGAGCTAAAGAAATTAGAAATTCTGAGCTTTTTGAATTCTGAAATTGTGCAATTGCCCGGAGAAATTAGACAATTGACTCGTTTAAGGTTGTTAGATTTAAGCGGTTGTTCCAAACTTAAAGTAATCACACCAAATGTCTTATCAAGCTTGTCACGGTTAGAAGAACTCTATATGGGTAACGGTTTTGTTCAATGGGATGCTGAAGGACAAGGTAATGCAAGTCTTGCTGAGTTGAAGCAATTGTCTAACTTGACAAATTTAGAAATACATGTTTTTGATGCTCAGATTTTGCCTCATGACTTGTTCTTTTGGAAGTTGGAAAAATATAGAATATTTATTGGAGATGTATGGAACTGGTCCGGTAATCATGATAATACCTCAAGGACATTGAAACTCAAATTGAACAATAGCTTTTTTCTGAGTGATGGGATTAAATTTTTGATGAATAGAGCTGAAGATCTCTATCTGGATGAACCGAAAGGCGGTAAGAATGTTCTTCATGAACTTCATGGGGAAGGTTTCCAACAATTGAAGCGTCTTCATATACAGAATGCTCCCCAGATACAGTATATTATTAACTCAGTTGGATGGGGACTATGCAGTATCTTTCCCCAGAGGCTAGAGTCATTGGTCCTTCATAATTTGATCAATTTGGAGAACATATATCATGGCCAACTTACAGCAGAGTCTTTCAGCCAATTAAAAGTCGTAAAAGTCGGAAAATGTGATAAATTGAAGTATCTCACATTGCCCTTGGCCGGAAACCTTTCGCAGCTTCAAGAAATCGAAGTGACTCATTGCAGGAAACTAGAACAGATCGTTCTCATGGAAAGCAGGCAAGTTCACAAAAATGAACAGATTAGCAAGATTGAGTTCACTCAACTGCGCACCTTGACACTACAATGCCTACCACGTCTCTCCAGATTTGGCTTCAACGTGCTTACACCTGATATGAGACTCCAAGAAATCCTTGCTGAAGATGATCCGGACAGTTTCATCCCTTTTTTCAGTGAAAATGTATGTTTTCTTGTACTTCTTGTAACTATAGGCCTTACTTTTAAACTCTTTATTAAAAAGCAAAATTGTGTTTGCAGGTTCTGCTCCCAAGGTTGGAGAACTTGAATTTGTGCTCAATTAACATTGAGTGCAGATGGCTAGATCAACTACCAGCTGTATCTTCTTGTTGTCAAACTTTAGTGAAGTTGACTGTGGAGGAGTGTAATAGTTTGAAATTTCTGTTTTCGTATTCCATGGTTAAGAGTCTTGTGCAACTACAACAACTAAGGATACGGAACTGTAAGTCGATGGAAAGAATAATTAACATTGAAGAATCGGCAGAAGAAGAAAGAATAATTAATATCATATTCCCCAAATTAAATTTTCTGTGGCTCGAAGGTCTTCTGAAACTCACCGGATTTGGATCCGGAAATTCAATTGAATTCCCCTCCATGGACGCACTTCGAATTCTGGATTGTCCTAGGTTGAAGATGTTCTTCTCTGATTCCACATGTGCAAACATAACAGTAAGCAAAGAACAGGAAGCAACAAGCTCTTGCGCTGACGTATATCCTCTCTTGGACAAAAAGGTGACTTTTTTTTCCTTCTGCACAGAGTTAGTAGAAAATCCATATGTTTATAAAACATGAAATTCAATTGACTTTGAACAGGTTACTCATAAAACATGAAATTTAATCTGCAGGTTTTGTTGCCGTTCTTAAGGGTGTTGAAACTGAACTCTATCAGCTCTGAATTGATATGGCACAGCCAACTTCTGGCAACGTCTTCTTCCCTTCACAATTTGACTTTCTTGAGGATTATCGGTTTGGGTGATTTAAAATATTTATTTTCATCTTCTATGGCTAATAGTGTAGTCCAACTCAACATTCTTGAGATAACTGATTGTAAGCTTATGGAAGCGGTAATAGTTGAAGAAGAAAAAGGGTCAAGTGTGGTGCTGTTTCCTAACCTACAAGATCTGATCCTCTGTAATCTTCCAAAACTCACAGGATTCTGCTACTTCAACAGGAATTTAATTGATCCGTGCTCCTTGTCGGAACAAAGGAGTATGAATTGCCCAGATATGGAAACATTTATCTCCAAAACTCTATGTACAAACATGACTGCAAGCGAGGAATGTAGTGGAATGGACTCAAAGGAGAACCTCCAGGCTAACATTCAACCTCTCTTTGATGAAAAGGTGATTTGTTCTTTTTTTTGCTTCACATCTTTTCTTCTTGCTTTATTCACACCATTGGATACATTTGTTTTTCTTTAATTAAAATCTAAATTAATTTCCATATTATCTCTTATAGTGTATGGTTAGTTGGGCTGTTAATAATGCAATATAATTAATTGATTTCTTTAGGTGGGACTCCTTAATATAAAGAAATTGTCATTAGCGAAGATGGATAACTTAAGAAAAATATGGCACGATCAACTCTATTCGGATTCCTTCAGCAAATTAGAACAAGTCAAGGTATATGATTGCAATAACCTATTGAATCTTTTCCCATCTAATATGCTTGGAAGACTCAAAAGACTGGAGATTTTGGAAGTACAAAATTGTGATTCGGTAGAGGAGATATTTGAACTCGATGTTCTCGGTAGCAAGAAAACACATGCTATAGCAGCAGCTCAACTGAAAACATTACGGATACATTATTTGCCAAAGCTGAAGCATGTATGGAATGTGGACTCCCAAGTTATTCTATCCTATCAGAATCTACATTCAATATCAGTTCAATATTGTGATAGTTTGAAAAGCCTCTTTCCAGCTTCAGTAGCTAGAGGTCTTGTTCAACTTGAAGAGCTTACTATATGTCGTTGCATGATGGAAGTAATTACTGCTAAGGATGACAGAGTAGAAGTTGAAGCAGTCCTTAGGTTTTCGTTTCCTCAATTAACAAAGTTGGTGCTGTTGAATCTATCAAGACTCAAAAGTTTCTATCAGGGATCATATATTTCCGAATGGCCAGTTCTAAAGTCGTTAAAAGTGTGGGGTTGCTATAAAGTGGACATACTTGCTTCACAAGTTTTGAGCCATGGGGAGAGCCAACATGAGATCCCAACTGGACAGCCCCTGTTCTTAGTTGAGAAGGTATGAACCCTAACAATTTATTATTTTACATTTGAATACTTAAATTTATTTAATACTTTGGTTTATTTTCTAGGATGCATTCCCTAGCTTGGAATGTCTGTCAGTGAAATGGAATTACATTAAGAAAGAGATGTTACATGGAAAGGTTTCAGAGTACTTGTGCAAGCTAAATTACCTTGGGTTGGCGGGCCCTTTTAAGGAAACTGCTATTTGTCCATCTTGTTTTCTTCACAAATTGCCCAACCTTGAGACACTTTGTGTTCATAATGGTTTTCTCAAGGAATTGTTGTTATGTGAAGGGCTTGGCTGTAAGGAAAAACATGCCGAGTCACCCGGTAAATTGAGCTGCTTAAAGCTTTGGCTATTGTCTGACCTGCATATGTGGGAGGAAAGTTCTGAATCCGGCAAAGTTTTTCAAAATCTGAAAATTCTAAGACTATTACAATGTCGCAACTTAACAAGTTTAATGCCATCTTCAATGACATTCAAAAATTTGACGACTTTGGAAGTAGACGATTGTGGTGGATTGCTCAGTTTAATGGCACCCTCGGTAGCTAAAAGTCTCATGCAACTTACAAGAATGGAAATAACTAATTGCAAAATGATAGAAGAAATCATTACGCATGAGGAAGATGAAGCAATCAATCAGATCATTTTCAAACAGCTGGAATATTTGGGACTCAATTGTTTACCAAGTCTTACAGTCTTCTACTCAGGGACTTGGACTATAGACTTTCCATCCCTGCAAAAAGTAGTTGTGAAGCAATGCCCAAATATGAAATTATTTTCTGGAGGAGTCTTTAGCACACCGAGACTACATACACTACAAATAGCAGAAACAGAAGATGTAGGATGTTGGGAAGGCGACCTCAATACTACCATAGAACAGCGATATAAAGAAAAGGTATGCATTGATACTTGAAATACTCATTTTTTTTCACCCTATCAGACCTCAATATATGCTATGATTTATAAATTGCAGAATGCTGAGAATTCCGAACAAAATTGAGGATGATAATCATCTTCGTATAACTGTGAGAGCAGAATTGTCATCGTTTAAGTTTATCACTAGAAGAGCTGGATCAGAAAGCTGCAGCTTTGCATTCTTTTAAATCCCATTCTCTGGGACTTTTTCTCTTCTTCGGTTTAAATCAGGACAAGCCTCAATATTGCTTGCAACTGATGTCGCCAGTCATGATTCGGACATTCCTAATGTTGATCTTGTCATAAACTATGATATTCCAAGGTTATTTTCTGAATTTCTTAGTGTCTATATATATATATATATATATTTCTTAGTGACAATATTTTAGATATTAGTTTCCACATATTTGGTTGGGTGCATTTGTATTTAAAGCTAAAATACTACCCACAAAAATTCCAAATTCCAGAATATTGAAGATTATAACAGAATAAATCTTACTTGTCCAAGTAATCCAAATTCCAGAAAATTATAAATTTGTACCTGTACTCTACAAAACATCGCTGATTTTTTAAAGATAATCTTCATATATAAGCATATACAGGACCATAACCAGACTCTCTTATGTCTACATACTCTAACCTACAATCAAGAAAAAAAACAAATAATTTATAACAGAATCAATTTAAAAAAAATGGTAAAAGCCTTCAAACTTAAGAGTTCTTTGAATAGCTGCCTCTTCCATACAAGGAAAGCATTTAATAATGTAAAATGACATTGACTGATGTTGCTTAAATGGAGTCATATTAGAATAATCTGTTTCATTAAACATAGAAAAAAGAAAATCTTACCGTGAAGGTGGTCTTACCTTCAAATAGGTAGAATAAGATCTATCATCTTCACCAACTTCAATGTCCAAGTGAGAATCTTGTTGAATCTCAGCATGTACAAGTAAAGACCTTTTATAGCTGGCCAATACAAATAATCATTCCTAGAAAAACAAAATTTCAAAAAAAGAGATTGAAATTAAAACTGTAATTTTAATGTAATGTAAAGTTGGAATTGACAAAAATGAACAAACCTTTAATATGAGTATAATTTGTCTTAAGAAAGTAGTTGATCACCGAAGAACACATAAAAGACTACAAAAAAGAAAAAAGGAAAACAGTTAGATATATAAAAATTCATTGATACTCTATGATACACAAATACAAAGGAGAAAAAAATATATTAAAATCACTCCTTATATAATTACTTACCTTCAAACCAAGAGCACCAACACTGAGAATGTTAGAAGTTAAACATGATTTTATAGATAAACATGTTCATGAATCTTGGAGGATTTAATTGCACATTCATCTAGGGGCTTGTGTTCATGCATCTGGAGAATTCATGTATTTAGATTATCTATGTATTAGTTAATGTGGTGCATGTACGTATGAGTTCATTGTATTGTATTTATGAGAGTGATCTAGAACTCTCATAAGTCCTATAAATACCTATTTGTTTATAGCATTTGAGCAATAGTGAGGAAAATTGAAAACATTACATGGTTAGAAATAGAAGTACTTAATAAAATCGGTTTGCTAAGGAAAATTTCAAGAGCATATCAACATCAACGTAGATTCTATTCTCTGCAGCCGCAAGATTAATATAGTATAAGTGTTTGACTTCATAGTTCATACCTTGAGTTTCAGAGTCTCTATAGAAAGAAATAGTAGCTGTTCAGGGGCATGTCAATTAGTGTAGAAACACATTAATGTCATGGTTAGCATGTACATATGAACAGGGAAAATATCAGAATAACGGTTTCAAAAAAAAACATTTTCGTTGTCATTCAAAGGTTTATAGAATCAGAATAACGGAGGCAAGAATTTACCACCAGCAGCTGCTTTAGTCCCAGAAGGAAATCCCTCTCACTCAGTTCTTCCCGAATCATCAAGATGTGCTTGCCTGCCATTGACATAATCAGATTCATATAAAAAGAATTTTAATTATATCATAATAGCATGATTGAGACAATCTATTGCCAAGCAAAATTCAAAAATTTGAAAGTTATTAAGTTTTCGATACTTATGGAAAATGTAAATTGAAACTCAGATTTGAAAATTTTCCTACCGTTCCCATCAAACATATTCTACATCACCTACACTCCCACATAAACCAAGTTTGAATAAGAGCTTTTTACGGTGCCTCTTCTCAGTTTCATGTTTTGCTTTTCTATCAAGCCAAGTTATTGATATCCTTCCATCAACCAACCAAATCTATAAAACCAAAGCCAGTAGAAGTTTACCTAAACCTGTATGAATATAATCTTTCATTTTTTTTAACAATAACTTATAGAGAACAAAGTATAATTTAATGACACACAAAACTAGTTTTACCTTCCTGATTCAACGCTCCATCCATTGCCTCCCATCCATCGCCTCCCATCCATCGCCACTGCCTGGTATTGTCCCACAATCTCTCCCTGTTCCAGCTCTGCCTTGGTGTAGCCCTAGCATTTCGGTTTATTGGTGCAAGCACTAAAACCACTAACACTTAGTCTCTGCAATTCTTGCCTTTGGATCTCTGCCACATGATCTCCAATCACATGCCGGTCCTCCGATCCAAATTCTGATCCAGACAAATGTGTTATTAAGAAATTTCATGCTAAAACAAAACATTCAAAGGTTCGATTCCTAAATTTCAAGGAAATTGAATATTTGTCTAGTGAAAAAAATAACAAAACTTACTGAATTGATAGATGAGATAAGAGATTGAGATAGATAGAGATCTAACTTGAAGCAATTCGTATTGACTCTCTGATTGCTGTCGTTTTCGAGAAAACCCTAGAGTTGGTGAAGCAATTCGTTTTGACTCTCCGATTGCTGCTGTTTTCCACAAAACCCTACAGTTGGTAAAGATGACAACTACTGGAATGAAATGAAACCCTAGAGTTGCTAAGCACGGTGAAGAAAAATCAGAAGTAAGAAGTTACGACAATGGCGACAAGCCGACAACGCATCAAAGGGAGAAGAGTGTTGGCGGATAATCCTCTAGTACCGATGAACGCGGAACCGTCGTGCCTAATATACGCCCATAACTCATAGCAAATAATAACGTCAATAAGCAGAAAAATAGATGAGAGAGAATAAAACAATCACAACACAAGATATACGTGGAAAACCCAAATCAGGTAAAAAACCACGGGCCGTCAGGACGACAGAGAAAGTTCCACTATATGATAAATTGTTACAACCATATACTTCAGGATTCTCTCTCACACCTAACCCCAAACCCCACTCACAAGATCCTCACCAAGAACCCCACAATATCCCCTAGGTCTCCCCTAAATATCACCCACGGATCTCTAACTTGATCCACTGATATTCCCTTGGATCCCTCCTCGGATATTCCCTTGAGTCTCCCCAGATCTCACTCACACTCTCTGATGTTTACATGGTGTTCAACTCACTCATCAACCTAATTACAAGGTTCTATTTATACTAGTTACAGGGAGTTTAAGATAAAAGGAAATCCTACTCCTAAACGTACAAGACTTACTTGTTCCACATAAATACTATTTCCTTTTATGACAAGTCTTCTTGTAGGGAGCAAATCCTTTTCTTTCAAGCACAAGAACTTCCAGAAGAATACCTTTTCTTATTCTGCGCAACATTCCCGATCTCAGCAATACATCGTCTCTACCATATTTGGTCACGGTGTGCACCCCGCTCCCAACACGTCGAAACACGTCAGCTCCTGATCGCTCTTGTCGCCGCTGTCCAGCCACGACCGCTGCCATGACCACAGCGGTCACTGCAGCGGTACGAACTGGAATTGGACCGCTGCCTTTGCGCTGCTGAACAATTGGCAGCGGTGTCCTACCGCTGCCATACCGCTGCCGTAAGCCACAGCGGCTCGGCAGCGGTTTGAGCTAATCTCCGCTTCTTCAGTTCTTCTTCAATCTTTAACTTCCTTTAGACACCATAATTCAACTTCCAAACGTATCCCACGTCTCCAGGAAGCTTCACATCAATTGAGTCTTGTTTGGTTCACTTCGGGTTCATTCGAGAATACGAGCCAAAACCTAACAAAGAGCAGACAATTTAAGGATTTTTTTAGTGATTTTGACTTTTAAATTATCTTAAAAAGTTATTCGATTAAAAATCATGTTGTATGTCTTTGTTTGATCTTTAGTTGGATTAGGTAAAGTTTAAGATTCTTAACAATCCTAGCCACATTGGATAATTAACGCTCTCTATTAATACTGATGTTGATATCAAATTTCCGTTAAAGATGTTATATTTTGTAATTATTGCATAAGCTTTAAGAAAATGTAGTTATACATTATATGTTAATATTGTTAGAGATACAAATCATACCATCAACCAAGATAAAATTCAAACCCTTCACTGCAGCCTGCAATCAACTGACAGCAGAGTTGCTGCAGCTAATCCAGATTGTGCCTCAATGCTAATCCATTCAGCTAAAGGTAACTATGGTTAAATCTCCACCACAGACCATGATGATTAAATCATGGTCATCTTGATCATCAGCAAAACAGAGCCTTACAAGAATTGGCGGGAAACTCAAGTTTCTGTTACAACTAAATTGCCAGATGGCAAAATGATTGGGTCCCCGCATTTGTAGGAAGTCTGTTGAATACACGCAATTAGTCTAATGTATATATACTAGCTTTCTTCTTTACTTTGTTCTTTTCTTTTATCAAACACTATTACTAAATCTCACATGGTATCAGAGCCATTCAAGGACTAGTCGTCCATGGCTTCGATCGCAAGCACATCCACATATCAAGAAGCATCATCATCTTCGTCCATGACAGGAGGTTTCTCATCGCTTGCAAAGGGATTGAATTTCAATCTTCAAGTGAAACTTGATAATGATAACTACATATCATGGAAAGCACAGGTATTACCTATAATCAAAGCCTTTGAATTAGAAGATTTTATCTCTGGTTTAAAGCCTATACCACCAAAGCTTTTAGAAATAGATTCAGAAAATGGAAGTGGAAAACAACTTGTAGCAAACAAAGAATATACACAACGGCATAAGTCAGATCAGCTACTTTTGAGTTGGTTGTTTTCTTCAATTAATCAAAGTCTCATAGGTCAAGTCACAGACTGCAGTAGTTCTTTTGAAGTCTGGAGTGTCTTAGAAAAGCTATTTTCGCAACAATCTATGGCAAAAATACTTCAATTGAAATATCAATTGCAGAATGTTAAAAAAGGATCTGGTTCTATTAATGATTTTGTTCTGAAAGTCAAAACAATCGGTGAAAGTTTGAGAGCTGTTGGTCAGAAAGTCAGTGATTATGATCAAATATTGAGTATCTTGCATGGAGTTGGGCGTGAGTATGACTCAATAGCTGGTGTGATAACTTCTCAACGAGAAACAATGAGTTTGCAGGAGGTTAGCTACCTACTAATGACTCATGAACAGAGAATGGCTCAATTCGACTCTGCTGGTCAAATTGATGTTCCTCAGGCAAGTGCACATTTTATATCTTCTGGTAACCAACAAGACAAGAAGAATCAAAGAGGAGGTTATAATAATAATGGAGGCAGATACAATGGAAACAGATCTAGAGGCAGAGGAAGAAACATTGGGAGGTGGAACAATAACAATCGACCGATATGCCAAATGTGTGGAAAAATTGGGCATGTCTCTCTCAATTGTTATCATCGCTTTGACAGAAACTTTCAAGGCAACAATCAGAACAATTCTTATCAAATTTCATCATCTCAGCCACACAACAACCAGTTTCATGGACACAATATTTCTGCACTCACAAATTCTCCTCATCAAGCCAATTTCCATCAATCCACAGCTTATTATGCAACTCCAGAAACACTTTGTGACTCGGCCTGGTATGCAGACAGTGGCGCAACAAATCACGTTACATCAGATCTCTCCAATCTCTCCCTACACTCAGAATACCAAGGCACTGATCGCTTGGCTGTAGGCAATGGACAACAACTACCAATTTCACATACTGGTAAGACATTTCTACCTTCAATTGGACAATCTTCTAGAATGCTGCATCTAAATCATGTTCTCTGTGTGCCTACGATAACCAAAAATCTGCTGAGCATCTCTAGAATAACCAAAGATAACAATGCATATGCTGAATTTACTTGTGAATCTTGTGTAATCAAGGACAAGAGTACCAAGGATATTTTGCTTCACGGCAAGCTTGAAAATGGGCTATACAAGATGTTCTTGGAAAAGATTCACAAGAGACCAGATGATACACACCTCTTGAAGACAAATTCTCATGTTGCTTTTTCAATTTCAAAAAATAATACAGCTAGCTCATCTTGTACATACAATCTGAATGCTAGCGATACATTTAATAAATCTCTCTTGAATGAAAACATGTGGCATCTAAAGCTTGGTCACCCAGCTCCCCTTGTTCTGAAAACTGTGATGAACAGATTACATCTGAAATACAGTGACTCTCATTTCAGTTTCTGCGATGCATGCAAGTTAGGCAAATTGCATCAACTTCCATTTCAGCACTAATCTTACAAAGCATCTGGTCCTTTCGACTTGGTGTTCACGGATGTGTGGGGTCCTTCACCCTTACCTACACTAGAGGGTTACAAATATTATGTTATATTTGTGGATTCCTACTCAAGGTTTAGTTGGCTGTATCCACTAAAACTGAAGTCAGAGGTCTCAACGGTATTCTTTCAGTTCAAAAGTCATGTTGAACTTCAATTCAATTGCAAACTGAAATGCCTACAGGCTGACCTTGGTGCCGAGTATAAGCCTCTAATTCCTTATCTGAGAGACAATGGCATACACTTCAAGACCTCTTGTGCTTATATGCACCAACAAAACGGTGTGCCTGAGAGAAAACACCGTCATGTTGTGGAAACGGGCCTTGCACTTCTTGCCCAGGCCAACATGCCACTGAATTTCTGGGCAGAAGCTTTTCAAACAGCTGTGCTTCTTGTAAATAATCTGCCCACGCCTGTTCTCAAGATGACATCTCCTTATGAAGTATTATATCATAGACAACCCAACTACAATTTCTTCAAAATTTTTGGATGCTCAGCCTTTCCATATCTTCGTCCATACTCACATCAGAAGTTCAACTTCCACTCATCAAAATGCGTTTTCATTGGGTATAGTCTTAGCCAAAAAGGCTATAAATGTCTTCATCCATCTGGGAAGATTTATATATCACGAAATGTTGTGTTCAACGAATTCGAATATCCATATCGAACCCTTTTTCCTCCTACAACAGCCTCTGTCCAGACTCAGAGTAGTCTTCCTGTCTCTATTCTGTCAGCTGCATCCTTTCCGAACACACCAGCTGCATTGCCTTCTTCACCTAGTTCCAGCAACCATGCAAATTTCCATCGTACATCATCCTCTGATGCACCTGCTGTTCCTCTTCGTGATATTCCTGCTCATCCTTTTTGTATAGATTTATCCCCAAATGTTGAGTCACAAGTGCAACCAGCCCATCCTATGGTCACCAGACTCAAGTCAGGAGTTCTTAAGCCTCGCAGCTATCCATCTGCTTGTCAGGCTGTCAAAGTTCCTCCTACTGTCAAAGAACCTAAGAACATTGCTGAGGCTCTTGCTAGTCCTCACTGGAATGATGCCATGAATGAGGAACATTCGGCTCTTCTACGAAACAAAACTTGGACCTTGGTGCCTCAGTTGCCATCTATGAACTTGGTGGGCTGTAAATGGGTTTATAGAACGAAATATAGGTATGATGGCTCAGTGTTAAAGCACAAGGCTCGCTTAGTTGCGAAAGGGTTCCATCAAACTCCCGGTGTTGATTTTCATGACACCTTCAGCCCAGTCATCAAGGCTTCCACGATTCGTGTAATTTTCAGCCTTGCAGTCACTTACGGTTGGGATATTCAGCAAGTTGACATTAACAACGCATTCCTCAACGGTGAATTACTGGAGGCTGTTTACATGGTCCAGCCGCCTGGGTTTGTGCATTCTAAATTTCCTAATCATGTGTGCAAACTTCACAAGGCGCTTTATGGTCTCAAACAAGCGCCAAGGGCTTGGTTCACAAAGCTTCGTGATGCCTTACTTAGCTGGGGTTTTGTCGCCTCACAATCTGATGTATCTCTGTTCATCAAACGGCAAGGTTCCAAAGTCATTTTTCTTCTAGCATATGTTGATGATATTCTTCTCACAGGCAATGATCAGTCTTTCATCCGCCAAACAATTGCTACTCTTCATGCCACTTTTGCCCTGAAATCCTTGGATCGGTGAGTTATTTCCTTGGTTTCGAAGCATTTCGATCTTCAGCAGGTCTCTTTCTGACTCAAACCAAGTATATATTAGATTTACTCGGCAAAACCAATATGTCCAATTGTAGCCCTTGTTCTACACCCGTCTGTCGGTACTAAACTCACCAAAACTGGCTCATTATTTTCTGATCCATCACTATATCGGAGCACCATCGGTGCTCTCCAATATCTAACATATACAAGGCCTGACATCTCTTTTAGTGTCAACAAGCTCAGTCAATTTCTGGCATCTCCAACAGATGATCACGGGAAAGCTTGCAAACATCTCCTCAGATATTTGAAAGGTTCAGCAGGCCTTGGTTTGCATTTCAAGCCATCAACTTCTCTGTCTATGAGGTATTTTCTGATGCGGATTGGGCTTCTTGTATTGATGACCGTCGATCCACAAGTGGATGTTGTATCTACTTGGGTGGTAACTTGATTACATGGAGTTCAAAAAAGCAAAATGTTGTGGCTCGTTCCAGCTGTGAAGCTGAGTATAGGGCACTCTCTCAGGCTGCTGCTGAGATATTGTGGCTTTCTTCCCTTTTTGCTGAACTTGGCATTCGACTGGCTCACTGTCCAGTCTTGTGGTGTGATAACCAAGGTGCTGGTTTACTTGCCCAAAATCCTGTGTTCCATGCTCGTACCAAACACATCGAAATCGATGTTCATTTCGTTCGTGAGAAAATTGCTTCAGGATTGCTCAAAGTCCAGTATGTTCCTACTGAACATCAGTGTGCTGACATTCTTACGAAAGCTCTACCTTCGTCTCGGTTTGATTTTCTTCACTCCAAACTGAACTTGGCTGTCTCTCCCACGTTCAGTTTGCGGGGGGATGTTAGAGATACAAATCATACCATCAACCAAGATAAAATTCAAACCCTTCACTGCAGCCTGCAATCAACTGACAGCAGAGTTGCTGCATCTAATCCAGATTGTGCCTCAATGCTAGTCCATTCAGCTAAAGGTAACTATGGTTAAATCTCCACCACAGACCATGATGATTAAATCATGGTCATCTTGATCATCAGCAAAACAGAGCCTTACAAGAATTGGCGGGAAACTCAAGTTTCTGTTACAACTAAATTGCCAGATGGCAAAATGATTGGGTCCCCGCATTTGTAGGAAGTCTGTTGAATCCACGCAATTAGTCTAATGTATATATACTAGCTTTCTTCTTTACTTTGTTCTTTTCTTTTATCAAACACTATTACTAAATCTCACAAATATTGCTTACTTAACCGACATTTGCTTTTTTTAGAATGATGTCGTTCTTCTTTATGCAACCGAAGCTGATCTTGGAAGGCAACTAGAAGAATTCAAATGTAAAGAGCAAGAGGTGCTCTGTGACATTAACAGGGTAAGATCTCTTGGGATACAATCCTGTGATTTATCTAATTTTACTTTTGATTATAGGATTTTTACATCAAAGATAGCACAAAATATCTTTATAGAGAAAGCATTTTCATTTAAAATTTGAAATACAGTTACATTATATGATTGCCTTGTGATGTACATTAGGAGCTCCAGCTTGGTTAAATTACACGAAATAATTGCTTGACACTTCCCTTTGATTAGCATATCGAGATTGAAATCAAATTTGTTCTTTAATGTGCAGATCTTCAAAGCTAGTCGTGTGGCAAAAATGAAGTTGATGGATGAAGGGTTTGATGAGAAAGCAAAAGAACAGAAAAAGCAGAAAATGATAACGCTAGCAGAGAAAAAGATTATTGAAGAAAAGGAATAAAAAGAGAAAAATATCTGTTGATTAGTTTGCAATCGTAAATGATTTCTCCTTCCTATGGCTCTTTCAAATTAATGTGGACGGGTTGGCAAGAGGTTCTCCGGGTCAGGCGGGAATTGGTGGGGTTTTAAGAAATTACAACGGGAAAGTTATGTGCATTTTTTTGACCCATGTAGGGATCCTAGACGCAGTTACGACTAATATTCTCGCTATTGCAAAGGCTTGTAGTTTGTGCATGACAAGACCTGATCTTCTTGGCAAGAACATAGTGTTTGTGAGTGATTCTAAGACTGTTGTTTCATCGGTCAATGGAAGTGGGATTGGGAGCATGAAACATGTTCAGACTATTTACGGCATTCGTAGCCACCTCGTTAGTATTGATCAAGCTAGTGTGGTGTACTGTTGAAGGTCGTCAAATTCCTACGCGGACATGCTGGCTAAACAGGGTTCTTGAGGGGGAATCGGATGTCTTATTGTGGAATGTTGATACTGTCTCCTTAGCTTAATCGTTTGCTGCTGTTGTTGTTTTTGTGTTTTCTCTCTGTTTTGCGCTTTGTTGCGTCTTTGCTGTAGGGCTGCTTGCCTCTGTTGTTTGTTTTTGTGCCTTTGTGCCTCCTATAATATATGCCTTTTCAAAAAAAAAAAAAAAAAAATCGTAAATGATTTCCAATCTTTTTGTTTTGTGTGAATTGAAGCTGCATTTTGAATCATCGGCTTACCAGAATTGTTATAGACTTATAGTCAAATCAAAAGCATGAGATTATTTATTCATTGTGAGATACTCATTGTACTATTGTAGTGTTCAATAGTTTTTTTGAAAAAGTAATTTTATTGATAAAAATGGATGATAGTTATACATAAAATATAGTTCCCTAAAAAAATTACATTAATCAAATATATATATGAGGATCAAGAATTCTATATCAAGTAAATGACCAACTTGAAAGTGGAAACTAAAATGGATTTGGAAACAAGTTAATTAACAAACAATTTCTGATAAAAAAGAGCTGAATAATACAAAATTTAATGTAGAATTAACCGGTAATTTTGTAATTTAGACAAATGTTTTGAAGATGTAATTATGTGATTTTAATTGTGTTTTATTTAAGGGGTTTTGTAGAAATTTGAAGGTTAAAAGATGTTAAATGATACTTGATTTATATTTGCATGTTTAATTTTGGAAGTTGAGTTGGGCTCCATTGAATTGAAATGAAGTGAAGAAACAGAGAAACAGACACCACCAAAACTCAAAAGAAAATAAAATAATTATGAAAAGTAATTTGATTTCATTAATTTCAATGAAATAAAACATTACATGAATCTAACAATTAAAAAAAAAAAAAAAAATCTAGTAATTACAATAAGTTTCCTGACTCAATTTCAAACTTGATTCTACAGAACTAGCTAATACTCTTCTTCCCTCCGGTTGGACCATATTTTGATTTTCCGATCGGATTCTGTAAGATTTTATCGTTCTTATTTGGAACCTGGTCATCATCATCCAATGTTGTAATGCTCATTGAATTATCATTCAAGTCTGGAAGAGATGGTGGAATATTCATGTTGCTGTAACAATCCTGGAAAAATGGATGTTTCTAGGCCTTTGAAGCAGTTGGTCTCTTGCTTGGATCCCAAGAACAGAGCGATTTGATCAGACTAATCGCGTTCTCACTCGTGAATGGCATCAACGACGAGAGATGCACACCCGAAAACCGTGGGAATTGATAGTTCCAACCCTTCGCCAGAGCAAGTCCCTCAGGCCGGGTCTCCGTAGTTGGACTGCCTAACACTCTGCACATCATGGACATTTGGTCAATGCGTTTCTACCCGGAAACAAAGGTCAAAGCATCAACAACTCTGCCATTAATTTTTGTACCTGCTAATTGTTTGTCTTTGATTTTTAGGGACACCCTAAGGGTGTCGACCCCAAGTACAGCTTGAAGCTTCTTGAGCCAATGCTATCTAGATTTACAGGAGTCGAGGTTTATGGGTTTTTTTTTGTTGTTGAGAACTTTCCGAGAAGCTAGCTTCAAATATGAGGCATTTGCCATTGCACATGAATCCTATGCTTCCACTGTGGGAGTGCCTAAGTTCTTGAACACTTGTGTTGGTGGTTTTCTCTTTTAGCAAGTATGGATCTATTTGGTTAATTTTAGTGTTATAATTTCCTTGGTTTTGGTTTGCTAATTATTAAAAGCAATTAAAGAATAGTTGCCTTTCGGTTTAAAATGCGGGGATCGGAAACAGCTCCCTGCAGTCACTGCTCTTGATGACCTTTATCCACATACTCCTATTCCATCCAAGTTTTCTAAACTGCTCGCAGGGATGTTCAAGTTGTTTGCAGCAGCCAAGAGTGGATCAGAAATTATAGTTGTGGAGAGCTGTAAGAGTAAGACTTTAAATTAATGTTTTCTCATTATAGTCATGGATTTTGCCTTTTATGTTGGCTCCATTTTGGAACATTTTTAGTGGCCTTTTGTCGATATTAATAATGTTTTCTCATTAGCCATGGCTTTTGCCTTTGTATTCGAACCATTTTGGGGCATATAATTAATTGCTCATTAAACATGGTTTTGAGCATTTTGGCTTCAATATTGCTTGCATGCTTTGGACATTCCTACTCTCCATTTAAGTTCAAGTTTCTGCTCCTCAAAGTAGCATTATTGATTATAATATATATTTCACATAAAATATAGTTTCTAAAGAAATATTGCATTTATAAAATATATAGGAAGCTCATTATATCGAGTAAATGACAAACTTGAAAATGGAAACTTAAATATTGGAAACAAATTAATTAACAAACAATTTCTAATTAGGAAACCATAAGACCGCCACGTTGTGAGACCATAAGACCGTCCAATGAGATTGCATATAATTAGAATTTTATAATTATTTTTCCACACACCCATATACTCCTTCAACATATCGTAATTTTTTTTTTTTTGAAATTTAACAATTTACATTTACAATCTTTAAAATAGTTCTCCACACACCCATTTACTCTTTACACCTACCGTAAAAAAAAAAAATTGAAATTTAATAATTTGCATTTACAATATCTAAAATGTCAAAACTAACCATAAATATTATATTTTAATTAAATTGTTTCCCTTCAAACCCACACAAAATCAAATATGGGTGAAGATTCTGAAAAACCCTAAATCAAACAAATTGTGTGGGTTTATTTAATAAGAGAATGGGCCTTAATAGCACTAGACTGAATTTGTACCCTTTGTCATCAAGTTACTAATCGGGAGGAAGAAGAGTACTACTTCTGTTCCGAAGAATCAAGTTTGCAACGTTGCACAAATGTGTGCAAAATACAATATAAAATACTCATTCTTACACCCACTTCGAAGGTTTGACCAAGTGCCCGCCTTTAAAAATAAACAACTAATTAAAAAAACCACCAATTTGGGGTGGTTGAGCAAATTGCATCAAACTCCCTTAAGGTTTATCCATTTACACTAAAAAATAACTTTATCAAAAATTGACACTCATCTCACCTACCGTTAGGGTTTGACCGTTACGAGCAAGGGTTGATCGTTAAAAAAATGGTAAAAGTTAGAAATACCCCTAAGACACCAAATTTTTGTTTTTAAAAAAATTAGAAAACAATTTAAAATGGAAAAAAGCTCAAATTTTATTTATAAAATAGAAAAAATGTTGTGATATAATTGACTTTCACCATCTAGAGAATAATTCGCAATTAATTATCTTGATCTTATTTTCTATTTCATTGTAGAGCAATTACCTCTCTTGATTTGATTTCCTATTTCATTATAGAGTCAACTCTCCCTATGCCTATATATAGGTTTATTGTGTAAGCATTCTAAAAGACACAGAAATAAACAACTAAATAGAATTAGTTTTCTCTCAGTTAGTATTACTTTATATGCTTTTATGTTTAGATTTATAACAAAAATATTTTTTTTCAAAAAAAAAAAAAGAATTAAAAAATTTATTTTTTTTCTATTAAAAAAATTAATGTTTTTAATAAATAGAATTAAAAAATTAAAACAAATTCAAAATTTTATTTTTTCAATGGATCTCCACCTTCCATTCACTAATTTTTTATTTATTAAAAAATAGAGTAAAATATTTTGAAAAATAAAATCTGTTATCAACAAAAGTCTATAGATTGAATCAAGGATTCAAAATTGAAAAAAAAAATTCATGTTTGTTGCCTCAATCATATCACACCCAACAAAAAAAAAAAAATCAAATCAAATCACACCCAACAAAAAAAAATTAAAAATTCAAATGACTAAACTGCCCTTAGTTTTGACAGTCATAGTTGGTCAACTGTTAAGTTTGACAAACTTTGACTAACGGTAAGGGATGTGAGTGTTCAATTATTAATAAAGTTATTTTCGCGTGTAAAAGTGCAAACTTTAGGGGAGTTTGATGTAATTAGCTGAAAAAAAATAGGCCAACTTGGAAGGTTTGATCAAGTGCCCGCATTTAAAAATAAACAACAATGGGGTAGTTGAAAATTAATTCAATAAAATAAACCAAACTTTCAAGAATCTGTTTGGTTTCTAGGAAAACAGAGAAAATGACTAAAATTTAAAATGAAGGTGGTTGTTACTTTCCAACATTTGTCTTTAGTCTCCGATTTGAATTATAAGAAAATGAAGGAAAATGTCCGGCTGTTTTGGCAGTCTGCATTGACTTACAATCTTCATTAAACAGCAAAAAATCTGATCTTAGAAACATATTTCAGAGAGAAGACTCTGTTCTCCACTTGCTGCCAGTCCAATTACTTCTGTTGTTGATCTGAGATACAAAACAGAGGTGCACTTTGCTCTCTTTCTTTTAATAATCAATAGTTTCTTTCTTTTTGCTCTATTTGCTCACTGATTATCGTGAGCTTACGATGACTTTCAAACAAGCTGGACAGCCCCATACTTTCCATGGGTTGAAGCAACCGACTTTGTCACCTCTCACAGATAAAGAATTAATGCATATGACTGGTATGGGATTTTTTTTGCACATGGTTTCAGGTACTCAGTCAGAGGTACAGCAACCCCTTCCAGCCGACCTCAAACAATTGTTGTCAGAATATGCACACGTTTTCCAGACGCCAACACAGTTACCTCCTGAGCGGCCACATGATCACAGCATTCCTCTACAACCTGATCAACAACCCGTCAGTGTACGACCCTACCGATATCCGTACTATCAGAAAACAGAAATTGAGAAGATGGTTCGTGAATTTCTCGACTCCGGTCTCATACGCCCTAGCCATAGTCCTTTTTCCTCACCGGTCCTGCTGGTTAAAAAATCGGACGGTTCATGGCGATTTTGTATTGATTATCGTGCTCTGAATCACATAACCATTAAAGACAAATATCCGATTCCTGTCATCGATGAATTGCTCGACGAGTTACACGGTGCAAAATACTATACTAAACTGGACTTGCGAGCAGGCTATCACCAAATCCGCGTGCGGTCCGAAGACGTACACAAAACAGCCTTCCGTACACACGAGGGTCACTACGAGTTTGTGGTGATGCCTTTCGGATTAACGAATGCGCCATCAACTTTTCAGAGCCTCATGAATGATATATTTCGGCCACATCTCAGGCAATTTGTGTTAGTTTTTTTTGATGACATCCTGGTATATAGTCGAACTTGGAGCAATCACTTGTGGCATCTTCGAACAGTCCTACACATTCTGTCAGCTAACCAGCTGTTTGCAAAGCAATCAAAGTACAGCTTTGGGGTATTACAAGTGGGATATCTGGGACATTTGATCTCATTGGCAGGGGTAGCAGTCGACCCTTCCAAGATTCAAGCTGTGTTAGATTGGCCGATACCGACATCAGCTAAAGGTGTTCATGGATTTCTCAGCTTAGCCGGTTATTATAGGAAGTTTATTCGGGGGTTCGGTGAGCTGGCTGCACCGCTAACACAATTGTTGACAAAAGATGGGTTTCGATGGACAACAGAGGCAGCAGCAGCCTTCTATCGGATGAAGAACGCCCTCACAGCCCCACCAGTCCTTCAACTTCCGGATTTCTCCTAACCATTTGTGGTGGAATGCGATGCCTCTGGCACCGGTCTTGGTGCAATTCTGTCACAACACGGTCGACCAATTGCTTTCTACAGCGAGGCATTAAAAGGGTCAGCTGTTGCTCTTTCAACTTACGAAAAAGAGATGTTGGCGATTGTCAAAGCAGTTTGAAAATGGCGACCGTATCTTTTGGGGAGACCTTTTGTCATTCAGACCGATCAGAAAAGCTTGAAATTCTTGCTTGAGCAGTGGATCACTACTCCGGCACAGACACGTTGGTTACCTAAAATACTGGGGTACGATTACATGATCCAATACCGGAAGGGAAAAGAAAATAATGGTGCAGATGCCTTGTCACGCATCGCCGAATTCCAACTTCTCGCCATCTCATTACCTGTGGCAGATTGGTGGTCAGATTTACGGAAAGAAGTTGCTAACGACTCCTTCTTTGATCAGTTTCAGAATTCTACCTCCTCACGAATTTTCAAACAAAATGGAGTTTGGCTAAAAGATGGGAAGCTTTTGTTGAGTCCTAACTCGTCTCTATTACCGATTATAATTTCTGAGGGACATGCCTCACCGACAGGTGGACACTTCGGGTATCTTAAGACACTCAGTCGGCTCAAAGCTTGTTTTACATGGGCTGGGATGCGAGCTGCTGTCAAGGAATTCATCCGCCGTTGCGAAACTTGCCAACGTTGCAAGACAGAGACTTTTAGGCCAGCAGGTTTGTTACAACCACTGCCTATACCTGAGAAAATATGGACCGAGGTGTCGATGGATTTTATTGACGGTCTACCACCGTCCCAAGGGTACACAGTTCTGATGGTGGTCGTGGATCGCTTGTCCAAATACGCATATTTCGTGCCGCTTAGACATCCGTATACTGCCTTATCAGTGTCAAAGGCCTTTGTGCAAGAAGTGCTTCATTTACATGGTGTTCCGATTTCGATTGTAAGTGACCGTGACCGAATTTTTATAAGTGCTTTTTGGAAAAACTTATTTCAGTTGCAGGGAACCAAGCTTTGTATGAGCTCAAGTTACCATCCGCAATCGGATGGGCAGACCGAGGTCGTCAATCGAACGGTAGAACAGTACTTACGATGTTTCACCTGTGATCAGCCAAAAAAATGGGTTGATTGGATCGCTTGGGCAGAGTACAGCTACAATACTGCAGTACACTCTTCAACTGGAATGTCCCCCTTTGAAGCAGTCTATGGTACTCCTCCGCCTACCTTGCTGCCTTACATACCTGGTACCACAAACGTCCAAGCTGTGGATGAATATCTGCGTTCTTGTGAGGAAATTTTGAGGGAATTACGTCACAATTTGATTGCAGCTTGGGATCAAACGAAGTCCCAGGCAGACCAAAATCGCAGGGAAACGATTCTGGAGGTAGGTGATTATGTGTACCTGAGGTTACGTCCGTACCGTCAACAATCCGTGGTCTTTCGGGGGTCTCTTAAATTGGCTCCACGATTTTTTGGGCCATACAAGGTTCTCGCACGGATCGGTCCTGTTGCTTACAAACTAGAACTACCTGCTGGGTCTTTAATTCATGACGTTTTTCATATTAGTCTCTTAAAAAAATATGTGGGTCCAGATGTTCCAGTGTCGCCGACTCTTCCACCTACAAATGCCGAGTCCGTAATTCTTCCTCAACCAGAGGCCATTTTGGATTCACGTGTTATTCAGAAGGATAGGTATCGTCCCAAAGAGGAGATCCTTGTCAAATGGGCAGGCACGTCCCGAGAGGACGCGACATGGGAAAATCGGAGACGGTTTTCTAATATGTATCCAGACTTCCTCCTTGCGGACAAGGAGAATTTAAGGGAAGTGGAATGATATGGTTCAGAATTCCCACACGTGGTTACCTGTGTAGGTAACGTGAGTCAGTTCCTAGGAAGAAGACCAAGTCAGGTCATCAAATAAGTTAGTTTCCCATTCAGTTGTTAGTGTCCCACTCAGTTGTTAGTGGATCCTTTTCTTTTGGACATTATTTAGTGGGTGATAAGCCTACTGTTAATGGGATAATGGGTCCTTGTTTTTCGATTGCTTTCAGGAAATGTGTTAACTGTAAAGCCTATATAAGGCTCAGTTTTAATTGAATAAATTGTCGAATATATTTATCAGATATCTCTCTCTTGTTCTCTTCTTTCTATCGTTATCCTCTTCTACAAAATTACTCTTATCAGATTTGATCAGACTAATCGCGTTCTCAATCGCGAAAGGCATCAACGATGAGAGATGCACACTCGAAAACTGTGGAAATTGATAGTTCCAACTTCCAACCCTTCGCCAGAGAAAGTCCCTCAGGCCAGGTCTCCGTAGTTGGACTGCATGGACATTTGGTCAGGCGTTTCTACCCGGAAACAAAAGTCGAAGAATCAACAACTCTGCCATTAATTTTTGTAACTATTAATTGTTTGTCTTTGATTTTTAGGGACACCCTAGGGGGATTTTTTTTTTTTTTTTCATCCTGAAATTATATTGATTCTTATTAATTTTTATACTCTTGTATTTTTTGATGCTCAAATGATCTAACTCTGCCGCAATATATATATATAGGTCAAAATGGCAAATCACTGTATTGGTGTGAAGGAGTTGACAAATTGTTTGCTGGAACGCCAGTAGGATGTGTCTTGCTCCTAGAAAATTTGAGGTTCTACGAGGAGGAAGAAAAGAATGACCCTGAATTTGCCGAGAAGCTAGCTTCAAATGCAGATCTCTACATTAATGAGGCATCTGCCATTGCACATATTGAATCCTATGCTTCCACTGTGGGAGTGCCTAAGTTCTCGAAGACTTGTTTAGGTGGTTTTCTCTTTAAGCAAGTATGGATCTATTTGGTTAATTTTAGTGTTATAATTCCCTTGATTTTGGTTTGCTAATTAATTATTAAAAGCAATTAAAGAAGAGTTGCCTTTCGATTTAAAATGCGGGGAAACAGCTCCCTGCAGTCACTGCTCTTGATGACCTTTATCCACATACTCCTATTCCATCCAAGTTTTCTAAACTGCTCGCAGGGATGTTCAAGTTGTTTGCAGCAGTCAAGAGTGGATAAGGAGTTATAGTTGTTGAGAGACGTAAGAGTAAGACTTTAAATTAATGTTTTCTCATTAGTAGTCATAACTTGAAAGTGGAAACTTAAATGGATTTGAAAACAAATTAATTAACAAACAATTTCTAATTAGGAACAAACTCTCCTTTCACATTTATATTCAGTTAATAATTTCTAAGCATAGAACGAAAAGAACAAGATGGTTGGATTAATTCAGTTAAATCTCTACAACTTTGAAACTTAAATGAAGTACTCTAAAATTCGAATCCTGTACATGATTTGAACCTTTTTTTTTTTGGACTTAAACAAAATCTGGTACTACATGATTTGAACTTATTTACACTGTATTTAACAAAAAAATCAAAAGCAAAGAACAATTAAAGTAAAAAAAAAAAAAAAAAAAAAAAAAGTTGAAACTTTAATATCTATATATTAAGATTTTTAAAATACTTTAGATGTACGATTTAAAAAAAAAAAAAAAAAAAAAAAAGAAGAAGAAGAAGAATATATACAAAAAAAAAATTAATTTAGAATTAACTGATAATTTGTAATTTAAACAACTGATTTGAAGATGTAATTATGTGCTTTTAGTTGAGTTTTATTTTTTATTTTTTTTTGAAACTGGAAAAACATTAACAATTAATTTGGGCAATCGCCTATTACAACAGGGAGCACACAATATGGAACCTCCTCCATGAGGAACAAATCAGACCCATAAGACAAGCTAAGCCTAGCAAAACAATGAGCCACCATATTGGCTTTCCTGGGAACAAACACAAACTTACAACCTGGGTGAGTAACAATAAAGTTACATATATCACCGATAATCAAACCAACCTCGCCACAAGGAACACTCTTGGAATTTACAAGATCAACAACCACTTTAGCATCAGTCTCCAAGGTACACAGAAATAAACCTGTATCAAAAGCAAAATGCAGGCCCCTAAGGATTGCCAAAGCTTCAGCAACAAGAGCAGAGAAGGGAGACTGAATCGGTTGCACACTTGAAGCCAAGACATTACCAGCATAGTCCCGTAGCACCAAACCAACACCAACCCTTCCATTGCTAGCATCGACTGCAGCATCAACATTCAATTTATAACATCCAACATCTGGAGGAAGCCAAGCAGCATCAGCACCCAACACTGGTCGACAAACCGAACCACCAACAGAATCCTTAGATAAAAAAGCATCCTTAAAATCCTTAAGAAAAGCCATAGACCAAGAAACAATATCAGAGTCAGGGAATGAAGTTGAACCATGAATAAGGCCATTCCGACAAAACCAGATACGCCACAAAATCACACAAAACAACTCAAAATCATCCTGCACAAGAAGCTGTCTGCAAGCAATCATAAAATCAATAAATTCCAGTCCATCAGCAACAGGAAGATCCTTCGCAAAAGTACAGGAAGCTCTAATGTGGTTCAGATTTGGGCAGCCCCAAAGGCTATGCAACGAGGATTCAGGCTGTCTTCTACAGATTGGACACAAAAATTCCACCATTATCCCTCGTTTGGCCAAATTCCCATAAGATGGAACCCAATTCTTACAAGCCCTCCAAATCAATGATTTAATCTTAGCTGGCACCTTAATACGCCATAAGTATTTCCACCATGATTCATCCAAACTAAGGCCAGAACCACTAGGAGCAGACAACAAAGCATACCCAAAATGGTAGCCACTACGAACTGAAAATGAGCCAAATTTATCAGGATGCCACAGCAAGGAATCTGGAATAGACATACTTGAACAAGGGAGGCTAAGAATCAACTCATCCTCTTCAGGCCAAAAAGACTCTCTGATAAGGCACTCATTCCAGCTACCATCAGGGAATTTAAGGGCACTAACCTTAGCCGAGACACCTAACACAGGAGGGGATTGAACTGTGAAAGTAACAAGTTTGGGAAGCCACCGGTCAGCATAAATAGAAACACCTACACCATCACCAATACGCCAACGGGAGCCAGCTTCCAGTAACTCTTTTCCCCAAATGAAGCTCTTCCAAAGAAAGGAACTAGAATTAGTGCAGGTGGCCTGCATAAAAGAAGTGTCAGGGAAATACAATTGCTTCAGAACTTTTGCCGCAAGAGTATCCGAGGAATGAACAAGGCGCCAACATTGCTTGGCTAAAAGAGCCTGATTGAAAATAGAAAGATCCCTAAAACCTAATCCTCCCACATTTTTAGACCGGCAAAGTTTCCGTCACGTACACCAATGAATCTTCTTTTTATCCTCATTTGAGCCCCACCAAAATCTAGCACAAAGGCGATGAATATCCGCAACCAAACCTTTCGACAACCTAAAAAGGGACAGAGAATATGTAGGAATTGCCTGAAGAACCGCCTTTAATAACACTTCTTTACCACCAGCCGAAAACAGTTTGCTTTGCTACCCTTTGATCCGATTCCAAACACGATCACGAATACAAGCAAAAAGCTGCTTTTTGTTCTTTCCCGCAAAGCTCGGAAGACCAAGATAACGCTCATGACAAGAAACCAATTCCACCCCAAGAATCCGACTTAAAGCCTCAGCTCTCCTTCGAGATACTTTACTACTAACACACATAGCGGACTTCTGGAAGTTAACCAATTGTCCTGAAGCACCCGAATACCAATCAAGAATACGTCTAATAGAAAAGCAATCTTTATCGCTTGCTCGAGTAAACAACATACTATCATCTGCAAAAAAGAGATGAGATATTTTTGGGCCTCTCATACTGCAACGGAAACCACCAATATCTCCAACTTGCTCAGCTGAAACAAGAAGGCGAGAAAAACCTTCAGCACAAATAAGGAACAGGTAAGGAGAAAGGGGGTCTCCCTGCCTCAATCCTCTTGACGGTTTGACAAAACCACAAACAGTACCATTAATAAGGAAAGAATAAGAAACATACGTAATACATCTCATAATACGGCTGACCCAAGACTCCGAGAAACCCAATCTAGACATCATACCAGATAAAAAACACCACTCAACATGGTCATAAGCCTTAGACATATCAAGTTTCAAAGCCATAGCCCCCTTAAGACCCTTTTTTCCTCTTACGGAGAGCATTTATGCATTCAAAACCAACTATAGCATTATCCGAGATAAGCCGGCCAGGGATAAAAGCACTCTGAGACTCCGAAATAACATCACCAATAACCAAACGAAGACGATTTGCAAGAGATTTAGCCACAATTTTATACATTACATTGCAAAGACTAATAGGGCGAAATAAAGAAATTTTATCAGCCCGTCTAACCTTTGGTATTAGAGTGATGAGGGTACCATTAATTTCGTCCAAACTATGCCCAGCGTTAAGGACACCAAGACAAGCCTTCGTCACTCGGTCACCTACCACCGGCCAATATCTTTGGTAGAACAAGGCAGGTAAACCATCAAGGCCAGGGGCCTTCGTTGGGAACATGTCAAAAACCGCTATTCGAACTTCCTCCAGAGTAAAATCAGCATCAAGAAGCAACCTCTTTCTATCAGGCAGACATGGCTGAACACAATGAAGAACTCTGTCCAGAGCATAAGGAGAAGGGTTAGATGACCGAAAAATATCAGTAAAATAGGCTGTGACAACGTGACAAATTCCTTGTTGATCATGGTGCCATTCACCTAGTTCATCATAAAGACCTCTGATAACATTTCGTGTTCGATTTGCAGAGGCTTTCGAGTGGAAGTATCTTGTATTTTTATCCCCACATTTCAACCAGTTTTCACGTGATCTCTGTTTCCAGTAAACCTCTTCTTCACCCAAGAGGCTATCCAATTCCTTCTCTACCCATCGAATGCGAGCCCACGATCCTGGAGAAATAGACTGAGATTCCACCTGCAACTCATGTTGCTTAACACGAATTTTTTCCAGCAAGTTTCGTTTCTTGTTTCCATACCACCAACCCAATCGGTTTGTGCAGCACCTGATATCAGACAAAATCCCACTCATACCAACCAAATCAGCTCGGCAACCCCACGAATTGCGAATGATAGCAGCACATTCGTCATCCCCTGCCCAACACTCTTCAAAATGAAAACATCGAGAACGAAACCCAGAAGAAACCTGAGAATTGCAACTCAGTAAACTCACCTCAAGAGTAATGGGACGATGATCTGACTTCCAAAACTCCAAATGCCTGACCACTGAACCCCTAAACAAATTCCTCCATTGAAAATCACACACACACCGATCCAATCTCTCCAGGATCAAATCACTACCGTCCCTTCTATTACTCCAAGTAAATGGGGGTCCTAGAAATCCAATGTCATGGAGGCCACAATCATCTAGAACCGTTCGGAAATTCTCAATTAAACTCCTCTGCCGTTGACCACCACCCAATTTTTCATCATCTTCTAATATCTCATTAAAATCACCTAAACAAGCCCA
This sequence comes from Acer yangbiense, assembly GCA_008009225.1. Classification (NCBI taxonomy): domain Eukaryota; kingdom Viridiplantae; phylum Streptophyta; class Magnoliopsida; order Sapindales; family Sapindaceae; genus Acer; species Acer yangbiense. Next base: position 68,388,209 of record CM017762.1, read on the forward strand.
AGGGAGAGTGGACATACCATGAAGTCTTCGAAGAAGAGACCAAGCATGATGCCTTTGGTTTGATTCCGGGTGGCCATAGAACCCCGTTAGTCGCCACTGAATATTATTGTGAGAAACAATACAAACGTCTATATGAAAGAAGGAGTATGAGAGGAGATTAACATCCACAGATGCAGACCATAAGAGACATAAACCACCTTTCTTACCAATACTATTTACAACAAGCTTTCCAGCGAAGCCCAAACGAACACGAATACTCTCCATAAGCACATTATCTGTCTTAGTTTCCATAAGAAAAATTAAATCTGGGTTATGAGCCTTTTTAAAGCTCAGAAGGATCTGGAACGCCCGGGTACTACCCATTCCACGAGCGTTCCAACTGAATATTTTCATGGCGACCGGCCGGTCTGTTGAGACCGACCTGCCGATATAACATTAGATACAACATACTTTCCATGGGGAACACCACCAACATCATCACTCTTCAATTTTTTCTCAGCAGAAATACTGCCACCAACTAGAGGATGTTTTCCCAAAAGAGTATCTGCACCCATATTAGAATCAACACAAGAACCGGCCCAGGCCCGGCGTTTCCACTTTCCTTGTTTAGGTCCATCCAAATTTACAGGCTGAGTCACATAATCAGTTGACAAAGTTGGATCACAACTACTACGCAATGGCTGTTTTGTAGAGCCCAAACCCAATTCCATTTCCATTAACCCATTATCGCAATTAGCGCCCAAAGCAGAAGTTGAAGCCCCGCAACCCACCTTGTTAACATCACGAACCAAAGAAGGCCCATGACTAACAGGAGGACCACATCTAATAATTGGACCATTACCAACAATAGCCGAGTCCAAACATTGAGAAGTTGTATAAGTGACAGGCACAGTATCATTATTCAACAGGCCCAACCCATCAACCACAAATAAACTCTCCAGTTTCTTACGAACCAACTTTCCCTTTTTGCCCAATACCACATTTGCACAATTTTCGTTATTTCCTTTTTTCAAGCCACCAATTTCTGTCAACTGCTCACCAGTTTCAGTAACCGTTTGCCCCACCGTTTCAGTAACCAACTGCCCCACTAACTGTCCACCAACCGCCATAGACGACTCACCTCCGGTAACCGGAGAAAGGGCCACATCACCTCGTGAAATTCCCTCCTTACGAACAGAACCACCGTGAGCCACATTGTCTCCTCCATCTCTAACCCCCTCATAATGTTGACGAACCAGATGATTCTTGAGAGGGCTAGAAGCCTTCAACCACGCCCTATACATTAAATTATAATCCTCAGTCCCCTCAGACATCGCTTTCTCCAGACAATCCCGAACAACATGGCCCAACCTACCACATCGAAAGCAGTGTTCCGAGAGCCTTTCATAGCGCAGCAGCATTGTTGATTCCTGCCCATCACGCAAAACGTCAACACGAAGGAGCCGACGTAAAGGTTGATTCACATTAATAACCACTCTGACTCTAATATATTTACCAACACAATCACCAGAAGGTCCAGAGTCAATTTCTTGAACTTTTTCGATCATACTGCCCAGGAATACTCCAATATCTTTCGTCATACACAATAATGGCACATTATGGATTTGAACCCAAAACGTCACTTCGCTAAAAGACATTTCATGGACAACGCCCATTCCCCGTGGTGCCGACAACACCAGAATAGATTTGTTAAAACTCCAACGACCCCCTTGCAATACCTGGAATCTATCGTGCTCGTTCTTAAAAGTAAAGGAGAACATATTACCATCAATAACTTCAATTTCTACTTCTGCCATAGTCCTCCATATCTTAGGCATAATGGCGATAAAAGCAGCCCTATTAATCATTTTACTGGACAAAACCTTCCCCACCAGGCGCAAAGCTAATTGCTTTTCTCCATCATCTTTGAGATCAATCTGTAAAGGTTTCAGCGGTCCCTCTTTCTCCTTCAGAGAAAGTGCTTCACAAAGGCTCGCAATAGCATCAACATTCATAGTAACGACAAGAAAAGAAACAACTACTCTGACAGAGAAAACTAGATCCCACAGAGGATCACACAACTACTTCCACCAAGAGGTTTCTGAGTTTCAGAGAGAAAACCAGAAGACCAAAGGGAAAGAATTTTATGTAGTTTCAGTTTAGATTAACCAAAGAAATATCTTTTTCTAGTTGAGTTTTATTTGAAGGGGCCTTTTTTCATGCTTTTTTTTTTTTTTTTTTCAAATGCAAATGAAATATCCACTTGCATGAGAGAGCAAGAAATCAACAAATATTGACCATGTATTTTTTTTTATACTTATGTGTCAACATCCGCTCAAAAGCTAAAGAAAAAAAAAAGAATCTTAACCTCGCATTTAAAAATAAACAACAATTTTGGGTGGTTGAAAATTAATTCAATTAAATAAACCAAACTTTCAAGAATTTGTTTGGTTTCTAGGAAAACAGAGAAAATGAGAAAAATATTAAACGAAGGTTGTCGTTACTTTCCAAGTTCCATCATTTGTCTTTAGTCTCCGATTTAAATTATAAGAAAATAAAGGAAAATGTCCGGTTGGTTTTGCAATTTGCACTTCTTAATTATTTGTTGTCGTTGTCCATTTTTGATAAATCAATTTGTATTAAAATGACCAAATAATTACTTACTTATAGGACATCTGCATTGACTTACAATCTTTATTAAACAGCAAAAACGGTTTAATAAAAATTAAAGTAAATATACTTGAATGTGTTGTTGAAAGAGGAGGTAGGTTCACACAAATCAATAACTAATAAACACACAGATAATATGAGAACAATAAAGAAGAAAGAAACGACACCAAAGATTTTACGTGGTTCAGCAAGTTGCCTACGTCCACGGAGCGCACCGCACTCAATCCACTACTTTCACAGTTGATTACAATCTCTCTGTCTCTCTCAAGTCTCTCTACAATTGCTCTCAATCTCTCTCTACTCTTCTCAACTCTCACGGTGAATTTCAACACACATATTAGGGTTTACATAATGTAGTATTTATATGAATACTAGAAGTAAACAATAACCCTAAAGGACTCTTCCTTTTTACTTGCACTGATCTCCTAATTCGCGCAAATCACGTCATTACCGCTGACCGGACCGCTTGGCGTGCATGTGCCTGGTCAGCGGTAAATGAAGCAAGACGACACTGATCTGGGTCGCTTGCCGTGCCGCTGACTAGGCACCTTGCCTGATCAACGGTAAATGAGAATAAACGAAACTAAGATGGGTCGCTGGTCGTGCCGCTGACTAGGCACCTTGCCTGGTCAGCGGTAAATGAGAATAAACAATTCTCATTTGATTAGCGCTGCGCATGCCGCCCCCTAGGCACTTGTATGACCAGCGGTAATTGGCGAGGAGAGAAGTTTCAGGGCTTCACAAAACCCAACAATCTCCCACTTGAAGAGCTGAAACTTGAACATACGTCCTCCATCTTCCCTTGATGACTTAGTGGATAATTACGGTGCGCTCATTCCCCACGTCTTCACTCTTGAAGACCCACTGAAGCTGCGCACAGCTCCAGTTTCTCTGTAGTGACTGGCTTGGTCAACATATCAGTTGGGTTCATGCTACCTGCTATCTTTACAAGCTTTAACACACCTTCTTCGATTAATGATCGAATGAAATGGTAGCGAAGATCTATATGTTTGGTCCTAGAATGGAACGCCGAATTCTTGGCCAAGTGTATTGCACTCTGACTGTCACTGTGCAACACATTCATCACTTGATCGAATCCCAACTCAGCTAACAAACCTTGTAACCATATCAGCTCCTTGCTTGATTCTGTCACTGCCACATACTTTGCTTCAGTTGTAGAAATTGTCACTATCTTCTGCAACTGGGACATCCAACTAATTGCGGTACTAGCCATTGTGAACACATATCCGGTGGTACTTCTTCTATGATCCACCTCCCCAGCAAAATCTGAATCCACATAACCTTCCAGCTTGAGTTCGTCTCTTCTGAAGGTTAGATATCTCTCTGTCGTACCCCGCAGGTATCTTAGGATCCACTTCACGGCCTCCCAGTGAAGCTTGCCTGGATTTGACATGTAACGGCTCACAACTCCCACTGCATGGGAAATATCTGGTCTTGTGCAAGTCATGGCATACATTAGGGCTTCCAATGGCTGAAGCATAAGGAACTTTAGCCATGAAGTCCTTCTCCTCTTCTGTCTTCTGTCTTCTGTCTTCGGACTCTGTTCCTTGGACAACCTGAAATGACTAGCCAAAGGTGTCCTTACCGATTTTGCATCACCCATGCTGAATCTCTGCAACACCTTCCGAACGTACTCAGCTTGAGAAAGCTTCAATGTACCTTCCTGTTCGTTTCTGCTAATTCTCATTCCAAGAATCTGCTTTGCTGCACCTAAATCCTTCATCTCAAACTCACTTGAGAGTTGCTTCTTCAAATTGTTAATCTCTTCTAAATCTGCACCAGCTACTAACATGTCATCAACATAAAGTAGCAGAATAATAAAACTTGATTTAACCTTTTTGAAGTAGCAGCAGTGGTCAGCATTGCATCTGAAATATCCATTGCCTTGCATAAACCCATCAAACTTCTTGTACCACTGTCGAGGAGCTTGTTTTAAGCCATACAAGCTCTTTGTCAACCTACACACCAACTCTTCCTTGCCATCTTCTGCAAACCCCTCTGGTTGCTTCATATATATTTCTTCCTCCAAATCACCATGAAGAAAGGCAGTCTTCAAATCTAACTGCTCCAAATATAATCATTTCGCTGCGACAATGCTTAATACTAACCGGATCGTAGTTAGTTTAACAACAGGAGAAAATATTTCAGAGTAGTCAATACCTTCTATTTGTTGGAAGCCTTTGACCACTAGTCGTGCCTTGTACCTCTTGGAACCATCATGTTCCTCTTTGATCTGAAACACCCACTTATTCTGTAGGGCTTTCTTTCCTTCAAGCAACTTGGCTAACTCCCAAGTTTGATTAGAAATCAACGACTTCATCTCATCCTTCATTGCAAGCTCCCACTTGCTTGCATCTTTTCCCTGATATGCCTCATCATAGCACTCAGGTTCCCCTGCATCTGTCAACAGCATGTATTGCAAGTACTTCCTATTTGGTATAGGAGTTCGAGTTGATCTTCTTACTGTACTCTCAGCCTGTGTCGCTTGAACATCTCTATGTGGAATAGGATTTGTAACCTGGAGCGGCACACCTTATTCTTCATCATTCTGATTAACTGGTTCCAAGACCCTGTTCTCTGACACATCATTCGGCCCAAAGTACTCTGGCTCTTCTGGCTCAGACACCTGTGTGTTTCTGTCTTTGTACATAACCCTTTCATTGAAGACAACATCTCTACTTCTGATCATCTTGCGGTTTTGGTCATCCCACAGCTTGTAACCAAATTCATCTTCTCCATAGCCCATCAAAGTACACTTAACTGACTTGGCGTCTAGCTTATTCCTCGCATGATCACCTATATGCACATAAGAAACACACCCAAACACTTTAAGATGAGAAAGTTTTACCTCTTTCCCAGTCCAGATCTCTTCTGGTATAGCGAGGTCCAAAGGCTTTGATGGTCCTCTGTTGATCAAATATGCTGCTGTATTGACTGCTTCTGCCCAGAACTGTTTTGGCAACCCAGAATGTAATCTCATACTTCTGGCTCTCTCAGTCAATGTCCTGTTCATACGTTCTGCTATCCCATTCTGCTGTGGGGTTCCAGGAACCGTTCTACTGAGCTTTATCCCGCTCAGATAGCAAAATCTCTTGAACTCACTGTCTTCATATTCTCCACCATTGTCTGAATGCAGCTTTTTTATCTTTAACCCTGTCTCGTTCTCAACCCTAGCTTTCCATCTCTTGAAAGCATCAAACACCTCAGACTTGTGTTTCAGAAAATAAACCCATACCTTCCTGGAGTGGTCGTCAATAAATGTAACGAAATACTGTTTACCTCCGGTTGACGAGACTGAAGCTGGACCCCAAACATCGGTGTGCACTAGTTCCAGCTTCTCCTTTGACGGTACCATTCCGGTCTTCTTGAAGCTCACTCGCTTCTGTTTTCCCAATATGCAGCTCTCACAGAAATCAACCTCAACACTCTTCAAATCTGGCAACTTACCTTTCGAATGTAGACACTTCAGCCCCTGACTACTCATGTGCCCAAACCTCTGGTGCCACAAGTTCGGATCATCTTTACCTTCCGCCATAGCGATTGAACCATAGCCATCCGTAGTTGTGTAAAGCGACCCATTCTTATTTCCTCGGGCGATTGTCATGATACCCTTCGAAATCTTCCACTTATCATCTGTGAAAGTCGTCACATAACCCTCTGACGCCAGTTGCCCAATAGAGATCAAGTTCTTCCTTAAATCCGGTATGTCCCTCACGTTGTTAAGCTTCCAAACTGACCCTTTCAGTTGAATCTTCACATCTCCCTTCCCGATAATGTTGCATGCTTGATCGTCACCAAGATACACCTTACCCAAATTTCCTGAGACGTAATTCTCGAACAACTCCCTGTGAGGTGTGGCATGGAAAGACGCTCCTGAATCCAGAACCCAAGACTCCGTCTTACTTTCCAACGAGCAGATGAGGCAGTCATCTGACTCCTCCGACACACAGTTCGCGCTGCCCTTGCCTTTATCCTTCTTCTGAGATCTACACTCATACGAGAAGTGGCCTTTCTTACCACAGTTCCAGCACTCTACATCTTTCTTGTTTCGTTGCTGATTTCCCGAATAGTTGACCTGATACCTAGATTTAGACTTACCTCTTGACTTTGATCTCCCTCGTTGATTCGTGTTCTGATTTCTGTTTCTACTTTCTCTACCTTCCATATTCAATGCTGAAGATGTAGATGCTCCAAATCCCTCTTCACGCATCCTGATTTCTTCAGTCATGATCATGTTCACAACCTGTGAGAAATCCAATTTTTCTTTCCCGAACGAGTTGGCAATTGACTGACATGTCATCTTCCAACTTTCTGGCAATTGTGTGAGCATAAACACCGCCAAGAATTCTTCATCGAAACCCATAGACACAGAAGTTAACCCATCCTTCACTTCATTGAACTGGTTTAGATACTCTCTGAAACCCTGACCTTCCGTCATCTTTAAATTTGATAGCTTCTTGACAAGATGGACCTTCCTTACCGCAGAAGGCTGTTCATACAGGTTTGATAAAGTCTTCATCAGATCTCTGGCAGTTAGCTGATCCTTTACGTTGAAAGCGACCTGCTTCGTCAAACTGAGACAAATTGCTCCCAATGCTTTCCTGTCTAAAAGTTCGAGATCCTCTTCATCCATGTTCTTCGGCTTCGGCTTTCGCTTCTTTGACCAATCTCCATCGGTCATAGTTGCCGGCTTCTCTTTTATCGGCCAATGCAAGTCCTTCTGGTACAGATAATCCTCCATCTGCATCTTCCAGAAACTGAAATTCATCCCATCGAATTTCTCAATCTTGTGAGAATCCTTCTCCGATCCCATCTCTACGATAAAATCGTTGACCTCGAGAAAACCTAGATTTGTGTGAAAAAATAACCTGCCCAATCTAGGGCTCTGATACCAATTGTTGTTGAAAGAGGAGGTAGGTTCACACAAATCAATAACTAATAAACACACAGATAATATGAGAACAATAAAGAAGAAAGAAACGACACCAAAGATTTTACGTGGTTCAGCAAGGTGCCTACGTCCACGAAGCGCACCGCACTCAATCCATTACTTTCACAGTTGATTACAATCTCTCTATCTCTCTCAAGTCTCTCTACAATTGCTCTCAATCTCTCTCTACTCTTCTCAACTCTCACGGTGAATTTCAACACACATATTAGGGTTTACATAATGTAGTATTTATATGAATACTAGGAGTAAACAATAACCCTAAAGGACTCTTCCTTTTTACTTGCGCTGATCTCCTAATTCGCGCAAATCACGTCATTACCGCTGACCGGACCGCTTGGCGTGCATGTGCCTGGTCAGCGGTAAATGAAGCAAGACGACACTGATCTAGGTCGCTTGCCGTGCCGCTGACTAGGCACCTTGCCTGGTCAGCAGTAAATGAGAATAAACGAAACTGAGATGGGTCGCTGGTCGTGCCGCTGACTAGGCACCTTGCCTGGTCAGCGGTAAATGAGAATAAACAATTCTCATTTGATTAGCGCTGCGCGTGCCGCCCCCTAGGCATTTGTATGACCAGCAGTAATTGGCGAGGAGAGAAGTTTCAGGGCTTCACAAAACCCAACAGAATGCATTCGGATAGAGGTGATCATGGTTTTGGTTAAACCGTCGGTTTCATCCGCGGTTTAATCGAAACCATATGGTTAAAACCGTAACCGAAACCGTGACCAAAATCGGCGGTTAGAAAACCAGTTGGGAACCAGTTAACCCACGGTTCGGTTACAGTTTGGGGTTAAAAAAAACCGCCTAAAACCTTCGGTTTTCTAAAAAAAAAATATTAGACGAATCAGAAGCTGCCACGTGGCACATTTTTGGAAAAAAAATTGAAAAACCGCTTGTAACTGAAACCGTGACCAAAACCGAAACCATACCCGTCAAATCGGTTGGCCGGTTACGGTTATGGTTTTGGTCTCCCTAAAACCAAAACCGTCGGTTTCTAACTGAAACCGTAACCGTGGTCACCTCTACATTCGGAATCCATGAAATCAATTATTTGTTTACTCATTCATTGACTTTCATTACTTTTTTTTTTCTTTCTATTATGTTTAGTTATGAAATCTATAGATGAACAAAAAGTGAAAAGTAATTTTAAAAGATTAAAAAAAAAATGATAGGCGTATATTGATGTATTCATGAGGTGTTTTTTTAGAGAAAAATCATATATGTTGTTATTTGCATTGACTATCAACAAATACTTATTAATCCATACAAAGTTGGAACATAATATGTATTTTTTTTTTTTAAAAAAATTTGGATGTATTAATAATTTAAGAGAGTTTGCAAATAAAATGTATTCAAATAAATATATTCATTTGAATAAGGATAATATTGATATTAGGGTGAGTATTTATAGTAATGATTTAAATTTTAAATTTTAGACATAGATGTATTTATAAAATGAGTGTATAAATCATATTTATGAGTGACAATATCGGCACCCATAACATTTTCATTTTTAATTTTTTTATAATACATATTATTGTCATCACTTGACTAATGGCATAGGGGCCATGTATGTCCCCTATTTCTTCATTTTTTTTTATTTTTTTTTATTTTGTAATGATTTTATAAAATTATAAAATTATTTTTACATTTTTATCATTTTTCATTTTAACCCCCAAAAATGAAGAATGAGGCATTTGCCACTGCACATGAATCCTATGCTTCCACTGTGGGAGTTTCTAAGTTCTTGAAGACTTGTGTTTGTGGTTTTCTCTTTAAGCAAGTGTGGATCTATTTGGTCAATTTTAGTGTTATAATTTCCTTGATTTTGGTTTACTAATTATTAAAAGCAATTAAAGAATAGTTTCCTTCCGGTTTAAAATGCTTTACTGTTGACATGATGAGTTCTTTTCTGGTCCTACGAACAAGCCAAGTTTAACACTATAGAATCCACCCTGGAGATTTCTAACATTCTAGTTTTTGGTGGAACAATGACCGCGGAGATTTCTAACATTCTAACATTCCAGCCTAAGTAATTCCAAATGGATGGATATATGGTCGCGGGTAACCATTTACACGGTCTTTAAAATAGTTCTCCACACACCCATTTACTCCTTACACCTATAGTAAAAAAATTGAAATTTAATAATTTACATTTACAATCTCTAAAATAGTTATCCACACACCCAGTTACTCCATACACCTACCGTAAAAAAATTTGGAATTTAATAATTTACATCAAGTTATTAATCGGGAGGAACAAGAGTACTACTTCTGTTCTGTAGAATCAAGTTTGCATCATTGCACAAAATACTCATTCTTACTCCATTCGAGGGAAACAAAAAATGGGCCAACTTGGACGGTCTTGACGAAGTGACCGCATTTAAAAATAAACAACAATTTGGGGTGGTAGAAAATTAATTCAATAAAATAAACGAAACTTCAAAGAATCTGTTTGGTTTCTAGGAAAACAGAGAAAATGAGAAATATATAAAATGAAGGTTGTCGTTACTTTCCAAGTTCCATCATTTGTCTTTAGGCTCCGATTTGAATTATAAGAAAAAGAATGAAAATGGCCGGTTGTTTTTGCAATTTGCACTTCTTAATTATTTGTTGTCGTTGTCCATTTTTGATAAATCAATTTGTATTATAATTACTTAGGAGTTAGGACATCTGCATTGACTTACAATCTTCATTAAACAGCAAAAACGGTTTAATAAAAATTAAAATAAACATACTTGAATGCATTCGAAATCCATGAAATCAATTCTTTGTTTACTCTTTGTTTACTCATTCGAAATCCATAAAATCAACCTTACATGGACGGTCTTGACGAAGTGCCCGCATTTAAAAATAAACAACAATTTGGGGTGGTAGGAAATTAATTCAATAAAATAAACCAAACTTTCAAGAATCTGTTTGGTTACTAGGAAAACAGAGGAAGTGAGAAAAATATAAAATGAAGGTTGTCGTTACTTTCCAAGTACCATCATTTGTCTTTAGTCTCCGATTTGAATTATAAGAAAATAAGGGAAAATGTCAGGTTGTTTTTGCAATTTGCACTTCTTAATTATTTGTTGTCGTTGTCCATTTTTGATAAATCAATTTGTATTATAATTACTTAGGAGTTAGGACATCTGCATTGACTTACAATCTTCGTTAAACAGCAAAAACTCTGATCTTCGAAACATATTTCAGAAAGAAGACTCTGTTCTCCAGTTGCTGCCAGTCCAATTGCTTCTTCTTCTTCTGTTGTTGATCTGAGATTCAAAACAGAGGTGCACTTTGCTCTCTTTCTTTTAATCAATAGTTTCTTTCTTCTTTTTTTCCCTTCTTTGTCACTGTTTGTTCTTCAGTTTATTGGCTTTGTTCTGCGGTTTGAATCCACTTTCACATAAAAAATAAAAAATAAAAAATAAAAAACCATATTAATTTCTCTTCTTCTTTGCTGGTCTTGTTTCTTAGATATTATCTGTATCAGTGATTTATTTATCGAGATTTCTGCTTTTTCAAGAGCTCAGAAACTGTAACAAAATAGAAAAGAAAAAAAAACTATCAATTTTGCTTCTTTTTGTTGGTCTAGCATCTTTGATTTATTTGTATCAGTAGTCCGTTTTGAATCATTCAGCTTATAGAACTTTCTTCTAGATTTCTGCTTTTTCAAGAGTGAGTATCTCCATTATAAAAAAAAAATTAAAACATTTATTGCTCTGTTTGTTATTAAAAAAGACAAGAGAGGACAAAAAAAAAAAGACAGAGAGATAAAAGAAAGCAAGGAGTGATAAGAAACAGGAAATGGCGGAGATAGTTATTGCAGCAAAAGTTATCTCCTCCATTGCAGCGAAAGTTGCAGAGTTGTTGGTTGTTCCGGTTGGAAAGCACATATGTTATCCGTTCAAGTACAAGAGCAACATGGAGGAGCTAAAGCAACAAATTGAGAAGCTGATAAATGCAAGGGACATAGTGCAGCATTCCGTTGACACGGCCAAGAGACAAGGGGATGAGATCGAAAAGGATGTTGAGAAATGGCTCAATAGCGTGGATGCGTTTGCAGCCCAACTAGTCGTGAAATCCATTATTGATGGCGAAGAAGACAGAGCAAAGAAGAAGCTGTGTTCAATTGGCTTCTGTCCTAATCTGATTTCACGTTACTCGCTCAGCAAGAAAGCAGCAAAGATGGCAAAGGATGGGGTCGACCTCTTGGCAGAAGGAAAATTTAAGGATGTTTCACACCGTCTTGCCATTCGAAGAACGAAATCCATCTATACCAGAGGCTATGAAGATTTTGGTTCAAGAATGCCGGTTTTAGAGAAGATTATCAAGGCATTAGCTGATGACGATGTCAACTTGATTGGAGTGTACGGCATGGGAGGTGTGGGTAAAACCATGCTTGTCAAAAGAGTTGCTGCTCAAGTCTTGGAAGACAAGTTATTTGATGTTGTAGTTATGGCCGAGGTGACACAGACTCTTGATGTAAAAAATATTCAAGGGCAAATTGCTGATGTGCTAGGTCTTGAATTTCACGAGGAGAGTTTATCCGGAAGAGCTGCCCGATTACATGACAGGTTGAAGAAAGAAACCAATGTTCTTGTAATTTTAGATAACATTTGGGAGAAACTTAATCTGGATGCTGTTGGGATTCCTTCATTGGATGATGAGAGAGCAAGTGTCAAACAAGAGGTAGACGAACGGGGAAGAAATGCTTACAAGAGGCAATGCAAACTATTGTTGACTTGTAGAGATCTGGATGTATTACATAATAATATGAATACTCAGAGGAATTTCTATGTTGACGTCTTATCTGATACAGAAGCAATGAATTTATTTTGGAAGATCGCCGGTCATTCAAAGGAAAAACCAGATTTCGACCGTATTGCAGTTGAGATAGTTAGAAAATGTGCTGGCTTACCGATTGCAATTACAACAATTGCAAATGCCTTGAAAAATAAAGAAGTTTCTGATTGGAAGAATGCCTTGCAATGGATAAGACGGTCTAATCCAAAGCCCATCAAAGGAATGGAGGCAAGTGTTTACTCTACAATAGAATTAAGTTACAATATTTTGGGGTCTGAAGAACAATCATTTTTCCTGCTTTGTTGTCTAATTACTTCAGGTCGTGATTTATTTACTAGCGACTTATTCAAATACAGTATGGGTTTGGGTTTGTTTAAAGATGTCGATACGATGGAAGAAGCAAGGAATAGAATGCATACATTGATCGGTAACCTCAAAGCTTCATGTTTGTTGTTGGATGGCAATGCTAAGGATAATATTAAAATGCATGACATCATTCAAGCTGTTGCAGTTTCAATTGCATCCTCCAAGGATAAGCTCATGTTTAATATCCAAAATGTTACTAGCATAAAAGAAACACTGGAGGAAAAATTGCCAAAAGATTCAATTGTTGTGTCTCTTCCGCAAGGAGATCTTAATGAGCTTCCTGAAAGATTGGAATTTCCGAAACTTGAGTTACTTTATTTGTGCAAAGATAAGATTTCTTTACAAATTCCAAATGCCTTTTTTGACGGGATTAAAGAACTCAAAGTTTTAGATTTGACTAGATTTCATTTGTTGTCATTACCTTCATCGCTTTGCAGGCTAACAAACCTCCAAACCTTATGTTTGGATCAATGCTTGATTGGAGATATCACGATTATCGGAGAGCTAAAGAAATTAGAAATACTGAGCTTTTTGAAATCTGAAATTGAGCAATTGCCCGGAGAAATTAGACAATTGACTCGTTTAAGGTTGTTAGATTTAAGCGATTGTTCCAAACTTAAAGTAATCACACCAAATGTCTTATCAAGCTTGGCACGGTTAGAAGAACTCTATATGGGTAACAGCTTTGTTCAATGGGATGTCGAAGGACAAAGTAATGCAAGTCTTGCTGAGTTGGAGCAATTGTCGAACCTAACAACTTTAGAAATACATGTTCTTGATGCTCAGATTATGCCTCATGACTTGTTCTTTTGGAAGCTGGAAAGATATAAAATATTTATTGGAGATGTATGGAGCTGGTCCGGTAAATATGAAACCTTGAGGACGTTGAAACTGAAATTGAACAATAGCTTTTTTCTGAGTGATGGGATTAAATTTTTGCTGAATAGAGCTGAAGATCTCTATCTGGATGAACCGAAAGGCGGTAAGAACGTTCTTCACGAACTTAATGGGGAAGGTTTCCAACAATTGAAGCATCTTCATATACAGAATGCTTCCCAGATACAATATATTATCAACTCAGTTGGATGGGGACTATGCAACATCTATCCCCGGAGGCTAGAGTCATTGGTCCTTCATAATTTGATCAATTTGGAGAGCATATATCATGGCCAAGTTACAGCAGAGTCTTTCAGCCAATTAAAAGTCATAAAAGTCGGAAAATGTGATAAATTGAAGTATCTCACATTGCCCATGGCCGGAAACCTTTCGCAGCTTCAAGAAATCGAAGTGACTCATTGCAGGAAACTAGAACAGATTGTTCTCATGGAAAGCAGGCAAGTCCACAAGATTGAGTTCACTCAACTGCGCACCTTGACACTACAATGCCTACCACGTCTCACTAGATTTGGCTTCAATGCGCTTACACCTGATATGAGACTCCAAGAAATCCTTGCTGAAGATGATCCGGACAGTTTCATCCCTTTTTTCAGTCAAAATGTATGTTTCCTTGTACTTCTTGTACCTATAGACCTTACTTTTAAACCCTTTAATAAAAACTAAAAAGTAAAATTGTGTTTGCAGGTTGAACTCCCAAGGTTGGAGAACTTGAAATTGTGCTCAATTAACATTGAGTGTAGATGGCTCGATCAACTACCAGCTGTATCTTCTAGTTGTCAAACTTTATCAAAGTTGATTGTGGAGGAGTGTAATGGTTTGAATTTTCTGTTTTCGTATTCCATGGTTAAGAGTCTTATGCAACTGCGACAACTTGTTATACGGAACTGTAAGTCAATGGAAAGAATAATTAACATTGAAGAATCGGCAGAAGAAGAAAGAATAATTAATATGATATTCCCCAAATTAAATTTGCTGCTGCTCGAAGGTCTTCCGAAACTCACCGGATTTGGCTCCGGAAATTCAATTGAATTCCCTTCCTTGGATGGACTTGGGATTCTGGATTGTCCTAGTTTGACGATGTTCTTCTCTGGTTCGACATGTGTAAACATAACAGTATGCAAAGAACAGGAAGCAACATGCTCTTGCGCTGACGTATATCCTCTCTTGGACAAAAAGGTGAAGTTTTCATTTTCCTTCTGTACAATTAGTAGAAAATCAATAGATCTGATTTCATTAGGTAAACAATAGTGCCAGAGTTAAATGCAAGTGAAAGTCTTTGAAATTTAATCTGCAGGTTTCGTTGCCGTCCTTAAGGCAGTTGAAACTGAACTCTATCAGCTCTGAAGTGATATGGCACAGCCAACTTCTGGCAACGTCTTCTTCTCTTCACAATTTGACATTCTTGACGATTTTCGGTTTGGGTGATTTAAAATATTTATTTTCATCTTCTATGGCTAATAGTGTAGTCCAACTCAAAATTCTTGAGATAATTGATTGTAAGCTTATGGAAGCGGTAATAGTTGAAGAAGAAAAAGGGTCAAGTGTGGTGCTGTTTCCTAGTCTACAAGATCTGACCCTCCGTAATCTTCCAAAACTTGCTAGATTCTGCTACTTCAACAGGAATTTAATTGATCTGCACTCCTTGCTAGAACAAAGGAGTATGAATTGCCCAGATATGGAAAAATTTGTCTCCAAAACTCTATGTGCAAACATGACTGCAAGCGAGGAGTGTAGTGGAATGGACTCAAAGGAGAACCTCCAGGCTAACTTTCAACCTCTCTTTGATGAAAAGGTGATTTGTTCCGCTTTTTGCTTCACATCTTTTCTTCTTGCATTATTCACGCCATTGGATAGATTTTTTTTTTTATAATTAAAATCTAAATTACTTTTCATATTATCTCTAATTGTGTATGGTTAGTTGGGCTGTTAATAATGCAGTATACTTGATTTCTTTAGGTGGGACTCCTTAATATAAAGAAATTGTCATTAGAGAATATGGATAACTTAAGAAAAATATGGCACGATCAACTCTATTCGGACTCCTTCAGCAAATTAGAACAAGTCAAGGTATATGGCTGCAATAACCTATTGAATGTTTTCCCATCTAATATACTTGGAAGACTCCAAAGACTGGAGTTTTTGGAAGTACAAAATTGTGATTCGATAGAGGAGATATTTATACTCGAAGCTCTCGGTGGCAAGAAAACACAAGCTATAGCAGCAGCTCAGCTGAGAACATTACAGATTCATTATTTGCCAAAGCTGAAGCATGTATGGAATGTAAACTCCCAAGTTATTCTATCCTATCATAATCTACATTCAATATCAGTTGAATATTGTGATAGTTTGAAAAGCCTCTTTCCAGCTTCAGTAGCTAGAGGTTTTGTTCAACTTGAAGAGCTTAGTATACAAAATTGCATGATGGAAGAAATTACTGCCAAGGATGACACAGTAGAAGTTGAAGCAGTCCTTAGGTTTTTCTTTCCTCGATTAACAGAGTTGAAAATGTGGAATCTATCAAGACTCAAAAGTTTCTACCAGGGATCATATATTTCAGAATTGCCAGTTCTAAAGAGGTTAGTAGTGTGGGATTGCAATGAAGTGGAGATACTTGCTTCACAAGTTTTGAGCCATGGGGAGAGCCAACATGAGATCCCAACTGGACAGCCCCTGTTCTTAGTTGAGAAGGTATGAACCCTAACAATTTATTTATTTTTACATTTGAAAACTTAAATTTATTTAGTACTTTGGTGTATTTTCTAGGATGCATTCCCCAGCCTGGAATGTCTGGGAGTGAATTGGAATTGCATTCAGAAAGAGATGTTACATGGAAAGTTTTCAGAGTACTTGTGCAAACTAAATTACCTTTGGTTGACAGGCCCTTTTAAGGAAACTGCTATTTGTCCATCTTGTTTTCTTCACAAATTGCCCAACGTTGAGACACTTTGTGTTCGTAAAGGTTTTCTCAAGGAATTGTTGTTATGTGAAGGGCTTGGCTGTAAGGAAAAACATGCCGAGTCGCCCGGTAAATTGAGCTGCTTAGGGCTTTGTCAATTGGATGACCTGCATATGTTGGAGGAAAGTTCTGAATTTGGCAATTTTTTTCAAAATCTGAAATGTCTGTCACTATCCCAATCTGGCAACTTAACAAGTTTAATGCTGTCCTCAATGACTTTCGAAAATTTGATGACTTTGGAAGTAGACAAATGTGGTGGATTGCTCAATTTAATGGCACCCTCGGTAGCTAAAAGTCTTGTGCAACTTACAAGAATGGATATAACTGATTGTGAAATGATAGAAGAAATCATTACGCGTAAGGAAGATGAAGCAGTTGATCAGATCATTTTCAACCAGCTGGAATATTTGGGACTCAATTGTTTACCAAGCCTTACAGTCTTCTACTCAGGGAGTTGGACTATCAAATTTCCATCCCTGCAAAAAGTAGTTGTGAAGCAATGCCCAAATATGAAATTATTTTCTCGGGGAGTGTTGAGCACACCAAGACTACATACACTCCAAATAGCAGAAACAGAGGATGTAGGATGTTGGGAAGGCGACATCAATACTACTATAGAACAGCAATATATTAAAAAGGTACATATTGATACTTGAAATTTACTCATTCTCCTTTGCACTTTAAGGGGGTGTATTCAACCCAGATTTCATTGGAGTTTGGTGGATTTGTTTTAAGTGATGGATTTTGGTGAAATTCACAAATCTCATAGATTTCATTAGATTTTGTTTGAATTGTCTAAAGAGTTCGTTGGAATTCATTGGATTTTGTGTAGTAGAATTGGATGGATTTAGATGGAATTGTAAGGATTTATCTTAAATAATAATAATAATAATAATAAATCAACCATCCCTTTGTTCTTATCCACCCACCACGAACCAAACTCTTCACTCTCAGCTCGATTCCAACTTGGCCCCAGATTCAACCAGTCAACCATCCCTTTTTTCTCCCTTCTCATCAACCAATTTTCTGCACTTTCTCATCAATTTTCTGCACTTTCTCAAAAGCCCCAATGTTCTGCACTTTCTCATCAGTTAAATTTAGGTTTGATGTGGACTGTTATGTTTTGATTTTCGCCCAGTTAAAAGTTTCAATTTTTGAAGTAGTAGAAAAAGCAAGAGTAGTAAAAATGTTACCTTGATTAATTATAACATGCTTTAGTTGAATTGATAATGAAGACAGATCTGTACACTAGTGACTAGTCTATGTAATGAATGGTTGATGTCTGATGGTGCAAATGTTTGAGGTTTGAGTAATGATAAGTACTCAATTCTATATACACAAAATCTGTATCCATGTGTTTCGATTGCTGTTTTTACTTACTTGATTGTTTCTAGTGTGTTATGCTGTAGTATTTTGAGGAATTTATGTAGGTAAGGGAGGGAATGTGTTCTGTTTCGAGTGGTTTAATTTTACGAATTATTCGATTTGATTTATCTCTTACTCCAGGGGAAGGATAAAAGCCCGAAACCTAAGAAGAAATCTCCTGTTCGAGAGCAATTAGCTAGCTCCGATCACATTGATGAAGAGGATGATGAGTTAATGCAGGTAATTTCAATTTCCTATTATTAATGAGTTGTCGGGTTCTTTTTGATTGTTTGAGTGTAGATATACTGATTTTTTCGCATTCATATTCAGGCACTTGCTCTCTCACTGCAACTATCCGCAGAAGTTTCAGGACCTACTCTTAATGAAAGAAAGACAAATGCTGGAAGTCAGGAAGATGCAAGAAAGGGAAAGAGAAAAAAATCGGTTTGTTTCGTCTCTGGATTGATGCTTTTGTTTGAGGAAATGTTCTGCATTTTTGAGCCAGCTCTGATATGTACAACCGAGAGAGAGAGAGGGAGAGAGAGAGGGGGAGGTGTGAATTCTGAAATCTTTACAAATCTTTGGGTTGAGGCCAAGATTTGGAAATTACCTCTCTATTTATATTTTTCCCTTCCAAATCTATCCAAATCCAACCAAATCCATCATTTAAACAAATCTATCTAAATCCACTGGATTTCCAATACACCCAGATTTCGTTGGAATTATTTGAAATCCTTCAAAGTCTGAGTTGAATACCCCCAGACTTTGTTGGATTTCAAACAAATCCAATGAAATCTGAGTTGAATACCCCATGATTTCTAAAATCCAACAAAATCAAATCAAATCCAACAAACTCTGAGTTGAATACACCCCCTAATTTAGAGGCTCTTTGGTACCCATTTTTGGGGCTGTTTACTTTTTCATTTTATGGTTTTGAATTTGCGTTCGTTAATTGTTTTTCATTTTGTTTTCAAAAAATAAAAACAAAATGAAAAACAAAACCAATGTTAAAAGTGGAAATTTTGAAAAATAACTTTTAGACGTTTTCCATATTTTTCATTTTGTTTTTCACTTTTTTAAATATAAATAAAAAAACTAACTTTTTCTTTTCTTTTTTTTCTTCTTCTTCATCTATGTTCTTCTTCTTCTTCTTCTTCTTCTTCTCAGTGATAGAAAATGGAGCAGCCGACGTCGGAGGATGAGAGATCCTCATCCGGCGATGTCAATCTGGCCAGATCGTCATCGAAGGAGGATCTCACAAGCGTTTGTGGTGTGGGTTGTCGGGAAAATGACATCGAATGGTGCGATGTCGATGTCAGCAGCAGCGGCAGCGGCTGTGGCAGCTCGAAGGAAGCCAACGTAGAGTGAGAGAGATAACAATAGAAGAAGAGAGAGGAGGAGGAGAGCTTTAGCAGCAAAGGTATTTTCTGGGTTGAGAGCTCAGGGAAATTACAATCTGCCCAAGCACTGCAACAATAATGAGGTCTTGAAGGCGCTTTGTGCGGAGGCTGGTTGGATTGTTGAAGAAGACGACAACACTTATCACAAAGTAAACTGCCCTTTGATTTTTAATCTCTTTCTCTCTTTTTAATTTGTCTACTTATGTGTTAGATCTATCAAATTTGCTATGATTTTTGTAGTTTTTGCTCTTTATAGATGAAGTTTTTGATTAGATTTCTGAGTTTGTGTGTGAAATTAATGGACTGGAAAACATGAATGATTTTGTAGGAAGTGGGAATTTTATTTTTGGAAGCTGATTTGGACTAGATTTTTGGGTTCTGGTGTGCGAAATTAACGGTCTAGAAAATAGGAATGTTCATTTTTCTACAAGTTTTCAAAAAATTGATGGAAGCGAATCTGGATATGGTGATTTTAGTTCTGTTGAGAAGATTCAGATTGGATCTTTAGTTTTGTTGTTCATTTGTCATTTTTCTTTGGATTTTATTGTTGATTGTTGATCGGTGATTTTGCAAGCCAGATCGACGTCGCACCAGGAGGAGGATCTCACCACAGACATTAATATTTGAAAAAAAATAAAAATTTAATATTTAATTCTTTCTTTGACTGTAATTTTTATTTAATAATTTTTTTTATTTAGTTGATAATTATTTGGGATGAATTATTGTCAAACTTTGATCTTTTTCGGTTAACCTACCGAACGCATTTTTAGTATTTTTATTTTCAGAATACAATTTCAACGTATGCTACCAGACGCGTGTTCGGATTTCAAAATTGAAACCAAAAACACTATTTTCGTTTTCGTTTTTCTTTTTGAAAAACATTAAATGATAAACGCTTATAGGATGCGCCCTTAACTCTTCTCTCCCTATCAGACCTCAATATATGCTATGATTTATAAATTGCAGGATGTGGATAATTCTGAACAAAATTGAGGGCGATGATCATCTTCGTATAAATGCTGGAATAAGGTAAGTTTATGTGCTTTGTGATGCATTATGTCTCATATTCTCTAAGTGAATTTCTCTGCTACCTTCACTCTTCTGCTTTAGCTTTCCAAAATAGTAAGGATTTCACCACTGTAGTCATGATGGCCTTTGGTTTCCACTCTTGTTACGTTACACTACTCTGTCTGGATTTGCTTGATGCATTACTTGTGAAACAAAGCATTCTAAATTTTATTTTTCTAATGGAATGATTTTATATTAATTTTCTATAACAGAGAAGGGTCGTTTCATTGTCATTCAACTGACGAGGGGCTACTATTTGTTATTGCAATCTTCACAGTTCGGCTTCATCTTTACCTCAGACTGGCACCCGGAGCAGTTCAGGGCTCTCGGGTCGTGCCTCCACTTGAGGTGTGAGGTGGTGGTTGGTGGGCATGGACAAGTTGAGTCAAGCCAAAAATTTGGTGGGTCGGCCTCACGTGGTTATTGCTACTTCTGGTCGGATTATGGTTCTGCTCGAGGAGGATCCCGATATCCCTCCTGTGTTTTCGAAAACTAAAGTAAACAGAATTTTTTGAATTGATGTTCCTTTTCGTGTCTAATGGTGATCAACATTTGACGTTGTTAAGTATTATTTAAGTTATATCTTGCTCAAGATAGAAAATTTTATTGTAGTTGAGTATTGAGGGAGCTGGGATTTTTGTGTTTTCGGAAACCAAATATAATGCAAAGAACTAAGATTTTTAAGATTTTTTACGATATGATGTTCGTTTTGTGTTTAGTACTAATCACAAATATACTTGTATCTTTGTTCAAGATAGATACAACCTTACAATATAGTTGAGAATGCAACCTTATTGTTCTAATGACTTTATCTGTTGTTATTTGTAATGGTGCTGCCTTATTGTTGGTTCAGGTTATAGGGGTTGCAGAGTATAGGGATATTTAGAGATGTAGCATTGAAACCTTGACTTTCATGCTCTCGTTTTTGGAATGAAAAAGTGATTAAGAATTTATATTTGTTGCTTTAATTAAAATATGTATGTGAGCTTAGAATGGAGTATAACATGTCTTCTTTTTGCCATTATTCAAGAAATTACTTATTTACATTCTTTTTACGGTGCCTAGATTTAGTATTAGACGAAGCAGATAGAGTGTTTGATGTTGGCTTTGAAGAGGAATTAAGAATGGTATTTCAGTGCTTGCCGAAGAGTCGGCGAAATCTGTTATTTTCTGCAACAATGACTAATGACTTGCAAACGATGATTGAGCTCTCTTCGAATAAGGCGTAATTTTATGAGGCATATGAAGACTTCAAGACGGTTGACACTCTTGAAAAGCAGTTTATTAAAATGCCCAAGAAAGTGAAGGATGTTTATCTTGTGTATGATGTTTATCTTGTGTATTTGTCTTCACATGCAGGTATCAATTCTTTCAAGCAATATAGCTTGAGCTTTGTGTAATGTATAGGTTTACCTTTTATCTTTAAAATACTTGTTATATATTCCAATATCCACATGTGTATTGATTCTGAGACGTTTCATTGATCTTTAACTGTGAGAGTAGAAATTGCCACTGTTTAAGTTTATTACTAGAAGACCTGGATCAGAAAGCTGCAGCTCTTCATCGGTTTATTATTTCATTCTTTTAAATCCCAGTCTTTGAGACTTTCTGCTCTTCATTGGTTTAAATCAGGACAAGCCTCGGTATTGCTTGCAACTGATGTCACCGGTCGTGGTTTGGACATTCCTACTATTGATATCGTCATAAACTATGATATTCCAATGTAATTTTCTAGAGTTTCTTTATATATATATGTATATTTTAAATAAAAAACCTTTGTACGGTAGAATCTAACTGGATAGAAAACTCTTTTTTACCAATCCCCTTGGTGTAATTGGTGGAATATTCATGTTATTGTAACAATCCTGGAAAAATGGATGTTTCAAGGCCTCTAAAGCAGTTGGTCACTTGCTTGGATCCCAAGAACAGAGCGATTTGATCAGACTAATTGCGTTCTCACTGTGAATGGCATCAACGATGAGAGATGCACACCCAAAAACCATGGGAATTGATAGTTCCAACCCTTCGCCAGAGCAAGTCCCTTGGGCCAGGTCTCCGTAGTTGGACTGCCTAAAACTCTGCATATCATGGACATTTGGTCAGACACGTTTCTACCCGGAAACAAAGGTTGAAGCATCAGCAACTCTGCCATTACCACTTCCATTGCCCACATATCGACATGGTACTGTAATTCGGTGAGAAAAGATCAACTTCCAGAGGTCGATACTCGATACCAAAGTGACATGATAAGAAAAGCACGTGGAGGGCCTGAATTGATCTTCTTGGTAGAACCCATGTCTCCAATCTTTATCAAGTCTTTCGATACCAGCAAATTCTCAGGTTTAAGATCATGATGAAAATAACCTTTATCGTGCATGAAACGAAGGCCTTGAAAAACCTGAAAACACCACTTTCTGACTTCATCTTCGGAGAATGGACGACCCTTTCTTAATCTCATAACCTGAAGAAGGTTACATTCCATGTATTCAAACACCAAGTACAACCTGTTATTTATTCTGAAGAGTTCCTTGAGAGACACGATATTCAGATGCTTCAGGTTCCGCAAAGACTTGATCTCTCTCAAACTTAAACACTCCTCTCGAGAATGACATTTCTGCCGGATCAATTTCTTGATGGCAACAACCCAGGGCCGGCCTTAGGGCAACGTAATCAAGGCCTTTGCCTAGGGCCTCCTCTCTTTGGAGGGGCCTCTTAAAAAAAAATTGGAAAAAAAAATTATTTTCAAAGCATTAATTTGAGTCCTCATCTTTTTAGGGAGTCTCAAAAAAAAGTTATTGAAAAAAAAAAAAAATTAAAAACATTAATTTCTTTTGAAAGCTTCATTCAACAGAATTGTTTCGTTTCATTATTTGTCATAAATTAGGTAATTTGGAGTTAATTTATATATATATGAACTCCATTTTCATTTTATAATTAAAACATCATTTTTTTTTTTTTTTTTTTTTTTTTTTTGCATTGCAAAACCTCCCACTACATCAAGATTACTCTTTCATCAATCTCAATAAATATTCTTCTTCAATTGCAATCAATCTCTTGTGTTTCATTAAGGAAAAAAAAAAGAAGGTAAGTTTTTTTTTTTTTTTTAATTTAATGTTTATTTATATTTTATTAGTTTGATTTTTTTAGGGTTTTAACTATATCAAGTAATTGATTGTGTTTGTTTTCTTGTAGCTATTGTGGAAGATTGAGTGTTACTTCAAATCTTCAATATTGTCGGAACATCTTCTTCTAAAAATCAAGTTCTATTTTTTCATTTTATTTAATTAAAATTTTGTTTTTATTGTCTTTCATCATTTTATTTTGGTAAAAATGTCTACTAGAAAATTCGAATATGGTTATGACAAACGAAAGAAAAAGAAAAGAGTGGAAGATTTATGGTGCATTTTAAGTGAGAACTTGCATTATAAGCAGTGTTAGGCGCTAGGCGTTAGTCGGGCGGAGACCCAACGCCTAGCGCCTAGGCCGATTAGTCGGCGATTAATCGGTTGGTGAATTTAGACCTATTTTTTTTATTTTCCTACATAAAAATCCAAACAAAAATTCTTTCCAGGTATTTATAAAGTTGGTCAATTAGGGGTATAAGTGTAATAATTGAAGGAAGATTGAAGCTATTGTGATGTTATAGGAGATCAGGGAGCGTTTCGTAATTTGCCACACAAATCAGACCTCACGCCACATCAGTATTAAAACGCTGCGTTTTAAAGGCCCAACACAAGCCCAAATGTTGGCCCAACCTGACTCAAGTGAAGCCTTTGTGCACCCCAGCCCGCTGCTAAACGCACCCCACCTTCCTCACTTCATCTTCAACCTCACGCCTTCCTCCATTGCCAATGAAACCTTGCTGGTCCAGTCGCCGAAAACAGCCATCCCGCGGCTTATTCCAGCTGATTTCCGGTGCAGAAGAACAGCGAAGTCAACGCCTAGCCCGATTACGAGGCCACATGTCCAATTACTCGCCCGCCGCATAATTGGTCTGATTTTCACCTTTTCGGTGCATTTTCCGGCCGCCTAGCTGTATTGGTCCTACTAATCGGCCTAGGCGGCCGCGTTTTCGAACACTGATTTTAAGTGAGATTTGGTGCCAAAACTTGAATACAAATTTGATAAATGATTTTACATCTCAAAAAGCAAGAAAAGTGAATTTTAAATGAGTATTTGAATGAATTGCAGGCATGCCAACAAAAAGATGGAGTGAAGGCGAGGATCTCAAGTTTCAATGTGATACCTAACTTCATCTCAAGATTTTTCCTTTCGAAGAGCATAATACTTTGATTTTTATAATTATATTTTTAGATCTATTTCACTTTGGTTTTTATTTTTATTTTTATTTTTAACTTGTATTTTGTAATCTTGTCATTTGAATACAATTAATTTATTTGGAAAGAAAAAAAGGTATCACAGTACAATTGCACCTAGGACCTTACTTTACCTAAGGCCGGCCATGCAAAAACCTTGTTGGAATATCTATCAACAGCTTTCCAGACTCTCCTGAATACGCCGGCACCAACTTCATCAACGAACACATGCTTCCTCTTCTCCATCATGAATATTCTTCCTTCAATCAATTAATTTGTTTCCAAATCCATTAAAGTTTCCAATTTCAAGTTAGTCATTTACTTGATATAGAATTCTATGATCCTCTTAAAATTGATTGCTTGATAATTCTGAAGGAATATGATCAAAAAGCATATGACCACGTACATTTAATAGACATGTCTCTTGCCAAGAGACATGTTGCATGGTGGAAGGGTACATGATTGTCCATACAAAGAGTTGCCTTGGCAGTTGATATTTGGCAATCACCATGCCAACCACCACTTGGAGGCTTATATAGGTGTGGCCATTCTTTGAGTCACTCGAACAACACTTGGAAATTACTCTAACCAAATCCCGGATTATCTCCACAAGTGAGTAGTGTGTTAGAGTGACCTTTGCATGCAACTAACAGTCCCAGGACAACATTAAAATCTTTCGGTGCAGAATCCGACAAATTCTTTTGATGATCTCCTACTTCCTGGAAGAGATCTTTTCATTGATCTCGGAGATCAACTTCTTGCAATTCGCACAGGATGCTCATTCGTGAATTGAGGATGTTTCCGCAAACGGTCGATATATATATTTTATAATTAAAAATATCTTATGTTTGAGATGATGTGGCATGGGTATATTTGGTTTTTCATAGGTCAATGTTAGTCAACCGTTAAAGTTAGCAGATTGATTTGATGATAAGGAGTATTTATGTTAATTTAAGATAACTGTTTAAAATATTGTTAAATTCAATAAAGTAAGGGTATGTTAGTGCAATTAACCCTAATTTAATAAATGGAAGAAGAAATGTGGTCACAGGATAATAATTTTATATAAAGAAAAGTACAACAATTAGTAATTTAATTAATGGGTCCCATGAAGTGGGGCTAATGACAATGAAAACAAAATTGTGAGAACAGCTTTAAGCTGTTTTCGCTGTACGCTAATTTATATGCCAAAAAATTGATTTTTGTGTTTTTATTTTTACTTTTTGAAAAATACCCAACGAACAAATTTTATATATATTTTTATTTTAAAAAACTGAAAACGTGTCTTGGAAATGAAACCGAACATGCCTTAAATATTTGGTCAAATTAATTAAAGTAATGAATTTGGAATAAATGAGGGACTAAAATGATGAATATTGTAAAAACATTGAAAATGGTGTCAAATCGTAAAAAAAGTATAACTTTTGTGAAATTTATAAAAGAAAAAAGAGTAATTGGCACAAATCCCCCCTCGAGTGTATATATATTTGCATGTTGCCCCCTAAACTTTTTTTTTAGGCATGTTGCCCCCTGAACTATCACTTTATTGGCAATCCTTTGGTTTTTTCCCCCCTGAGGGGGCATTTTTACTCTTGTTCTGTCAATAAGTGATAGTTCAGGGGGCAACATGCCTAAAAAAAAAGTTTAGGGGGCAACATGCAAATTTATATACACTCGAGGGGGGATTTGTGCCAATTACTCAAGAAAAAAAGACAGGTGGACCCGTGATTGACAAGGAGAGAGAAAAGAAAGGGAGTTTCACTTTTCTATAAAATAGTACGGATATATTGGTCAGGGCCCCATGGTTACCACAGTCAATTCTCATTGACTCACGAGTCACGATCTTCATTAAACAGCAAAAACTATGATCTTGAAAACATTTTTGAGAATTGAGAGAGATAAACAAGTAGAAGTTGTTGCTCTAAATCTTTCAAAAATTTCTCTTGTCCAGTGATTATTGCTCGAAACCACCGAGAGACTTTGTTCTTCACTTGCCAGTCCAATTACTTCTTCTGTTGTTCAACTTGCTCTGAGATCCAAACAGTTAGAGGTGCACTTTGTTCTCAACTTTTAACCACTAAATATTCTAGTTAATGAACTAATTACAATAGTATTTACTAAATCTTGCAAATCAATTTCATACTCATATATTGTTTGAAACGGTTAGTTAATATGAATGTTTTAATATTAATATTAATTTTAAAAGATAATGAAAGGTTTTGTGAAGTCAGCACTGGTTAGATTTCCTGAGAGGTTATATTATGACATAATTAATAGATTGAATTAAACTGTTATTATAAAAGAAAAGGTGATATAAAGAGAGAGTAAATAAATCGATTATTAGATATGTGGTAATTTTGTGATTTAATGTGATTTATTGCTAAAGCTCTTTAACGACGCCACGTGTCAAGATGATGTTCTATTTTACTATATTATATAGATATGATTGAATTATAAGTCAGGTTAAATTGTAAAAATTGACAAGGTTAGAGGGTAAAATAGTACTTTTAAATCATTTGTTTCAAGTTAAGAGTAAAATGGTCAATTTACTATTTCTGTTAGGGCTGACCGTTAAAAATCTTGTTAGAGGGATTAAATTGATCGATTTTTGAAAATATAAGGATTACGCAAAAATAAAAAATGAAAAGATAGTTAAAAAGTTATAAAACACGGATTAATATAAATAAACCCTTTGGATTTTTTTTATTTTGTGTTGGGAATTGGGTGGATCCCAATCTAACTACATTCGTCTGGTTTGGGGAAAGATCTTGTAGCGTATCTCCTATGCAACTATGCTTTGCATTTAAAAAAATGGTGACATGTCAATATTGTCAAGACACTTGTTTTCTATGTGGTATATAACTAAACTTGACAAACAACCAAATGAAAAATTGGCCTCCAATGTATTGGATATCCATATTTCTATAAAAGACCTTTTAAATATATGTGGGTATCCATAATTTCTATAAAAGTTCTTTTTAATATATGTGGATATCCATATTTCTATAAAAGAGTAAAAGACCTTTTAAATACATGTGGATATCCATAATTTCTATATATTATCGGTCATGGGCTCATGACCCATGGTCATTGACTTCCATAGACAATTCTGATTGACTTACAATCTTTTATTAAACAGCAAAAACTCTGATCTTGGAAACATTTTTGAGATAATCAAGTACAAGTTGTTGCTCTAAATCTTTCTTCTTGTTCAGTGATTATTGCTCGAAACCATCGAGAGACTTTGTTCTTCACTTGCCAGTCCAATTACATCTTCTGTTGTTCAACTTGCTCTGAGATACAACAGTTAGAGGTGCACTTTGCTCTCAACTTTTAACCACTTCCTTCTTTCAATCAATAGTTTCTTAGCTTTGCTCTGCAGTTTAATCAATAGTTTCTTCTTTTAAAAGTTAAAACACTGATCAATAGTTTTTTTTTTCCTTTTTTGTCACTGTTTGTTCTTCAGTTTATTAGCTTTGATCTGCAGTTTGCATCCACTTTCACATCCAAAAAAAAAAAAAACCAAAAAAAACCCCTATTAATTTCTCTTCTTCTTTGTTGGTCTTGTTTTTTAGCTTTTATCTGTATCAGTGGTTTATTTTTCTAAATTTCTGCTTTTCAAGAGCCCTTCTAAGAGAAAAAAAAAAAAAAAACTGTCAATTTTGCTTCTTTTTTGTTTGTCTAGCTTCTTCGATTTATTTGTATCAGTAGTCTGTTTTGAATCATTCAGCATATAGAACTTTCTTCTAGATTTCTGCTTTTTCAAGAGTGAGTATCTCCATAAAAAAAAATTATTGCTCTTGTCTGTTATTAAAAAAATCGAGAGAAGAGAGAGAAAAAAAAGACAGAGAGATAAAAGAAAGCAAGGAGTGATAAGAAACAGGAAATGGCAGAGATAGTTATTTCCATTGCAGCAAAAGTTGCAGAGTTGTTGGTTGTTCCAATTGGAAAGCACATATGTTATCCGTTCAAGTACGAGAGCAACATGGAGGATCTAAAGCAACAAGTTGAGAAGCTGATAAATGCAAGGGACAGGATGCAGCATTCCGTTGACACGGCCAAGAGACAAGGGGATGAGATCGAAAAGGATGTTGAGAAATGGCTCAATAGCGTGGATGCGTTTGCAGCCCAACTACTCGTGAAATCCATTATTGATGGCGAAGAAGACAGATCAAAGAAGAAGCTGTGTTCAATTGGCTTCTGTCCTAATCTGATTTCACGTTACTCACTCAGCAAGAAAGCAGCCAAGACAGCAAAGGATGGAGTCGACCTCTTGGCAGAAGGACAATTTAAGGATGTTTCGCACCGCCTTGCCATTCGAAGAACGAAATCCGTCTATACCAGAGGCTATGAAGACTTTGGTTCGAGAATGCAAGTTTTCGAGAAGATTATGAATGCATTAGCTGATGAAGATGTCAACTTGATTGGAGTGTACGGCATGGGAGGTGTGGGTAAAACCACGCTTGTCAAAAGAGTTGCTGATCAAGTCTTGGAAGACAAGTTATTTGATGTTGTTGTTATGGCCGACACAGACTCTTGACATACAAAAAATTCAAGGGCAAATCGCAGATGAACTAGGTCTCGAGTTTCACGAGGAGAGTTTATCTAGAAGAGCTGCCCGATTACGGGACAAGCTGAAGAAAGAAACCAATGTTCTTGTAATTTTAGATAACATTTGGGAGAAACTTAATCTGGATGATGTTGGAATTCCTTCTTTTGATGATGAGAGAGCAAGTGTCACACAAGAGGTAGACGAACGGGGAAGAAATGCTTACAAGAGGCAATGCAAACTATTGTTGACTTGTAGAGATCTGGATGTATTGAATAATGATATGAATACTCAGAAGAATTTCTTGGTTGAGGTCTTATCTGATATCGAAGCAATGGATTTATTTTGGAAGATTGCTGGTCATTCAAGAGAAAAACCAGATTTCAACCGTATTGCAGTTGAGATAGTTAGAAAATGTGCTGGCTTACCGATTGCAATTACAACAATTGCAAATGCCTTGAAAAATAAAGATGTTTCTGATTGGAAGGATGCCTTGCGATGGCTAAGAAGGTCTAATCCAAAGCCCATCAAAGGAATGGAGAAAAGTGTTTACTCTACCATAGAATTGAGTTACAATATTTTGGGGTCTGAAGAACAATCATTTTTCTTGCTTTGTTGTCTAAATAATTCAGGTTATGATTTACATACTGATGACTTATTCAAATACAGTATGGGTTTGGGTTTGTTTAAAGATGTCGATACGATGGAAGAAGCAAGGAATAGAATGCATGCGTTGATTGGTAACCTCAAAGCTTCATGTTTGTTGTTGGATGGTAATGCTAAGGACAGTGTTAAAATGCATGACATCATTCAAGCTGTTGCAGTTTCAATTGCATCCTCCAAGGATAAGCTCATGTTTAATATCCAAAATGTTACTAGCATAAAAGAAACACTGGAGGAAAAATTGCCAAAAGATTCAATTGCTGTGTCTCTTCCATACAGAGATATTGATGAGCTTCCTGAAAGGCTGGAATTTCCGAAACTTGAGTTACTTCATTTGAGCAAAGTTGAGGTTTCTTTACAAATTCCAGACACCTTTTTTGATGGGGTTCAAGAACTCAAAGTTTTAGATTTGACTAGATTTCATTTGTTGTCATTACCTTCATCACTTTGCAAGCTAACAAACCTTCAAACCTTATGTTTGGATCAATGTTTGATTGGAGATATCACAATTATTGGAGAGCTAAAGAAATTAGAAATTCTGAGCTTTTTGAAATCTGAAATTGAACAATTGCCCGGAGAAATTAGACAATTGACTCGTTTAAGGTTGTTAGATTTAAGCAATTGTTCAAAACTTAAAGTAATCACACCAAATGTCTTATCCAATGGGATGTTGAAGGACAAAGTAACGCAAGTCTTGCTGAGTTGAAGCAATTGTCTAACCTGACAACTTTAGAGATACATGTTCTTGATGCTCAGATTATGCCTCACGACTTGTTCTTTTGGAAGTTGGAGAGATATAGAATATTTATTGGAGATATATGGAACTGGTCTGGTAGATATGAAACTTCGAGGACGTTGAAACTCAAATTGAACAATAGCTTTTTTCTAAGCAATGGGATTAAATTTTTGCTGAATAGAGCTGAAGATCTCTATCTGGATGAACCGAAAGGCGGTAAGAACGTTCTTCACGAACTTCATGGGGAAGGTTTCCAACAATTGAAGCATCTTCATATACAGAATGCTCCACAGATACAGTATATTATCAACCCAGTTGGATGGGGACTATGCAGTATCTTTCCCCAGGGGCTAGAGTCATTGGTCCTATATAATTTGATCAATTTGGAGAACATATATCATGGCCAACTTACAGCAGAGTCTTTCAACCAATTAAAAGTCGTAAAAGTCGGAAAATGTGATAAATTGAAGTATCTCACATTGCCCATGGCAGGAAACCTTTCGCAGCTTCAAGAAATCGAAGTGACTCGTTGCAGGAAACTAGAACAGATTGTTCTCATGGAAAGCAGGCAAGTCCACAAAAATGAACAGATTAGTAAGATTGAGTTCACTCAACTGCGCACCTTGACACTACAATGCCTACCACGTCTCTCCAGATTTGGCTTCAACGTGCTTACACCTGATATGAGACTCCAAGAAATCCTTGCTGAAGATGATCCGGACAGTTTCATCCCTTTTTTCAGTGAAAATGTATGTTTTCTTGTACTTACTTTTAAATCCTTTAATAAAAACTAAAAAGTAAAATTGTGTTTGCAGGTTGAACTCCCAAGGTTGGAGAACTTGAAATTGTGCTCAATTAACATTGAGTGCAGATGGCTCGATCAACTACCAGCTGTATCTTCTTGTTGTCAAACTTTAGTGAAGTTGATCGTGGAGTGTAATAGTTTGAAATTTCTGTTTTCGTATTCCATGGTTAAGAGTCTTGTGCAACTACAAGAACTAAGGATACAGAACTGTAAGTCAATGGAAAGAATAATTAACATTGAAGAATCGGCAGAGGAAGAAAGAATAATCAATATGATATTCCCCAAATTAAATTTGCTGGTGCTCTGGGGTCTTCCGAAACTCACCGGATTTGGCTCCGGAAATTCAATTGAATTCCCCTCCTTGGACGCACTTAGAATTCTGGATTGTCCTAGGTTGAAGATGTTCTTCTCTGATTCCACATGTGCAAACATAACAGTAAGCAAAGAACAGGAAGCAACAAGCTCTTGCGCTGACGTATATCCTCTCTTGGACAAAAAGGTGACTTTTTTTTTCCTTCTGCACAGAGTTAGTAGAAAATCCATATGTTTATAAAACATGAAATTCAATTGACTTTGAACAGGTTACTCATAAAACATGAAATTTAATCTGCAGGTTTTGTTGCCGTTCTTAAGGGTGTTGAAACTGAACTCTATCAGCTCTGAATTGATATGGCACAGCCAACTTGTGGCAACGTCTTCTTCCCTTCACAATTTGACAATCTTGAGGATTATCGGTTTGGGTGATTTAAAATATTTATTTTCATCTTCTATGGCTAATAGTGTAGTCCAACTCGAAATTCTTGAGATAATTGATTGTAAGCTTATGGAAGCGGTGATAGTTGAAGAAGAAAAAGGGTCAAGTGTGCTGCTGTTTCCTAATCTACAAGATCTGACTCTCAGTAATCTTCCGAAACTCTCAAGATTCTGCTACTTCAACAGGAATTTAATTGATCCGTGCTCCTCATTGGAACAAAACATGACTGCAAGCGAGGAATGTAGTGGAATGGACTTAAAGGAGAACCTCCAGGCTAACATTCAACCTCTCTTTGATGAAAAGGTGATTTGTTCTTTTTTTTGCTTCACATCTTTTCTTCTTGCTTTATTCACATCATTGGATAGATTTGTTTTTCTTTAATTAAAATCTAAATTAATTTTCATATTATCTCTTATAGTGTATGGTTAGTTGGGCTGTTAATAATGCAATATAATTAATTGATTTCTTTAGGTGGGACTCCTTAATATAAAGAAATTGTCATTAGCGAAGATGGATAACTTAAGAAAAATATGGCACGATCAATTTTATTCAGATTCCTTCAGCAAATTAAAACAAGTCAAGGTATATGGTTGCAATAACCTATTGAATCTTTTCCCATCTAATATGCTTGGAAGACTCCAAAGACTGGAGATTTTGGAAGTAGAAAATTGTGATTCGGTAGAGGAGATATTTGAACTCGAAGCTCTCAGTAGCAAGAAAACACATGCTATAGCAGCAGCTCAACTGAAAACATTACGGATACATTATTTGCCAAAGCTGAAGCATGTATGGAATGTGGACTCCCAAGTTATTCTATCCTATCAGAATCTACATTCAATATCAGTTCAATATTGTGATAGTTTGAAAAGCCTCTTTCCAGCTTCAGTAGCTAGAGGTCTTGTTCAACTTGAAGTGCTTACTATACATTCTTGCATGATGGAAGAAATTACTTGGATGACAGAGTAGGAGTAGAAGCAGAAGCAGTCCTTAGGTTTTGGTTTCCTCAATTAACAAAGTTTGAGCTGTGGGATCTATCGAGACTCAAAAGTTTCTATCCGGGATCATATATTTCAGAATGGCCAGTTCTAAAGACGTTAGAAGTGCGGTGTTGCAATGAAGTGGAGATACTTGCTTCACAAGTTTTGAGCCATGGGGAGAGCCGACATGAGATCCCAACTGGACAGCCCCTGTTCTTAGTTGAGAAGGTATGAACCCTAACGATTTTTTTTTTTTTTTTTGACATTTGAACCCAAACAACCTAAATTTATATAATACTTTGGTGTATTTTCTAGGTTCAATTCCCTAGCCTAAAATGTCTGGCACTGGATTGGAATTGCATTAAGAAAGAGATGTTACATGGAAAGTTTCCAGAGTGTGCAAGCTAAATTACCTTGAGTTGGAAACTGCTATTTGTCCATCTTGTTTTCTTCACAAATTGCCCAACCTTGAGACACTCTCTGTTTATTCTGGTTTTCTCAAGGAATTGCTGTTATGTGAAGGGCTTGGCTGTAAGGAAAAACATACCGAGTTGCCCGATAAATTGTGCTGCTTAAAGCTTTGTCATTTGTCTGACCTGCATATGTGGGAGGAAAGTTCCGAATTTGGCAAAGTTTTTCAAAATCTGAAAATAATAAGACTATCACTATGTGGCAACTTAACAAGTTTAATGCCATCCTCAATGACTTTCAAACATTTGACGACTTTGGAGGTAGACAAATGTAGTGGATTGCTCAATTTAATGGCACCCTCAGTAGCTAAAAGTCTTGTGCAACTTACAAGAATGGATATAACTGATTGCGAAATGATAGAAGAAATCATTACGCATAAGGAAGATGAAGCAATCAATCAAATCATTTTCAACCGGTTGGAATATTTGGGACTCAATTGTTTACCAAGTCTTACAGTCTTCTACTCAGGGAGTTGGACTATCGAATTTCCATCCCTGCAACAAGTAGTTGTGAAGCAATGCCCAAATATGAAATTATTTTCTCAAGGAATCGTAAGCACACCGAGACTACATACACTACAAATAGCAGAAACAAAAGATGTAGGATGTTGGGAAGGCGACCTCAATACTACCATAGAACATCGATATATAGAAAAGGTACGCATTGATACTTGAAATACTCATTTTTTTCTCCTTATCAGACCTCAGACCTCAATATATGCTATGATTTATAAATTGCAGAATGCTGAGAATTCTGAAGAAAATTGAGGATGATGATCATCTTCGTATATCTGTGAGAGCAGAATTGTCATCGTTTAAGTTTATTACTAGAAGAGCTGGATCAAAAAGCTGCAGCTTTGCATTCTTTTAAATCCCAGTCTTTGAGACTTTCTTCTCTTCTTCGGTTTATATCAGGACAAGTCTCAATACTTGCAGCTGATGTCGCCAGTCATGATTCGGACATTCCTAATGTTGATCTTGTCATTAACTATCATATTCCAAGGTTATTTTCTGAAATTCTTAGTGTGTGTGTGTGTATATATATATATTTGAAATAGAAAACCTTTGTACAGTAAAATCTAACTGTCCTTCAGGAATCCGAGAGATTATGTTCATCGTGTGGGGAGTACTGCAAGAGCAGACAGAGGTGGTTTGTCTGTGAGCTTTGTTTCCCAAGTAAGTTGAAGAAGTATTTTACTAGAGACTATATATGAAGCTGTGGATATCTTTCTTCATGCCTCTTTACAGTGTCTTGAACCTATTGACAATATTTTAGATATCAGTTTGCAAAAGTGTCTTTGGTTGGGTGCATTTGTATTTAATGCTAAAATCCCACCCAAAAAAATTCCAAATTCCGGACTATTGAAGATTATAACAGAATAAATTCCAAATTCCAGACAATTATAAATTTTTACCTGTCCTCTACGAATCATAGCTGATTTTTTAAAGAGTAATCTTCATATATAAGCATATACATGACCATGACCAGACTCTTCTGTCTACATACTCTAACCTACAATCAAGAAAAAAAAACAAATAATTTGTAACAGAATCAATTAAAAAAAAATGGTAAAAGCCTTCAAACTTAAAGAGTTCTTTGAATAGCTGCCT
Source organism: Acer yangbiense (assembly GCA_008009225.1). Classification (NCBI taxonomy): domain Eukaryota; kingdom Viridiplantae; phylum Streptophyta; class Magnoliopsida; order Sapindales; family Sapindaceae; genus Acer; species Acer yangbiense. The sequence continues at coordinate 68,423,554 of CM017762.1, forward strand.
CCTCCATACAAGGAAAGCATTTAATAATGTAAAATGACATCGACTGATGTTGCGTAATGGAGTCATATTAGAATAATCTGTTTCATTAAACATAGAAAAAAGAAAATCTTACCATGAAGGTGGTCTTGCCTTCAAATAGGTAGAATAAGATCTATCATCTTTACCAACTTCAATGTCCAAGTGAGAATCTTGTTGAATCTCAGCATGTACAAGTAAAGACCTTTTGTATCTGCCCAATACAGATAATCATTCCTAGAAAAACAAATTTTCAAAATAAGAGACTGAAATTAAAACTGTAATTTTAATGTAATGTAAAGTTGGAAATGACAAAAATGAACAAATCTTTAAGGGCCGTTTGGTAACCTTTTCGTTTTTGTGTTTTTGTTTTCTAGTTCCAAAGTCTCTATAGAAATAGTAGAGGGGTAGGAGCTGTTCAGGGGCATGTTAATTAGTGTAGAAACACATTAATGTCATGGTTAGCATGTACATATGAACAGGGAAAATATCAATGCCAAGACTTTAAAAAAAGAAAACATTTTCGTTGTCATTCAAAGGTTTATAGGATCAGAATAACGGAGGCAAGAATTTACCACCACCATCACCAGCTGCTTTAGTCCCAGAAGGAAATCCCTTTCACTCAGTTCTTCCCGAATCATCAAGATGTGCTTGCCTGCCATTGACATAATCAAATTCATATAAAAAGAATTTTAATTATATCATAATAGCATGATTGAGACAATCTATTGCCAAGCAAAATTCAAAAATTTGAAAGTTATTAAGTTTTCGATACTTATGGAAAATGTAAATTGAAACTCAGATTTCAAAATTTTCCTACCGTTCCCATCAAACATATTCTACATCACCTACACTCCCACATAAACCAAGTTTGAATAAGAGCTTTTTATAGTGCCTCTTCTCAGTTTCATGTTTTGCTTTTCTATCAAGCCAAGTAATTGACATCCTTCCATCAACCAACCAAATCTATCAAACCAATGCCAGTAGAAGTTTACCTAAACCTGTATGAATCTTTCATTTTTTTTTAACAATAACTTATAGAGAACAAAGTATAATTTAATGACATACAAAACTAGTTTTACCTTCCTGATTCAACGCTCCATCCATTGCCTCCCATCCATCGCCACTGCCTGGTATTGTCCCAAAATCTCTCCCTGTTCCAGCTCTGCCTTGGTGTAGCCCTAGCATTTCGGTTTATTGGTGCAAGCACTAAAACCACTAACCCTTAATCTCTGCAATTCTTGCCTTTGGATCTCTACCACATGATCTCCAATCACATGCCGGTCCTCCGATCCAAATTCTGATCCAGACAAATGTGTTATTAAGAAATTTCATGCTAAAACAAAACATTCAAAGGTTCAATTCCTAAATTTCGAGGAAATTGAATATTTGTCTAGTGAAAACAATAACAAAACTTACTGAATTGATAGATGAGATATAGATAGAGATCTAACTCGAAGCAATTCGTTTTGACTCTCTGATTGCTGTCGTTTTCGAGAAAACCCTAGAGTTGGTGAAGCCATTCGTTTTGACTCTCCGATTGCTGCTGTTTTCCAGAAAACCCTAGAGGTGCTAAGCACGATGAAGAAAAATCGGAAGTAAGAAGTTACTACAATGGCGACAACGCATCGAATAGAGAAGAGCAGACAATTTAGGGATTTTTTTTGGGTTAACATTAAAAACCTCCTTTCACCTTTGAATTATTATTGGATGTATAGTTACAAATGTTATTATTTTAGAAACCTCCCCTATAAACTAACACCGTTAGTATTCCGTTTGTGTTGACTGACTTTGACTATTAAGAAGTCTAAAATAAATAAAAAATTATAAATGAACCAAAAGCATTGAAAATGAGTATTTACTTATATTTAAAAAAAAATACATAAATAATTACATATTCTGGTTTATTTTCAATGTTTTTGGTTCATTTATAATTTTGTTATTTTTAGGGATAAAATTGTCCATAAAATAACTTCTCCTTTGTAAGTTAATATTCCCATCTTTTGTATTATTTTATTAATTTATTTGATAAAAGTATGAGGTTATAATGATCAATTCATACAATTGATACTTAAATAGAGACATTTTAGACTTTTTAATGGTCAAACTCAATCAATACAAATGGAATACTAACAGTGTTAGTCCATAGGGGAGGTTTCTAAAATAAAAGCATTTGTAACTGTACATCCAATAATAGTTGAAAGGGGAGGGGAGGTGTTTAATATTAAACCTTTTTTTTTTTAGTAAAAAAGTGGAATAGTGAAAAGTGAGTTATTTAGAGTTTTTTTTTAATATTTTTATGAAGCAAGTACATCCGCGGCTATGCCGTGGCAAACAGGTGTTATATTTGGCACACACATGTTTTGCAGTAATTTTTTAGTTTACTTTTGCTCACGCACAGTTTTTGGATAAAAATACCCCTCCCCTGACACATGTCAAGTGTTGGGGAGGGGAGTAATGCTCACCCCCCTTGAAGGGGTGCTAGCAAAAATGGACTCGTAATTTTTTCAGTGTTTTTATATAAAATTGGCAACATATGGACATCCGTGGCAAAAGATGTGCAGTAAAAGTTACATTTTTTTTTTAATGATTTTGACTTTTAAATTATCTTAAAAAGTTATTCAATTAAAAATCATGTTGTACGTATTTGTTTGATCTTTAGCTAGATTAGGTAAAGTTTAAGATGCTTAACAATCCTAGCCACATAGGATAATTAATGCTCTCTATTAATATGTTGATATCGAATTTCCGTTAAAGATGTCATGTTTTGTAATTATTGCAGTAGCTTTAAGAAAATGTAGTTATACATTATATGCTAATATTGCTTACTTAACTGCCATTGTCTTTTTTCAGAATGATGTCGTTCTTCTTCATGCAACCGAAGCAATCCGAATGTAAAGAGCAAGAGGTGCTCTCTGACATTAAGAGGGTAAGAGAATCCCTAACAAGGCTCCCTATTTTTTCCTTATATCTAGGGAGCCAGTTGTACTTTTTACAAATAGGGAGCCATATAAGGAGTGAAAACTCCAACAAGCCTCCCTAAAAACGGCTCCCTATTATTATTTATTTATTTATAAATAAATAAGTTATTATTTTTAAATAAATTTAAAATATTATTATTTACAAAAAATCAATACAGAATCATGATCATACAAGAGCTGTTGCAATTTGTGTTAAAAAAAAAGAAAAAAGAATTTAGCCGTTGGAAACAATAAAATGTAGGTAAATAGATGAATTGTTTTGGTTTTAAAAAAAAGAATTTGGGTTAAATAAAAAATAGGGAGGATGAATTTGGACCATTGGATATGAATGATGTGGACTCATCCTGACCACTCATTTCATTTGAGGAGTGATAAAAAAAAAAATAGGGAGGATGTCTTCCCTCCCTATATTTGAGGAGCCTTTGGCCGGAATTAATTTTAGGGAGTGGGATAGGGAGCTATTGGAGCACATTCCGGTTAATCCTCCCTAAATATAGTCAAGGAGGTTCTAAAATCCGGCCTATTGGGGATGCTCTAAGATCTCTTGGGATACAATCATGTGATTTATCTAATTTTACTTTTGAATAGGATTTTTACATCGAAGATAGCACAAAATATCTTTATAGAGAAAGCATTTTCATTTAAAATTTGAAATACTATTACATTATACGATTGCCTTGCGATGTACATTAGGAGCTCCAGCTTGGTTTAAATACACGAAATAATTGCTTAACACTTCCCTTTGATTAGCATATCGAGATTGAAATCAAATTTGTTCTTTAATGTGCAGATCTTCAATGCTAGTCGTGTGGCAAAAATGAAGTTGATGGATGAAGGGTTTGATGAGAAAGCGAAAGAGTGGAAAGAGCAGAAAATGAAACACTATCAGAGAAAGGATTATTGAAGAAAAGGAATAAAAAGAGAAAAATATATGTTGATTAGGTACTGCGTCGTCTGCTCATAAAAAAGGCCCTAAGTTCTTCTCCATTCTCCCTCCAAACAAATTTTCATAGGTAATTTTTATGTAATTTTCTTGTGATAGATTGATATTTCCGAATCTTGACTAGGTCTTGTCCATGTTTTTGTTTGTGTTACTATGTTTAAAGTTTACACCCGAGTTGTCGATTTTCTTGTCCAGTATGTTCATGATTTTGTCTCGCTCTCTTTTCCGTGGTACTTTTCGGGTTCTATGAGAATAATTCAGTAATTAAAACTGATTGCTTGATAATTCTGAAGGAATATGATCAAAAAGCATATGACCACATTTAATAGACGTCTCTTGCCAAGAGACATGTTACATGGTGGAAGGGTACATGATTGTCCGTACAAAGAGTTGCCATGGCAGATGATATTTGGCAATCACCATGCCAACCACCACTTGGAGGCTTATATAGGTGTGGCCATTCTTTGAGTCACTCGAACAACACTTGGAAATTACTCCAACCAAATCCCGGATTATCTCAACAAGTGAGTAGAGTGTTAGAGCGACCTTTGCATGCAACCAACAGTCCCAGGACAACATTAAAATCTTTCAGCGCAGAGTCCGACAAATTCTTGTGTTGGTTTTGCCAATTTTACTTATTTTTTATAGTTCTTTGTAGTGAATTAACTCTTTGTGTGTGTATGATTTCTTAGTGTTCTATCATGTATAATGTTGCTGACTGGTTATATTTATGTTTTGATTTTGATCAAGCTTTTCTGAAATCTGTTATATTCTTCTCGGAATTTAGAACACAATATCCATTCCATCTTCTAAGTGGTTATTATATCAAGATTGGATCAATATGGATCAGGTGATTAGTGAGAAAAATGATCGTGTTTAATTTATAGATGTTTCCGTTTCTTGCTCCAATATCTGTTATATATGCTTAATCGTTCTATGTTTTAGTATGAGAGACTTGGGAAGATTGGTGAGGGGTCCTATGGTAAGGTGTACAAGGCTCGGGACTGCATCACCAATGAGACGGTAGCTTTGAAAATGATCAGCATGGATATTGAAAAGGTGGGCGTGCCAAGCACTACAATAAGAGAAATTTCCGTCTTGAAAGAAATGCAGCATCCGAACATTGTTAGGTATGTACGCGCACAGCAGCATGTGTAGATGATTGATTCTCTAGCTCATTAATCTTAAGTGTGCTAATGGTTATCCAATTGTCAGTTTGAGAGATGTACAGTACACTGAGAAGGTTATGTGTTTGGTTTTTGAGTATCTGGACATGGATCTCAAGAAGTACATGGATTCCTGTACAGATTTTGCGAATAATCCACATGCTATAAAAGTGAGATCACTATAAAACCAAATTATGATGGTGGTGATGATTTAACATCTTCTAACATTTTGTTTAACATCTTTGCTGTAGACATTCCTTCGTCAGATTCTATGCGGTGTTGCCTACTGTCATTCTCATAGGGTTCTTCATCGAGACTTGAAACCACAAAACTTGTTGATAGATTGCCGTACCAGTACTATAAAGCTTGCAGATTTTGGACTGGCTAGAGCACGTAGTGTTCCTATTAGGACATATTCACATGAGGTATATATTAATGAATGTAGTGGCTTTAATTTGTTTCGGTAGTATTTTAAAATCTCCATTATTGGATCTCTCTAGGTGGTGACACTGCATTACAGGCCGCCTGAAATTCTGCTAGGATCCCATAATTATTCTACTTCAGTTGATGTGTGGTCAATTGGGTGTATATTTGCTGAGATGGTAAACCAGAAACCACTTTTTCCGGGGATGTCTGAAATTGATCAATTGCACAAGATCTTCAGGTTTTTTTATGCATGATTTCCCTTATACAATTAAATATCTACATATCATTAGCAAAACTTTTTAACAAGCACTTCCTTTTCTATGAAGCATCATGGGAACTCCAGATGAAGACACCTGGCCTGGAGTTTTTTCTTTGCCAGATTTTAGACCTTTTTTCCCTCTACGGTTTCCTAAGGTAATAAAAAATTAGCTTCAGTTTAATGAGTATTTTTTATCGTTAACACGATCGTGATTCTATATGGTGCACACCATTTAATTACTTGCAGGATCTGGCAACCTTTGTTCCGAATCTTGATCCAGTTGGCGTTGATCTTCTTTCTGTTAAGTTTATACAAAACCAGCATGTATATAGGTTTGTGTTTCCATTTCAAATACTGATGAGTTTGTGTATTGGATTTTTGTAATACCAGAAAATGCTGTGCATGGACCCAAAAAAAAGAATCACTGCCAAAAGTGCACTAGAGCATGAATACTTCAAGATTGATGAATCTGTTGATGTAAAACTTCCTAAGAAGATACGCGCAATGAGTAGGAAGAGAAGATTAGATTGGGGAGATACGCAACATATGTATACTGTGCAATGATAAGACAATCCCAGCAGCTTGAATTTTATAGAAATGCTATAAACATATATATATAAGTTTAATTCACAGATAATTAATTAAAATAAGCATTTGATTGTCCAAAAGTGATGAAAAATAAAATGATATATCATCACCCTGCCTGGTCGAGGTGCTTCATGTCGGTTTCATTCTCCACTTAAGTAACTCAATTGGGCCAATTGTAAGTGGGCCTCAGAAAGTGAAAGATTCAATTGGGTCAGGGTGAGAATTGCCTTAAAGGAGTTAAAGGAATTAGTGTGGGTCAAGAGCCCAATTATTTGGAAGTGGCCAAGGCTTTCTTCAACAAGGTCCAGTTGGGTCCTATTGTGAAAGGTCTTGGAGGTATTAAGGATGCAAGGTTGGGCTGTAGGAATGAGGAAGGCCCGCCTATTCAGTGTTTTTTGAAGAAGTTGGGTCTTCAGCCCAAAAGTCTGGATGTGGAGTGGTCCAGGGTGTAAAGAGAAGTACAGTGGTCCAGGGTGTAAAGAGAAGTACAATGTTGGGAAAAAAAAAGAAGCATCTAGTCTCTAATTCTACCACAATCCCGGAGATATGGGCCTTTAAAAAGAAAGTCATCACTGAGTCACTAGCGATTAAGGGCCACGGTTTGAAGACAATGAGCTCTAGGTTTAAGATTTGGGGTTTGATTACAAGGACAAGGAAGTGGATAAAGCTTTGGGTTGATAAGGACAAGGAAGTGAGGTTGGTCGATGTCAAAAACGTTTATGATATTGAAGGGAGATAGGCTAAATATGGCAAAGAAACAATGATTAGGTTTGGTTTTGTTTTTATGGGCTGGCATTGTTTAGGTGGACATTTTCTTTAGGGGTGGGCTGTTGGGTCTTCTTTTGGTGGGTTTTTGGTTGTCTCTTAGCCAACTGGGTCTTTGTAGCTTGCTTGCTTCTTAGCTTTTGGGCCATTTGAATAAATTTTGCCGTTAAGAAAAAAAGTAAAAAAAATAAAAAGAATCTAGCTGATTTTAAATTTAAAAATTTTGATGCAAAATTGGCAAATGGAATTGGAATATATATTAATATATGGTAATAAATGGAAAAATGAATGAAGTTAACAAATTGTAATTAAAAGTAAATATCAAATATACAACCCAATATTTTTTTATTATTTTTTTAATATTACAATAATTCGAGGCTTGGGAGAGAGACTCGAACTCACAACCTTGTGGTGTAGATCTGAGGGGACATACCACCGAACACCGAGCCCAATGAAGTAAAAAAGTATGCATGATGATTAGGTTGAAACTGAAAGGACTATCATGTGCCTATGTGCATGACTAGAAATGTTGTCATATAAATTAAACCGAATTATTATTATAATTACTTTTTGAATTATTACGGATTTGGGGGAGGAAGCGAGGGACAAGACTTAAACCCACAACCTCTTGATGTAGGTGTGATAGATATAACCACCGGGTCAAACCTCATTGTGTCAAATAACATTTGATTAAGCCAACTAATCAATTCATTATTAAACTGTGTTCCATGGGGAACAGTGATATTTACTTTTGATGAATGTGTTCAGATATTAAAAATTCACTAATACTAGTCAATCCAAAAATTTATTCAAAAAAAACCAACACAATTGATGTGACAATTACCATATCATTCACCACATCACTTCATAATTTGTATGGTGATGACAACTCATTTGTCACATCATTTGGGTTTTTAGATTATATAGTATTACTCTTAAAAATTTATTTACAATTGAATTAATAGTAGTTGGCACCAGCTTATTGCCGGTGACATGTATCTCAATTTTCAACAATCGTGTCTTATTGATCTTGCAATTGTTGGTATGTGTAAGTGAATTTGATTTTGGTATTTGAATAATATGTCGAACTCTTTTTTCCCTTTTATCCTCTGTTGTGTTCCAATCAATCATTAAAAGAAGAGAATTAGAAGAAATTAATCACGCAATTTATTTATCGAAATTCAAATTAATGACAACGAATAAGATATTCTAAATCTAAACATTACTCCTTATTTGGTCAGAACAGTCTGATTTTAATTTTGAAATTAAAACAAAGCTAGTAAAGCAGACATGAAGCTCATATTGGTGACTCTCCTTTCAATTATTTTGGATGGCTTCTTCATGGAGCAGATTCAAGTTGATTCAATAGCTAATTACAAAATAAGAAGAAAAAAAAGTAATTATTATAAATATGTATTTGATATTTCAATTCAAAAAAATAAAATAAAATAATTGAGAATGATTTATGATACATACCTGAAAATAAGAGTCTAACTTAGTCTTTACAATTTCATGCTCCCTTCTCAATTGCTGGAAAGAGGCTTTAAATCTGTGTGAGTATTAATATATAAAAATTATTAGATGCGAATGTTCCAATTTTTAACGATAATTTGAACATGATATCTTAGCGGGAAGAGTTTGATTTTTATGAGTCAGACTATATCAACATAAAAATTCGACTTAAATTATGTGACTTCCATATTCATCTATTTATTTGATTTAAATCTAATGATTGTCATTTAACTATTCTTCTCCTCCATTGGATTGATAACAAATGAATCGATAGATATTGAAATCATAAATTTAAGTTGATTTAGCCTAATCCTAATTTTATATAAAATCTAATATTCAAAGGAAAAGGTTATGAATAATAATTATCTAGTGTGGACATCCTGCAAAACAAAACAAATCAATAGCTTTAGTTTTGTAACTTTACAGAACCAGATACGTGTAATGTGTTGTTACAAAACTAAAGGTCTCTATTTTGTAACGTTGCAAAAACAAGATTTTCAGGACACTCCTTTGGTGAGAACTACCTTGTATATGAATATATTATTTTATTATAAATAAAAGCTTAAAATATCACCCTTCAATATTTCCTTCGTGGAAAAATTGCAGCGCTTGCTTGACTGCATTTATGACTCTTATGGCACCAATGCTGCAAACAGAAATACAATATCATAAAAAATGTCAATAATTTTATATGTTTAATTTGTTTTATCTCTCTCTCTCTCTCTATATATATATATATAGATATATATAATGAATATCTAATTAAACTAATTTTTTTAATTATATTTTCAATAACCTAGCACTGCTTCCTTTTAGCTGATACAGACGTCTTTCCACCTTTTCAAAATCATATGAAGTTTTCTCCCTGAAAAACATATAAATGAAAGAAGAAAAAAAATTGTATATATTAAAAACTATGTGAGTTTGAACTCATTAAATGTATAGGAAAAACTAAAAAAAAAAACTAAATAAAAAAAAAAGAAGATAAATTAAGAATTTTAGATTAATAATTATGTGTACTTACATTTCCTCTTCAACGAAAGCCAACCGTTGGATCGTGTCTCTGAAATATACGGCCGTCAAATCCTCGGCGAAGTCAGGGATACCATCTCTTTCTAGTTGTTCAAGTTGAATAAAATATTGATCGAGAATTCCCTGCAATGATATATTTAGAAAAATATCCGAACACAAAAACTCATAAAATCAATTAGAAAATATATGAACATCGATATTAAACGACGACGTAAAAGAAAAACCTCATCGAACATGGATTGCCTCATAGTAGCGATCTGTTGACGAAGGTGTTCACGATCCATTGGAATAATTTTTCTTAAAAAAAATTGTGTACAAAATATCAAATTAAATCTGACTATAAATAGCGGGAAATTTTGTGTGTGTAGAAATAACAATAATAATTGATCATAATAAACTAAGATATTGCAATATCTAAGAATAGATTGTATTCATAATTAGAAAATTATTTCAGATATTTTGTTTAATGAATTGGATTATCTTAACTTTTATTTACTTATTTTTTGAACTATTATAATAAATTTGAGATTTGGTAATGGGATGCGGTTTGAATCCATAACCTAATGTGATATAAGTATGAAGGCATATATATGGTTATTAGAGGCGGATGTACAAGAGGGCTGCCCCGGGCTGTAGCCCGATTAGACCTCCAGGAAAAAAAAAATATGTATTAAAGGATAATTGCATAAAGTACTCCTAAGTTTTCATAATATTATAAACAATTGATAAATTTAATAAAATATAAATATTTTATTGTTCAAAGTAAGGTTTTTTTTTTTAATTAATAAAAAAAATTAACACTTTATTTATAAAAATAAAATATTTAAAAGATAAAGGACATTTTAGAGTATTGGGTCATGACCCATAAAAGAGAAAGGACATTTTAGAGTATTGGGCCATGACCCATAATCCTTGTCCAAGTAATTATTGTTCAAATTAAGTTTTAAAAGTACAAATAATATTATAGCGCTAACATTATATATATATATATATATAAACACTACAACTATGAGTAGTTATCAAGTGAGGTATACCTTACTTTAATTTCGGTAAGGACCTTGATGAAATCACATCGATATTTATGAATTTTGATCTGAATTTTTTTATGGATAATAAGTTTAATTAACTCTACCAATGAATAAAATTTGAGAATTTTTTAAGCACTAGAACTATTTATCTTGATTTTGTTAAATATAAGGGGATCGAAAAAATGAGAGAAATATAGGTAAATTCAAAAAAATAATTATAGTACTTAAAAAATTCTCAAATTTTATTCATAGATTGATTTCAATAAACTTATCATCCACACAAAACTTCAGATCAAAATTCAAAAAAATCAATGTGATTTCATCAAAGTTTTTACCGAAATTAAAGTAAGGTATACCTCACTTGATAATTACTATATATATATATATATACAGTCTTTCTATTATCAGTTCGAACTGACAATAAATATATCAGGACGAAGAATGTGGACCACAGATTATGGAGAAGTTTTGACAAGTGCATACACTTTGAGTCAAAGTATGTAAATCTAGTAGTCCACATTTTTCGTCCTGATATATTTATTGTCAGTTCAAATTGATAATAGAAAATCTGTACATATACATATCATAATTATTTATCCAGTCAAGACCGTCCTTTTGAACTGTTACTTAAGGACGATAGTAAAAACAATTTCAGAACCGTCTAACTAAAGAATTATAAATCAAATCTCATAAGACCATGACGAATTTATCCGGATTAATTTCAATATTGCAATACTTTATACGGAAATTATCCTATCAGTGCATCATGATAGAATTATATAAGGATATTGAATGTGAGCAACTCGTTTTACATACTTTGACTTGGTATGTATGCACTTGTCAAATCACTGTTATAAATGAGTGGCTCACATTCAATATCCTGATAAAGTTATATCAATGCATCCTGATAGGATCGGGACCGATACTTTATATATATATATAATTTTTCTATTATCGGTTCGAACTGACAAAAGAAATATCAGTTCCTTGCATGTGGGCCATTGGATTTAAATACTTTGATTTGCCTACTTGTCAAAGCATCTTTTAAATCCAATGGCCCACATGCAAGGAACTGATATATTTTATATCACTTCGAACTGATAATAGAAAGACTATATATATATAAACTACATTTTAATTACATCCATATAATGTTAATGGGTTAAAAAATTAAATAGCACTATTTGAGACTCTTTTTTGGGAACAGGCACCAACTTACTAACTTAAGTTTAAAAGGCACCATTTATGGTGAACGGACAAAATTGCCCCCCACAGTAACCTTCTTCACCATAATATATTGATAGTTAAAAAGGCTCGAAAATGTTTAAAAATGTTCGAAAAAGGCTCGAAAAAGGTTCGAAAAAAGTTCGGAAAAGGCTCGAAATGATTTCGTGCCTTTTTGAAATATTTTCGTGCCTTTTTACACTGTCATCGTGCCTTTTGAAGTTGTTATCGAGCCTTTTGGAAAAGTTATCGAGCCTTTTAGAAAGGTTATCGAGCCTTTTGGAAAAGTTATCGAGCCTTTTAGAAAGGTTATCGAGCCTTTTTGGAAAAGTCTCGATAACTTTTCCAAAAGGCTCGATAACCTTTCTAAAAGGCTCGATAACTTTTTCAAAAGGCTCGATAACCTTTCTCATCGTGCCTTTTGAAGTTGTTATCGAGCCTTTTGAAAAAGTTATCGAGCCTTTTAGAAAGGTTATCGAGCCTTTTGGAAAAGTTATCGAGCCTTTTGGAAAAGTTATCGAGCCTTTTAGAAAGGTTATCGAGCCTTTTTGGAAAAGTCTCGATAACTTTTCCAAAAGGCTCGATAACTTTTCCAAAAGGCTCGATAACCTTTCTCATCGTGCCTTTTGAAGTTGTTATCGAGCCTTTTGAAGTTGTTATCGAGCCTTTTGAAAAAGTTATCGAGCCTTTTAGAAAGGTTATCGAGCCTTTTGGAAAAGTTATCGAGCCTTTTAGAAAGGTTATCGAGCATTTTTGGAAAAGTCTCGATAACTTTTCCAAAAGGCTTGATAACTTTTCCAAAAGGCTCGATAACTTTTCCAAAAGGCTCGATAACCTTTCTAAAAGGCTCGATAACTTTTCAAAAAGGCTCGATAACTTTTCAAAAAGGCTCGATAACTTTTCAAAAAGGCTCGATTAAAAAATTAAAAAATATTTCGAGCCTTTTTGAACAAAGTTTCCAGCCTTTTTGTACAGTAATCGTGCCTTTTTGTACATGAAAAGGCACGATTGGTGTATGAAAAGGCACGATTGTACAGTAATCGTGCATTTTCATTAAGTGTTCGAGCCTTTTCATACACTAATGAAAAGGCACGATTGGTGTATGAAAAGGCTCGAACACTTCATTTCGAGCCTTTTCAATGGAAGATTCAAAACAAAAAAAAATCGAGCTCAGCGGGGAGCTCGACCCCCGAATGCGTTTGCGTAGAGCCACAAAACTAATTATCCATTGGAGGTCTGTTTTTAATCTCAGAAAACTTCAAAGTAAGAAAAGAATGTGTAAAGTAAGGGTATTTTTGTCCGTTCACCATAATAGGTGCCTTTTAAACTTAACTTATTAAAGCAGTGACATTGTCACCAAATCAGTTTAAAAAGGTGACATTTCTCACCAATTCCACTAATGTTATATAGCCAAAAACATTTACACCAAAGCAATTATAATCGGATTAATTCGATTGCAATACTTCGTATTTCATGCATTAATGCTTTATTAAGATCTTAACGTAGAATTGAGTACGATCCAATGCTTTATAGATCCTTTATTATCTCATATTTGATTGTTTAAAATAATAATTTATACACACTAACGATTTTTACTTCTCCAAGAAAAAAAATAACAACTTTGTTTCCAAATTCTCTGGCTCTGCTACCATGTACATTTGTTGGGTCACTGATCGTTTATATATATATATATAAATGTTTTGATATAACTTCATCAATGCATTGGATGTGAATCATTAGATTTATACACTTTGACTTAAAGTGTATGCACTTGTCAAAGTTTCTCCATAATCAGTGGTTCACATGCAAAACACTGTTATAAGCTATATCAGTGTGCACTGACCAGAATGGGACCGAATATATATATATATGTGTTCAAGTCAGTGCGTAATATATGAGAACATTGAATGTGAGCTACTCATTTTCCATGCTTTGACTTGATGTGTATGCACTTGTCAAAACTTCTCCATAATGAGGGCTCACATTCAATATTTTTATATATTTACATCAGTGCGCACTGATGTGAACGAGACTGTATATATATATAGTCTTTCTACTGTCAGTTCGTCCTGATATACATCAGTGAGAGAAGTTTTGAGAAGTGCATTGATCGTACTATTTTTATATCTATTTTAAGGTCCCCAATTCCTACATATTGTGCTTGTTCCTCGGGTAAAACCGGGTATTTAATATAATAAAATAAGTGTTTTAGGTATTTTTGGAGTGTAGGGACATTGGCGTAATTTTGGAGAATCAGAGGTCAAAGTGAAGGTATGGAGAATATATTGAAGATCCAGTGATTAGAGAAGAGTTAAGGGTTACTAATTGTAATTTTCCAAGTGGTGGTGGCTATGAAGTTCGCCGCCACAACGGCCAATGTGACAGCTACCTTTTTGCGCTCCAATATCAGTGAAGTTGGCTCCCATGCTAGTTGGCCGTCACCACGGCCAACTTGGCAACGACTTTTGCCCATCAAAGAGGCAGTGAAGTTGGCTCCCATGCCAGGTCGCCGTCACCACAGCCAACTTGGGAGCGACCTCCTGTGCCAATGACGAATTCTGACCCATTTTCTGTGACAACCACTATATATATATATCATATTCTCTTAGCTGAAAACACACCTCTCAATCTTGAATCCCTAGATCCAAAATAACTACTCACCCAAAAGAAAACCTTTCATATTCCACCATCTTCAACCTCACAAAAATCACCCAAGCTACCACCTTTCTACACCATTTTCATCATCTTTTCACATTTTCTCCTCCTCCACCACCATTCCATCCATCTTCGGAGGTTTTGCAAGAAAAAGGAAGCTCTCAAGAAAATGGGTTTTCTCTACTCTTATGCTTTCTCTTTCATTTCTCCATTGATGTGTAACTAATTTCTTAGCTAGGGGATTGATGTAACCGTATTGGACTACTTTATGAATTAATTAGTCCATTTTCTTAATTCAATTCGATTTTAGTCTCTTTTACTTGATTATGTTGTGTTTGCCTATTACTTATGTTATTTTGAGACCTCAATTGATGTGGGTGTTTAGTGTAAACTATTTATGAAATTGGATTTTGGTGAGAAAGACCTTTCCACCTTAATACCAATTATAAGCTTGGTAATTGAGAAAGATAATATGTGCATGACCTTGTCATGTTGTTTTGGCTTAGAGTTTATGCAATTATTGGGTAATGACCATTGCTTGGCACATGACCTTGTGGAGGCAATGGTAAGAACCTAGCTCTTAATCATAAACAAGCCCTAAAATTGGATTGAAGTGCTTAATAAGACTAAGTAAGAACATAGAGTGGTCTAAGAAGGTTGCATCGATTCCCTAGTGTTTTCTCCTATATATCCATACGTTGTGTGTTGTTTGTTGTGTTTAGCTTAGTTTTTAGTCACAAGATTGCAATTTTATTTCTCAAGTTTGCATCTTTAGTTTCAAGTTTACATTTTTAGCTTACAAGTTTGCATTTTTAAGCATTTTCATGAAACCAAATCACTTTGTCAAACAAAAGCATTATGCAATTTACTTTTCAAGCACTTAGATTAGTTTTAATCTTTCCCTAGACTAAGTAGTTTTGGCTATTTGAATCACCGATCTCAGTGAACAAATTTAAATTAAATTGAAAGTAATTTTTACTGCATCATGCATACACTTTGAGTCAAAGTATGTAAATCTAATGGTACACACTCTTCGTCCTGATATATTTTTTATCATGACGAACTAACAATAGAAAAACTGTGTATATATATATACAGTCTTTCTATTATCAGTTCGAACTGACAATAAATATATCAGGATGAAGAATGTGGACCACGGATTATGGAGAAGTTTTGACAAGTGCAAACACTTTGAGTCAAAGTATGTAAATCTAATGGTCCACATTTTTCGTCCTCATATATATATATCACTTTCCAGTGTGGGATTCCGCACGAATATAATTAATTCCAACCGATTGGAATTAATGATCCCACACAAAAAATTTGTGTAAGATTCTGCACTTGATAATTTATTTATATATACAATTTTTTATTATCAGTTCGAACTAACAAAAGATATACCAGTTCCTTGCATGTGGGCCATTAGATTTAAATACTTTGGCTTGGTTGCATGCACTTGTTAAAGCATCTTTTAAATCAAATGACCCACATGCAAGGAACTGATATATCTTTTGTCAGTTCGAACTGATAATAAAAAGACTGTTTATATATATACTTTAAATTTACTACTTCAAAAATAAAATATTGATGTGGTTGAAGGCAATAACTTTTTGGTAACCACACTTTTTGAAGAAATTGAGGTCCTAAAAAGTTCAATACCAATATACCGCCAGTTAAAAAATAAAATAAAAATAATAACAATTAAATTTTCATAATTTTTTTTTTTTTGGGTGAAAAAAGGGGCTAACAGCCCAAGACAACAAAAAAGAAAACTAGGAAATAGGAAACATCCTAGAAAACGAGAGCCCCTTGAAATCTTCCCCCAATCTGTCAGCAACCAGAGGAGGGGGTTCCTCAAAGACAGTCATCCCAATGGCAAGAGAGTGACCAAGATTCGCAAGGCTATCCGCCACCCTGTTACCTTCCCTATAAACGTGAAAGATTTTGCAGCACCAATCATGATTTAACAAAACCTTACAGGCTTCAATGATACTAAAGAGAGGGTGGCAAAGAGGAGTATTGTTGTTGATGAGAGCCACAACAACTTGAGAGTCAGATTCAACAATCACCTTTCTAAACCCATTATTCCACACAAGTTTTAACCCCTCCAAAATCCCCCAAAGTTCAGCCTCTAGGACACTGCTCGTCCCCTTATGCAGAGCAAACCCAACCAACCAAGCTTTCTCATGGTCCCTAACAACACCTCCAGCAGCGATGGTACCCAGGTTGGGAGCTTGGCTGCCATCAACATTAACCTTAACCCAATCAAGATCTGGGGGACTCCATGAAACAAGGCTATTCCTCATGACAATATCTTTGTTTGAATCAGTATTAGCCTCCATCCAGCCCATCACATACTGCCAAATGAATCTTCCAGGACAAAAAGGGGGCTGAGCCGAGGAGTTGAACACCGTATTACATCTCCACTTCCATATAAACCAGAGAGACACAGCAAACAAAAGATAGTTTGGAACTTTTCCCATGATCAAATTGGAGCATTTGAGGTTACCATACAACCAATCATTCCAACCGACCAAGAACTCAGCAGTATTCGTCACACCTTTGCTGATATTTTCCCAAATGCCAAGAGAAACAGGGCAACCCCGAAAAGTATGATCAATATCTTCACAGCCCACCAGACACCTCATACAAGTAACATCAGAAGAAATACCCCTGGCCACTCTATTGCAGTTGGTCAAAAGCTTCCCATGTAGCAAAGTCCAAAGGAAATAAGCAACTCTAGGCGAAAGCTTAAGTTTCCAAATAAAATCCCATTTCCAAGGGGCAGAATCCTCAAGCCTGAAATGCCCATTATATGCACTCTTAACAGTAAAAGAACCCATAGTAGACAACCCCCAAATAGGAGTATCCACGGCCTCAACACTACTAGCAAAATGAATACTGATGATGCAGGACACGATATGCCAGGGGAGGACAGAAGAAAGTTTTTGAACATCCCAGTCATTATCAATAAAATACTCACAAACCTTGTCTTTCATCTGATCATCAGAAATGTAACAAGAGGCATGATTGAGAAGTTTGCCAACATTAGGAACCCAATCATCAACCCAAAAATTAATTCTATTACCATTACCAACCCTCCATTTTATACCCTCCAGCAAAAGCTTCGCCCCAAACAAAATCCCTCTCCACGTACTAGAACAGGTATTACTCTTCATGTTCCCATAATCTAGCAAAGTACCACCCTTAAGATATTTCTGCTGGAGCAGACGACCCCATAAATCCGGACTAAGCTGCAGCAGACGCCATCCGGCTTTGGCAAGAAGCGCTTGATTCATCACTATCATATTTTTTATACCTAGACCCCTAAGCTTTTTTGGCAAGCAAACAGTGTCCCACTTCACAAGATGCACTTTTTTCCTATCAATAGAGCTACCCCATAGAAAATCTCTATTGATTTTATCAAGGCGCGTGGAGACTTCCGACGGCATTTTTATGGATTGCATGGCATAAACAGGGATGGCAGAGGTAACCGATTTAATAAGCGTGCATCTACCAGCAAACGACAGAGACGCACTCTTCCAGGTAGCCAGTCTCTTTTGAGTCTTCTCAAGAATTTCCCTATAAGTGTCATTCTTGATACGACCGTGGATGAGAGGCACACCGAGATAAGAGCCAAGATTCTTCGTTATAGGAGAACCGCAGATATTAGCAAGGACAGAAGCATTGCAATCACTGATGTTACTGGAACAGTAAACTCTGGATTTAGGGAAACTAACCTGTTGCCCAGAGAGATCACAAAAAATATCAAGACAATTTCTCATGATTTGAGCTTGTTGAGGAGAGGCTTGACCAAAAAGGATAAGGTCATCGGCAAAAAATAGATGAGAAATATTAGGGCCATCTCTAGAAATCTTCACCGATTTCCAAGACTTATCAAGGAGTTTTTGAGTGATAATATGAGAGAGTTTTTCCATACAAAGCACAAAAATATAAGGAGATAGGGGGTCTCCCTGTCTAATTCCGCACTTAGGACTGAAGCTTTCAAACAGATCACCATTGACAACCACCTTGTAGCTAACAGTAGTGATACAACTCATAATAAGGTCATTCATTTTCCCAATAATGCCAATTTCCTCAAGGACATGCTTGATAAAACCCCATTGAAGCTTATCATAAGCCTTTGCTAAGTCAATTTTCCACGCGATGTACCCCGATTTACCTTTAACACTCTTAAACTTATGGAGAACTTCCTGAGCAATAATGATATTGTCTTGTATCTGTCGCCCAGGGACAAAGGCCACTTGATTAGGACTGACAAGCTCAGGTAACAACCCACGAAGTCTCTGCACAAGAACTTTACTCACAATCTTATAGGTAGTGTTACATAAACTGATGGGTCTGAACTGCATCATACTGGTAGGATTAGGGACTTTGGGAATGAGGGAGATGAGAGTCTGATTAATATCATTAGGCACACTACCCCTGGCGAAGCAATCAGAAACCATCAAGATCAAATCAGTCTTGCAGGAGTTCCAGAATTTTTGAAAGAAAATAGCAGGAAAGCCATCAGGACCAGGAGCTTTAATCCCACCAATGTTATACAAGCTCATTTTGATTTCAGATTCACTAACAGGGGAAGAGAATAAAGAAACATCCCTATCAGTCAAACACGAGAAGGACAAAGGCAAATGGGAATACCTGCCAGTACACTACGTTGCCTCAAACAGATTGCGGAAATACCTAACAGCCTCTGCCTTTAACTCACCAATGTCCTCCATCCAACTACCATCATCCCTCTTAAAGCCCATAATCTTGTTCCGTCTTCTTCTGATGATAGTAGACAGGTGGAAAAACTTCGTGTTTTTATCACCATCCTTGAGCCAACAGTTCCTTGATTTTTGTTGCCAAAATATTTCTTCTTGTTCAAGAATACACTGATACTCTTTTGTAAGAGTCTCCTCAAGCCTAGTTAGATGTTGGAAGGATCTCTCACTGAAGAGCTTTTGAATCCCATGAATTCTATCAAGGATTTTTCGCTTGTTATAAAAAATGTTACCAAAAACATTCTTATTCCAGACCTTCAGGATACCGGTGAGGTTAAGGACTTTCTCAGCAACCGAAATACCCTGCACATGCCAATTATTATGAATTACTCTTCAAACCCCTTATGTTTCATCCACATAGCTTCAAATCTGAAAACATTGTTTCTTCTACTATGAGTGTTGTTGTTGTATAAACGAATGAGAATAAGACAATGATCAGACAATACTCTAGGAAGATGCTTCACAAAACCCTCCTCAAAATGAATCTGCCAATCCATTGAGCAAAGAGCTCTATCCAGTCTCTCCCAGATTTCCTCACCGATTCCCTTTTTCGTCATCCAGGTGAATTTTGGACCCATGAAACCCATATCCACTAACTGGTTCCGGTCAATCCAATCAGAAAACCCACTATTAGAATACTTAAATCTACCACCTCTTTTCTCTGAGGTATTAGTGATTTCATTAAAATCACCTGCAATGAGCCAAGGTAAACTAAAGTATTTTCTAATAGAATCAAGGTAATCCCAAAGAAGCTTTCTGATAGTAGCACAAGGGTTAGCGTACACTATCGTAAGAACCTATAAGGTGTTATTCTCCTCAACCAGCGCAGTAACACAGTGTCTAATGTTAGCTACCACATGAAGCCGAATTTTATCCTCATTCCAAATAAGCCAGATACCACCAGAGAAGCCCTCAGCATCAACTATAAAATGTCTAGAAAAACCAAGTTTATTAACAACATCTCTAGCTGTAGAGCCACTAATCCGAGGTTCAAGAATAGCCAAAATCTCAAATTGATAACCCATACGTAAATCTCTAATGTACCTCGAGAAAACCTTCTTACCTACACCCCTAACGTTTCAGACACAAATCATAAAGGAGACGAAAAAAGAGGATACTCTACTCGAAGATCACAGCTAAAGCCCCTCCTAAATCAGAGGCCACCATATCAAAATTCCTATCCAAACCAGGAGCATCCATATTCACAGCTTCATGGACCAACCCCACCACGGTATCCACATTATGAACAGGTTGAGCAACAAAATTCACAACATCCGCATGCAGTTGCCTAAGAACATCTGCACTATCCACTATCTCATCCTCTACAACCGCGACATCAGAAGAACTTGACTATCCCTTATTTCTATCAGCAGCAGGTACCCAACGGTAACCCTCCATTTTCGACGCATCTCCCATGTTAGCAGCCTGCATCACTCCTTTCTTACGAGCCTTCCTAGTACCCTGAGAAAGTTTCTGTATGCTGTTGTCACTTGTATAACCAGCATCATTGGTAATCTCCTGAAGAACCACCTTCTCTTTATTTTTAGAACCATTAGTCACCTTGGTCAGAACTTGCTGATCCCCTTCTACCATCGTTGTATCAGCATCCTCACTCAATATATCAAACCTGGAGCCGCTACCTCTATAGGCATTAGAAGAACTAGGAATATTAGTAGGGGTACCCTTGACACCTGTCTTAGGCATAACTAACTTATCTTGATTAGCCTCAACAAAGTCACTAGAGGGTTTCTTTCCACTACCATTCCCACCAAATTTCCCAACACCTCCCATATTCTCATTAGAACTAGAATTACCAGTCCCAATTCTTCCATTCCGTCCCTTGAGAGTCTTACTGCCCTGCCTACCATAGGACACCAAAAGCCACGGTCTATAAGGGGACTTTTCTTTGTCAACACAGACCTCATTATTTCCCGCACTAACCGTATCAACAGGCGTCGGTTCAACCATCCCCTCTCTACATGAATCTCTACTGTGACCATATCTACCACATTTAAAACAGATGAGCCCTAAACTCTCATATTCCACAGTAATAGTTCTGTCCTCAATGTGGAGAGATCCCAAGAGAGGCTTGGAAATACCAACTTCCACACAAATTCGAGCAAACCAACCTCTGGCTTGATTCATAGTGATTGGATCCACTTTACACATCCTCCCCAACATTCCTCCAATGTTCCATAGCAAATCAGAATCCAACCATTCCATAGGGAGTTTAGAAAGACGAATCCAAATGGGCATGCTCTGAATAAGGTCTTCACCTGGAACAAAATTCGGTTTCCACCGCTGGACTACCAAGTACTGATTAGTGATAACCCAGGGACCGTTAGTGAGAACATAATCAAGATCGTCGTTCATTTGGAATTGAGCAACGAAATACCCCTCCCCAAGGTCCGTTAACTGCCATTGTCCAATGAGAGACCATTTTTGAGACAATTTCGTGATCATGAAGCTTAGGGAATGAACACGACCCATGTTTTTCAAAATCAGAGCATTTTCCCAAGGTTTGTGTAATTGTTCTTTCAATTTGGCCGAGAGTGTCATTCTCGGACCACTAGGACCATCAGAAACTAGAATATCATCCTGTTCAATACTCAATTTCTGTTTGCCTGTACCAAGTCCTGACCATGAACTAGGGTTCGTCATGTTCAGGAGCTTTGATTTGAAACTACCTAAGGCATCTCTTCCCAAGGATTCGACAGCTACATCCTTACGCCCAAAATTTTCAAAGTCCGACCTAGCCCGTTTCGCCGAACCATTAATCCCCAAATTCTTACTCAAATCGGAATTCAGACCACTAGTGGGGGCTTGTTGAGCAGAAAAAACAAAATTCTTCAACGGATCGTCCATTACCAGAAGGAGAGAAGCACAAGAAATCGTGACGAGGAAGAAGGCAAGAAGCGGCGGTGGAAAAGAAGAGACCCAAGAACACACCAAGCGCGTACAGAAATCTATCCCCACGCGCCCATCACTTTTTAAATTTTCATAAATTTTGTTTCATTATTATTTTTTATTTTTTTGAAACATATTTGTTTCATAAAATTATTTATTTAAATATATATATATATATATATATATATATATATATATATATATATATATATAAAGCCCCTAATGTAAAAAAAAAAAAAAAAAAAAAAACGAAAACGAATTGTTTTATAAAACTATATTACGTCTTACTGATACACGTCTTGTGTAAAGGAAACTAAAAATAAATAAAAGAAAAAGAAAAAAAAAACTATTTCCGTATTTAAATAGGATTAGGAAATCAGTAAATACATGACATCCTGATTTAATTTCTCATAATTATCAGCATTCTTCAACTCTTTTCTCAAAATCTCTCCCAAAAACCCTAGATACTTTCCCGGAAAATCTCTTCCAAAAACCGTAGAACTTTTTTTTTCCTAGAGGAATCATGTCAACATCATCCCAGAAAGGAGAGCAAAGCCAATCCCAAAATCAACTAGACCTCTTCAAAGTGACGAGAATTATAACCCTGGAATCCTCGGACGGTCCTCGGTTTGACGTGACGGAACCAATCGCCATACAGATGGGGACTGTCAGATCGTTCCTGGAAGAGAACGAATCCTCTGGTGAGGCCGCTGCGGCCGCCTGGATCACTGTGCCGTTATTGAACGTGTCATCCTCCTGTCTCGTTCAGATCATCAAGTACTGCACGAAGAACCACCAGTTCAAGGTGAAGTCGGCACCGGAAAAGGATGTGAAGGACTATGATTCCGGTCTTCTGGAAGAGTGGTGGAGTAATGATATAATCAGAGAAGTGCTTCTTTCTGCGAATTATCTAGACATGAAGGACCTGCTTGAATTAACATCAAAGGGTATTGCTGAAAGAATCCAGAACAAGAGCCCTGAATTTGTTAGAAACTATTTCGGGGTCGTGAATGATTTTACTCCTGAAGAAGAAGCCAAGATTCGTCAAGAACATAGTTTTGCTTTTGAGGGCATCGATCAGGATTAATAATTTTTTTCTTTTTTTAAATTTAGTTTAATTTTGGTAATAATTCTGGTTTTTTTTTTTTTTTTTTTTTTTTTTTTTTTAAATTGGTTTAATTGATTTATGGAATTAATTTGGAAAGATAAGTTTTGTGATTGACGAATTATTAGAGAATATATTAGAGTTTTAATTTTCTAAAACTCCTCCTTTATTTGAACAGTAATTTTTTTTTTTTTTTTTTACACCGACCACTGCATGGGCCGTGCGTAATTCGAGAAAAACTGATTATTATTATTTATTTATTTTGAAAGGGGAAAACTTTATTGAGAAACTAGGAGTGAAGATCACTCAAGATTACAGACTCTAAACAAGGGGGATAAGACTCCATCCAAAAGAGATCCTCCTCAGAAACCAAAGCCAACTTAGTCAGGGCATGAGCTGCCATATTAGCTTTCCTAGACACGAAAGAGACAGAGATTGATCAGTCTTCTCTTTCAGTCGATAGAGAGGAAGTGAAGGTAAATTCGACTGAGTTACGGGCAGAATGGTTGGGAGAAAGAGTCTCAAGTACGGGCGAGTACGAGACTCCATTTCTACAGCAAGGAGAGAATAAGAAAACTGATTTAAGAGGGAATAATGTGTTATGTCCTTATAATATAAGGTCTGATTTTTAAATTCTCTGAATTTTGGTTTATTTCAATATAATATAAGTTAGATTTATTACTTTTATTTATTTGAAATAAGAAAATACCTATATAGACACATAGGTTTATCTTAAAATTTATTAATTTGAAATCTCAATGAAAAAAAGAAAATTTAATTTATTAAAGAGAATTTCCATGATAACTTTTCTTGATTCTCTTTGGTTTTTTTATTTATTATTATTTTTTTGAGAAAAGGCTTTTTATTAAAATTTAAGGGTTGGGGTATAACTTCTATTAATTTTTTAGTATTTAAATTTAAAGTTTTCAATTCAATTATCTATATAATATAGAAATCCAATTTTCACTTGGGATTTGTCCATATTCATAAAGTGAAGCTTCATTATGTATAAAACTATTGATCATAGGTTGTGGGTTCGAACATATTCCTCTCCTCAATTCAAATCCTGATTACTGTAATATTTTCAACAACAACAACAACAAAAACCAGCAAAAACAGAGATATCAATATCATAGAGAAAAACAAAAACCCCCAAATTTTTTTCATATTATAGACATTAAAGAAGATAATCTAGAATATCTAGTCAAAACTTTTTGAATTTAATTTTGGACAAATTTACCCTCTCCATAGATACATATCATCCATTTCAAAGAGGGGTAATGCTCACCCCCCCTTAAAGGGGGGTGAGCAAAAATGGACTCCATAGATATTGCCTTGATCACCTGATGGTATCAAATCTGGATGAAAAATTATTGTGCTTGTCCCGACTAAATAATTTCGAGTCTAAACACTCATACATAGAAATATAGAATTAAAACAAATAACATTACAAACTAATTTTATTCTATTCTTCAGACAAATAATATTGGTAGATTTGCTCATCATATTGTTGAATGTTAATACCTTCAATTTGAAAGCCTTCCTGTATACAGGAGAAGACTTTAAAGACCCGTTTGAAGGAGCTTCTCTACTAGCTAAAATAGCATTTTAATTTTAAAAAGCTCTTTTAATTATTTATTTTTGTATCGTTTGGTTGTCAATTAATAGAGCTTTTGGATGATTAAAAAAATTGTTTTACGTCTACTTCGAGAAGCTCAAATTGTAGGCTTTTCCAATTCAAGTAGATCTTTTTGAACTTTTTTAATAACACCAAAATTTCTAATATAACCCTATCATTTAATATAGTTTTTGAATAAATATATATTATTTTGTTATTGATTAAATATATATAAATATTATTAATTATGAAATGAATAGATAATAAACGGGGTTAGGAATTGGGATGTGCTTGTGACGGGGACAACTAACCCCACAGCCGACCCATTTCTAAAATGAGGGTTTTTGAAATCACCCACAAACCTGCCCAGAATCCATTTATTATGGTTTCATCTTGCCTTGTATGGAGCGGGGTGGGTCGGATTTTTTGACATCTTCAATCATTATGAATTAATTATTTCTTGCATTGTGAAACTATTTTAGAAATTGCCTGGATTTCTTTCCTATTTCTTGCAGATATTTTACTTATTTCGTTCAGATAATTAATTAAGGAAATGGATTCTCAAACTTAATTTCTTTCCATATCGAAATGACTCAAAATGGCAATGTTTTTTTTTTTTTTTTTTTTTTGAAATTACAACAACTGTTGGGACCTGGCAAGATTTGACAAATACTGCTCCCACAATCGGGGAGAGAGTACCCACACTTGGGATTAATGGCCAAGGAGGGACAAACAAATTTGTATATATATATACACGCACCCAGGCGTTGAACCGTGGTGGTGGAGGGCTCCCAAGGGAGGTTCCAACCATATTGGCAAGAGGCCTTGTGTCAGTATATGTTTTATAATCATAAAACAATAAGTAAAAATTATTATTTTTTTGAAAGGAAGTAAAAATTAATTTATAGTGCAATTTTTGGGTTATTTTTTAGTGTTCTAGTATGCGGCCTAGGCGGCCGACTAGGGATTAGCGGGTGCCGGCTGCCACGACTAGGCCTTATGCACCCTTCCTAGGCGGCTGGCCGACTAGTCGCCAACTAGAGCCGATTAATCGGCCGCGTATGCCGAATTCTAGAGCCGATTAATCGGCATAATAATTTTTTTTTTAATTTTTTTTATTTTTAAATGTGAATTGTGTGAGTTGTTGTGAGACTTGAGAGTGTAATTGGATTTTCAACAAAACCCTACACACTTTCCATTTTCTTCTTCTTCTTCTTCCTCTGCGCAGCATAAGAAAAAATAGATTAGGATTCAACAAATTGAACTCAACCCACCACCGCAAAATGCACTTCACTTTCTGGGACTTGTGGCAGTTACAACATTTTCGCAAACTAACCTTGAAAATTGACCTTATCGGAGATAGACCCACCAACACAAGACACTTTTTTGAATCGAAATTGAACAAAAACAATTCTAGGGTTTGGTTTTTTAGACATGCATGGATAGATTTAGATCGAAGAGAAACTACTATTACGACAATCAGAACTACGAAAGAGAGCCGCCGATCTTCGTCAGCCGAACCAAGCCCAGCTACAACAACCACCACTACCCACCTGGGAATAGCTACCGTCACCACCACCATGGGAGCCACCACAATGGCGGCTTGAACAATCCCAATAACAGTAACAGAAGATTAAGAAGAAGATGATGAAGATGAGTAATGAGTTGCAGAGAGAAAAGGAGAAAGAAAAGAGTCTGTTGAAATGGAGAAAGAAAATGAGTTGATGAGTAAAGTGTCTGTTGAAATGGGGATTGATCCGGAAGAAGAGTTTATAAGACCAATGATAAAGTAAAAAGAAAAAAGAAATTGAAAAGGTCAGATGGTGTGAGGCTGTGAGCCACAAGTGATGGCACAAAATGATGGTGGGTGTCTTGTGATGTGCACCACGGCACCAAAACCAAAAGAAAATTAAAAAATATAAAAGAGAAAAACACAAACATAACAAAGTACAAACTGAAGAAAAAAAAAAAAATCTCGGCCTAGCCGGTCCACCATATGACTAGAGCCTAGCACATACTAGACTGAACCAAAATCACATCTAAATGATGTGTCAAATAAATTGTAACTAACACATCATTCATTCATTTTACATATCATCTCATGATTTACATGGTGGTTATAACTCTCACATATCACATAGGTTTACCTAAAATTTACTAATCATGAATCCCACCGAAAAAAATAAACAAATTTAATTCATAGGTTTATCTTAAATTTAATAATTAGGAATCCTAATGAGAGAAAGTAAATGTAATTCATGATTTGTGATTGAGAAATACTATATTGCCAAATTTGTTATTGTTAAGAATAAAGTTATATTGCCAAATTTGTTTTGTTTTCCTGGTTCGCTATGTAGCTGCTGGTCTTTTCGCTCTTTGGATTAAAGGTTCCTTTTACTGTTAAAAAAAATAATAATAAAATAAAATTATATGGACTCTACACTCAAATCATGAATTTTCATTCATTTATAAACTGTACGTCTTAAATGTAATATTTTTAGGTTAAGAATCTAAAAAAAAAAAAGGTTTGATATTGGCTTTTTATTAAAAAAAAAATTATTTTTAGAAAAAGGCTTTTTATTAAAAGTTAAGGGTAGGGTCATAATTTTATTAATTTTCTTTATTTAAATTTAAGCTTATAAATTCAATTATCTATATATAAGTCTAAGGGATAGGATAATGTCATATCATATAGAAATTCAAATTTCACTTGTGGATTTGTCTATATTCATGTAGTGAAAATTTAATATTTATAAAACTATTGACCTCCTCAAAATTAATAAACAGCAAAAAGAGAGATCTCATAGAGATAAACAAAAATCCACCAATTTATTTCATATTAAAACTCAAATTAAAGACAATAAAGAAGATAATCAGTAGTATCTAGTCAAAACTTCTTGAATTTAATTTTAATCTCGATGGGCATAGATATTGCCTTGATCACTGGATGATATCGAATCCGGATTAAAAAAATTATTACGCATGTCCCGACTTAATAATTTCGAGTCTCATGCATAGAATTAAAACAAAACAAAATAACATTACAAACTAATTTTATTCTATTCTTCAGAGAAATGATGATATATATTGGTAGATTTGCTCATCATATTGTTGAATGTTGATTCCTTTGATTTGATAGCCTTCCTGTAGGAGATGATTTAAAGTTGTCTGCATAGCTGATTAAGAAGATATGAAAAAAAAAAAAAAAAACAAAGAGTAATATATATATATATCAGTATTTCTATTATCAGTTCCTTATATGTGGAGCATTGGATTTAAAAGATACCTTGACAAGTGCATGTAGCCAAGTCAAAATATTTAAATATAATGGCCCACAGGCAAGGAACTGATATATCTTTTATCAGTTCGAACTGACAATAGAAAAATTATATATATATATATATATATGATTAATTAATAAAAGTAATTGAGGATAATAATTAATTAATAATACATACCCGAAAAAGAGCGTCAAACTTGGCCTTGAGAGTTTGGTTCTCCCTTCTCAATTGACGGAAAGAGGCATCAAAACTGCATGTTAATCCGTAATTAATATTATAAAATAAATTTTCAGATGTATTTTTAATAAACCACCCCAACCTAAACTAAACACTCCATTTTTAATAACACTTATATATATATAATTATTATTAGCTACAGGATTTTTGCATGTTTTTTAATATAAGATCCACTCTGTAATTTTCCATAGTCGATCCCAGTATCCCACATAAAAATAACATACGGAAATCTCGTACTTGAAAGCTCCACCCCACTTAAAATAGACAACGTCCTCGTTGTGACTAACTTAAGCACCGCCTTGCACTAATGCCAATCAGCCCACAGCGCCCATACACTGTCACCTACCTTGCATCAACCCCTACCATGCTTCGCTGCACAAAACCCATGTCGACTAGTATTCACCATTCCAGCTTCTTCTCACAATGCCAACCCCTCTTAGGTCCGCCATTGATTGCTTCTTGTCTCTTTATATATAATAAGAATTTATATTATTGATATAAAGTCTAATATTCAGTGAAAAAAAAAAAGGTTAATAATATGTATATACTAATAGTTTTTTCTTAAAAAAAGGTTAGAACATCACCCTTCAAGAATATTTCCTTGGTGAAAATTTTGTTCTACTCGATGGGCTGCATTATGTACTCTGATGGCACCAATACTGCAAACACAAATATACACAGTATCATAAGTTTTATAATTATTTTTGTTTTATTTTTATCAAGGTGTTCCTGCAAAATAAAAAAAATAAAAATAAAAATAAATAAATAAAAAGGGACATAGATAAATCTATAATGTTACATAAAAAAAAATATAAAAAAAAATTCAGGACTGTTAATACTAGAGAATGATTATATATCATGAATATTTAAACTTTTTTTTTTTCATTACCCAGCACTTGTTCTTATAAGAGAATCTAGACTCCTTCCCACTTTAATAGGATCAATTGGAGTTTTCTTCCTGAAAATATATAAATATATATATATAATTAATTAAATAATTAAAAAATAATGAATTTAAATTAATAATTTGATGTACTTACATTTCCTCTTCAATAAAATCTAACCATTCAGTTGAGTCAAAAAAATATATGGTGGTTAAATCCTTGACAAAATTAATTTTACCCCCTTCTTCTATATTTTCAAGCATCGTAACATCATGACTGAGATGTCCCTGCAATAATAAGAAAACACTATATTTTGTTTTAATTATAACATCTGTATTAAACCGTGACTCGAAGAAAATGAATGGATTTCTAAGTAAAGGAAAAAAAGAATAAACCTCATTGAAAAATGATTGCTTCACGTTAGTAATTTGTAGTCGTAACTGACGAGAGCTCATTTAAAGAAATTGTTTCAAATTTATATACTATGGTTTCAGTATGATAGATTTGAGTACACGGTGTGTTACGAAATCACTATTTAAATAGGCCACAAATAATAATCAAATCTCTTTTTTAAAAAAAAACCATAATAAATGACCTTTTTGATAAATTCAGATTATAGTATGAAAGAATAGATTTTATCAATAATTTACTTAATCTTTATGAATTAATTATTTTTTGCATTTTGAAACTATTTTAGAAAGGGTATCAGATTTTTTACTTATTTTTTTTCAGATTTTTAATTAATGAAATGGATTCTCTAACTTAATGTCTTTCCATATAGAAATGATTCAAGATTATAATGTTTTTTTTTTACAATAATTCTACTTTTGGTGCTCAAATGATGTGGTATCACTCTAATCCATTCATTTAAATTGTATTAGATTTGCATTATTTAAATTAATGGATTAGAGTGTTGACACATCATTTGAACACCAGATTTGGGCGCTAAATTTGGGCAAAATAACATTACTTTTTTTTTAATTCTTCTAGAAGATGAATAAGATTCAGAATGTTTTTAATTAGTTTTTTGTTTTCTATATAATCATAAAACAATAAGGGTAGTAGTAGACACAGGTGATTGAGTTAGGGTTTTCATCTGAAGTGAAAAAGAAGAAAGAGAAGATGCCTTGCCTGAACCTCTCAACTAACGTGAACCTTGATGGTGTCGACACGTCATCCATCCTCTCCGAGGCCATCTCCACCGTCGCCAGCATCATGGGAAAACCCGAGGCCTATGTGATGATTGTCTTGAAGGGATCAGTACCTATAGCATTTGGCGAAACTGAGCAGCCAGCAGCCTATGGTGAGTTGGTGTCCATTGGCGGCCTTAACCCTGATACAAACAAGAAACTGAGTGCTGCAATTGCTACGATTCTTGAAAAGAAGTTGTCGGTGCCCAAGTCACGGTTCTTCCTCAAATTCTACGACACTGAGGGTTCCAACATGGGATGGAATGGTTCCACCCTCTAATTAATTTGGATCTCACAAGCTTTTTACCATGCATTATATGGTGATTTGGTATCTTTAGAACCTTGTCAATGTTTGCCCGAATATTGTGTTTTGATCATCAACGAATGATGTGTTAGCTCAGACTCAATAACATGAATGTTTCATTGGTGTTAGCCGATGATTTTATGGTATTCTTCTTGGTGCATGGACTCAAATTAATGTTATGTTATTTACTGTTTTGAAAAAAAAAATATAGGGGTAAAAGTTCTATTAATTTTTTAGTATTTAATTTAAACTTCTAAATTCAATTATCTATATGATATGATGTGAATATGTGATCATATCATATAGAAATTCAAATTTCACTTGGGATTTGTCCATATTCGTGAAGTGAAACTTTAATATGTATAAAACTATCGATCCACTCAATAATAAATTTACAGAAAAAAGAGAGATCTCATAGAGATAAACAAAAATCCACCAATTTATTTCATATTAAAACTCAAATTAAAGACAATAAAGAAGATAATCTAGACTCTAAACACTAGTATCGATCTAGCAGACAAAAAAAATAACAAAACGACCAGGAAGGACCACCTGATACCATCAACCAAATCAAAAATCACTCCATTCAAGCCTATCCCCACTTTTACAAGAACCACCTTTCGCAAGATTATCCGCAAACAAATTCCAACCCCTTGGCTTGAAGCAAATAGTGAGGCCAACCAAGTGCTGTAGAAAACTTCTGATATCATAAACCAGATTTACCGGCTTGAAATTACCAAAATCCTTGCCATTAACCCAAGAGACAACGGATTTCGAATCGCTAATAATGGCAATAGACCAACAAGCTAAATGAGTGTTAGAAGAAATCAATTGACAAGCTCTGTGGATTGCAAGGACTTCAGCCGATGATGACTTGATACTTGATAGAGTTCAACAACCGCTTAAAAAAAAAAAAAGAATTCTATAAGACTATAACAACAATTTTTTATTCAATCACAAAATAATAATAAAAATTAAAGTAAATATACCTGAATATATTCGGAATTCATGAAATTAATTCTTTGTTTACCCATTCATTGACTATATGTGAAAAATAATTATATTCCCTTATTGATGTTGGGTTTGATTAAGTACATATTATTAGGGTCTATGATAGATTAAGTATTCAACTTATGAGTGTAGGAAATAAATTTAATTTTCAATTATAAAGTCATGTATTTTAAGTAATTAAATATAAAAGTATTTTAGAAATTAAAATTTTCATTAAAACATAGGTGTAAGAAGATATTTTGTAGGTGGCAATAGAGCTGCCCATAGGTTATTTGAGTGCATAAGTAATATTATACCATCCAAAAAAGTTAACCCAAAACCCAATCCAAATAATCTGATAATTGAGTTATTCAGATTTTCTTACCATATAAATCATGCAGTGATGCAATGTACTTTATAAAATTTGTTGTATAAATCATCCAAAAGAAATGTTACATCAATCACAAATTGGTGCCTGCAAAATTCTATAAATATTTTTCAATTCCAGCTCCAAAAATTGACAATGGCGTCCTCTTCTTCTTCTTCATCTTCAACGCAAACTAAAAAAATCTACCTGACGGCGGCAAACGGCGAGCTCTTTGAGGTGGAGGAGCCAGTGGCCATGGAGATGGAGACCGTGAAGTCGTTCTTCGACTTCGGCAATGAAGACACGACGAAGGACATGATTCTGCCGATGCTGAACGTTTCGGCAGAGCATATGTCGGCGATCCTTGACTTCTACAGGAAGCACTTGGAGTTCCGGAAGAGGATTCCGCCACCTTCGGCTGAGGAGGTGAAGGCGTTCGACCACGCGTTCCTAGAGAACAAGAGCAACGAGCAGCTGAAGGAGCTTATTATGGCAGCCAACTTCCTGAACACCAAGGAGCTTCTGGATTTCCTCACGGATGCCACCGCCAAACGAATCAAGAACAAGAGCGTCGAGTATGTAAGAGCGTTTTTCGAGATCGAAAATGACTTCACGCCGGAGGAGGAGGCGAAGATTCGTGCAGAGAATGAGTGGGCTTTTGATGGAGTCGATGAAGATTGATATTTTGTTTTGGTAGGACTGACCTCACTAAAAATGATTGATTTCGACAGATCCAGATAATTTGATACCTGATTTCGGTTTTATTTTCAAGAAAAAATGTTTAGTGTTTTCGTTTACATTTATTTTAATCATTGTGATAGTTTTCATGGTTGTGCTAGATATGTTTTGATCTTGTCGGGATCTGTCTTTCCGGATCCTTTTTCGAATTCAGTGTTAAGTTTTAAAAGAGAAATGTTTAATCTTTTTCACAAAATTTTTATTCCAAAATAACAAAAATTACTTAAAATTACATTATTAGATTAAAAGCCAAAGTTTCTTTGTGCATTCACTCAATCTATAACAAATATTCAAATATTCTATTCAAAATTAAAACCAATTTTATCATAATTCAATTTAATTTTGATATATATAAAACAACCATTTATTTTGTCAAAACAAGTTTTAAAAAAAAAAAAAACAAAAAAAAACAAAAAACTCTCTTTTTTTTCCTCAATATTATTTGCTGATGGCAATGGAACAACATTCATATATATATATCAATCTTTCTATTATCAATTCGAACTGACAAAAGTTATATCAGTTCCTTGTATGTGGGCCACTGGATTTAAATAATTTGACTGACAAGTGCATACAGTCAAGTCAAAGTATTTAAATCCAATGGCCCATATGCAAGAAACTGATATAATTTTGTCAGTTCGAATATATATATATATATAATCCCGATCTGGTTAGTACATCTTGATATAACTTTATCAGGACATTGAATGTGAGACACTAGTTTTGACAAGTGCATACACACTTGAGTCAAAGTATGTAAAACGAATAGCTCATATTCAATATCCTCACGAAGTTATATCAGGATGCACTGACTTGAAAATTTTTCTATATATATATAGGGGCAGGCAGGGATGGAGGCATTTGAGGACGAGAGGGGGTCACTGCCCCCCTGAAGTTTTATAAATTTTTAAATTTATCCCCTAAGTTTTTAGAGTTTTATGTTTTTACCCTTGTTTCATATTCCTTGAAGCTTTACGGTGTTATAAATTAATCCAATAAACTTTTAGATTTTTATGTTCTTACCCTTATTTGATATTTAGACTTTCTAATTCTTTTATAAATTAAGTGTTAATAATCTTCTCGTAATCATGTAGAAAATATATTTGATTCTAAACATATTATTATTATTATTTTATATCTCAAATATAAATCAAATTGCAACATATATATTTTGTTATGTCAATTGTAATTTTTTCTTATCAAAATTACACTTACTCAATTCTATCTTAACTAATTTTATTATATCCTTAAAATATTTTCTCTCTCCAAATCTTACATATCTCACCCTAGTACTATAATACAATGTCATACTTTTGATAAGTTATTTATATAGATTTTGCTTCCTTTTTTTTTTTTTTTTTTTCTTTTTGTTGATTTATATAATTAAAACATATCAAGTAAACATAGTCGTATATTTATGTTTAATTATTAAGAAATTTTATCGAGCAAACTTTTATAATTTTTAACAATTAAAATAGTTTTTAGATATTAGAAAAATACTAAGATAATTTTTAACAATGAAATTTCATCATCTTATTTTTCATAAATGCATAAATTAAGATAATTTATCTCAATAAAATATTATTATTCATTTAAAATAATTAATGAAAAAAGTAATGTTTTAAAATATAAATAACATTTTTTTAATTAACCTTTAAAATATATATCGATTTAACTCATTATTTTACGGCGCCCCCCCCTAAAACATAATCATGGATCCATCCCTAGGGGCAGGATCTATGACCCTATTTTTTAACACATATATATTAATTTGTTGTTGATTAAATATTAATGTTATTAATTATTAAATAAATAGATAATAATCAGGGTTGAGATGGGGTGACAACTAACCCCACACCCGCCTTGTTTCTAATAAGGGTTTATGGAATCACCATCAAACCCGATCCGAACCCATTTATTTTGGTTTAATCCAGCCTCGTATGGGGCGTGGCGGGATCATATTTTTTTACATTCGAATCTTTATGAATTAATTATTTTTTGCATTGTGAATCTAATATAGAAAGTGCATCATGTGATCAGATTTCTTACTTATTTCTTGCAGATTTTTAATTATTGAATTGGATTCTCAAACTTTTCGTTCCATATATAGAAATGAGTCAAAATGACAATTTTATATTCAATCCTGATCTGGTCAGTGTATCCTGATATAACTTTATCAGGATATTGAATGTAAGCCACTAGTTTTGACAAATATATACACACTTGAGTCAAAGTATGTAAAACGAGTGACTCACATTCAATATCCTTACGAAGTTATATCAGGATGCACTGACTTGAAATTTTATATATATATATATATATATATATTGTTGAAGAAGAAGAATAAGACTCATAATGTTTTAATTAGTATTTATTTATAATCATAAAACAACAAGTAAAAATAAATTTATAGTGCAATTTTATAATTGGGTAATTAATATGTATGAAATTTCAATTTATTAATTTTTTGGTGTGAATAAAGTGCCAATTTATTTTAATTTTCTTAAAATTATGAAATTTCAATTTAATAGTTCAATAATATCTATATAGATTTTGATATAATTACCAGTCAATCCCAAAACTTAAAATAATAATAATAATAATAATAAATTTAAGAAATATATATAATGTAGTTTCTACTTTATAATATATTAAAATTTGATAAAAATTAGTCCCGATAAGAACTCAAATTGTTAAAGGATCCAAGTCATTCTATACAAAATTGTTAATAAACACACAAAATGTAGAACAAGTGTGATTCTGTAAAAAATTGTTACTTAAAATATGAAACAATTTTATGTAGAATTGTGATTTCTCGACTCTCCTGCAAACTTCAGATTTAAACAGCAATAGCTTCAAACGAAATAAAGTTAGTCCAGTGGTATAATCTTCATACACACCATGAGATTGTAGATTCGAGTTATATCTCTCTCCAAATCCTGAATTTAAACAATAACTTCCATGTCCGCATTTTGCAGCGGCAGCGGCACCGGCAACAATGCCCATCCCTAGTGAAAACCAACCCTGTGAAGCACTTCTGGTTCTCTGCCAAGGCAAATGGATTTTGAAACAATATGCCATTAATTTTCACTTTCTATCAAGAAGAAAACACACAAATGACAGAAACTTTAAAATCAAAAGAAGATCAAATTCAAGCCCAAACAAGATATATATCCAGCTGTCCCCAGAATGGAATTGGCATCATCTACAAAAGTTTGGATAATATTATAACTGTCAACTGACAACACTACAGCTACCACTTACTACTACAAATAAAACACTACTTAAAAATCCATCCTGATAGTCGAACGCTGCTGTCCTAAGACACGACACACCCTTTACGATATACCTTAACTCTACAATCAATCAAGAGTCAGTTTGCTGCTGCTGCTGCTGTTGAGATTGCTGTTGCTGCTGCTGCGGTTGACTTTGGGGCCAGGGCATAAACGGCACAGGTTGTCGAGGCTGTTGGGGGGTGGTAGTATTATAGAGTGTTGCTTGATCGACTGGCTTTCCCATGATCATCCCTGTAGGTGGCGCGACAGGATGCTGTGGTGACCAGAATAAAGGAATATCAGCAGGTGAACCCACAACAGGAATAGAGGCCTTAGTGACCCCAAGTCCATCTTCTTTCAGTTCATCTCTTGGAATAATGTCGACCAAGAAATCGAAAACATCTGTCCTCGAGATGGCAGCTGCGATGTCATTCTTCTGTAGCGTCCTCCTTTTATTCTCTTCAGTGTGGATCCAAGAGCGCAAAGTCAGTTCCAAAATAAACATCTCACAAGCCTTAGCAAATATGACAGGAGCCTCTGCAGAAATCATTCTGACATCTTCATCAGCTTTCATTATTTTCTTGATCCGGGCAAGAGGTAGGCTGTGATTCTTGAAGTCATTCGTTTGCTCGATTTCCTGCATTTGGTTTGCCCAGAACATTTGAAGCTGCTGCTGCTGTTGTTGCTGCTGCTGCTGGTGGAAGTGCTGAGCTTGTTGGAAGGCAAGTTGGTGTTGGTGTGCAGAATTAGAGAAAGTAGAATGGGGCTGAGTAGGGGAAACAGGAGTGCCCGATGCCACCATGGGAGCAGTTTGGTAGGGAGAAGTACCATATGCCATCTGACCTGCACCACCAACGACTCCCATCACAGGCTGCTGCTGATGCTGATGATGTTGCTGCTGTTGGATTTGATCTGAATGATCCATGGTCAATTACAGGGAAATGTTTTCCTTTATTATAACTATTCTCTCATAAATTACTGCAAAGGAAAAAAAACAAGAACATGCTCGATCTGAGTCAAGCTTGTATTGAAATTAAACTATAATATGCTAAACAAAGCAAATGTTTACCCTAACATCAACATAGGTTGACTTCTACGAAACAATCAATTCATGCTGCATTACGAGAACTTCATGTTAAAAAAATAATAAATAAATAAATTCCAACAGAACATGAAAATACTTGACTAGGCTCAAAATTCTCATGGCCAACTATAGCAGTTCCCTTGGTTAGGCTAAAATTATATTTACCACGTAATATCAAGGTGAAACCATAATTGTCTGGCAGGCATTCAACCCAGTTCTTATTTATATATTTGTATGCTTTCACCAACCCAATTATTCAAACCAAAGTTTCAAGTTTATCTGAAATGAAGCCCAAGATATGCAACCTTACCAAAAAGTGTGTAAGTTAAAATATCAGTTTTGCATGAATAAAATCACCCCACTTCACTGTAATGTGAGTTGTTCCCTTCGCCCAGCAACACATATGTTCAACATTCATTTACAAAATATCAGCAAATTTATGAAGCAATTCACAATGAAGAGTTCAGACATCTAGAAAAGGAACAAAATCCAGCATTCCACTATCACCAAGAAAAGAACATCAAAAGCCTGCCACTTAGCAGTTAGCAGACAATTGTATTGAAAATAAAAGTTGTATCCAACATTCCAAGTTTCCAACTACTTCTTCACAATACAAGTTGAATAATAGCAGGTGGAGGCATCCAAATAAAACAGAATTGTAACAGCTACACAATACTCAGCAAATTTATGAATCAACTCGAATCGAAAAGTTCTGAATTCTGATATCTAGAAAAGGAACAAAATCTAGCACGCCACTATAACTATGCCACTATCACTAAGAAAAGAACAATAATTTGCAGAAAAGTATCGAAAGCCTAACACTTAGGAGACAAATGTATTGAAAATGAAAGTTGTATCTAGGCAAATTGCATCCAACTACTACTTCACATGGAACATGGAATAATAGCAAATGTAGGAATCCAAATAAAACAGAATTGTAAAGGCTGCAACTATTGACAGATAACACAAAGGCCCATGAAATGGCCAACACATCTACAAGATTTACCACATAGATATATCAACTTCATTAGACATTTAAGGAATTTAAGATGCACAAAAAGAATACTCTGCACTTGGAAACTTAATGATTTGTCCCAATTACTTTTTGATTGCTAAAGTCATTAATATATTCTCAAGGTAATTCACCACATGAAACGGTCCTTGTTACAAAGTACTGACTGCAACACTAAAATATATCTCTCCCCTGTATAAGTCCACATGTCTAATGTCAAGCTTACACCAACTTTTCTGGTTACTTACCAAGTAATTAGCAACTCTACCAACACCCACAACCACTCTTTTCCCCTTCTCATTCTAGGTAATGTGGAATTTCCATTTTCCCCAACATTATACAGCATACATCAGTGGAGAACCTTAATATTTCCAGGCCATTTGATAACTTATTCACATGTGGCTTCCTGCCTCTAAACAATTTAAAATGGGCAATAAAGTGATGTTTATTAACCCAATTACATTGACCAAATATACAATGCAACATAGCATTGTGGACAAATCTTGCTGTCTACAGAAATATAAATTCCCATCTATAAGAACCGAACAATAGTGTTTTACAGAGAAGGCAAATGAAAATTAAACTTTTAGTAAAAGTCCACAGAAGATAGACCAATGATGACCTCTTTGTCATTTTAATTTAATAAGAAAAAGAGAAAAGAAGACTCCAAACACAAAATTGTTAAGAAGCCCCTTCTTTATTTGTACAAAGAATTTATAATCACCTTCCACCGCAAAATAGAACAATAGCAATACGCTGTTCCCATTTGAGGAGTTATTCTATTAAGGCAAGTACTATGCATCCTTTTCGTCGGCTTCCATTTGGCAGCAAAAAAGGAAAGTTTATAAATATGTAGAATATTTTATATATATATATATATATATATATATAGTTAAAAGAGACAGCTGAACTTCTTTGGTTACTGAGACTGAGTTCTGTGATTTGTTTTCTTCTTCTTGATTCCTTGTAAAACCAAGTATGTAACTAGAACAAGCAAAGTTTTGATTTTTATCTCCTTTTCTTTTCCACCATTTTGCGAACAACCAAAATAAAGACGCGCTTAGTTTGCTGTCCTAGCCCGAAATTTAGCCTTAAAGTGTAATCTAGAATCACACTTTCTCTAAAACCTCAAACAAACACGACACAAACATATTATGAACACTACCAAGTACTAATGAAACAAAACCAAACAATCGAAAAGTGAAATTGCCTCCACTAGAATTGGATAAATCGAACTCTAGATTGGGGAAAGTGAGTCATTCAAATCACATGCAAGAATATATTCACTAAAATATGCATGTATATGAATATATAAATTACAAGTCACAGTAACATAGATGGTACAGAGCAGCCCTAGAACAAAGAAAGAAAGAAAAAAAAACAGATTTTTACTTTCTCAACATCAAGCACATCAAAGACCATAACCACAAAATTCAAAGCAAAATGAAGCTAAAGAACACAATGTAAAGCATCAAACAAAAATCATGCATAGATATTCACTAAATTTATTTAAATTCAAGCCCCCAATTACATATTTTTCATTATTATAGCTTCAAATAGCTCAAACTAAATCAAATCAGCATAAAACACCAGAATTGAAAATCGAAACTTAAAAAAGATAATTAAAAAATGTTTTTTTTTTTCCCTCTCTTTTGTCTCTCAGCCACCAACCAAAAGATGGTAATACACAGAACATATAAAAATTAATAAACAAATAAATAAATAAATAACCCATAAAAAATTAAAAGATACCCAAAATTGTTGCAGCTGAATCTTCTCAAGAAGCTTCTTTTCCAGCAGCAGAAACCCTAAGAGAGAGAGATTGAGAGAGCTTAAAAGAGAGGGACACAGCGAGGTT
This sequence comes from Acer yangbiense, assembly GCA_008009225.1. Taxonomy (NCBI): domain Eukaryota; kingdom Viridiplantae; phylum Streptophyta; class Magnoliopsida; order Sapindales; family Sapindaceae; genus Acer; species Acer yangbiense. The sequence continues at coordinate 68,463,785 of CM017762.1, forward strand.
TTGAAAGTGTTTTGATTTTTTTAATTTTTAATTTTTTTTTCCAAAGTCTTTGAAAAATTTGAAACACAGAGTAGACTTCTGCGGGCATCTATGCGATGACACGTGTCGATCAGCGAGAGTTCTAACTCATAATGGGGGTGTTCATGGCTTCCACGTGGACGAATTTGGCTGGACGTTTAGTCAGAGCAAGTTGCTCACGTAAACGACTGTGACATATGAGGAAAAGGACTGCGAATGTTGGTGGGGTAGTTCGGGTATTTCAGGACCTTATTGAGGGTGTTTTGGGAATTTCATCTGATGACGATGAGCACGTGGGTATCAGGTGGGAAAAAATTGAGAAACAGCAATCTGGGGACTATGGGAGGGGTCACGTGAATACGTGACAGGACCTTGTAATCATGAGAGATTAGTTGTTTGTTGTCACTTAGTTTTGGTAGAAAGTTTTTTCAACAAAATTTACAAAATCTCTTAGACCTATTTATAAATTATAAGAAATGAATCAACATCGTTAATGAATGATTAGGATTTATTAATTCAATAGATTTACCTCCATAAATACTCTAACATATACCGACTATATTTATCTAGAATCTTTTTATAAAATATTTAGATAGCGATATTCTAAAAACTGAGATCTATGAATGGATCGGGGCATACCGAGTACTTAAGCTTTTAAGCACAAAATTAGACATAGTCTATCATCATTTGTAGAACCTCTAGGCAGGGCCGACCTCAGGGCAAGGCAATCAAGGCCTTTGCCTAGGGCCTCCTCTCTTTGAGGGGCCTCAAAAAAAAATTTAGAAAAAAAAATTTTGAAAAGAAAATTATTTTCAAAACATTAATTTGAGTCCTCATCTTTTTAGGAGGCCTAAAAAAAAGTTATTGAAAAAGAAAAAAAAAATTAAAAACATTAATTTCTTTTGAAAGCTTCATCCAACAGAATTGTTTCATTATTTGTCATTAATTAGGTAATTTGGAGTTAATTTATATATATATGAACTCCATTTTCATTTTATAATTACAACATCATTTTTTTTATTTTATTTTTTTTACATTGCAAAACCTCCCACTGCATCAAGATTTCTCTTTCATCAATCTCAATCAATATTCTTCTTCAATTGCAATCAATCTCTTGTATTTCATTAAGGAAAAAAAGAAGAAGGTAAGTTTTAAATTTTTTTTAATTTAATGTTTATTTATATTTTATTAGTTTGATTTTTTTTTTAGGGTTTTAACTATATCAAGTAATTGATTGGGTTTGTTTTCTTATAGTTATTGTGGAAGATTGAGTGTTACTTCAAATCTTCAATATTGTCGGAACTTGCTTCTAAAAATCAGCTGCTATTTTTTCATTTTATTTAATTAAAATTATGTTTTTATTGTCTTGCATCATTTTATTTTGGTAAAAATGTCTACTAGAAAATTCGAATATGGTTATGACAAACGAAAGAAAAAGAAAAAAGTGGAAGATTTAGTTCAACTTCAAAAAGGTGCATTTTAAGTGAGAACTTGCATTTTAAGTAACATTTGGTGTCAAAACTTGAATACAAAAATTTGATAAATGATTTTGCATCTCAAAAAGCAAGAAAAGTGAATTTTAAGTGAGTATTTGAATGCATTACAGGCATGTCAACAAAAAGATGGAGTGAAGACGATGATCTCAAGTTTCGATGTAATACCCAACTTCATCTCAAGATTTTTCCTTCCGAAGAGCATAATACTTTTATTTTTGTAATTATATTTTTAGATCTATTTCATTTTGGTTTTTATTTTTATTTTTATTTTTAACTTGTATTTTGTAATCTTGTCATTTGAATAAAATTAATCTATTTGGAAATATATATATATATAAAATACAATCATAATTATTACGTGGATCTCGTCTGAATTCGATTTAATTTTTAGGTCTTGCTACAATCACCTTTGAAATTGTTTAGGATTTTAGGAATGTCGAACCAAATTCAAAAAATGTAATTGTTTGTCACGGGTTTAACATAATGAATGCAATCGTTATTATTAGTATTTATATTACGTAGGTTTGTGAATAAATTCAATTTAATTTTAGATCTTGCCACAGTCGGTTGAATTTCTTTTAATTAAAGACAACAAATTTAACGGTTCACCACATGATTAACATTTGAATTTAATGAATACAATTGTAATTGTTAGGTAGATTAATATCTGAATTAGTACGATGTCAATACAAGTGTCGGTGGTGTCGTAAAGAAATGTCCTTTAAAAAATGATGTTCATAACTTTTTTTTTTTTTTTTTAAGGGGCATAACTTAATTAGATCGATATTCATATAAATGATGTTCGTTTCATTGAAAATTTTCTCTCATAACCTTAATTATTGGTAGTTGTTTATTTAAACTCATAAATTTTGTCTAAAGATCGAAATTATCTTTCTTAATTTTTACTACATATTTAAACATGAAGAAAATTTCACAAAAGAATATGTCTTCAAATTTGAAAACTTAATGAGAATATGAGGTTAACCCAGTGGTTAAATCCCTCACACCCAGGGGCAGAGCTAGGATTTCGGTTTTGGAGGGCCAGGACAAAAACTAATATTAAATATCGTGTAAGAAAAATATATTAATATATCCAAATGTAATACCGATTAATCTTTAAGTTAATGATGCAAATTATGTAGAGTAAACCATAAGAACCACTTGATCCACCTCAAAACAAAATAAATATTGCATAATAAAATAGTAAATAAAGTTTTTTTTTTTTTTTTTTTTTTTGAGCACTCGAACCCACAACCTCATGATGTAAGTATAAAGGGTTTACCATTGGACCAACCTCATATCGTCTAAAGAAAGTCTTAATTTGTTCTAGTGAATACCTAATAAAAAATAAAACTTACATACATATATAGTATATAGACGGGTTTAGCTGCTATATAGTTCATGTATATTTGCGAATGTAATTACAAGATGAGGTTATTTCCTTTTAGTTTTAATTTCTTTTAAAATTTTAAATCTTTGATTTTTGACTTTTTGTAGACCTTTTGATTGAAATCCTTGAAAATTAGCCATGTAATTATCCAATAACCGTGTAATCGTTGAACCCATATATAGACTATATTAGGAAATAATGTATGAAATCATAAGAAATTAAAATATTAAAAGGGATTGATTTTGTGTTGGCAAAACATAAATATGGAAGAAATTTATATTATGAATAACATGGGGGACCAGGTTACAATTATCATATGCATATATAATTATATACTACAATATTATAATATGCTAACAAGTCAAATTTCTTTAATTGTGATTGGCTGGGGGGCCATGGCCCTATGCCCCCCTATTCACCCTTGCTCACACCCACACAATGAGATTGTGGGTTCAAGTTTCTCCCCTAAAAAAAAAACCATAATTATTGTAATATTTCAAAAAAAAAAAATTGAAAACTTAATTCCTTTAATTAAATATATAAAATTGTAACATCATTTTTCTTCATTAATCATAAGATTAATTGAAGATTATGATTATTAAGCTAACCTAATTCATACTTTCCTTCAAGTTATCCACTTCAATCCAATAATTACCGTACTCAAAAACTTTGGAAACCATCAATGTGACGAACGTAACACATCATTCATACGTCAATTTAATAAATTCGATCGTTTATTCATTCGTATGCAAAGCGAATGCATGCATGACAGTCTTAATTAACCCATTGACTCTTTTCTAAAATCGGTGGCTGACTGCCTACCTCTATCTGTAACCCAGAACCTGGTCCCATAGTACTAATAAACCTTTGTATTTGTCAGCTTTTCAAAAAATTTACAACAATTTAACTGAACAGACGTACAGAGGACAACAGCGATATGCATATGCATGCCAACCGGTCTAAGTAATTGAATATTTTTCTCATATATTGGTGTTGGTTTTGCATGCAGCACATGGTGTGGCTAACTGCCTACCTCTATCTGCAAGTCTGCAACCCAGAAACTGGTCCGGGCATTTAATTTTGAAAAAATGGAGAAGTAAATTAGTTGAAATGCCAACCATGGATGGCTGGATCATGAATTATAGATGTTTCTCAATGTAGCTAGGCATTTATAGTTGGGGTACATCAGTACATGAAGAGTTGGTCTATATCATTACTCTTTTTAAGTGTAAAGTCTATGATACGATAGTTGCTCATTCAGCCTAGGAATATTTCAGATTCAAGTTCGTGTTATATATATAACCATTTGATTTAGAAAGGACATTGAATTTTTCATGGTAGTTGCTTTAAATTGAGCCTCTTTCTTTGTTGATTAAATTTAATTAGAAAAATTAGTACTAAGTCAAGAGTCATCAATTAATACTTCACAAATTGATTGTAGGTGATTGATGTAATTTGAAAATCATTAAATATAATTTAGTTTATATTCAAAATAAAACGTTTTGAAAATAATTAAATTAAGGTACTTTCTATGAAATATCATGTATAGTTATATATCCTATATGATTGGAAAATACCTATGATTTAATTAACTTGTACTCTAGTAGACTAATAGAGCCACCGACGAAATAGGGTTGATCTAGTAGTTTACCTCTCACATCTACATCATTAATTAGGTAGTGGATTCTAGGTGCCGTATCCCGCCTCCCTCGAATCTTATATTAATTGTAATAGAATAAAAAAAAAAAAAAATAGACTCAAGAGGAATCAAGAATGTGTCTTTGAATTGATCAAAGCATCTATAATCTTTCTGTTCATTTTCAATACGGAAATATAACTCAAACTCACAATCTCATTATGAGCGTGAGAAACTTTTTACCGAACTATCTTTTAACTTCAATAAGTTAACAAAGATACTCATTCTCAACCCATCCTTTTAGAAGTAATAATGAAGATAGGACCCCGGCCATCATAATTTTATTTTCCAACCTTCCAGGTGGAGCCTTATTACATGGCCAAAAGTTTAGTGATCAATAATATCAAAAGTCAGATAATTTAGTGAAAAACAAATATGATTAGGTTGGCAAAATTTTGGCCACCAGAATCAACAATATTATCTATCAGTTTTGCAAATATGAAATGAAGAATAATAGATTCTGCCGACACAATTATGATATGCTTTTTAAGTTAGGGTTATTAGTTGAAACTAATTAAAACATGAGTAACATCGATGATTTGATTTCTCTTTAATTTTTTTTTAAAGATGATATGACACACCAACACTATTGATCGTGAGTGATTAGATATGTTAAAAATTGTCAAGTGTAAGTAAAAACTATGTCCATGTAAAAGTTTACAAGTAGTTCTTAATTATAAGTCAATGATCTAGCTGTTTTCTTGTTAATGGAAACCGAGATAGCCTTATGGTAGCCGGTAAGAAACCATTCACGTTAATAAGATTGTAAATTCGAGTTACGTCTTCCTTATTTAGGAAGTTAAAAAAAATGTACATTTCTTATACACGAAAGATGAAGCAATCTACGAGTTATATCAGATGAGTCGTGCAAAAAATGTTTTGATTGATATTTTTGTGATATGGAAAAATAAAAAGCAAACAATTTTAGGTAAAATCAGCCACCTTGTAATGTCTCATTGTTTGTTGGCCGCCCAAGGAAAAAGTGTGACAATGTGACAAAACCACATAAAATAAAACCAATAAAAAAATATATATGTACATCGAGGTCCTACTAATTGGTTGAGTTAATCGGCACAAATTAAGTGAGGAAGCCGGCCAATATATTGCTGTGAAGTATCTCTCAATCTTTAATTACTTCATTTTGATTAATTAATTATTTAATTAAAAATAGAAACTTAATTTTCCAGAAAATTCAAATGGGCTCTTGTCCCTTTCATTCATCTTCACCTATGTCCATTTCATTCTTTTATTATAATAATCACAAATATCTACCCTTTTTTTTTATATATATAAAGAAAATTGGAAATTTCCTTGCTCTTTCGGTAAATTTTTATAACGAGAAATACATTTGATTATATTTCGAAATTACCAGATCAGTATCGTCTTATTTTTTATAATTAAAAAGAGAACAAAAACAAATAACTCTTACGATTATATGTATCCAATAGCTTAAATTTTAAGGTTTATGTTTATAAAATTAAGATGGTATTCTTTTTTAAAGATTTATTATGATCAAAATTAAGAAATTTTATGAAAAAAAAATTATAATTCTTTCATAGAATTGTATATTGTTTTTTTGTTTTGTTTTTGAAAGACAGATTTGTATATTGTTATAAATTGTATGTTTCCCCATATATCACATTAAGTGTCCGTTTGAGGGAGCTTGTCTACCGGCTAAAAGAGCTTATTTAATTAAAAAAGCTCTTTTCAAAAAAAAAAATTGTATCGTTTGGTTGTCACTTAGTAGAGCTTTTAAATGATTAAAAAAACTGTTTTACGTCTACTTTGAGAAGCCCAAATTTAAAGGTTTTCCAAGTAGATCTTTTGGAGTTTTTTTAATAACACTAAAATCTCCAATATAACCCTATACTTTAATATTTACTAGAGTATTTTGGTAATTCTATCATTAAAAAAGCTCTTTTTTATTGACAACCAAACGACCAACGACTTTCATTTAAAAGATCTACTTCTAAAAGATCTACTGAAAAAGATCCACTTGAGAAGCTCTCCCAAACGTACTCTAAAACAAAGAGAATATTCTTGACCACATAGTTAAAAAGAAAAGAAAAAATAATAATAATAAAAGGAGAAAAAAAGCACCATATAAATATATTAATTTGCTTAGTGTGATCATCATTTCATTTTTATTTCCTCCATCATCTTCAAACACCTCCAAAAAAATATCAATGGAAACCATTCATGGTTGGCTCTTCTCTCCCATCAATGATCAGAGCTTCAATAATCATGATCTTGCCATTAGAAGGTTTTGTCCTGAAAGAATTGAACAAGAACAGAAGGAGTGGGAGGAGACAATAATGAATTACAATGAAATTGATTGTCTTTCTCCTTCTGATATTGATGCAATTAGTAGAAGTCCTCATGATCATCATCACTTGGCAACAGCAACTTCTGAGATAGATTATGAATTTGTTGACAGCTTCATCAACATGGATGATGATGATCATAATGTTCATGATCATGATCATGAAGATACCAAGTCATCCGAGAAGCACCAGATCTTCGAAAATGTTGTTCATGATCATGAACAGATGATAATTGGAGGAGATCAAGTTCCAATCTTGACAGAATTGGGAGACCAATATTTTGAAGTGGTCCCTGAAATGGTGCCTAGTTGTACTGTGGAGGAAGTGAGTAATGGTGTGGACCAAGGACTTCACTTGGTGCACCTTTTGTTGGCATGTGCCGAGGCTGTGGGCTGCAGAGACACACAACTTGCAGATTCAATGCTCAACCAAATCTGGGGATCAGCCAATCCTTGGGGAGACTCATTGCAGAGAGTCTCGTATTGCTTCGCGTTGGGGTTGAAATCCAGGCTCTCACTTCTCCACAACAACATCAATGCTAATGGTACATTCTCGTATGGTGTTACGAATGTGTCATTGATCAATAGAGAGGAAAAAATGGAAGCTTTTCATCTCCTTTATCAGACGACTCCTTATATTGCTTTCGGATTCATGGCTGCGAATGAAGCTATTTTACAAGCTGCTCAAGGTAAGGATTCTTTGCATATAATTGATTTGGGTATGGAGCATACACTACAATGGCCTTCTCTGCTGAGAAGTCTAGCTTCGAGGCCTGAGGGTCCTCCGAAGATACGAATTTCGGGGCTGATCCATGATCAGAACATGTTAGAGATAGAGACCAATATGAAAATACTTGTTCAGGATGCAATTTCATCACTAGGCATTGCTTTAGAGTTCACATTGATATCAGAACCTGTAACGACCGCACTTTTAACCGAAGAGAATCTGAATTTGAGAGAAGGTGAGGCTTTGTTTGTGAATAGTATTATGCATTTGCACAAGTATGTCAAAGAGAGTAGAGGATCTCTCAAGGCAATTCTCCAAGCAATCAAGAAACTCAACCCAACATTGCTGACAATGGTGGAACAAGATGCCAACCACAATGGTCCTTTTTTCCTTGGCAGGTTTCTTGAATCCCTTCACTACTACTCTGCTATTTTTGACTCCCTTGAAGCTTGTCTACCAAGGAACAGCCCTCAGAGGTTGAACATAGAGAGACTTCACTTGGCGGAGGAGATACGCAACATTGTGGCCTACGAGGGGTCCGATAGAATCGAAAGACACGAAAGAGCGGATCAATGGAGGAGGCAATTGGGGAGAGCAGGGTTTCAAGTTGTGGGGTTGAAGTGTTTGAGCCAAGCTAGAATGATGTTGTCTGTTTATGGGTGTGATGGATACACTTTGGGTAGTGAAAAAGGTTGCCTTTTGCTTGGATGGAAAGGCAGACCTATAATGCTTGCCTCTGCTTGGCAAGTGCACAATGTTTCTTCCTCTTGATTGTGTATTTTTTTTTTTTTTTTTTTTTTTAATTGAGTTATTGAATTTATTGGTGTTGGAAATTTGAAATTAATAAGATGAATTAGTACATATATACTACATACCCAATTGATGGCTTTGGAAATTTTCATTTTTTATTTTATTATATATATACCCTTTGTAATGGCAGCGACTCGAACATCAAGCCACATTGGGCGGTGGTTGGAAATTTTCATTGTTAGTTGTAGACGTGTCTAACATTTATTGTATAATTTGGTTTCGAAGGTATCAGTTAGAAACGTGTCTAATCGAATACAATAGTAAAGATAGAGGTCGGTTTTTGGTAATTTAGGAGGGTGTATTCAATTAGGATTTTAAAAGACTTTTAATGACTTTTATGAAATTAAAAAGTTTAAGTGTATTCAATGTAGACTTTTAACAACTCTATAAAAGTCATGAGGTATTCAATACAGACTTTATAGACTTTAAAAAAGTCTTTAAAAATCATGTGGTATTCAATCAAGACTTTTTAACAGTCTATGAAAGTAAGGAGGTATTCAAAATCTCAATGACTTTTAATGACTTTTAATGACTTTTAATGATTTTTAGTTATAACAAATCTCACAATTTATCTTCCATTCCTACCAAAGACTTTGAATGACTTTTAAAAAAAAAAAAAAAATTAAAAAGAATTTCACTTTAGAAAAAAAACATAAAACTCTTTGGAAAAACATCAACCACCGAACATATGTTCTATTTTCAAATAAAAGCACATTCATTTATAACAAATAATAAAAAAAAAAAAAAAAAACTAAAAAGTAATATAAACAACTCTCCATCAGTCAATTAAGGACGAGAGATTTTTTTTTTTTTTATTATTATTATTATTTTTTTTAATCTCTATTTTCAATTCTTTTAAGTGGTGGAATGGTCTTCTTCAATTTGCCTAACTACCATGCAGATTATAGATGTCCAGAAAGAGAGATCCAGTTTCTTTTTCGACCTGTATCGACTCGTTTTCTTTTTCTTTTTTCTTTTTTAAGTGTTTTTTTGTTGATGTGTATTGTATGTTTTTGTAAGTTATATTGGTACATATTATATATCAAATTATATAAAAAAGGTTTATTGATTCTAATATGGAATAAGTGTTTCTCTTGTAGTCTTGTTCCTTATTGTTTTAGCTTATCTATTGAATTTGACTCACTGCCAGGATTTCTTCTAATGAGAGGTTGCCAATAGGAGACTTTTTTGATCTTCTGTGCACAACTCAGCTTTGCTTGTTGTGTTTCGAGTAAAATCAATGTGGTTTTTGAATTGTTATTAACAATGATTTTTTTTTTTACTATTTTTCAAAGCAATGAATTCTATTTTTTAGTTGTTAATTGATTGTATTTATTTATTAATACGTTTAAAGTGCATCAAATTTTATGAAGATAATCCAAATCGTAATGTGTCTTCAGAACTTTCTTTGTCTACACTGCTTGACAGTGTATGATTTTTAAGAGATATAAGCAACCAAACTTGAAGGTTATGCTTTGGTTTTTGTTTTTGTTTTTTTTTTTTTTTAACTGCACCAAAATTACTATTTTGAATCATACCAAAATTTAAGAATAATTTTGGAATGATTCGTATGAATTTGTTGTCTTAAAAAGCTGTCAACTACGCAAATATGTGAGAAGTTGTTTGGTATCTTAGAAACATATTCTCCTTAGTACGACCTTCTTTTCCATTACAACAAAGTAAATATTATTTTTAGATGTAAAAAAGTCAATGAAAGTCTATCAATTGTCTTTGAAAGTCTATCGATGTCTTTGAAAGTCTTTAAAATGAATGTATATAAAAGTCTATGAAAGTCTTTCATACTTTTATAAAGTCTATAAAAGTCATTAAAAATCCTTAAAGTCTACAAAAGTCATTCACTTGAAAAAAGTCTTTAAATGTAATTTAAGGGGGGTGTATTCAATTAGGATTAATTAGGATTCTTGAAGACATTTAAAGACATTTTTTAAGTGACAGATTTTCATGGATTTCTACAGACTTTTATAAATCCACATGGACTTTCATGGATTTGTTTAGACATCTATCTCAGACTTTTATGGATTTGTTTAGACATCCAAGGATTTTCATGGATTTGTTATCTCTAACTTATATATCAATAGTAAGCTAATTATAGCTAATTATATAAAAAAAAAAACCATTGAAGTTGGAATGAGCAAAATTTGATACACCAGTCAATCTATATTTGCGTATATATATATATTTTGAGATTGTTGCTGATGAAAACAAAGTGATTGAATGGAATCCAAAATTAGCTAAGGCTTTCATGAATTTGTTATCTCTGACTTATCAATAGTAAGCTAATTATAGCTAATTATAAAAAAAAACCTTTGAAGTTAGAATGAGCAAAATTTGATACACCAGTCAATCTATATTTGTGTATATATATAGTCTGAGGTTGTTGCTGATGCAAACAAATCGATTGAATTGAACCCAAAATTGGCTAAGGCTTATCTGCGTAAAGACACTGCTTGCATGAAGTGTAGATGAATTATTTTTCTTTAAAATAAAATGCTAATAAAGAGTTTTAAAAAAAAAAAAAAAAAAAAAAAAAAAAAAAAAAGCTAATAAAGAGTGAGCATTTTGGTGTTTGATTGAAGGCTTTACTGATTAATTTGGTGTTGTTTTGTGTAATTCTAGCACGTAATGAGTTTTGTACTTGTTATACTGTATATAATTATGTGACTGCAACATATTCTCACATATATAATTATGTGCAGTTTTTTTTTTCCCTTTTTAATTCACAGAATATACTGGGGATAGGAGCTTATTATTCTCACATGCATCGGTTTTTTTAATTTTTACATATTAGTGCTTTTCGTTTCCAATTTGAGAGAGAGAGGGAAAGCAAAATCCACCAAAATCTTTGGGGAGAAGGCTGGACATGTTATGACATTTGATATTTATATCTTTCACCATCAAGTCCACCAAAATCCATCAAAATCCATAACTTAAGAAAATCCTTTAAAATCCAGTCCTAATTGAATACACCTTGATTCTTGTAGACATTTTTAAAGTCCCAATTCAATACACCTGGATTTGGAAGGATTCTTTAAAAGTCCATATAAATCCTAATTGAATACCACTGGATTCATATGGATTCTTTTAAAGTCTTTAAATGTCCAAATTGAATACACCGGGATTTATAATGTATTTAAATGTCCTCAAGAATCCTAATTGAATACACCCCCCTAAGATCTATGACAAATCAAATCAAATCAAAACGAATTTTTTTAATAAAAAAATGGAGGGTAGATTAATTGTTATAAGTTTATTAATTATTTAATTTTGAAGAAGGTTATTGGTAATTGGGCTTGTGGGCCTTATCTTATACGAAACATAGAAACATAGAAGTGAACAAGGGGTCCAAGGTCCAAACCCATTAAATGGACTGATCGGCCCAATTTGGCCTTATCTTATACGAAACGGCAGCGTTCTTCTTCTTCTTCTTCTCAGTCACCACCATTTTCGAATTTCGAGCCGTGAAAAACTTGAAGTTTTGAAATCAATTGAAATCAGAATCCTTCATTTTAATCTCAAAAACCTTTCGAGTTCGAAATCAGCTTCTTCTTCTTCAATGGCAGAGGTACCTTTTCCTTTTCTATTTTCTGTGTCGATTTGTTGCATCAGAGACTCCGTTCAAATGGTTTGGATTCACCGGCCGATCGTTTTTGAATCGTTGTATCTGCCTCGTCGTCATTATAGTGATGATGTGTCCGGACACGTCACGCCAACTGTATGTCGTGCCAATCCAGGTCCTCGCTTTTTGCTGACGTGCCTAGCCACACCGTCACTTCTTGCTGCTATGTCCTAATTTTTTAATGACGTGCTCACGAATGAGCGTTGGTCTGTTAACAGGTGGTGACGTGCCAACACTGTCTGACGTGTCGGTCCATATCCTCGTTTTTTGCTGACGTTCCTTGCCACGCCGTCACTTTCTACTGACACATCATCAGTTTTGACTGACGTGCCCAGTCACGTAACGAAGTCATGGATGACGTGTCAGGAGAAGTCATTTCGCCGACCGAGGATATGTTTCATTCTCTTCTCCAATGACGAAAGTCATGGTCGTTGGAGACGTTGACCGGGCAATTTCACGACATCCTCTTTCTTCTCTAAGACGCCGCCTTTCCTTTTCAAAACTCTCCACACTTTTCCGGTTTTGTTAGCTTCCAAGGTATTATGTATTCGCTTGCTTCGATTCTTTTTTTAATAGTTTCTGCATCATTTTTAATTTTTTTTTAGATTTTTCGAGCAATCGTTTCATCGTGTGCGTATGTATGAAGAAATCGATGTTAATTAACTGTATGTTACGATGTTTGTTTGAAGGGAAAAATTTTGGTAAAAAAATCTGATATTTTTTACACACAAATTTTCTAGTTGTATTTGACGATCTTCGATGTGTTGACTAGGAGATTTTGATTGCTCTAATTGCTCTTTCCTTATACTTATCACTAAGTCATATTGGGTGGTAGTTGGAAATTTTTATTGTTAGTTGTAGACTTGTCTAGCATTTATTGTATAATTTGGTTTCGAAGGTATCAGTTATAAAGTTTTCCAATCGAATCTGATAATAAGATAGAGATCGTTTTTTGGTAATTTAAGATTAATCATGTTTTTCACTTATTGTACTTTAAGATTTATGAGAAATCAAAAAAAAAAAAAAAAAAAAACGGAGGGTAGATTAATAAGTCAGAAACATAGAAGTAGTGTATTGTGGTAGCCAAAAATGGCCCAATGGCCCAATATGCTAAAGGCCCAATCGTCGCAAGTACAAAATCCAGCTTAAGCCCATTGGGTTGGACCGACCCAACATAGTAGCCAGACCTGTTCAAAAGCGTCAGTTACAAACCTGTAACCGCAGGTAACAGCATTCGTGGAGAGGATATTGCTCCCCAAATCTCGCCCACAATCAGGTCTCTGAAAAGGAAACGTTGGAGACAGACCTCCTCCTATAAATAAGAGAGCTCATTCACTTGATAGCTCTCTGAATTCTCTCAACTAAAGCTCACTAAGAAGCGTACTGAAACTCTGATTCGAAACATATTCCGATCACTGGAAATCTATCATCACCCGACTACATTGCTCAGCCCAAACACACCTAAGGCTATAATCCAACCCCCCATCTTTCTCTTTTCTCTGTATTATCTCTGCTTACAGTTCTTTTGTAGGAACAACATTAAGTTCAGACGACCATATATAGAGATCAATCGACGTCAACCAACCAACTCCAGCCTAGTTGCTTTGGGCCTGATAAAATCCGACCCGCTTGACGTACCAAGTCGATCAACCACCTACATGTATAAGTTAATTAATTATTATAATTATATAATTTTGAACAAGGTTATTGGTAATTATTGGGCTTATGGGCCATTTGAAGAGGTCCAAGGTCCAAACAAATTAAATGGTCTAGTCGGCCCAATTAACTTATTCGAAACGGCAGCGTTTTGCTCTTGAAGATTCGTGCCAGCTTTACCTTTTATCTTCTTCTTCTCAGTCACCAGTCACCAGTCACCACCAATTTCGATTCGTGAAAAGCTTCAAAGTTTGAAATCAATTGAAATCAGAATCCTCCATTTTAATCTCTCTTCTCGTTCGACATCAAAAATCTTTCTCGTTCGAAATCAGCTTCTTCTTCTTCAATGGCAGAGGTACCTTTTTCTTTTTTTTTCTATTTTCTGTGTCGATTTGTTGCAATGGACTCCATTCAAATGGTTTATCTGCCTCGTTACCATTATAGTGATGACGTGCCAGTCCAGGTCTTCGCTTTTTGCTGACGTGCCTTGCCATGCCGTCACTTCTTACTGACATGTCCTCATTTTTTAATGACGTGCTCACGAACGAACGAGCGTTGATTTGTTAACAGACTGTCTGAGGTTTCAGTCCACGTCCTTGGTTTTTGCTGACGTGCGTAACCACGCCGTCACTTGTGGCTGACATGTCCTCGTTTTTTAATGACGTGCTAACGGAGGAACCGTTAACCGGCAAACAGGGGTGACGTGCTAGTCAATATCCTCGTTCCATGCTGATGTGCTTAGCCACGTCGTCACTTTCTAATGACACGTAATCAGTTCTGACTGACGTGCCCAGTCATGTAATTTGGAATTGGAATTGGGATATCACTGATTCAGATATGTTTGATTCTCTTCTCCATTGACAAAGACACTGCCTTTCCACATTTTTTCGGTATGTATTCGCTTCCTTTGATTTTATTTATTTATTTATTTTAAGATTTTATTTATTTATTTATTGGGGATGAATGAGAAGTTGTTTCTTGATCCAACGTGGAAGATTTGATTGCCATTATAAGAAAACGTTTCTTTATCAAATTCGAACACTAAACTTTAGTGACAAGCACAGGAAAAGGTTGTATACAATCTATAGATATAGTGACAATGGATTTCCATTTATTATTAAGAAAATTATTGAATAACTTTTGGTTTCTGTGGTGCAGTGGATCAGCAAGGATTCCATATTGTTGGATATGGCTGCAAACATGCATCGGAAATTCTGGGGATTGGATGAATCAATTTCTTCATTGTAGGATTCCATATTGATGTTTGGTCTTAGTATCTTGTAAAACAATCTATTGTAAATTCTAATGCACATAGTCACATACCACAACAAAAAATTATAGAGATTTCAGTGTTGTAGTAAATTTAGAATTCTAAAATTAAGCTACCAAGTTACTTGTTGAAAATTCTTTTTTTTTTTTTTTTTGCATTATATATAATTTTCGAAGTTTCCTTTTTTGATATTTAACAAATAAAAATATACAATATAAAGTGTAAAATAATCTAATAAGAACAATATTTTGCCTAAATCAAAAAAGATAATGCATATAAAATTAGTAACCAAGGAGAAAACATCATGCACTTCATGAATTAAACGATCAAACTGCAGAGATTGATTAGGGTTCTAGTAATTAATTAGTAGAGTTGAAAAAGATTATAAAATATATAAAAAGAAATTGAAATTAATTAATTATTAAATCTTTGGCATCACCATATGCTAATGAGTGCCGGTACAAAATTTCTGTATCAAAGCTAATAGATTAGCAACCACAACGTCCACCTGATGAGTTTGGAAATCTGATTCTCTTGTAGCCACAGCAACATCATCTGTTGGACCACCGTACTCAGCAGCTCTTCAATTATCTTCATAATCATCATTATAATATGTGGCAGCCCTTCCATTTTTACCCCTCTTCATCTTCTTGATCCTGCAAAGCACGTACGGGTTGTTGTTTTGGTCGAGCAAGCAGCTGTCCAACCGGTACTCGTGCATCACCCATGTGCAGCGTGTTTCTTGAATGCCCTCCTTGGGGATGAAGGAGAAGTTGCGTCTTGATCCAATGTGGACCATTTGATGATTGTCATCATAACAAAATATTTCTTTATCGCCTTGCTGACCCTTCCATGTGCCGGAATCAGTCGCTCTATCTATTCTTTTACCTTTTTCGGTCTTCTTCTTCAATCTTGTAAAGAAGTAGAGAGTGTCTTCTTCCATGGCTTCGAAAAGTCCCTTCCATGCATGGCTGTCACCATAAACATCACATTCTTTGACAGCAGTAGTTGATGGAAGTGGATTTCCATGTACCTTGTGGAAGAGGTAATCCACAATGAGCTCTTTGTCAGTCGGATCAAACCGGTACCCCACAGCCGGTACTTCATTATTCTTCACAACTTGATGATGATGAGTTGTCATCATCATCGGAAAAAAGCTGCCTTGAAAAGAATATACTTTTGGAGGGGAGTTTTGAAGCCGGAAATTTTTTTTTTTGAAAAGCTAAGATTTATTAGGCCATGGCCAGGAAGCCAAAGCAAAGCAAAGCAACACGAAAAGAGAAGACAACAAACACGAAGAACAGGACAACAGCAAGCAGCCCAAGAGAGCAAGAAAACAAGCAGAGAAAGAAACCCCAAAAAAACAGAGCCGTCCAACACAACAAACAACCAGCTCAAAACGGGATCAGAGCAAAAACGAAAGCAAAAAATAAGAGATGTGAGAGAAGAAGAGGGTGTACTTGAAAGATAGCAAAAATATGTATTAGAAATTAATTGTGAAGAGGAATGGAGTTAACAAATGTATATTTATATAGGTTTTTTAACTTCCTGATCAAGATAGATTTCAGAGTTGTAGTATATTTAGGGTTATAAATTTAGTATAACCTAAACCTACAAGTTGAAATCTGAGTTCAAGTTGTATTTAAAATTAGTTAGAGATGAGAGGTTGAGATTAGCTAAGTTAGTTAGCAGTCAATGGCTGAGATCATTTGTTGTATTTAATTGATGAAATCAGTTTGTGAAGAAATTTCCAGAAACTCTTGTTTTCAGCTTTTCATCATTATCTCTCTCATTTGCCTTCTCTGGCTCTTCACCATTGAAGTTTCATTGATTATTCTTTAGTGAAAACTGTTGAAATTTTGTCAAACAGTTTGGTGTTTCTATCAAACACCTGTCACACGGTATAATATCAAATCCTCTGTCCCCTTCTGATGAATGTAGAGGAAGTTGTGGGTTTGGCTCAGATGTTTTTACAAGATTTTCGTGCTGCCCATGTTAGCATTGCGGCTGCTAGTATGGGTGCCCGAGCGTGTTGTTGGTGGCCTCCAAGTCAGTGTATTTACAAAGTAAATGTAGGTACTGCAGGTCTGGTGACTGGTGGGTGTGGAAATTGTAATTCGAGATAACATGGGGTGTGTCAAGGCTGCATGTTTGAAATGGTATTCTGCTTGTTTTCCTATCGAAACTGCATAATCTTTGACTGTGTTAAAGGGTTTGGAGTTTGCAAGAGACTCGAGCCATATTCCACGACCTTTCTATTACGATTTCTCTATCTCCTCTCCCCCACCATGCATCCACCCTGCATAGACACTCGTTCAAACCCTTAATTGGATGGAGTTCCATATGACTCCTGATGAGATTTTCAACTGATTAATCACCAAGTATGATACTAATTGAGCAAAAGTCTCTGGATGATTTGTTTTAATCTGAGGAAGCTGGTCTTTGACTCTCAGAGAGTTGGAAGCTCTGATTCAGGATCTGAAAAAAAATGAGATTATATACAAGCAAATAATGATGGTTAAATTTGTCAATAAGATATTTACTATGAAATATATTATATGGGTATATAATTAACCCATATAGTATTTAATGCAATTGGTAAGTTGTCCGAGGAATAATTAATATATATATATATATATATATATATTTAGTATCTGTGGGTGTCCGGACCAGCTTGCGCGCACCTCGACTAATCCCACGAGGCCCTAAAATTAACAGCCAGGTAAACCTCCAGTGGCTCTAAGAGAAACGTGGCTGCTAGGAATCGAACCCAGGACATCCGAGTTTACGGCTTGCCCTAGTGACCAGCGGCACCACCCCTTGGGGTTAATAATTAATATTTTATCATAGTTATCACCATCACGTACAATATTTTACAAGTATCTGAAAATAATCGGAGGGAATGTATTGTATCAATGATGTTAAGAAATGTGTTGATATTAGTTCACAACTAATGTTAATTAATAGTTAGTATTGAAGTTATATTATCAGTTAATTAGGTAAAACAAATTCTCTAATTTGTATTAGAAGAAGAGTGTGTACGTGAGAGATGGCAAAAATATGTATTAGAAATTAATTGTGAAGAGGAATAGAGTTAACAAATGTATATTTATATAGGATGTTTAACTTCCTGATCAAGATAGATTTCAGAGTTGTAGTATATTTAGAGTTGTAAATTTAGTCACCAAGTTGGGTTAATTATTTTCCTTAGAGTTCAAGTTATAACCTTAACCTACTAGTTGAAATCTCATTTCAACCATCCTTATTAATCCATTGTTCGGTTTCCATCTCATATTTCTTCAATAAATCCAAATATAAAATTTATATATACATACGAAAGTTTATTTGCAAAAAAATACAATAATGTTTAAAAGAATCTAAGAACAATGACCTATTAATCTTATCAATATTTTACAATAATCATCTAACTCCATTTCCTATCAACAAGGTAGTTATCCTTTCGAAAATCGTTTAACTGAGGCTAATCGAAAATAACCGACAGTAGTTCAAACCTATAATTTTCTTTGTTTTTGATTAATTTTAGGTTTAAACTCACTTCAATTAACCTTATGAATTATTGTTAGTTATTCTCCAAAGCCATTTCAAATACAATTATGGAAGCCAAACTTCTCCTTTCTATTAATACAAGTATATATAACTATCCTTGGGAGTTTTACAATTGAATGAATGTAATAAACTAGTGAAAGGAATATCTGAGGAACCATTAGATCATTACTTTGATGCCTTGTGACCATGAGCCTTGGCTTGGATGGCCGCAGTAGTCATTATGCGTAGACGTCGGGCAATTTCCGTGAAGGATGGCCTGACTGCAGGATTAGGAGCCCAACATTCCTCCATTAACACTTTCCATTCTGGATCACAGTTGGGCGGAATGGTTGGCCTTAACGTGTTGTTTACAATTCCGCCTGCATCAAGGAAAGTTTTTAAGATAAATTATAACTGATTATATGATTGTTGCGGGAGAGAAAAGAGACCGTTGCCACAGGAAGCAACTTGTTTGCAAATAAAATTATATAGAATTTCTACGTCACAATTTCACACAATCCTAAAATGGTGCTAGATTGCATTTTGGTCTATGCAAATTGACACCTATTTTACAAACTCGAAGTTTTTAGTGTTGCCAATTTGTAACACGGGCATAATCTATAGAAGCCGAAGAAAAGAAGAATGCTTGAGACAAACCTATGATTGCGCCATAGTGCATATTGGCGTATGGCTCCTCACCAGTGAGAATCTCCCACAAGACAATACCAAAGGAGAACACATCGACCTGTGGATCATCAAAGAAATGTAACAAATACTAGCAGGGGACAATGTTCAACAGTTGCATACGAGGATAAAGAAACAAAATGAGAACACTCAGTTGCACCAAATTTCAAATCCTCATCTTCCAAATAGCAAATAAAATCTTACCTTTTCTGAGACCTTACTGCTACTGCCGCTTAGCAGCTCTGGAGCCATCCATGGTAGGGTTCCCCGTACACCACCAGATACCAAGGTATTTCGCTTGATTTTTGATAGTCCAAAATCACCAACCTGAGGAGTCACGATAAATTTGGAAACATTTGTAATCAGTACAAAATGTTTGACGGGGTTATCTTTTCCCCAAAACAGGTAACATCATCAACATTACCTTGCAAATGGGTCGTGAAGGATCTTTCAAGTTCACAAGCAAGTTGTCACATTTCAAATCAAAATGGACAATATTCTTTGAGTGCAGATATTCCATTCCGAATGCTGCATCCATAGCGATTATTAATCTCTTGCGACGATCAAGATGCCTGCAAATTAAGAGTGATTAAAAGAGGAAGCAAAAGTTAAGTATGAAAGGAGTAACAAGTAACAACATCAAGCAAAAAAATCCCATCTCCGAAAGTCAAATCTTTTGTACTAGCCAGTCCAAAATCCCATAAATTATTTTCCAGAAAATGTCCAGAATTGATGATCTAAATAGAATTTAAAATTTTATTATAGTGTTACCAATTTAAAACCCAAATGATGTCATATTCAAAGATTGTATAACTTGAGGATTTACCTATCCTTGCGAACCAAAACATGCCTAAGAGAACCATCAACCATGTACTCTGCCACAGTAGCTAACGTCCCCCCAGGTCCATCTTGCACTACACCATAAAATGCCACCACATTTGGATGGTGAAGCTTTGAAAGAATGTCAGCTTCCCGCCAGAACTCTACTGTCTGATAAAGTCAGTAACTATAAGTTAGGATAATATATCAAGAAAGTATAACGGAAAACGGTATTCTAATCAATCACAAAATATACTTATATTATAGCGCGCACACACACACTATCTCTACTGAGAAAGCGAGTGAAGATGTCCTTGATCAATAACAGCATTGCAAGAAAGTGAGATCACATCAATGTAATAAAATGTAGCCACCATGATTCCCTCTATGTATGGATAATTCAGTATGCTAAGAAATTTCAGCAGGTTTTTTGATATTTTTAGATAATAAGGAAGATTACTATTGACATGCTTGAAAAACGATGTGCAGGGTTCCAAATTATTATTTATTTAATTTGCTACTTTTCAGGAGAACATGGACGAATGGTGTATATATATATATATTTGTAAATATGAAACTAATAAGCATTGTTCAAATAAGAGGAGAGACTACCTTAGTCAAACATTTTGAAAAGTAAAACTCAGGGCTTCGCTAACTATATTAGTTTAGATACTCTCATATGTCCGCATATATATTAAAATGTGTCACTGGAATTAAGGAACGGTTACCAATCTTTCTTGTTCTGATGATCTTCCAGTGAAGCAGCTCTTTTTAATTCTCTTTATGGCAACATCCGTTCCCCTCCATTTTCCATGATATACAGTCCCAAAAGTACCAGAACCCAGCTCCTTCTGCTCTTCAAGATCTTCATTCTTTATGGCCTTTTATCCATATGCAAAAAAATGAAGCACAAATCGATGGGACAAAAAGAGATGTAGAAAGTAAACTGAACAATCTCAGATGATCAAATGGTCTCAAAAGCAAGCATGAAAGAGATTAAAGGCATGTCAGTGTATTTTTCCTGTATGTGCATCATAAAAGCGAAAAATAACGAGATGTTTTATGACATTGAAATATTGGACACTGCAAGATTGTCCAAGAAGTCCATACTTGATATTAATTCTCAATGCATATGAAACACATGATCAGAAGCAAATAAATACTTACATAGCAAAGTTGGAATAGACATGGTTTATTCTTGGCCACTTGGGTAATAAAATAATGCATAAATCATAAATGAACTCAAAAATAGATTAACACAGATTTAACATCAACTATGACATATCATCAAACCGCAAGCAGCATTATATATCAACAATTTGTTCATAGTTCCTGGAACAATTTTGGTCCCATATATTTTGCTATATGGGTCAATTTGAAAAGCCGAATCACCTACAGGCTACAACAAACTTACCAAATTCAAGATGATAAACCCCCCCCACACCCCCCCCCCCCCCCCCCCCCCCATAAAGAAAACCAAATAAAAAAAAATCCAGCAGGAAAATTAGCTGTACAATTTAAATATCATCTCAAAGTACAAATCAATATTGCACTCGTACCTGCAAGGTAGTGATATCAAAATCTACCAAAGAAGGATCGAGAGGAGGCAGACCAGTATTCCTTTTTCCCAAGTTCCCTTCCTGAAAGCATTAAAATGGTCAAAATTTTATGTTCAAGACCACATATTTTATGAGTTTTTTATCTAATAACTTTTGAAAACATGTATTACCTCATACTCTGACTCTGGAGTTCTAAGGTTCTCCATCATAGCATCAAACTGCACACTTTCACTAACAGTAGCCTCAACTCCAAATGGTCTAGGTAAGCCTTTCTGATTTTCTTCAACAAAATTGGGTTGAGCATCGACATGGCTCATTGGAGCTACATCAATTGTTGAAGGCGTAGGATGATATGATCTACTGTCTCCTTCAACTTCTCTATGCGCAGATGAGATACCAAGATGATCTTGATCAATGAGGGAAACATCTGTTTGACCAAACTCTTCTTGAGCCAAATTCCGAAAATATGACCAGCGCTTTGGTTCATGATTTTTCATGTTCACACTCACGCCAACTCCACCTTTGAGCAGTGGACTAATACCAGAGGAATCCTCAGAAAGTACTGCTTTGGAGTATATATCCGAAAGAAAATCACGAGGGAATCTGTCATCAATATCAACACGGATATCTACCTGCTCTGGTACTGAAATAAGATCAGAGGAAATTCCTAGAGAAGCATCTTGAGTTGAAATCTCTTCCCAAGAAAAGGGCTGAGGATGCCCCTGAATGTAAACAGTAGAAGAGTCCTGGCCAGTTTTCTGACCCCCATTAATCTCTGACAGGTTAGATGCCACTCCATGCTGCATAACGGAAGCCACTTGGCTCACGGCAGGAAGTTCTGATCCAGCTTCTACTTTTTCATCAACCAGTATTTTCTTATGATAATCAGGGGGACTGTTTGTATCCTTTTCTTTGCTTGCAGCATCTTTGTTGTCCAAAGGGTTTGGAACTGCCTGTTTCAACTCATGATAATCCAACATTTCTCCGGAAAGATCTGAATTCATCTGACAAATTGCCTCAGCAAACTCTTTGTATTTTTGAAAGTGGGCAAGACTATCATCAGTTGTTTGAGGATCTGAGCACAATGGAATTGCATTTGAGATGGACTGTCCAGTGTGAGAAGCAAGATTACAATTGTGTAATTTTTCATCAGATTCCGGTACTGGATCTTGTTGGATGATATCAGAATGTGAATGGGATATGATAAACTGAGAACCAAGGGAGTCGTCAGATTTTGACAACCGATTCAGTAGCCCTGACTGCTCCCTTGGTATTTTCTCTGAATAATAAATCCTCTGAGGAGGCACTGGTGGCTCAAGGGAGCTCAAATCAATTGGATTGGAATCTGAATCAGCATAACCAGGACCACATGCGCTGTTAGATGTGGAACATAGGTCATCACCACTACAATTAGGAACCCGCTCTGCATTTGTAGCATCAGCTGATGGAATGAATTTTTCATGTCGTTGATGTTTTCCCCCACTTTTTGGAAATAAAGGAGGATCTCCTCCACATGCAGCAGCAACCGCTGCTTCTTCAACTGGAATATTCTTCATCATCTTATCATCATATGGCCAAGAAGAAACAGGTTTATCTGAGGCAGAAATTTTTTCAGTGTCACTGTTACGCTGAACTGAACCATTAGGCAGTACTTTTCCTGGCCTCACCATCATCTGTGGATTTTGCACTTGTGCAACACCATACGGGAACCCTTCACTCAAGCCTCCCTGTCGGTTTATATGCCCATGTGGAGGCATTGTAGTTGGAATTCCTCCAAAAGGAGAGTAGTTAGAAGGATCATGGCCATAATGCACTGGGTACTCTTTAACATCTCTATGATGCATCATCTGACCATGATAAAACTGTGGATAGATTTCGTATGCATTCGAGGAACTAGGTAGAATTGTTACAGAAGATGGAATTGTCGATGATGGGACAGTGTTTCCTATCAAAGGTGAAGTGCTAACCCCAGCTGGGCCTGTTGCAGCTCTACTTATCCCCCTCTCAATGTTATTCCCATCTAAATCATCTAAATCATTTGCTGAAGAGCTCCTCAAACCATCAAGGTTCAAGCCTTTTCTGGATCCCAAGTCCATGCCATTAACAGCAACCACATACTGAATCTCAGAATCGCCATCCACGCTGCTAAGACCAGTATGAGCATCAGCCAAATCACTACTGGATAACAGAAACATTCTAAGCCTTTTTGATCCTTCTCCATCTTCAAGCTCATTACACTCCTCCATCATGTTCTGCAGATCCTCATCACATGACACAGAAACCAAAGCATCAAGATCCTCCCCAGGAAGCTGATACTTAATCACATAAGTTTGGTTATAAACTTCCATAGTTTTCTGCCTAAGCTTCTGCCACGATATGTCCTTCGTTATACGTATAATGCGTGTCTCACCTCCAACATACCTAAGCTTTCCATCACTTGGCCGGGGAAGGATTTTACCACCAAAGCTACAGAGAACTTTCATCTTTGGAGATGAGCTATCAGATGCTTCAGAAGATGGATATCCATGGACTAATCCTCGGTTACTGTAATAACCTGATGAAGTTCGTGGTACAGACTGAACAGAACCATAGTTGCTTCTGTTTTCATGTAAAGAGGAGTTGTTCCGCTCATAATCTTTTGGACCTCTCTCTGCTATGGTGAGCATTGAGATATCTGACCCACTTTCGGATCCTGTATGACTGATGCCTAAAATTCCTTTAAGTTCCATATACCCAGTAGCATAATTGGGATCGCCTGCAATATTTGGAATTAAAGGACTCCTGGGATTCACCCGATCACGCATAAATTCAAGAGCAAACTCCTCGCCTGTCTGTATGGAGAAATTACGTACAGGTTTAACTTCTGACATAGTTGGGTCAGGAGGTCTCACACTAGAATTTATGCTGCTACTGGGGTCTAGCATATATGCATGAGATGCTGGCTGGTAATCTCCATTTCCAGGTTCCATGGAATTGTATTGATACTGTTGTTGCATTCTTGATTGCTCCATTGTATTGTTGTATGGATTTCTCTCCATTTGACTCAACTCAAATGGATTTACCCCAATCACATGAAGATTAAAGTAAATGCATATGCAAGCAGTCCATCAAACACATTCTCAATTGCAATCATCGATCACAGACAAGATCAGGGACTGCTAAGAGATACAGAAAAACTGAATTTGCTAAAAACCGGCTACAGTGACTTTTGCAGTTTCACATACAATGAGAGAGTTTCATGAAATGTCAGCACTCTTAAAAAGATGATCCGTAATCAGAGCTCCAACTAACAGATAACCTTGAAAGGATATTACGTTGTGCACTACACAAAATTAAAAGAAATAAAGTGATTAACAATACAAATGTAATGCTATAAGATAAACTGAAGGTAAATATACAATTCAAGCCCCAAGAAAGAAAATACAAAAACTAGTAATGCATACTAAACCAAATATAAATCAATTAAAAAAAATGAAACTAAATCCATTTAACACCTCAATAAGCAATACTGAATCTAGTAAAATGATCATGCTATATAGGAACACATTTTCATAAAGTGAATCCATATCAATATATGTATATAGTATCCAAAAACTTTCTCTTTTTATAGCGGAGAAGTTTAAGAGGGATTTGTACCTGTACAAATCTGGATAAAAAACAAAATTCCACTAATCTCATGTCTTGTTTTGATCAGGATTTGTACCTTAACATGTATAGCATCTAAAAAATATTTCAAATACACTTATACCATCTGTGTAACAGCAATCTTTATCACAATAATTATCAAAAATCAGGCATCAATTAAGCACAATTAGATGGGTAATAAACCTATAATACCAGCTCCTCAAAAGGAAAAATTTCCACCATAGATTACTCTAATACTGACAAGTTCAACACTTAAATATAAAATAATAGCAAAAACAAAAACAAATAAATAATTAATTAAAAAGAGCTAGGCAGTTTCAATGATTTACCTTTTAGAGATATGCTTTAAAGTGACAAGCTCATCGATCGGATATTCAACTGGGTTTAAGAGAACCAGCCATTTTTTTACCTGTGTTGAAGCTCAAGCGCAAAACAAGGTGATAACCCCTAATTTTCCTTTATTTTCTTTCACTTTCTATCTTGGGCTGAGATGGGTTTTCTTCTATTTACCTTTTTCTGCTATAAAAATTGAATCTTTTCTGGAAACAAATATAAAAACGACTACTCTTAAATCTTAATCTTCTTCTCTCTCTGCAACTGCAACTATATATTCTTCTTCTAGTGCTCAGTCAAACAACAAAAATAATATCCGGAAATTCCTAAATTGACCTCACCGTTTTTCATATTCACTTCACAGCCATTACTATTTTTTTATTTCACTAAAATAACCTTTTTCTTGACTTCTAGATTGTGGTGGCATGTTTCTCTGTGTCTCTTCCTATCTCTTTTTGGTTTTTCTCTGATAAGCACACAATATAGACATGCTTAGATTATCTCCAATGGTAATGTGGCTTACATTTAAAAAAAAATGGTGAATATCAACATTGTTAAGCCAATTACTTCACATGTGACATGTAAGTATATAACTAAACTTGATAGACATCCAAATGCAAAAGCGGTCTTCAATGCTTCACTTGTAAAATACATGTTTTTAATGACATGTCAATTTATTATTGGTCTCCTTAAATATACTTTAGAATTGTTGAATAAAATAAAGTAAAAGACAATGGTGGTTGCTGATTGGGCCAACAAGATGGATGTCCAATAGACCCTTTGAAATCAGAGAGTCATGTTAATAGCCTCTAAAAAAAAAGTTACCACCTCAACTTGAAGTTGTATTAGATAGGTTGAATTGGAGATGAATTTTTTAACAAAGTGGTTGTGCATCATCCGTGGCATCTAATTTTTTCACAACCCACATTACCATTGGAGATGTTCTTATAGCATACTAATGCACATCACCACATTTTTGTCATATAAGTAACACGTTTGCCATGTAAGCAACATAACTTCAATCATAATAATACACATGGCAAAAGTGTGGTGATGTGTATTAGTATACTATTAGTATACTATAAGTATACCTATATTGTGTGCTTACTGGAGAAAAATTGATATTTTTTTCTTCTAAAATCTTATGAGTAATGCTAGAGGACCCAAAAAAGTGACCCAAATTTTGGACCCAAACCTATGTGGCAACATCACATGGGATATTTGGGAAAAGTGACGTGGGCGCGTGTTGTGTGTGATGTTGCCACATAGGTTTGGGTCCAAAATTTGGGTCACTTTTTTGGGTCCTCTAGCATTACTCAAATCTTATTCCAAAAGACCATCGTAGTAGTATCAATAATCTAAAGTAAGTAAACATCGGTTTCGATAAATATTTTAGAAGTTTATATTTATAGAAATATTGTTAATATCGATAATATCAATCAATTTTTGATAACAATACTAGTAGAATTTTGAAAATTTACTAAAATTTCGATATTTACTTCTTTATTGACAGGTGAATGTGTCATCCATTTGTACAATAAGATTAGTTAACTCTAATGAGTAGCTTGATTTGTGATAATGGATTAATTGCACTAACTTACCCTTACATTATTGAATTTAGCAAGATTTCAAAAAGATATCTTAAATTAACACAAACACCCATTGCCATCAAGTCGATCCGTTAACTTTAACGGTTGACTAACCTTGACCTATGGAAAACCAAATATACCACTGCCACGTTATCTCAAATATAAAATATTTTTAATTAAAAAATAAAAAATATATATCGACCATATATGGAAGCATCCTCAATTCGAGGAGGAGCCTTCTCTACGAATTGTAGGAAGTCGATCTCCGAGATTGGTGAAGATCTCTTCCAATAAGTAGGAGATCATCAAAGATCTCTTGTTTCCTTAGTAGATTTTTTTTTTTAAATGGATTTTTCAATTTTAATTAAAAAATCATTTATGTTTGAGATGATATGATAAGGGTATATTTGGGTTAATGTTAGTCAACCGTTATAGTTAACGGATTGACTTGATGGAAGGGGGTGTTTGTATTAATTTAGGGTAACTTTTTAAAATATTGCTATATTTGATAAACTAAGGGTAAGTTAGTGCAATTAACCATGTGATAATCACTCAATAAGATGAAAAGTTGGGGAATAAACTAGCCAAGTGTACGGTGCTAATGAGGGTGCACAATTGATAAAATAGATTCACATGTATTGTGAAAAAGCATAGTAGATGTGACCATTAATATAGATTCAGAAAAAAATGGTCTCCAAGGCGGCAAGGCATGGTCCCAATCCCATCAATCCCAAATTTAAAATGTAGACATATATAGAGAGGAAAAATAAATATATAAGATAGTTACATGAAGAATATTCAATGTCATGTGCTATCATATGGTGGTTTTGTTTGATCATGGAGCAGATTATGGATCTGTATTTTATATTGCAAGTAAAATAGTTTACACTTTAGTTGATTTAGAAATAATAAAAAGAAATTATAATACAAACTTAAAAAGACATTGGTGAATTTTCTTCTCATATTGTAAGAGTAAATGTCTTCCGATTGTTGGAGTAATTGATCTCGAATAGGTCTCGATAAACTCTGGCTCGTTTAATGTTAGATTTATCTCACATTTAAAGCAATCAAACCATGTGAAAATGCGGGTTTACCAAGTACATAGTACATACCTTGTGCCTTACCAACATATAGTCCACTTATGCATTGAAAGCTTGGAGAAGCAATTAATTGGAATCTTTGGTTACCTTAAAAAGTAAGGAAATGTGAGATGCAAAATTGCTAGGCATCTAATGAAATCTTTGTAAATATTTGAATATTTGGTTTACCTTAACTTAATTAAAATAAATATGAGATTAAGTTTGAGTTTATCTACAATGGAACATAGTCGGTCTTATTATTAATACTTAATCTAATATTTTATCTAAAAGAAAATATTTAAATGTCTTGTTGAATTTGTTTATTTCAAATTGGTGATATATAATTATATATAATTTGGTCGGTTCCTTTCGTTCTCTTTTGATTATTTATTTTGTCATAAAATGTCTTTTTCTAACAATAAAGATAATCAGTCAAAAAGTTGGTGGCATGTCTTGATTGTTGACAACAAAAATTATATGATTTATTTTATTTTTAGAGGAGGAGCTTCAATTATTTTTTATTTTATTTTTCAATTGTCAAACCACCTAAAATCAAATAAAATCACTCTTTAATCATTCTTTTTGTTTGTTTGCAAATTCGATTTTCTGATTGGATTTTATTCCCTTTGCAGTCCTAGTATAGGACAATCAATTTAATTATTTAGATTAAAGAAAAATCTAGAGGCTAAAAGTGTATATTAACTAAATAAGGAGGTTAATTTAGTATACATTTAGTGATTATTTATTTATTTATTGAAATATTACAATAATTCGGAGTTTTACGAGGATGAGGGAGAGACTCGAACCTACAATCTTATGGTGTGGGTGTAAATGTGTGATGGGCTTTATCACCAGATCAACCTCATATTATTGTAAACATTTATTGTTTAGATTACATAAATCTAGAGATTAAAAACATATTTAATTAAATATGGAAGTCAATTTAGCATCCATTTATTATATAGATAACAAAAAACAAATCCAAAGATTTAAAATAAAATTAGTTAATTATGGAAGTTAATTTAGTATGCATTTATTATTTAGATTACAAAAAATCCAAAAATTAAAAATAAATTTAGCTAATTATGGAAGTTAATTTAGTATGCATTTATTATTTAGATTACAAAAAAATATAGGGATTAAAAATACGTTTAGCTAATTATAGAAGTTAATTTAGTATGTATTTCTTATATAGATAACAAAAAATCTAGAGATTAAAAATAAATTTAGCTAATTATGGAAGTTAATTTAGTATGTATTTCTTATTTAGATAACAAACAATCTAGAGATTAAAAATAAATTTAGCTAATTATGGAAGTTGGTTTAGTATGCATTTATTATTTATATTACAAAAAAAAATCTCGAGATTAATTTTTTTTTTAGCTAATTATGGGAGTTAATTATTTAGTATGCATTTCTTTTTTAGATTACAAAAAATCTAAAGATTAAAAATAAATTTAGCTAATTAAGGAAGTTAATTTAGTATGCATTTCTTTTTTAGATTACAAAAAATCTAAAGATTAAAAATAAATTTAGCTAATTATGGAAGTTAATTTAGTATGCATTTCTTTTTTAGATTACAAAAAATCTAAAGATTAAAAATAAATTTAGCTAATTAAGGAAGTTAATTTAGTATGCATTTCTTTTTTAGATTACAAAAAATCTAAAGATTAAAAATAAATTTAGCTAATTATGGAAGTTAATTTAGTATGCATTTCTTTTTTAGATTACAAAAAATCTAAAGATTAAAAATAAATTTAGCTAATTATAGAAGTTAATGTAGTATGTATTTTGTATTTAGATTACAAAAATCTAGATTAAAATTAAGTTTATTAAATATGGAAAGTCCATTTAGTATACATATTTACTATTGTGATTACAAAAAAAAATCCAAATTTAGATTTCTATTTAGTTTTATTCAAGACATTAGTTGTAGGGCAGGAATTCTCTAGTGTTGGTGTATTATGGGATACTATGGACCACAAACGTTGTGATATCTTTACTCTATATAAAAAGAGTCAGCTGGAGCGGTATTTTTAACCCTCAAATAGCTTACCTAATTTGTTGTAATTTTCTATTCCACTAATATCCCAAAAGTAATTTACAATTACTTAGAATATTTGATATATCTATAGAGAATCTATATCATAAAAAATGGTATAAATTATATAATAACATATAGTTGTCCATTAAAATAGACTCTTATTATAATTTGTTAAAACTTTTGACGATGATAATACGAGGTTGACCTAGTGGTTTGCCCCTCAAACCTGCACTTTAAAGTTGTAGGTTTGTGTCTGTCCCTTTTCCAAATCTTAAATTATTGTAATATTTAAATATTAATAATGCTAAACATTCCACATAAAATCCCACATTTTTCATCCCACCACATGTTGCATGTGAGGTGTCAAATGGTAAGTGAATACACATTAATGATGATTTATCTCATCTACCTCATGTATCCACTCACCATTTGACACCTCACATGCCACATGTGGTGGGATGAAAAATGTGGGATTTTAGGTGGGATGTGTAGCATTACTGAATATATATATAAACTTTCACAATATATAAATATCTAATATATGCCATTCATGAAATTAAAAAAGGAAAACAACTCTATAAATTAGTAAACATCTTTTCTGTAAAATAAATAAATAAACAAAAGTATTTACATTCATTAAGTGTTCAAATTAATAAACGTACAAATCAAGACCTGATTAGTAAACGATTAAATAATATTGGATCCACAAAATTTATAAAACCACAGGTTCTACAATACCCATAGAAGTCAAGATTGTTTGGTTACAATTTACAATTACAAACTTCAATTAATTGAGAAGTGAACTTGTTTTTGTACATGCTTGTGTGAATAATAATTACCAAGAACACACACACATATATATATATATATATCCACAAAATTTATAAAACCACAGGTTCTACAATACCCATAGAAGTCAAGATTGTTTGGTTACAATTTACAATTACAAACTTCAATTAATTGAGGTGGAATTGGTCCAAAATATCACATTTTTAAAGTGAATTGGTGAGAATGTCACTGGTTTAATAAATTAAGTTTAAAAGGCACCTATTATGGTGAACTACCAAAATTGCCCTTAGTTAAACATTTATGTTATTCTCTTTGAGTTGTTCTCTGCAACTCAAACGAAGGCTTGAAATACTCAGTTACTCTCTCTCTACAAATAAAAGTTCAAGGTCTTGCCCCGACTTTCTTCTTCAGTAAAATAAGGTAATATTTCTTGAACTTGCTTCTTTGAAGTTGTTCACATTTTAGTATGTAAACTTGAAGCCATTTTGAAAATGATTTCGTGCCTTTTTGAAATATTTTCGTGCCTTTTTACACTGTCATCGTGCCTTTTGAAGTTGTTATCGAGCCTTTTTGAAAAAAAATTCGTGCCTTTTTGAAATATTTTCGTGCCTTTTAACACTGTCATCGTGCCTTTTGAAATTGTTATCGAGCCTTTTTGGAAAAGTCTTGATAACTTTTCCAAAAGGCTCGATAACTTTTCTAAAAGGCTCGATAACCTTTCTAAAAGGCTCGATAACTTTTCCAAAAGGCTCGATAACCTTTCCAAAAGGCTCGATAACCTTTCTAAAAGGCTCGATAACCTTTCTAAAAGGCTCGATAACCTTTCTAAAAGGCTCGATAACCTTTCCAAAAGGCTCGATAACTTTTCTAAAAGGCTCGATAACCTTTCTAAAAGGCTCGATAACCTTTCTAAAAGGCTCGATAACTTTTCCAAAAGGCTCGATAACCTTTGTAAAAGGCTCGATAACTTTTCCAAAATGCTCGATAACTTTTAACACTGTCATCGTGCCTTTTGAAATTGTTATCGAGCCTTTTGGAAAAGTCTCGATAACTTTTCCAAAAGGCTCGATAACCTTTGTAAAAGGCTCGATAACTTTTCCAAAAGGCTCGATAACTTTTAACACTGTCATCGTGCCTTTTGAAATTGTTATCGAGCCTTTTTGGAAAAGTCTCGATAACTTTTCCAAAAGGCTCGATAACCTTTGTAAAAGGCTCGATAACCTTTGTAAAAGGCTCGATAACTTTTCCAAAAGGCTCGATAACTTTTCAAAAGGCTCGATAACCTTTCTAAAAGGCTGGATTGATTTTCAAATTTATTCGTGCCTTTTAACAATGTCATCGTGCCTTTTGTAGTTATTATCGAGCCTTTTTGACAAAAATATTTCGAGCCTTTTTGAAAAAAGTTTCCAGCCTTTTGGTTGATTTCGAGCCTTCTTCAAAAAATATCCGTGCCTTTCTGAACAAAGTTTCGAGCCTTTTAACAAAATATTCGTGCCTTTTCGAAATTGATTTCGAGCCTTTTTGACAAAAATATTTCGAGCTTTTTTGAAAAAAAATTCGAGCCTTTTTCAAAAAATATTCGAGGCTTTTCATGTAATATTTGAAGACATTGTGTAATCATGGGTTTTTGTTAATGGTTTGTGATTATTAATTTGACAGCCTCATGAATCGGGTTAGAATAGTAATATCTTACAACGGTCGATGGGACCAGTTACCCGACGGAAGTCAGAGGTTTGTTGGATCCGATAACCGGGGAATGTACGTGTCAAACAATATGACTTATGAAGAATTGGTGACGATCGTGCATACTATTGTGAACTATGATGTAAACAAATACAATTTTGAGTTGTCATCAATATCACTCGTTCCTGGCAGTACGTGTCGCACATTGATAAGGAATGACGACGATGTCCAGTTTATGCTAGGGGAAGATCGAGTGATCCCTCAAGTATGTGTCAGTCTAACTGAGCGGACAGCTGGAGATGTGGTAGGGAATAATATTCCTCCTCCTGAAAATACCCAACAGTTTGGATCCTTTAGCGGTAGCAACCAAGTGTTCACCCAAGGGGGTCCCAGCGAAGGTGTGGGAAACATGTGTGGTGTCCCACAAGTTGCGGTCGACCATGCACATGCAGCTGAAATTCAATTGGGTGATGTGGGTGATGTGGGTGATGTGTTTGGCAGTCGAATTGAGCAGTACAATGAGCAATACGATGTGCAGTACAATGAGCAGTACGATGTGCAGTATAATGAGCAGTACAATGAGCAGTACAATGAGCAGTACGATGCACAGGACAATGAACAGTACGATGCGCAGTACAATCAACAGAGCAATTACCCGAACCATGAACAGGTTAATACTGAGGCAAATAATGAACATGTTCATGATCTCCAAAATGTAGATGAAGAGCCTGCACAAATGCAAACAAGCGGTAGACGTGTACAAGGAGTTAGTTGCACTGCACCAGATATGCCTGGGACTTCCGAGGTCCGTTGTAATATGACATCATCTGATTCTGTTAATGCGAGAACTTGGGTTATTCCAGGAGCAGATTCATACTCGTTTGGTATTGGTACAAGCAGCACCTTGGCAGCGCAAGAACCGAGAACCATGATTTATAAAGGTCAATTTTTTCCGAGTAAAAAGGATTTGAAGAGGCTAGTTGGCCATTTTGCGATGCGGCAGAACTTTGAATGGAAGGTGAAAAGGTCTAATAAGACAACTTTACATTTGGTTTGCATCATTGACGACTGTACGTGGAAATTAAGAGCGGTGAGGAGAGAAGAAGGTACTTACTTTCAAGTCAGAAGTTTTGTCAACGAACACAGCTGTCCCTTGGAGGAGATTCACCGTCGCCACCGACAAGCTGGTGCAGTCATAATCGGAGAAGTCGTTGCCCTAGACTTCAACAAACCGATGGTCGTCTCATGCGTCCGAAGGACATAATCGCCGATATGAAAACAATGTATGGCATCCAAATCATGTACAGTAAGGCACATGATGCCTTGCAATATGCATTGTCATTAACCTATGGAACGCATGAAGAAAGTTTCCAACTGCTCCCATCTTTTGCGTATGTTCTCGAACAGCAAAATCCAGGCACAATCACGGACTTACAGTGCGATGATCATGGTAAATTCCTCTACTTTTTCATGTCGTTAGGGTCCTCAATTAGAGGTTTTCGGAGGTGTATGCGTCCTGTTATTGCAGTAGATGGTACCCATTTGAAGGGAAGATTCGGGGGTACAATGTTTGTGGCAACTGCACAAGATGGAAACGAACAGGTGTATCCAATTGCTTTTGGGTACGGTGACTCAGAGAACAACCTTTCATGGGAGTGGTTTTTAGAATGCTTGAGGGGTGCCCTTGGTCATATAGATGATCTGGTTTTCATTTCCGATCGCCATCCAAGCATTGAAGCAGGGATTTCTAAAGCGTTCCCTTATGCAACCCATACCGTTTGTGTCTGGCATTTTGGTGAAAATATGAAGAAGCGATTCCACAGAAAGGATGTTGCCCAGATAATGGATTACGCTGCTAGGTCGTACATTGAAATCCAGTATGATCGGCACATGGAGGAGTTACGTAAGCTGCACCAGGGTGCATACGATTATGCCATTGATGCCGGTCCACAGAAGTGGTCCCGCGTTCACTGTCCCCAAAGAAGGTACAGGTTGATGACCACAAATGTTGCAGAGTGCATAAACTCATGCCTAAAATTCGCTCGGCAACTGCCACTAATGACACTGGCAGAGTTCATTCGGAATATGATACAGAAGTGGTTTCATGATCGTCATGCAAATGCACAGTCCATGCGTCATCGATTGACCGACGCCGCACATCTTTTGATCCTCAAACGTGTCGAGAAGTGCGGTTATATGACCGTAAATCCAGTTGACTGGAACATATTCTCCGTCAGACACAAGGGAAAACAGTGGACGGTTGACTTAGCCCGGAAGACATGCACATGCAACAAATTCCAAATGGACTTTTTACCATGTAAACACGCACTTGCAGCGGCAAGGTACATTACAATTTACAGTTAACGGTTTATATTATCCAAACGTGAGTCTCACCCTTTTCATTGTTGCAGGGAGCGAAATTTGGATTTTACATCTCTGTGTGCGGACTACTACAAGAGGGAGACACTTATTGATGCATACTCAGTTCCTATTATGCCTGTTGGCCATCCTGCTTCATGGGTTGTGCCATCCGACATCGCATCACGGGTGGTTTTAAATCCAAAGGCGAAGAGGCAATCAGGTAGACCAATGGAGGGTCGACATGCCTCGTCTTCGGAGAGGACAACCACACAGTCGTGTAGAAGGTGTGGACAACCAGGACATAACAGCAGGAGGTGTTCCAACCCACCTATGGTTAATGAAGGTCCCAGCACAATTGTCCCCGAGGAATACCGCCGCAAGTGCAGTATCTGTCATAAAATTGGACACAACAAACAAACGTGCCCTGAGAAAGACTGTACCGTGGAATGAATGGAGCCTTACTTACAAGAGGAAGACGAATTGCCACCCTTGGTTCTTATGTTTTATGTAGAAGTAATATGATTGATTTCATGTTCGAATTTCGTTTGTTATAGTGTTTATGTATATCCCAACTTTATTTATGGATTTCAATGTATGAAATGTGTTGAACTTTTAATACATCAATCTCTCCAGCCACCTTCATTGCTTGAACTTCCCCAGCCATTACCCCCAGATGCTACAGATAGACCTGGCAAGGTTCCGGTTCTAACCGTCGAATCGGGGGGGTTCATAACCGGGAAAACCAGGATCGGAACCGGATTTCTGGTTTCGATTCAAGAACCAGAACTGGAACTGGAACCGGGGGAGGCCGGTTCCGGTTTTGGTTCTAATTTTTTTGAAAATATATTATAAAAGGTTCGGTTCTAAAACCGATGGTTCCGATTCCAGAATCGGAATCGAAACCGAAACAGCCAGTTTCAGAACCGAAACCGAAACCAAAACCGGAACCGGGGGACCCGGTTCCGATTTCGGTTTCGATTTCGGTTCCACCAAACCTTGGAACCGAAACCGTGCCACCTCTAGCTATAGAGGAGCCCCCAGTTGCAGGGCTTCACATTGGTACCATAGCAGCAACTGATCTAATTGATGGTGCTGACTCATGCTGAGGATCGTCGATATGCCTCTGGAAATATGCCACAAGCCGATCAATGTCCTCAAACATCCTTTTACTGAACTTAAATCCCTTGGGATATAGACCAATATACTCATGATGGGGATTTGTACTTCGTATATAAGTTAGAATGAATGTTCCCGGATGCTCATGAGAAATGCCAAAACAGTAAACTATCCGTGTGGGATACTCTGCTTTCTCAATCCTTAGATGCTTATCAACTTCCGCAATAGTACCTTTGTTTTATGAGGAACATGTCTCCAACCTGATGTCTTCCAACATCGTTCAAACTTTCACAACCATGCTCGATACAGTTGTTTGGTGAGACCCTTGGTTCTTATGTAGAACTAATGTGATTGATTTTATGTTCGAAAATATATTAGAATTTAGTTGTTCGTCTAATGTCATACTAGATGCTTTATTGAATTTGCTGTATTGTTTATGGATTTCAATGTATGAAATGTGTGTGTTTAACTTTGAACTGCAAACACTTCAAACACTTGAAGAAAAAAAATTCATCATTTCATTACTCAAAAAATGTTATGTACATCAACTACATCTACATCAACTATATGGGCTTCGAGTTACAAAAAACCTCGACAGCCATCTTCTCCCGGATGGTGGCCATATCAGCTTCGGACCAGTCGAAGGTATCCGTGTTCGCCACCAGGTACTCAATAATTTTCAATGTATGGGCCCCACAGTTTCCCCTGCAATTAACCACGTGAACAAACATTATAATGGGATGCTATTAAAACCGATTGTGATAGAATAAGAACTTCAAACAGTCATACCCCCGTTCCTGTTGCGGCACACGGTTGGCGTGCACGTAGAACATCCGG
Source organism: Acer yangbiense (assembly GCA_008009225.1). Classification (NCBI taxonomy): domain Eukaryota; kingdom Viridiplantae; phylum Streptophyta; class Magnoliopsida; order Sapindales; family Sapindaceae; genus Acer; species Acer yangbiense. Next base: position 68,500,892 of record CM017762.1, read on the forward strand.
AACGGCTTTTCTTCCCTTTTGTACGTCGCATCACCTCTCTGTCTGTTCCGGTGAAAGTGTACCGCATCCAGCATCGAGGGTAGCAACCACCTTAAGCACGCGAACTGGGTATTCCTATGGCTATATCGGACCTTCTGTCTGAACGGGTCAAACACGAAAATGTGCCCTTTCGCAAGGTTGACGCTGGCCACGACCCAATGGTAACCTCCGAGGTTGCAAGGAATCAGAACCTGCAGGTGTTTCTCCAAAGTGTTAGCAAATTTTTTTATTATACAGATGGACACAAAGTCAAATTTACACTGACCGTGTCAACGTCGTGCCATGGCAGGTTTGCCTGCGGGAGCAGGCCACATACCACCTCAAGCTCATCACGAGGATACTGGCGATCCAGCACAGTCCAACCATCTGGGGGTCTCTTGTCCTCACCCATGCAGATTCTCTGCCAGCTATGATATGCCAATGTCTGTACATAGAAAATTAACCGACACGTCAGGCAAAAAATATTTGAACACATCAAGGTAGAAGAGAAAACCGTACTCAATAAACACTTACATAGAATTGTGAATCTAGTATGTTGGTCCTCCTATCGTACACAGTGGGGAATGCTCGTTGACGTTTCCGGAGAACGTTGCAGTATGCGTCAATGTGCTGACAAATATCAACAATTCATATTGTTAGGATTCAACCATTTGTGAATGAAACTTCTACAGGTGATACCGAATCGTCCAACTCCATGAAGTTGGTTTGAAACCGGTGGAACCAAGTCACATTGACACCAACTGGGTGGTGCAGATCCACATCACGTCTGCATAATTGGAAACAAATTTAACATAATACTTACTTGTACCTGTGGACGAAAAAACTATAAACAGATTGTAAGTTTTTAGATTATACTTACAATTCCCCTGTCATGCTCCTCTTGTAGGCTAGGTACGCCGCAAGCTGGTCAGGATCTACCAATTCGTGTGGCATCCATTCATGTGCTGGCTGCGGATGCGGCATCGTCCGTGGCCTCTTCGGTTCACAGGGGTTTGTGTATGGGCTCCGCTCCATCCAACCTCGACGTCGAATCCGGTCTCCACGCCTCAGGGGTGGTGGACTCCGGTCCAAATCAGGGTGATCGGGGTGGTGTGAGGAGGAACTCGTTCCCTGTTGATCACCTGAAATCGATCGGTGGGGTGTCAAATGACATACCGGAGGTCGGCTGGAGGGGTCGGCTGCACTCGGGTCGACCGAAGGTCTATGCTCGTAGGAGGAACCTCGTACGCTGGGATCGACTGGACGATCGCGCTGGGTTATGGCGTCAGGGGTGACCTCTTGGAAATGTATAGGTGTGAGCTCCTGGAAGTGAACAGGATCATCCAGCAGCTGTGATGAGCGGACTGTGGTGATGTCCTCAGGCAGTACCTGCTCCTGGGAGTGAACAGGATCATCCAGCAGCTGTGATGAGCGGACTGTGGTGATGTCCTCAGGCAGTACCTGCTCCAAGACTGCTGGCTCTATATCACCTGCTGTCTGTGTACCACCGCGCACCTCCTCTCGTGCTGTCACATCATGACCCTGCGGATCTGAGACTGTGTCTGTGGTACGTGGCTGCCTATGGCTGGTCCCTCGGTCTGTCCACCCTGTACCTGTGGGAGTAAATGCTCCGTCATGGTCATCAAATGGTTGGTCATCGAATGGTGGACCATCCATACGGTGCTGCGACGTTGGACCCTGTTGGGCCCGGATCAAATCCAGCAACTCCTGATGCTGCGCAGCTCTTTTTTCTTCACTCGTACGGAAAGCCTCCATGACATCCGTACGTAATGTTCGAATAGCATCCATCACCTCTGCCAATTTATGCTCCCAAGCCTGAAAGGAATTCGGACTCTGTCAGTACTAAAACTATTAAGTCAATTGAAATTAAATCATGTGGTCCTAAAAATGCTTACGTACCTGTGGACGCTCTCCGACGCCTCCCCGTGAATGACCTTGAGGTCCAGGCTGTCTGTCCAAATTGAATCGTACCCGCCTACGCCTTACGGGAGTAGGACTGCCAACCTCCGGTTCTGAATCACGTCCAGCTGTAGGTTGTCTGGGCAAAGTCACGCGTACCCGCCTAGACCTCGTGGGACTCCCACGGCCATTGCCGACATCCGGGTCTGAGCCCTCCGTATCACTGGGTCCAGAGTACGAAGGATCCATATCACTAGGTCCGCAAGAATCCTCCGTATGACTGGGTCCGCCAGTCCTATGTAGTTCCGGATCCGGGAGGCCTCCAGATAAATCTACAGCATAGTGATCATACATAGTAGGTCCCTGATCTATGCCTTCGTAATACCGTTGACCCATCTCAACAGCTGTCGCCACCAATTTAGACCGCGCAGACATCTGCAATTGGAGTTACATCATTGTAATTACATCATTGTAATTATACACATACTAAAAATTATAAACATTAACAACAACAATATTTACAGTTTCAGAGAAAATCTCATCCAGCTTTTTCCCTCGCGGTCGCTTAGTCAACTTCCATTTCAGAATACGTGGAGGGGGTAGCTCGGGATTAACCCTGCGGATCCCACATTTTTTAATGCCAAGGGAGGGGATAACCTCAAAAGCAAATACCTGTGTAATAGACAAGTACGATCACAAGTAAATACATCAGTCATATAAAAAATTCTCAATTAAAGTACGGATGCAAATTGTAAATGCTAACCAATAGTGCGTGCGCTAGACCGTATATGTTGTAGGACTCGATGGTGTCAACGCCCTGTCCTGCCTGTCGTGCTGCCTCCCGTGGACTATCCAAAGCATGCATGTAACCATAAATAGACCGCCTATACATGTATGCGCCCCATGGGAATGCATCAAAAGTGTCCAAGTCCTCGACTACTCGAAACTGCCATGCTGGAACTTTAAATCTCTCGTCCACCCCCATCAGTATCCAGTTCAGCAAAAACAATAATGACAGCTTCACTGCATCGTACTGCGAATGGAAAACACCAATCCGAAGCACCCCTCTCAGCTCTTGAAACTCGATGACTCGACGCTGGAAGTACCGGTCGTGTATGCCATTCTGTACCACCATATCATAACTCGCTGTGTCGGGAATCACTCCGAACTTCAATCCGGTGATTAGACAAAACTCAACCTTCGAGAACCGGACCGTATGGTTCCCTAACAGAAATCGCATCTCATCTTCCGGCCCGTTGTGATGCAACTCACGTAAAAGTAGCCGATGGACAATGCCGCCAGAAAAATTAATCTCACGATGCATCCGGAGGAAATGACCGAAACATGACTCAGTAAACCGACGTCGGTCTTCGATCCTTAGATTTTCAGGTACTCTTTCAAGTGCATTGTCGATATCTCTAAGGTCATCAAAATGGTCATGCCGAATAATTTTTCCATTGAACCATTCTCCCACCGGGGTTTTAAGGAAATCATTCGGATTCGCCATCTACATATTGACGGAAAAAAAGCAAATAAGTTACTGAAAAGACTTGAAAACTGACGGTAAAATTCAAAACTGCACGATAACAGTGCAAAAAGGCACGATAAAATTCAAAAAGGCTCGATAACACTACAAAAAGGCACGATAACATTACAAAAAGGCACGATAACATAAAGGTTCAAAAAGGCTCGATAAAAGTATAAAAAGACACGATAACATCAATGTTTAAAAAGGCTCGATAACATATCAAAAAGGCTCGATAACAGTTCAAAAAGGCTCGATAACAGTAACAAAAGGCACGATAACATATAGGTTCTAAAAGGCTCGACAAAAGTTTCTAAAAGGCTCGATAACTTTTCAAAAGGCTCGATAACAGTAACAAAAGGCACGATAACATATAGGTTCTAAAAGGCTCGATTTTGTTTCAAAAGGCTCGACAAAAGTTTCTTCTAAAAGGCTCGATAACTTTTCAAAAGGCTCGATAACTTTTCTAAAAGGCTCGATAACCTTTCTAAAAGGCTCGACAAAAGTTTCTTCTAAAAGGCTCGATAACTTTTCTAAAAGGCTCGATAACCTTTCTAAAAGGCTCGACAAAAGTTTCTTCTAAAAGGCTCGATAACTTTTCAAAAGGCTCGATAACTTTTCTAAAAAGGCTCGATAACCTTTCTAAAAGGTTCTAAAAGGCTCGATAACCTTTCTAAAGGCTCGATAACCTTTCTAAAAGGCTCGACAAAAGTTTCTTCTAAAAGGCTCGATAACTTTTCAAAAGGCTCGATAACTTTTCTAAAAAGGCTCGATAACCTTTCTAAAAGGTTCTAAAAGGCTCGATAACCTTTCTAAAGGCTCGATAACCTTTCTAAAGGCTCGATAACCTTTCTAAAAGGCTCGATAACTTTTCAAAAGGCTCGATAACTTTTCTAAAAAGGCTCGATAACCTTTCTAAAAGGTTCTAAAAGGCTCGATAAGACTGCAAAAATGCTCGATTCAGTTTCAAAAACTCTTGGAAACCCAGAACTTCATCGTTTTCACTACCAAAAGGCTCGAAATTTTTTCCTAAACTAAAACCCTAACCTAAACTCATCAAACAAACATAATGGACAACAAATGCGTGAGAGATAAAGACATACCGTGGTCGGTATTGACTTCGCCGGTACGTCGGTACTGTAGCTCCGTCGACGGTGGTTCGTCGTCACAATTTGGTCGACTGTTGCGCCGTCGGGGTTTTCTCTCAGAGCTTTTCTTCCAAAGTTTCAAAACAAAGAAACAGACAACAAAGGGGTATTTTCGTCTGGTCCCATTAAATGGTGCATTTTAAACTTAACTTATTAACTTGGTGCCTATTCCCCAAAAACCAACCCAAAAGGTGCTATTTAATTTTTGAGCCCTTAATTGAGAAGTGAACTTGTTTTTGTACATGCTTGTGTGAATAATAATTACCAAGAACACACACACACACACACACACATATATATATATATATATATATATACATGCTTGTGTGAATAATAATTACCAAGAACACACACACACACACACACACACACATATATATATATATATAGTCTTTCTATTATCAGTTCGAACTGATAAAAGTTATATCAGTTCCTTGTATGTGGACCACTGGATTTAAATACTTTGACTGACAAGTGCATATAGCCAAATCAAAGTATTTAAATCCAATGACCCACATGCAAGGAACTGATATAACTTTTGTCAGTTCTAACTGATAATAGAATTTCTGTATATATATATATATATATATATATATAGCAAGTCGAGCTCATATAGTAACTAAAAAAAAAATTGTATCTCTTTCAAAAAAAATAAAATAAAATAAAATAAAAATTGTATCTTTGTATTACTATCATCCAATTGCATTCCCGTTACGCGTACATACATGTGAGTCAGGGTCGGCTCAAGGGTATCTAGGGTCTTAGGCGAAAAAGACTAAAATTAGGCCTTTTTCTAATTGATATTGATTTTTTTTTTAAATAAAATTTATTTTAATTTCCATAGTAAAAAAATGCTCAAATTTTGTATTCTTTTTTTTTTACTAAAAAGGTTTGTTCAATATTTACTTTTAATATGAATTGATATACCCTTTTTTGATTGTATTTACAATATCTTGACGTAGTATAATCACTCTTATTCGATGGTATTTGATGAAAGACAAATAAAACTTGTTGGGAGGGTTTGATAAGAATTAAAAAGAACAGTCACTTTCCAACGTGGATTGATAGTAAAGAGCACAAATTCTGAATGTCTTAGATTGGAGTCGTTATATCCATTGGTGGTATATATATATATATATATATATATATTGTACTCACTATTTTCGGAATTATAAATCTTTTAATATAGTTAATGTTGGATTACACTCTAATGAGAATTAAAAAATCAATTGGGAAATTAATGAAAATGTGTGATAATCAGAAAAGTTATTCAATAGAAAAATAAATGAAAGTGTTAGGAAGTTAAGAAACTATCTAATTGGATAATTTAAAAATAAAAAATTGAGGCCTAAGTTTGTGGAAGTTTTAGGCGGGGCCTTAGGCAGCCACCTCAGTTGCCTAGGCCTCCAGCCGGCACTGTTGTGAGTGCATCATGTGTAGCTGTGTGCATGTTTGTGGAATCAAAATATAACATGTTTGTCCTTATTTAAAAATAGAACTTTAATTATTTTTTTATTAAGCCGACTATATTATATATATATATATATAAACGAAAGTAAAGTGGTGCACAAACCCTAAAACAATAATCTAAAAAGGTATGCAATAGAAGGTAAGAAAACATGAACCTAAAAAGTCATAAAATTAACTATCCCTTTCTGCCTCAAACGGTGCGGCCCGATTAAAAATAGTAACACAATGTAATTTTGCATGGGCCGATAAAGTCGTAGAATCAGAATGAATCTTAATATAACTTTAAAATAATATGAGGGATTATTAACTAATTATTTTAAAACTAAAAAAAAAAATGACTTTTGAGAAAAGATGATATGAAGTAGAAATTTATCGGTTAACTTTCTTTCTTAGATGGATTTATCTAATAAGTTATTGATCCGATAATATCAAAATGCATGTACGTATTTTCTTCTCCATCATCTTCTTCCGCTCTTACAATATTGAGTTTTTATAGAGGTAATGTTACATTAAAAAAAAAAAATTGATAAAATTGTGATGCATCTTGTTTTTAAAAATATATATATATTGGATACGAAATTGATTGAACTCCGTTTTGATCCTACTCCACCAACTCCTCTCCCTTGTTCTTCTTCTTCATTAATGGCTATAATCATGAAAGTTAATTATCTAAAATATAAAATTTCAACTTGGTAAATAAGTTTTTGTTAAATGTGTACGTATGATGAATGGAGCTTTTGTTGGAATTTATTAGGAGAATTATACAGATTTTAAATAAAACAAAATTTTCAAACTATTATTTTAATTTTTTTGTGGAATCAAATTATGTGGATCCACAGACCAATAAGGAATCAAGTTCCTGTTGGAAATAGAATTTAATTTCCCCTTCCCAAGCCTTTGATTTTGATTTGCATTCCCGAATAGTAAATGTGTCCGAATATCTTTAGATTGATAACAAGTATTATATTCACAAAATTTACAAAACTACAAGTCCTCGATCCATTCCCCATAGAAGTCAAGATTGTATTGTTACAATTACAAACTTCAATTATTAAGAAGTTAACTTGTTTTTGTACTGATGGGATATATGAATTTTATTCACATATATATAATCATTTGTTCAAAGCAGAATAAAAAAACAAATTTGTAGTTTTGTTTACAATTGAGTTACACCAACACCGAATACAAGTGGGAAAACATTTACAGGTTTTGGAATATATAGTTGGACTTGGATATCCATTACAAAGTTTCTTAAAGCTTCAGTAGATGTTGCTTTTTCTGCAAATGACTAGCCTGCAAAATTATCTACAGCAATTTATTTCATAATTCTTGAAAATAATCAACTAAAAAGATTGATTATATAATTATCGTAATAGAAAATTCAACCATAAATATTTAATTATATTTCACCTGGAAATAAATTCTGGTAAGTTACTGAACCGATGAAAGCAGATTTTCTCCATATGAGAATCTCTTCCTTTTGATCCTACTCCACCTACTCCTCTCCATTCTTCTTCAATATCTGTGACCATGATAGTTATCTAAAATATAATATATATTTCAACTTGGGACATATGTTTTTGTTGAATGTGTGTGATGAATGGAGCCTTTGATGGAATTTATAGGGAGATCGAATTATAGGGATTTTAAATAAAATTTCATAGATTCATATCCCGCATAATCCGTGGTAAAAATCTGCATATTTATTAATAGAGGTAAAATTTAGTAGAGTGATGCTACATTGCCTAAAAATGAAAGAAAATTATGATATTATTTTAGATTCATATCCCGCAAAATCCGCCGTAAAATGTGGGCAAAATTCCGCACATATTTATTAAAGAGTAATATTACTTTGTCCAAATTCGGTATCCAAATCTGGTGTCCAAATGATGTGGCAACACTCTAATCCATTCATTCAAATCATGCAAATCTAATACCATTTAAATGAATGGATTAGAGTGTTACTACATCATTTGGACACGAGATTTAGGCACCAAATTTGAGCAAAGTAGAATTATTATTTATTGAGAGTAATATATATTGTTTATTAAGAGTAATGCTACTTTGCCCAAATCCGGTGCCCAAATGATGTGGCAACACTCTAATCCATTCATTTAAATCATGCAAATTTAATACCATTTAAATGAATAGATTAGAGTGTTGCCATATCATTTGGGCATTAGATTTGGGCAAAGTAGCATTATTCTTAATAAACAATAATGCTACTTTGCCCAAATCTGGTGCTCAAATGATGAGACAACACTCCAATCCATTCATTTAAATAATGCAAATCTAATACCATTTAAATAAGACAAAATTTAGTATAGTAATAATGGAAGAGAATGGTGATATTCTTTTGTGACGAGACGTTACATAAATTAATGTTCATTCTAACGTGACACCAATAAGGAATCAATTAAGTTCCAGACGGAAATGGAAATTAAGTTTTGTTTCTGGTGGAACTTGATTTCCTTTAATTTTCATTTCCGGTTAGAAATTAAACATGTCCGAATATCTTTAATTAGTTAGGCAACAATGGTACCGGCCACAAAATTTGCAAAACTACAAGTTCTACAATCCCCATAGAAGTGATTAAGAAGTGAAATTGTTTTTGTACATGCTTGTGTGAATAATATATAATCACCAAGAACACACATATTTATATATACAAAAGCAAGTCGAGCTTATATAGAAAAAATAAAATTGTAGCTTCTTACAATTGAGTTACACAAACACCAAATACAACTTCTTCTTCTATTTTTTTTTTTAACTATTACAATATTTCGGGATTAGGGAAGAGAAAAAATATGACTCTAACCCATAATCCCTTATACTAAGAGATGTCGAGATCCATAACAAAGTTTCTTAAAGCTTCGGTAGATCTTGCTTCTTCTGCATCTTGCCCTTCAAATTAAAGAAGCAGCTAGAACCAGCATTCTCTCCACCCGATTAACAGGATTGATTTCCAGGAGAGTTTCTTCGTTAAAGACAACGAAACCGAAGAGAACAAGCAGAATCAGAGGAGGGATTTCATCCATTTCACATTTCGCTGCCACTGGTTGAAAAACTACACAGGAAAATCCATCGACACATTTTCCCTCACCTTTTCACGACCCAGGAATTTTCCTGAGGCCAATGGAGAGCAACATTTGAGGAAGGCATCAAAATTGTTCCTGTGTTATAGGCACTGAGCTACTTCATTACTTCTTCAAGTAACCTCTGCAGCATATATATAATTGCTATGAATATGATTCATCAACAAAAACAATATAATAACATACATAAAAGTGTTTTAACGAGATTGATTTTGAGATTGTTTGTTGTTTGTTACCTCGAATAGCTCCACTACCAACTCAGATGGCATGCTCAGCGGCGTTCCTGTTACAGATGATATCACGGAAGCAACTTATTTCATAATTCTTGAAAAGAATCAGTTAAAAAGATTATTTATATCACTATCGGATCAGAAAATTCGACCACAAATATTTAAATATATCTCACCTGTAAACAAATTCTGGTAAGTTATTGAACCAATGAAAACAAATTTTCTCCATATGATCCTCATCTTCTTTTGAATTTGGAACATAAGTTTTTGTTGAATGTGTGTATGGTGAATGGAGCCTTTAGTGGAATTTATAGGGAGAATTATAGAGGTTTTAAATACAATTTGATTAGCTAAAATAGATTATAATCCCGCACAATCTGACGCATAATCCATGGCAAAAATCTGCACATCTTTGTTAATTGAGGCAAAATTTAGTAGAATAATACTACATTGCCTAAAAATGAAAAAAAAATATGAAATTCTTTAAGATTCATATCCCATATAATCTGACGCATAATCTATTAATCCGTGGTAAAAATCTGCACATCTTTAGTAATCGAGACAAAATTTAGTAGAGTAATACTTAATGCCTAAAAATGAAAGAAAATAATAAAATTCTTTTAGATTCATATCTCACAAAATGGTAAATTACACTCACACCCTTAAGGTTTGAGGCAAAGACACTTAGATGGAAAATTTTAGTTATTCTACACTCACACCCCTATTTGACCATTGTAAGGTCCAAAATGCCCTTGGGTGTTAGTGTAAAAAAACTTTTATTTTTTATTATTATACAAGGGCATTTTCGACAATACAGGGGTGTTAGTGTAGAATAACTAAATTTTTCCATCTAAGTGTCTTTGCCTCAAACCTTAAGGGTGTGAGTGTAATTTACCCCTCGCAAAATTCAACGCAAGATTCACAGTAAAAATATGCACATCTTTATTATTATTATTATTTTGATGAATCTGAACATCTTTATTAAATGAGATGAAATTTAGTATTGTAAATTTGTAATATTATTATTATTATTTTGATGAATCTGAACATCTTTATTAAATGAGATGAAATTTAGTATTGTAAATTTGTAATAATGAAAGAGAATGATGATATTCTTTTGTGATAAGACGTCTAATATTTATTCCAATGAGACAATCGTACACTAAGTTGTTGAATTTGTCCACCAATTAAATCAAAATAATACGAAGTTCTTGCAATGTTTTTATTTAATTCAAGTGTATTGAAAATCTTCAATCAATTTTTTTCCTTGTTTCAAGATGTTTTGGAATAAGTTTAATTCATTATTGCATGCATGATAGAACATATAAAGAACATATAAGTCAATAACGCTAAACATTCAAATGTATATATACATGTGTAGCCCGTGTAGGTGCGTGCATGTGTGAGAGAGATTCTTAGGTGTTGTTTTCATCATGCTGGATATCCTTACTAGATAACTTTGCATATAGTCCATAATCCATTAATCCTATATGAATACCGCTCAATAGTCAATAACACCATCCGTTGAACCAACAAAAAATCGAAAAACTTCAACAAAAAGTATCACTTCGTATGATTTACAGCCTTCAAAATGGTGCGGATGTTCAAATCTTCACATTCATCATGACTTGAATTCTCGGTGGTCACTAAACATATATCCATACTACATAATAATCGTATATAATCTCATTTGAATATTGATCAATAACACCATCCTTTCAACCAACGAAAAAAAAAAAAATCGAAAAACTTGAACAAAAATATATGATTTACAGCCTTCACTCCTTCTCAACAACAAACAACATATTTTTATTAGATTGCAAAAAATCTAGAGATTAAAAATAAATTTAGCTAATTATAAAAGTTAATTTAGTATGCATTTATTATTTAGATTGCAAAAAAATCTAGAGATTAAAAATATATTTAGCTAATTATAGAAGTTAATTTATTATGCATTTATTATTTATATTGCAAAAAATCTAGAGATTAAAAATATATTTAGCTAATTATAGAAGTTTATTTAGTATGCATTTATTATTTAGATTGCAAAAAATCTAGATATTAAAAATAAATTTAGCTAATTATAGAAGTTTATTTAGTATGCATTTATTATTTAGATTGCAAAAAATCTAGATATTAAAAATATATTTAGCTAATTATAGAAGTTTATTTAGTATGCATTTATTATTTAGATTGCAAAAAATCTAGATATTAAAAATAAATTTAGCTAAATGTAGAAGTTAGTTTAGTATGCATTTCTTACTTAGATTACAAAAATTCTAAAGATTAAAAGTAATTTTATTAAAACAATTACAAACTTCAATTAATCAAGAAAATTAGCTTGTTTTTGTACATGCTTGTGATGAATTTTATTCACTCATTATCACCATTATAATCATTTGTTCAAAGCAGAATAATTACGTACCAAGAACACACACATGCGTGCGCGCACACACAAAAAAAAAATATATATATATATATATATATTGTAGCTTCATTTACAATTGAGTTACACCAACATCGAATACAAGTGGGAAAACATTTACAAGTTTTGGAATATATAGTTTGACTTGGATATCCATTACAAAGTTTCTTAAAGCTTCAGTAGAGGTTGCCTTTTCTGTAAATGACTAGCCTGCAAAACCATCTACAGCAAGTCTCCGGTGAGTTCAAGGAGGAGCTCGATACGATCGGGCAGCACATAGATGATGCTGGAGTGGTGTAGCTGAGCTCTTTAGTACTCTTTTACAAGCAAGCTCTGCATCAAATAATTGTTATGATCCATCAACAAAAACAGTAACATATATAAAAGTGTTTTAATGTGATTGATTATTTTGAGATTATCAATTTATTTGTTACCTCAAATAGCTCTACTACCGTCTCAGATGGCATACCCAGCGGCGTTCCTGCTGATGATATCACGAAAACAACTTAGTTCATAATTCTTGAAAATAATCAACTAAAAAGATTATTTATGTAACTATCGTAATAGAAAATTCAACCACAAATATTTAAATATATTTCACCTGAAAACAATTATGGTAAGTTACTGAACCGATTAATGCAAATTTTCTCCATATGATCGTCATCTTCTTTTGAATCTCTCCCTTCTGATCCTACTCTACCTACTCCTCAGTCCTCTCTATTCTTCTTCTTCTTCTTCAATACCTGTGACCATGATAGTTATCTAAAATATAATATTTCAACTTGGAAAATAAGTTTTTGTTGAATGTGTGTGATGAATGGAGCCTTTGATGGAATTTATAGGGATTTTAAATAAAATTTCATAGACTCATATCCCACACAATCCGTGGCAAAAATCTGCATATTTATTAATTGAGGCAAAATTTAGTAGAGTGATGCTACATTGCCTAAAAATGAAAGAAAATGATTAAATTATTTTAGATTCATATCCCACAAAATCCGCCATAAAATCCGGGCAAAAATCCACACGTGTTTATTAAATGAGACGAAATTTAGTATAGTAATAATAAAAGGAAATTATGATATTCTTTTGTGATGAGATGTTACATAAATTAATGTTCATTTCAACGTGATACCAATAAGGAATCAAGTTCCAGCCGGAAATAGAGATGGCCAAAATCCCCGACCCACCCCAAACCGACAAGGCTCCAATCCATTCAGAGTGGGTTTGGGGCACATAAAACGGGGCTCAGGTCGGGTACAGGTCAAACTTTTTTGACCCGGTTATTATCGGGTCGGGTTTAGGGCATTTAAACCAGTTTTTGACCTGTTTTTAACGTTATAAACTTAGGGGTCGTTTGTTTTTTTGTCTGAATACTGAATAGTTCTGAATTTTACTGAAAACTGAATAGTGACTCAAACCTGAATCTGAATGCATGTTTGTTTTTTTATTTTTATCACATCTGAATAAAATGTCAACTTGTTTGTTTTTTAATGATTAAATGATTTTAAAATAGATAATTTGACATTTATACCTTTATTACTATTAATTGTTATGTATTTTCAAATTTTCATTTTATATGATATGATACAAACAACTAAATAAAAATGATTTAACAAATCCTAAACCATTTTTATGTAATATTGATAAGATATTATTCATGATTAAGATATGATAAATAATTATTTTTTATAAAAGAAATATGATAAATAATGATTTTAAATGGTTTTGATTTTTGATTTTATTTTTTTTAATTTGGAGGTTCAACGATGGTGTGGAAAGTGACAATGTGATTAATGTTTTTTTTTTTAAGCTTATCATAAATAATATGTTAAAAGAAATAAATTTGTATAATATAAAATTATGATAAAATTGAAAATATATTATATTTAGGAGGATAATCTTGAAACAAATATATATTAAATGCAATACAGTGATTTGGAATTAATAAGTTATAAGTCAAGATTTGTTACTTTTTATTTTAAATTATTTGGATTTGTTACTTTTTATTTTAAGTTGTTTTTTTTGATATTTTAGAGTTGTTTAACCATTTAAAAAAAATAACAAAATAACTTAATAAATTCAATTCAGACCCATTAAGTTTTAAGTGGAAAAAACAAACGACCCCTTAATTTAATTCACATATAATCATTTGTTGAAAGCCGAATAAAAAATAAAAAAGTTGTAGTTTCATTTACAATTGAGTTACACCAACACCGAATACAAGTGGGAAAACATTTACAAGTTTTGGAATAAATAGTTGGACTTGGATATCCATTACAAAGTTTCTTAATGCTTCAGCAGTGGTTGTTTCAGTAGAGGCTGCTTCAGTAGCGCAAAATCATTCTACAGCAACACTCCGGCCGGTGAGTTTAAGGAGGAGATCGATTCTGAATCAGATAGATGAGGTTGGTGTAGGAGCTGAGTTCTTTTGTACTTTTCTACAAGCAAGCCCTGCATCACATATATAATTGCTATATGATCCATCAACAAATTAAAACAGCAGTAACATATATAAAATTGTTTTAATGAGATTGATTTTGAGATAATAACTTGTTGTTTGTTACTTAATTACCTCAAATAACTCCTTCACCACCTTCTCTTGTGTCCTTGATCCCCGCTTTCACGGATCTTATTGCAACTTCCTCATGGTTTTGTTGCAGATAAGATGGCGTATCCAGTAGCGTTCCTGTTACAGATGATATCACGAAAGCAATTTATTTCATGCAACTAAAGAGATTATTTATATAACCATCGTAATAGAAAATTTAAACACCAATATTTAAATATATCTCACCTGGAAACAATTTCTGGTAAGTTACTGAACCGATCAAAGCAAATTTTCTTCATATCATCGTCATCTTCTTTTGAATCTCTCCTTTCTGATCCTATTACTCCTTTCCATTGTTGTTGTTGTTCTTCTTCTTCAACAACTGTAACCATGATAGTTATATAATATTTCAACTTCAAACGTAAGTTTTTGTTGAATGTGTATGGTGAATGGAGCCTTTGGTAGAATTTATGGGAAGAATTATAGAGGTTTTAAATAAAATTTAGGGACAATTACCCCGGTGGCCGTCGAATTAATGACACACTATCAAAATGGCCACCAGATTGGAAAGTTGTTCTAAAATGTCTATTTTTGGTGAATTTTGTGACACTAATGGCCATTCTATCCAATTACATTCAATTCCATCTAATTCTATCCAATTCCATTTAATGAGTAGCATTTTGGTAAATAAGGGGATGCTATTAATTTATTTTAGATGTTTTTTGGAATATAATTTTTTCAATAAGTGACATTTTGGTAAACAAGAGGATGACATTAATTTATTTTAGATGTTTTTTGGAAATCAATTTTTTCTTTTTTTGAAAAGAATAATTATATTTAGTGTATATATATATATATATATATATTTACACAATAAATATAATTATTCTTTTCAAAAAACAAAAGAAATTATTTAAATCAATACACGTGTCTCTTCTTTGTTTTTTAGATTTTTTAGATTTTGTTGCCTTAATCTTCTTAAAAAAGAAATATATATATTTGAGATATATTATACATATATACACACTAAATATAATTATTCGTTTCAAAAAACAAAAGAAAAAATAGATTTCCAAAAAAAAAAAAAATCTAAAATAAATTAATATCATTCCCTTATTTACCAAAATGCCACTCATTGGATGGAATTAGATGGAATGGCCATTAGTGTCACAAAGTTCACTAAAAATGTTCGTTTTGGAACAACTTTTCAATTCAGTGGCCATTTTAATAGTATGTCATCAATTCGATGGCCACCAGAGTAATTATTCCTAAAATTTATTAGCTGAAAATAGATTCATCTTATCCCGAACAATCTGAAGCACAATCCGTGGTAAAAATCTGCATCTTTATTAATTGAGGCAAAATTTAGTAAAGTAATTCTACATTGCCCAAAAATGAAGGCAAATTATAAAATCCTATTAGATTCATATCTCGTAAAATCCAATGCAAACTTCACGGCAAAAATCTACACCTTTATTAAATGAGGCAAAATTTAGTGTAGTAATAATGAAAGAGAATGATGACATTCTTTTGTAACAAGATGTTAAATAAATTAATGTTCATTATGTGACAATCATGCGCTAAGTTGTTGAATTTATCCTCCAATTAAATCAAAATAATACAAAGTTCTTGCAATGTTTTTGTTTAATTTGAGTGCATTGAAAAACTTCAATCATTTTCGTTCCTTGTTTCAAGATGTTTTGAGATTTGCACTGGAATAAAACTCATTATTACCATGATAATAGAACATATAAGCCAATAACGCTAAATATTCAAACGCATACATACATGTGTGTGCATGTGTGAGAGAGAGTTTCTCTGGTGCGGACGTCCAAATCTTCACATTTATCGTGACTAGATAATGATTGTATATAATAATCCCATATGAATATTGCTTAATAACACCATCCGTTGAATCAACAACAAAAACTCGAAAAACTTCATCGAAAAGAGTATCACTTCGTATGATTTACAGGAGAGCTCAAAAATGCATTTACAAAATACAAATAGTAGGAAACTTTACTTTTCAGCTTACAAGATGGTGCAGCTCCCATTAGACCTATTGGAGATAATAAGATCAATTAATTTCATCACTCAAAAAGGACACCAGAAAAGAAAATTCTGTTTTGTTGATCTATCAAGTGAAATAAATAACACAAATAATCTTTTTACCTTTTTGCTCCCTCATAACTGCTCAAAGCTTGTTCAAATTTAAGCCAAGATGGACCGGTTTGTTGAAGATTCACATTCTTCGGCCCAGACAAATAAGCCTGAACGACAAATTGTGGTGTTCTTTCCCTGTTACGTGACCAATGAGAAAACAATGATTATGTCAAAGATATCAACTCATTCAAGAAACAATTACATGAAATTTTTTCAGTGATTAACAAATCCACACCCACCTCCCTTCATATTCCGATAACCATGCCAAATAGGCCGCAGCAAAGTATACAGACACAAATGGCTTCATTAGATCTTCAACAGAATCAAATCTATATGCTCGGTAGCCCAACTCCCTTAAGAGAACAAGAAAATTTTATACATATTTTAGTAAAACGCAAGGGGTATAATAAACACCGTAATGGAAACATAAAAAAAAAAGAGGAAAAATGTTATCCAATTTAACAGGAGCCACTAGTTTCTAGCAGCATTAAAGAATGCACGGTTTTTCTTCAGCAATGCCACACTTACTTTAGAGCATAGATCTAGTAGTTTACTAGTCTCAAAATGTGGGCATAAGATTTGACTGAATAATGTAAATTCATTTTACGTGAAAAAGTTTGTTATTGCAACTCAATGCCACATAATTTTTTATTTTTTTTCCTAACTTCTTCAAAATATATATAGTCCGCAGTTCTTCTGTCTATACTCTTGTTTGTAAATCATGTCTGTTAGATTACTGACTTACATGTAAATCCAGTAAGCTAAGGAGTAGTCAAGTCCCATAATGCCAATTCGCGGTTCAATACCAGAGACAAATCGCATGCTAACCATCTCAGCTAGAGCACAAACAAATGTCTGTACATGGAATAAGTGTCAGGGGAAAAAAAAACCATAAACAAAGGATATAAGCAGCTATAGTAAAGCTATGAAATTTTAGATGAACATAGAACATTAAAGAAAGTTGAGTAAACCTGAAATTTAAATGCCAAGTTTCATAATCTTTTAGACTTGTCAATATCTCGAGTTCATATCCAAATCAGGATTTTCAAATTTAAACCACCCACCAGATTTTGACCCTTAGCTTCCATTCATATCATCCATCACATCAAAATTTACATAAGCACACAACCTTGAGAAGCACCTTTCTAGCTAAAACAATCCTTTTTACACATAAAGTCTAACAATTTACTGGTGACAAAGACCTTCAGAATTTCCCTTAGCGTTGGCTCTTTGCCATTCCATCTTAAATTGTTGTTCTTTTATATATATATATATATATTTGTACATTTTAGAAATCCCTGTGTCCAAAACATGCCATTGCTTGTTTTGATGGTAAAGGTCTCAGCCAGACAAGTGCAAAATCTTGAGAGTGGCTACTTAGAGTAGAATGTAGAAGATCTGGACTCCAAGTCCAACCAAAATAACCCCCCAAGATCCCGCAAGTCACTTGGTGACAACCATGGGTGGAGCCAGAAAATTTTGTTTGGGTGGGGGTGACAAAAAGGTTCATCGTGAAACCAGTAAGTTCTTAACTAATTAAATAAAATGTCTACTTACAGGTTTAACAGCCTTTGTACTGAAGTACTTTGAAAGAATGATTTCCACCACTGCCTGCAAGAAGACATAACACATCATTTATTTAAAATGCATTACATATTCAACATTTTTAAGTTTTACTTACTAATGATAGTTAAATCTTGAAAAATGTGACATGTTCAACATTTGCAGAAGTTTAATTGTTAATCAGGATATTAAAATTAACAATAAAAGTGTGGTAAGAATATTGAATAAGGCCTTTACAATTATTATCATAAAGACAAATAACCATAATATGAAAGGGTAAGTATCTATACTGCTGTAACATTATTTCCGACCAAGGGCATTGGAGACTTATCTCTGTAACTAGACAAAAGGTCTCACTAAATACCTGTATAATGTGTTGCCTTAAGTTGGTAGGGGATCAATATAAATATATAATTGACCTCTAAGAAGTTTCAAATTCTGATATCTATTTAAATTTGACATATTAACACCAGAATTCAAACAATTCCAGAAGAAAAAAAAATGGAAAAGGGAAAAAGCAAAATTCACATACTGAACAGCAACATAGATTGAATGATTGATCATACCTTCAATTCCACTTGGGAAAGATAGGCTTTATTCTTTGCATCATGAGAAAAGCGCACTTTCCCCCTTTTTTCTCCAGATTTTGTCCACTCTTTAACTACTTCAGGATGATTCCACATCTGTTCCATGTCTTCAGGAGAAGTTCTAGCATCCCAATAATCAACCTCTGCTTATCATTTAAACAAACAAAAATCAGCTGGCCAACAGTAGTGAAACTGTTAATGAATAAAAGATATTCTCAATTATGGTAGAAGTTTTTTTTTTTTTTTTTTCGATTAAACAGGAACAAATATGAAAAAACAAAATTCTCAGATATCAGGTTCTACTTGTAAAGTTGGAGAAGAAAGGCTTCCAGGTGAAACCACACTTATGGATTCAAGATCATGAACACTATCTTTGTAATAGTTAGAATACGTTTAGATGCTTTGAATATGACCCATATCCGGAACATATAGGCCATGCAAGTAAACCTCAGTAACACAAGAAAGTACCTGTATTTTGTGTAGCAGGTGCACCAAAAGCAGAAGCATTACCCAGTGAAGGGCCATCATCCTGGAATTTCCTGCACAACAAAAAATACAATGGTAATGAATTCAAAATTGTATCCAGTTCAGGAATTGCCTTCGGCTTCTCACAAGTATTAAATCCTGCTTTAAATTTCATGCCTCATTTATAATAAAACATTTCCACGTCACTTGCACAAAAGAAGAACATCAGCAGAATAAAACAAGCTGATAATTAACTAGGATAAATTGCACTATATAAGCTACAAATGAATACAATTACAGTTTAACCACTTTATTGGAGTGCAGCCCTAGGTCTTTTTTATTAGTCTGTGACTTAAAGGATATAAATGATAAGGAAAAGGACACCGGGATTGTACCAACTTCCACTTATTTTTGTAAGTATAAAACTAAATAAACAAAGTGTTGGCAACCATCTGACTCTTGTCATGAAAAAGCTCCTCATCATATCATTAGGTCAAACATCAAAAGCATAAACAAGAAGGTATCATCAAACATTTGCCAGCTATAAATGAAGATCAGCCTAAGAACTAACAATAGGACATTGATAGTGAAAAGCTGCACAAACTCTTGGTATTTCATCAACAGTGTAGTAAAAAGGAAAACAGCATTCATTAGAATATTTATAAAAAATAAAAAAAATCTAACATGGTATCTTTCACACTGCCATGTTAAGTGATGACTTACATTTTCCTTTATGATGAATGGGATAGCTAGAATAATCAGTCACTCAAAAGGTTTTTCACTTCTGCAGAATAATATAAATGAAAAAAGACATCCAAGATGAGAAGGATAGAACATTAACAAAACATCCCATAACTGAGGCCATAGAACATTAACAAAACATCTGATAATGAAGCCTCCCTATATGTCAATCAACGAGTCAAATTATCAAGTAGTTGACCACACAATAAATTTTACAATGCACCTCTGCTAAGTGTTCCAAGAAATACTTTTTCAAATGCCATAATTTTCATCAAAACCAAAATTATTGATTTGGAATGGAAACAATCACCTGGATGGTAGACTTTCTTTGACTGAAACATATCGCTTCCAATATGGCAAAGTCGATTTGTGAGTTGCCTTTTTCGTACCACCTTTGTATGCCCTCACAATAAATTCCTCACTTCTTTCTCTGCAAAGAAAGTATCTTATGTTAGACTGTTAGTATTTCAGGACCAATGAAACTTGCAGGTTATCATAAAACACTTGACAAGGTGTATCTTAAACACAAATAGAAATACTGGAGCCACGAAAGCCATACATAAAAGATGGACCAAATGAAGTCTCTAGATTTTACTTACGATTCCTGAAAGTTTGATAACCATTTAAGGTAAGCAGCTCCAAAATATATACTTATTAAAGGCCTGTACAGAACCTCTGGATTTGTGTCTACTTCATGTGACAGGTAACCCAACTCACTGCAAACAAGTTACAGTTAAAAGTAAAGAAACCCATAATAAGGAGTAACATGCTAGGAGGAGCAGAGCATCTAGTTGGTACCTGACCAACCACAATGCAGTTTTTGGTGAAATTTGCATTAAACCAAGAAAGGTCTCCTTAGTCTTTCTGTCATACTGTGTAGCAAGGATCTGTCTGTCACTTTCCAGTTCAGCAATTGCACTAATCATGTCCTGCAGAACAGCAAAAACGATGCCAACCTTGAAAATGTCAATACGGAACCAGATTGACAGTTAGAACTTAATTATTAAGGTTACTAAATTTCAAGTGTCTAACAATTTCTCTAAAAATCAGAAAGATGATAATTCAAAACAGAGAAGACAGAATTTTCATAATTGTGCTAAATCTAAGGAAACAGATATTTGTGTGCATCACAGCACTTGCATCTGATCCGTGTAAAATATATTCTAACCTTATTTCTCTTCCCAACTTAGACTAACACTGACCTCCTGCACCATGCAAAACATGCTAAGACCTAAGATACATAGATTGCAACCTTATTTGTCTTCCCAACTTATTTATAAACATTTGTACCATGACAACTAACTTATCACTGCGGTGTCACTAACACATTATCTGTACCAACAATCTACTAGTGTCAAGTACTATCATTTCAATAAAAAAAAACACCGATACATAATTCACAAATTGTGATATTAATAATCAAACATTTATCTTGTATGAAAAGTATCCACTGTATCTCAAACTTTAATCATCTTAGAACCATGTCCTCTAGCTCTAAGTAGACTACTGTAGTTTAATTAATAGAACAAAGGATCAAGTAGATGTGAACTTTAAGATCCAAATAAAGTTTTAATGTCAACTTACTCAAAATACATGATCATGTGAAGTGTTACATATTTATTCACATATACACAAACATATTTATGTTATGTATATATGCACATCTCTGTGTAATATGAATTCCAATAAGAAACTCTTCCCAAGTATTTAACTAACCAAAAAATACAACTTTCCATGATCTTGAACAGAAATAGGGTAAACAAACTTCATAATTCTGATCAAAGAGACGAACCGGATCTATGTGGGAGTCAAAATGCCGTTTGACTACGATTTTGACCACAGCCTGAAAGAAAACCATATAATGCACAGGAAAATTAGATAACAATGTCACATTTATGCACATTAATTGAACAAATAACTTGCAGTTGACATCTGGGAAGGATCAATGTTTTGGGATTTTCTGTGTAAAATCAAGGGTCTACCCTGTCTTGAGATTCTCAGTGGTTTGGTGCGCAGGTTCTGTCGGGAGGATCTTGCTTTCATGTGCATGGTTCTTTGGGGCATTTGGTTGAGCAGAAACGATTTGATTCACAAGCAAAAGGTGTCAGAATGGGGAGATTCTGGATTGGGTTGCAAGCTATCTGAGGGAATTTCAGAATAATCAAAACTCCCTCAAATGCCTTCTAAGAATGGTCAGAATTCCTGTGTAGCAGTTTGGTCGCCACCTCCAGTGGGCAGTGTTAAGATAAATTCTGACACTGCGGTTAAGGTTGGTCTGGACTTTATTGGTATTGGGGTGAATGTTAGGGATACCATGGGGAAGGTGCTGGTAGCCATTTCGAGAAAAACGATGAGGGGGTGTTTTCTGCATAAATTGGAGACTTGTTGGCAGTGAGTGAGGGTTTGATTTTGGCAAAACAGCATGGGTTCTCTAACTGTTGGGTTGAAATGGATACAGCTAATGTGGCAGCCACTATAAACGACCACAAATTTCCTAGAAGTAATGCTGGCTTTGTCATTGAGGAGGTGGAGGCTATGTGCGCTGACAAGCTATCCCCAGAGCAGGGAATACCTTGGCCCATAACTTGGCTTCAAGAGCCATCTCTTCTAGAAGAGAGTGTGTGGCAGGGCGTGCATCAGCCCAGATGCTTTGTGTTCTGAGTTCGTTTAGTAGTGGTTGTTCTGTTGTTTTGTTTCAAAAAAAAAAAAAAAAAAAAAAAAAACTTGCAGTTGAGAACAACATTTTGTTGACTACAAGTTGCGAATTTGTGTCTACCTTCATCTCAGTCTGTGTCAAATAGGGCTGCCCATCAGGATCCCTCGATAGATGAACTTTGTTCTCTCTTGTCTCTCCAGCTTCTAGCCATTCAGTGCTGACTCCAGCGTCCATCCACATCGCCTCCATGTCCTCATGTTCCACACAATCATCCCAATACTTGAAGCTGACTGCCATCCTTGCCAATTCTTATAGCATCTAATCTATATCACATCCAAACTAATACTATCAATTTTAACACACCTAGTTTCGCGTCAAGCCAGTAACAACAACAATTTCAATCTGACATTACAAAAAATGATGAAAATCATCAACTTTAATCAGGATCTTTTACAAACACAAATCGAATTTTCCATACATTGTACTTGATTCATAATCAGTGACGATATGCCTCACAACACAATTACATACAAACTAATATTATCAATTTCAATACACCTAGTTTCGCATCAAGCCACTAACAACAATTTCAATCTGACATTACAAAAAAAAAATATATATATATATATATATATACATAATTCATCCACTTTAATCAGGATTTTCTTTCAAAAAAAAAAAAAACTTTAATCAGGATTTTTTGCGAACACAAATCGAATTTTACATACATTGTACTTGATTCGTAATCAGTGATGATATATATGCCTCGCAAAACAATTACAAACAAATTTCGAATCAAATGAAAAATCGCAAACATCGATGGATGATGATGGATCATGAAACGATAAATGTCAATGTGCATGTACATGCATGCATACATACACATCAGTACATCGCATACATACATACATACATACATATACATGGATTTTGAATATACAGAGAAAGATATATATATATAGAGAGAGAGAGAGAGATGCGTTACCAGCTTTGATTTGGATTGTGCGAGAAGATGAGAGGACGACACCGATGAAGGAAAATGCAATCTATTTCGCGAGCTGTTGAGTGGAAATTATTTGATCGGAGTCGGAGCACAAACCAAAAAAAAACGAAAATGACGACACACCCATACAAATTACAAAAGTTTGTTAATGAAATGTGAAAATTGATTTTCAAAAAATAAATGAGAAAATTGAAAGGGCAACGCAACTGGAAATGCTGCCGTGGATGCCCTCGGTGAATGACACGTGGCATCTCGCCCGCTCTCTCTGTTTATTTCAGGTGAAAGAGCTATGTCTTCTTGGATCGGATAAAACCTTGTGTGGAACGGGTGATCACCCGACCATGACCCACCACCATAAATGCCCTATATCGTATAGTTTTTTAAATTGTATTAAGATTTGTAGAGAATAGAGATATGTAATGCGATGAAGATTGTGTTTGGTATGACTTTTCAATTTGAGCTTCTAGAGTAGATCTTTTTATAGTAGAGCATCTAATGAGTAGGGCTTCTAACAAAAAAAGCTTTTGATTGTGTAAATTACAAAAAATGTGTTGACAATATATTTATAATAAAAGAGTTATGGTGGAATATCTAAAACTTATAAAGGGTAGTTGAGATAATTCATATATTTTTAAAAAGCTCAAAAAAGCTTCTTGGAGAAGTCCAAATCTTAGACTTCTCCAAGTAGACATAAAATGGCTTTTTTAAAGGGTAATTAAAACAATTCATATATTAAAAAAATTGTTTTGAGTTTTGCCAAACAATTAAAAAAAAACTTCAAAATAACTTATAGCATTAAAAAAACGTTTTTGATCCTTTCAAAAGCCATATCAAACATACACGAAATCGTTCCACACATGTTTGTCTTCATCTTTCGGGTTATGTTGATAATGTGATGAAATCGTTCCATATAAGTTTTTATACTTCTATCTAGACCTGGCACGGTTCCGGTTGGAACCCCCGGAACCGGCCGGAACCGGAACCGGCCGGAACCAGAACCGGAACCGGATTTCCGGTTCTGGTTCAAGAACCGGAACCGGAACCTGAACCTGAACCGGAGGAGGCCGGTTCCGGTTCCGGTTCCGATTCCGGTTCTATGATTTGGTCGAACCGACGGTTCGAACCGGATTGGAATCGGCGGTTCCGGTTCCGGTTCCAGTTCGAACCGCCGGTTCGTGCAATTTTTTTATTATTATTATTATTATTATTATTTTCTTATAAATACCACCCTCCTTTCATTTTTCCTCACACCAATTCTAATTCTAATTTCTCTCCAACACTCTCAAGTCTCCAAGTTTCCAAGTTTCCAAGGTTTTTAATATTTATTTCATTTTGTAATTGTTTTGAAGACGGTATTCAGCTTTGGTAAACAATGAGTATTGAACGGAATAGAGAACACAAAGTGTCAAACTTTTAGTAGAAAAATTGCCGTTGACAACGAGAGAATAGAAAAAATTTGCCTCAAAAAAAAAAATTTGCGGTAAAAATATTTTTATATATGCCTTAAACTTTGAAAGGCCATAACTTTGTGCTCGGATGTCCGAATTGGGTGATTTTCTTTTTTGAAATCACATAGAATGATGCAAGGAATCCAATGGGAGCAAGTCCGGGGAGCTTGTGACCACTTTTCGAGCCCCAAAAACCCCTTTTTCATCAAAAAAAAGTGTTTTTAAGTGTTGTGTCCATTTCGAACCTCGTTTAAACCTAGTAAAAAACCTTTTCCTCCCGATCTGACACCACATCTGTGCCCGTCTTGGTCCGGAGAATTACTTTAACATCAGGCCTTGTATAAATGGACACTTTTTTAAAAAATCCTTTATACTACTTATAGTTTTTGTTTGAAATATTATACAATAATTGAATGTGGTTTTAGTGGCTAGGCTAGGTTGTTATTGTTTTTCTTTTGCAACCATGGTTCAAGCATCCATAAGAACCCATAAATTGTCATTTGTAATTTTATTTTATAATTTAATTTAATTTTGTAATTTGTCATTTATATATTTTATTTTATTAGAGAAGTCTTTTTTGTTTGTTAAAAATAAAAAAAATAAAAAAAAAAAAGGTTCAAAACCGCCGGTTCCAATGGAACCGGAACCGGAACCGACGGTTCCGGTTCCATCAAACCGCGGAACTGGAACCGTGTCAGGTCTACTTCTATCGGGTTGTGTTGAGGTACAACTAGTCAACTACTGTTATTCTTCTCTAATCTTTTTCGTTTACCAAACATATTAGGATGGGACGTACAAATAAATTAAGGGAAAACTACTAAAAACTAGTGGTTTGGTTGAATTTACGACAAAATTTGCTCCAAAATAAAGGTTTTTATTAACTTAATGATTTTTAAGGGATTAACTTAGTGATTGAAATATGATAATAATATTCGATGATTATTAATTAAATAGAAAAATAATTTGAGTCCAATTAAGACTCATAAAATTGATAATGTATCATGATAATTTCAACGTCAAAAATATCTTATTAACATTTTTTTTTTTTTTTTAAATATTGTTAAATTGAATGGACATCCTTTACTACTAAACCACGTTAAATAGTAGTGAACACCTTTTTCTTTTCACTTTTATTAATTTCCTTCATCAATTATTTCATTTATAAATATAAATAGTACAAATACTTCAATAGAATCTAAGTGGAGAATTTTAACGCCAATCGACTCAATCTACATGTTTTATATTATTATATAGTATCTTCTTCTTCATATAAATGGACTATATATAATCATAAACTCTCTTATGAATTAATAAAGTAATGCATTTCTTATAAATTCTTTCATCTATTTAAGATCAAGATAAACAAACACTCTCCTAAATGGAAATTAAAAAAAAATAATGCAAATCATTTACCCCTTGATTTTGTTTGCCGATAAATGGTGCATATTCAGCTTTACAATATCCCAGTTTTAAATGAACGTCACTACTAGTGATTTATAAAATAAAATAAAATAAAAATACAAATCAATTTGATACTTCTTCAAAATTTTCTCTATTAAATAGAGATAGAATCAATTAATTGGTTGAAAACAACCTATAAATTAAAATTTAAAAAAAAAATCAACAAATATGAGGTTGATCTCGATGATATATTGTTAAGTTGGGTCTCCCTCAAGGCCTCAATAAACTTCGGATCTATTGTAATAGTTTTTTATTTTTATTTATTTATTTAAATTACTCTAATTTTTGTGGGCTCCGTAGAAATGGGAAAACCGGAATCCAACGGTTGTCGTTTTCCCAATAAATAATCAACAAATTAAAGGTAGATATATATATATTTATTGGAAAGAAGGGGCTCTTGGTAGAGAGGATTTGTTTCCAACTACCCTTGCATCTCGATTTGTCAAAACGACAACCCCAACTGTGTTGCATGCGTTGCCTTTAAGCAATTCTCCAAAATTGACCCTCCTCACTTCCACCGTAGTTCCACGTTCCAACCACCCCACCACACCAACAAAACACACACTAATCGAGTAACCACACACTTTAATTTCATTTATGTATGTTGAGTGAGAAAAAAATATAATTTATAGGGTTTCATACAATGATTGAATTCGAGTGATATATTCGAATGACATATCACTGTGTTAAAATATAAATTGATACGTATATGAGCTAAGATATCATAATGTCATAGTATTATTGGGTTGTATAGTATTTGAGCCGTTAATTAGGGAAATGATACGATAACCCGATACGAACACAAAACAATTTGAGTGTGTTAGGGTTGTGTCACTAATCAAGTTAGCCCGTTTAATAATTATTTTGCATTCATGTTTAGCTAATCGTGTTACAGGTTGACACGGTTAATAGAGGTATAAGGTATAAATATAATTTATTTTTTAAGGGGTAAAATGTGTTCATAGGTTAAACATGTAATTTAAATAGGTCGTATGTGTCGTATGTGTCATATGTGTCAAACATGTCGTGTTCATGTGATCCAAATTTAGTCGAATTTATTCATGTTTTGGGGTTTGACCTGATAAATAATCATGGATTCGTGTTGGATTCATGTTGTCCTAAAAATAAGTGTTCGTTTTTGATACTACCACAACCTACCAACCTTTATTGCTAGACCTACATAATATTATGTCAAATATAATCCATGAAAATCACCTTTTGTTGCCTTTTTGATCTGATTACAAACAAAATTTATAGTGAAAACAAAAGCACAAACAAATTGTATAACAAGAACAAAAGCAAACTTCTTGTAAGAGATGTTCATTATAATTTTTATTAAATTGTATATAATATTTATTATGATAATTTTTATAAATTTAGAGATGTTTTCAATGAATATTAAAATAAAAAACCTTTAAATGCTTCAAAATTATGAGTTGATTGAAAATACCGATATTATTGACATAACTAATGAGATCCTATATAGCATCGAAACAACTTAGAAGTGTTATATGACTTCTAACGATGTACAATTTTATTTTAATAATTTGCACATCCACTCTTAGCAAACTGGTAATGTATTTATAGTAGAAATTGTCATTCCAAACCGAATGTGTTGATTTTGTTAGGTCTTGACAAACTTATGATTTAATCGGTATCAAATTAAAAACAAATTTATGATTTTATAATCTATTGTAAAGTTAAAAACATCATAAAATAGAAGATTTTTGACGATATGAGTTTGATCTGGTGATAAAACCTCTTACACCTGCACCACGAAATTACGGGTTTAAATTCTTTCCATCTTAAAAAAACCCGAATTTATGTAATAGTGTAATATTAAAAAAAGGAAAAAAAAAAAAAAAAAACTGAATGTAATCGTAGATTTTGGTAATTTTGACTTTAAAAGGGCAAAAACCCTAACCTGCACAAGTGGCAGAAGCCGACCTGTGGGCCCAGCTGAATCTAAAAATAGAAAAAGGCACAAAGTGATCTGACGTGGCTTTCGAGGAGTGGGGGGTAGCTAGCTGAGCTTTTCGCAGCTCAGAAGTCAGCCCCACCACTACACGACAACCTCACCTACGTGATTCACTATTGCAACAACTGTCCCTCTCTTAAATCATAGTATTCAAGAGACAAAGTTATCATGTGCCCCTTCTCACTCTAGAGCCATATCGTTTTCGTATCATCTGGAACATGATTAATCTAAACACGATTTGTTTGATTTAATTTGTTAAAGTCACTATGCGTCCATGAATTGAGTACCCATGGCTTCTTTTCATATAGACTCAAACACGATTTGTTTGATTAATGTTTGATTAATCATTAAAATTGTTTTGTATTTGACGAAAATTAGGTCATTTTCTCGTTTCTCAATTCTTGAATTTGAGTTCAAAAATAATTATTGAACATTGCCCAATACGTTTGTCTAAATTCATGTCCAAATGTCGTGGTGTGTGAGTTGTCAATATCATATAAATCATTTCACATCATTTGAATATAAAAAAAATATAAAAATCTATGTGTATTCAATTCATATTTGTAAATATAATAAATATTACTGGTAAAATCTATATAGATACTATTAAATCCGTGAAATCCATCAAAATCTATCACTTAAAGAAAATTCATAAAACTTCAACGAAATCTAGATTGAATACACCCTTCTAAGATCGTTCTGTGTTCACATCATATTCAAGGGGTTTTGCCCTAATCAAGATCAAGCTTAAAACACGTGTCAAGATCTGGAAAGGCAACTCACGAGACCTAGTGTAAGACCGGTAGCATAGTAATAAAACCTCTTAAAAATTTTCTAATGGTGGCTTCTGGTGGTGTCGCTCACTGTATTGTTGACAACTTTAACATAAAAAACTCCGCTAAAATTTTCTGCTTTTAAATTATAAAATTAAAGAAAAAAAAAACAGGCACAGAAAACGAAAACACATTTTTGCTTCCCTTTGCTTTGCTTTTTAAAATCACATTTTCATTTTCAATTCTTGGCTTGTGCCGTTTCTCAAAAGCCATAGAACAACACGCTAGTCTATCTCTTCTCTCTATTTAGGGTTTCTGTTGCGAGGAGAAGAGAACTGGTAAGAACAGTGTCCAAAAGCAATAATGGCTTTCTGTTCTCTCCTCAGATCTACGGCCGCCTCCACAACAACAGCTACTACTCTCATCCAAGCCTCTCGCGCCGACCTTTCTCTCTCGCCGTCCGATCGCTTCAAGGTCCGATCACCTCCATAGTATTTTGTCGTTGATTGTATAGAGCTCTGCTTGGTTGTTGTAATCTAGTTCCGGCGTTTTTTTTGGATGAGATAAAAAAATTTGACTTTTGAGCTGATCAGAGATTTGTAGTTGATTCATATAACTGTTGTGCTTATAAAGCTTGATTTTTTTTTTTTTTTTTTTTTTTTTTTTTTTTTTTAAAGATATAAATGATGTAGATATATGAATTTTAGCCGTTACTATATTTATTTAATTTACATACAAAGCAGATATGTTATGTTATGTATCATATTTTCTTGACATAGCCTCTGATTTAGTTTCCAGAGAATATAGTTTCAATTTTGCTGCTACTATAAGTTTTTTTTTTGAATATATATAATTTCATTGCCAAAATATTGTTAGCAACCAAACAGAGCTTATTTTGTTTAATAAGAATATTGTTAAAGATATGCTTTTGTTTTCTAATTCTCTTTGTTCGATAAATTTTCAGGGGTCATGTGTTAGTTTCAATCGCGGTGTGAACTCTTCCAGCATTTTTGGAGCTTCGGTTCCAAGTGGTTCTTCGTCTTCTTTACAGTTGAGTAATCTGATAATTAATTTTTCACAGTTTATGTTATTTTACTGGTAACATTTGCTGGTCTTGTGTTTCACTTATGGTTGATAGTTAAGTGTGCTATGTTAAATTATACAGGAAATGTGTTACCAAGAGTATCCAACCTATCAAAGCCACTGCAACCGAAATTCCCCCTACAGTTCAGAGTAAGAATTGATAGATTCTATTTTATGTTTGGGAATATCTGTCTAACTTGCTTCAAAGTTGTATGTACTGATTTCTTGTTGATTTGTTTTGGTTTGTTTAGAGTTGCGGAAAAGTGGGAACACAAAGGTTGGAATCAATGGTACGTTTCCTACTGATTATGATTATAATTTTTTAAGGAATTTTTTGGTCTAACTAAAATTGAGGTCTTGCAAAGCTAATATTAAAATGATGATCTATTAGACTGGGATGATGGGTTCATTAGATATTTGGATGGTGGGACTATCAATTTTGAAATTGGAGATGTGAAACTTTTTATAAGCTTTGTTGCAATAAATTCTTTTGCTAGGTGCAATTGGCTGTTGCTCAGTAGAATCTAAGAAACTTTCTTATGTGAATTTGGAAATTAGAAACTCTTAACCGGTGAGACATAGGATCAGTGCCTTGGATTGATTTCTCGGTTTGCATTTGATGTTAATCATAACTGAAATATATTTCTTAACAGCTACATGCAGATTGTTTATACTATTCTGTAAGATAAATCTATATGAGAATAATTGTCAGCTCTGTGAATGTGTTCTGCTTCAATCCTTTTCTGGATAATCGAAAATCAAATGTTTGTGGTATGAATAATTCTCTGATTGAGAAATCAATGGATGAAGTGGCTTGTACAAAAATAATTGAAAATTGATTGGCCTTGTACTTGCAATTTAATGTGCCGTTGCTCTTTTGAGATAAGAGTTTTATAGTTAAAAATTGCTTAACGTTAATTCTTTTTAATGTTAAATTTGTGCAGGTTTTGGTCGGATTGGAAGGTTGGTTTTACGAGTAGCAACCTCCAGGGATGATATTGATGTTGTTGCAGTCAATGATCCTTTTATTGACGCCAAGTACATGGTAAGGATGCACGGTTCATTTTTCTTGCTTGCAGTTTGAGTTCTTAATGCCTTTTTTGGATATCAAATGATTCACCTCATTATTGTGCATGTGCTTTTACTTGAAATTTGCGTAGTAATATTAACAAGATGTTAATTGTATAAATTTGTAATGTATTTCATAGAGCCTTAAGCTTTATCTTTTAGAAATCAATGAGAGCGTGTAGCCGTGTACACAGCATGAGATTTTGTAATATGCAGATTGCTACAATGAAATGCATACATTTAACATGCTTCCATGATTCCATTTGTAAGTTTGCATCTGTGGAGTTTGAGTAAAAAAATACCCTGCCACTTGTTTTGATGATACCCTGAAACGATCTATATTACTAATTCTGCTTGGTTTTAGTAAATGATGCTGATTGGTGCAGGTTTTGAACATGCATGTTTATTTCAATATATGGTGTTTCTTTTTTTTTTTAACATATTGTCCCTGAGGTTGTAAATTTGTTTCTTCCCTAACTGGTTACTTGTGTATTCTTGTCTCATACATACCATGGTAGTAACAGATGTTTGATTCTTTATACTTGTTAGACTTCTTAGAATTATGAGAGAATGGTTCTAATAAATTATTTTCTTCTTTCTCCCAGGCTTACATGTTTAAGTACGATTCCACTCATGGAGTTTTTGATGGAACCATCAAGGTTGTGGATGAGTCCACATTGGAAATTAATGGGAAGCAGGTTAAAGTTCTTAACAATAGGTATTTCCCTAGAAATCAAATGACAACATATATGAGAGTGTGCTTGGTAATTTATTCTAGTTTAGGGGCTAACGTTTAATTAATCCCTATTTAGGAACCCAGCAGAAATCCCTTGGGGTGATTATGGAGCCGACTATGTTGTTGAATCTTCCGGAGTTTTCACAACAATTGATAAGGCTTCAGCTCACTTGAAGGTTAGTACTTATAAGTTCTTGATACTTCATCTTTAGCTCACTGTCTGTCTGTCTGTCTGCCTCTGTTCATACATCTACATGCCTCAACTTGAGCTTTTCTTGACTTTGCTTCACAGGGTGGTGCAAAGAAAGTTATAATATCAGCTCCATCAGCAGATGCTCCAATGTTTGTTGTAGGAGTAAATGAGAAGAAATACAAACCAAGCATGGACGTCGTTTCTAATGCAAGTTGTACTACCAATTGTCTTGCTCCTCTTGCCAAGGTTTGACTACATTTGCATACAGATTTGAGGCCTTATTTATATCATCCCTGCAAAAAGTGAAGGCATTATTAGAATTTTAGTGTGTTAATTTCACTCGCTATTAATGGTATGATACTGACTTAGTAAGAGGTAAACCATGGGAAAACTTGTTCAATAAACTTTTCATCTGCTCTACTTTTTTTATCCTTCTCTTTAACAGAAACTACCCTATTAGTGGTTTGCAATACAAGTTATGGCAGCGCATGCAGACATCCTAGGAGTTGGTCTTTAGATGTAATCATTAGTGGTTTGCCAATACTAGTTATGGCAGCGCATGCAGACTACCTAGGAGTTGGTGATTGATGTCTATTCACTCAATGTTTACTTAAATTCTAAACTTGATTTGACTAATTTATTTACTGCAATTTGGCTCTTGATCAAATATTCTATTGAAATTTGGTATTAACTTTCGTAGGTTGATATTATGATTTTCTAAGATGTGAACAAAATAAGATATAAAATAATTGCTGTTGGCCAATATATGGGGAAACATAGAAGTGAAAATAAAGGGTTGCTTGTGCAAAATTTGTCTAAAAAGTCCAATGAAAGTTGGGATTTATGTCCCACCATGCCTTGCCTGTTGAATATATCGATAATAAATTTGAAATTGCTTTTTGCAGGTAGTTCATGAGGAATTTGGTATTGTTGAAGGTTTAATGACAACTGTACATGCAACTACAGGTGTCTCTCTAATCTCTATTTCTCTCTTTCATTTGCTCAACATTTAATTGGCTCTGGTGCGGTAACTAACATAGTTATGGTTGTCAATGTTCAGCTACACAAAAAACTGTGGATGGTCCGTCAATGAAAGATTGGCGAGGGGGGCGTGGAGCTGCACAAAATATCATTCCTAGTTCTACTGGTGCTGCAAAGGTTAGACTCATGGGTGTCTATTTGGAATCTTTTGAAATGTGAAATTCTTTGTTTGGGTACTATAATAACTTCACAATTTTGGATATTGCAGGCTGTTGGAAAAGTTCTTCCAGAACTCAATGGAAAGCTTACTGGGATGGCCTTCCGTGTCCCAACTCCCAATGTTTCTGTTGTGGACTTAACTTGTCGACTTGAGAAGAGTGCTTCATATGAAGATGTCAAAGCAGCCATAAAGTATGGTGATTTTTTTTTCCAGTTATATATACAGCTTGCATTCTCTCCTTATGTTATTTATTTTCTCTTTTTTGTTATGGTTTTGTTTACTAAGTTACCCTTTTTATCTTCAAATGAAGGTATGCCTCGGAGGGGCCACTGAACGGCATTCTTGGATACACAGATGAGGATGTTGTCTCGAATGATTTTGTTGGTGACTCAAGGTATTAACTTCCTCACTTACACCTATCAATTCATCGGTGTAAAAATGCTTCTTTTTTTCAAATGAGGCACTTGCACAGGCTTTTTTTTTGTTGTTAAATATTAAACGAAAAATCAAAAAGTTACATGGCTTGGTAGTATACGCTGATTTCAAGCATTGCTCATCATGAATTTTTATGATTCTTGTTACCGTTACTTTTCATGTCAAGATGATTCTTAGGATTTCATATATGGTTCCTTTGTTAGTCTCAACTTGGTGATTTGACAACTCGGATGGCTTGGTTTTATTCTAGATCAAGTATATTTGACGCCAAGGCTGGGATTGGATTGAGTACATCTTTCATGAAGCTGGTGTCGTGGTATGATAACGAGTGGGGTTACAGGTACATCCCTTTTTCTCAAACATGGTCTCTGAAACAGAATTTACGGTTGTGGTGGTGTTTGCTACTTTTTGTGATGATTTTATTCTCGGTTTTTTCCTTGCAGCAATCGAGTGCTGGACTTGATAGAACATATGGCGTTGGTGGCAGCCCACCACTAAGAAGTTAAAACGCGTTTGCCAGGCAAATGATACTGCAATTTGAATGCATTATGTGAGTTAGATTGAAAGAGTAGTTACAAAATTTGATAGCCATTCAGTCCTTTCTTTTTTGGTCTAAAGTGATTTTGTTTTCAACATGAACTTTAAACATCCGGTGATGCAACCTGAAAATAAATGGAATATTCAAAAGTGTATGAGCTTATTCCAATTATACAAATCTCTGTTTGAACATTATTATTACCAATTTATGATCTTCCAATTCATGAATTGTATTTCTCTTTTCTCCATAGTTATTTGATTTAAGTCATTGATTTTAGATTTTTTTTAGACATTATTGTATGTCTTTTTTTTTTTTCTTTTTTTTTTTAAATATCTTAATTGTAAATTTTAAATTTGGATTTAATATAGAAATAAAAGGTTGAAACAGAGGCTGAAATGAAAATTCAACTTTGATATTTACTAATAGGGGAAATATAGTCTGGTCCCTATATTTGAAGGAATCGCTGCTTTTGTACCTAACTTAGGTGTAGAGGTGGCCACGGTTCCGGTTGAACCGTCGGTTTTGTCCGCGGTTTAACCAGAACCGTACGGCCCAAACCGAAACCAAAACCGCCGGTTTGAAAACCGGTGGTTCCGGTTTCGGTTTTGGTTTGGGAATCCTAAAAACCGACCAAAACCGACGGTTTTGTCCGCATTTAAAAAAAAATTAAAAAATATATATTAATTCAACCAATCAGATGTTGCCACGTGGAAGGAAATTAAAAAAAAAAAAAAAGACCAATGAGACGTTGCCACGTGGCATAACGTTTGAAAAAAACCGTCTAAAACCGAAACCGAAACCAAAAAACCGCCGGTTTGAAACCGGCCACCAAACCGAATTTTCGGTTTCAGTTTCGGTTTCGATTTTAGGTGGCCATCAAACCGAAATCGTCAGTTTCGGTTTGAAACCGGACCGTGGGCACCACTACTTAGGTGTATTAGGGTCTTTGGTCCTCTTATCTTTTTTTAAATATATCAAATTGGTTTCTTTGTTCAGTGTTCTAGTAAACGCTAGGCGCTAGTCGGGCGGTGGACCAGCGCCTAGGCGGTCTAGTCGGCGCCTAGACGAATTTCTAGGCGGTTGACTTTTTCCGTTGACCGATTATGACAAAATTCATATTATGACGAAACTCAAATAAGATCATCACCATAAATTCCCTTATTGTTTGTATCTCTTGTACCTGTTTAATATAATTTTACTTTTGTTGTATATTTTAGATTTTTACATTGAAAGAGGGTTTTTTTTTAATTTTACAAATATGCTTTGAAAGTCAAAAATCTTCTTCTCCCTCTTTACTTTTTTTTTTTAATTTCTTTCTTAAATTACATCACCCACTCACCTACTATCATTAATGATGGCCAGGTCCTCTTTTCAAAAACTTTACCCATAAAATATATTTTTTATTATTCTTTCAATTCCAGATTTCAACACATACAATATAGTCTCTCTTTCTCTATCTCTCTCTTCACCGTTCAACTTCTTCTCAATTTCCAGATTTCAAATTTTTTTCCTTAATCTTATCATCTTCTTGTCGATAAACCTAACCTCCATAATCATATTTTAATTTTCAACACATACACTCTGTCTATCTCTTCATCTGTCCTTCACAAAGAGACTTATGTCTTTATTTTCTTTTCTCTGAAACCTCATCTTCATCTTCGTCTGTGTTTTTTTTTTTTTTCTTTCCGCCGTGAATGGTGTCAGATCTGGACACCGGACACTTGGGTTTTATTCTCCGGCGCCTCCTGAAGCTTCTGGTCGGGGTGGTGACAACCCACTCGCCGGCGGCGACGATCTTTCGGAGACGGTTTGACTGGTCAAACAACTTCCGTCCACGGTCACGTTTTGAACAACTAGGCGGAGTCAATGACTTTGACTCCGATTAGCCCCATTTTTTGGCCAAATCGACCGATTTTCCAGTCAAAATCGGTCAACTTTTTTTCCGTCCGCCTAATATGGACGATTTGGACAAAACGGGACGGCCGGCGTCCGCCTAACGT
Organism: Acer yangbiense; assembly: GCA_008009225.1. Lineage (NCBI taxonomy): Eukaryota > Viridiplantae > Streptophyta > Magnoliopsida > Sapindales > Sapindaceae > Acer > Acer yangbiense. Next base: position 68,537,366 of record CM017762.1, read on the forward strand.
ATAGGCGGCGCCTAGGCGGCCGATTTTTCCGATTTTTCGAACACTGCCTTTGTTAGTCAAAGTTAAATTATTTAGGGGTAAAATGGTATTTGTAGTCATGTTTTAATGTTTGGAGACATGTAGTAAATTTTTTTATATAGGGCTAGACTATATTAACTTAAAAAGTGGCTGAAAAAATTGACTTCGAAATCTAACTGTTTATCTATTTTCAATCCAAAGGTCAAGATAATTGCTTTGTGACATCAAAACTCCATTTAGAAACGAGTCAATGATGATATGGCAATGAAACTAATTACATGGATTTGCAAATCAAAAAACCATCCAACTTCCCTTATTCTTTTTCTTCACCATTGAATTCTTTCTCAAATTCTTGCTATATTTCATGGTTTTGAATGAAATATGAAACAAGAAAAATAATTTGACGGTAAAAATAAACGAAGTTTGATTGTTGTTTTGATTTGAAAAAATCCATTTAATTGAATTTGGGATTTGGGTTATTCTTCCTGATCTAATTAAAATCCCATCTGTATGAAATAGTAAGAATTTGAGAAAGAATTCGATGGTGAAGAAAAAGAAGAAGGGAAGTTGGATGGTTTTTTTTTATTTGCAAATTTCATATTATTCGTTTCATTTCATATAATATTAATTTTATAAATATATATATTTTTTTATATTATTAATTTGCAAATAAGTTTTTTTTAAAAATGGATTTCCACCATCCACCTTTGAGATAGGTGGTGGAGATCAAATAAAAAACAATTAAAAACTAAAAAAAAATTATTAAATCTCCTTGTGATGGGACGGTTGAGATAAAAAAAGATTTTTTTTATAAAAAAATTATGGTGGAGATCCAATCTCCTTATGGGATCTCCATTAGGTCCATGGAGATCTCCATTCTCCACCCACGCAAAGGGGAAAGGCGTGGCGGGGTGAGACCTCCCCCGCTACGAACGGGGGAGGTCTTGCTCCCTTGTTCACGAAATCGCGATTTTATGATTTCGTAGCAGACTTGTCTTGCCTCCGCCATTCATGATTGAGGGAGGTCGGAGCCTCCTCGCCGTAAACTGGTGGAGACGAGACCTCCATCGCCATGTCACCCCCTTTCGCGGTGGGGGAGACTGGAGATCTCCACTAGAATTTTTTTTAATCTTTTTTTTTTTTAATGATTTTTAAATCTTCTTTTATCTCAATCGTCTATCATTGTGATAGACGGTTGGAGATATTTTTTAAAAAAAAGTTATTTTATAAAAAAAAATATTCCAGAATTTTTTTGTTTTTTGTTTTTTTTGTAATTCGTTTTAATCTCCAATTGTAATGATGGATGGTTGGAGACAAACAATTTTTTAATTGTGTAAACATTTATTTTAGATTTTATTTGATTTTCACCATCCTATCACAAGAAATGGATGGTGGAGATTCATTTTCAATTTATTTTTAAATTTTTTTTATTAATTTAGCTTAAAAATTTTTATTCAATTTTTTAATATACAAAATTTTTAAACGGATGGTTAAATAATATTTTCATGGCATCTGTTATGTTTGACCATTACTTTTTTTTTTGTCAAGTGACCAATTTGATGTATTTCCAAAATGATGAGGACCAAAGACCCTAATACACTTAAGTGGGGTAAAAAAACAACGTTTCTTTAAAACATAGGGACCAAAATGTAATTCCCCCTTACTAATATTATGAAAAAGAGACTTCCAAATCCATTCTAACAAATCCAACAATCTTGTTGGATTTTAATTTAACTAATCTACTTTGTCTTTATTATTAATTATTGTTTAATTTTTTATAATAAATTTTCTCCTCTCAATCCAATATTTTCTTTTAACATGGAAAGGATACTTCAATCCTAAAATTTTAAATTTTAAATATTTATAAAGACACTTCATTTTTTTTTTCTTTTGATACTCATTTTCTTCATATTCAATTATAAAAACCTAAATTTTGAAGAAATTTTTAAATACACCTTAATTATTTCAGATATTTACTCATTGACATCCTCACATCCTCTTCATCCCAGTTGGCCTTTTCTCATTGTTTGCATCCTAGAATGTAGTGTATTTTGATCTATTTTTGGACTTTTTGTAACTTGTATTTAATTGATTTTTGATATGAAGATTGCATATTAATCCAAATACATATGCATGGTAAATTATATCCAAAGGACTAGCACTGACACTAAAAAAAAACGTGTACCATATTATTATTTGTTCAATTTCTTTTTTAACTCGTAAGTTGGAAGACATTTTTGCTGTATTCTACATTTTCATATTGTTAGTTTTGAGCCCCATAACAATAATAAAATAAAAGACTCTTTTCACTTGTAACCTTTTTCCCTTACCTTAACATTTTCCAGGTCTCTATGGTAATTTTAATTAAGGATAAATTTGTCAATAAAAAAATTAAAATAAAGTGTACAAAGATATTTGATAAATTGTCAATAGTATCACTCAAAAAGATGGAGCCGGTCGATCCATCAATGGCAGAGGATGTTATTGCCATTAATATTTAACGGTGCACATACCGCTAACTAGTAACATGGGATGTCAGTGTAATTTTTAGCAAAAATTTTCTCTAAATACAATTAGGCCTGATGTAAGGGGAATATGTGCAATATGCCTTAAAAAAATATCAACAAGTGGGGGTAATTTCACGAAAATCCATATTTTTTGACGAAATATCACTTATTTAAACGTCTTTGTCATATTAGCAATTTAGGTCCCTTGTTTTTCCAAAATACTAATGGTCAACTTTAACTATATACATTAAAGTATAATTTTACCATTGTCAAAATGATTTATTGAGTTTCAAACATAAATAATATTAAAATGATTTATAAATATAAATTAACTACAAAAATTTATTTTCTACAAAAAATATAATAATTTTAAATAAACAAAAACAAACTAATGGATTATGGAAAACATAAAGTTAAAATAAATAATAATGGGCAATTACTAATTAGGTCCTGGATTTTTTTTTAAATTTCAAATTGTTTGCAACTTTTACAAAAGTGACCAGATTGGTCCTCACATTTTTCCCAAGTACCAAATTAGTCCTTCTCTTTTTAGAAGTGGTCAAATTGGTCTCTCTAACGGTTTAACGGTATTAAATATAACAGTTGATTTTAACAATTTTAATTAAAGTACGTAAATACCATTTATTTGTCATATTATAGCAAAATTGTTTATTCTTTTGTGCATTGAATTCAACATTATAATTACAAGAAAATCCAAAAATATTAATAATGAAACGCCATTTGTACCATTTTTAATTAAAATTTTCTAAAAAAAATCTAAAAATATTTTAATAAGACAATGTCAATTATACCCTTATTTTATAAACAAAGTCACCATTCATTCTCAGTTTAGTCTTTTACCATTTTTATATAATCGTTTTTTTGTTAATATTATACAAGCATTGTTGTCAAAATTATTCAAAAATCAAAACTCACAAATAAAATAAGCAAAAATATACATGTGTTAAAAAAACAAAAACTGTACATGTGTCATTATTATATTGTTTAGGAGTAAAGTATAATTTTACACCTACACAATTAAAGTTGACTGAAGGAACTTACTTAGATGGACTAATTTGGCACTTGGGAAAAATGTAAAGACCAATTTGGTCAGTTTTGTAAAAGTCGCAAACAACTTGGAATTTAAAAAAAAGTTCAAGACCTAATTGGTAGAAAGATTTTTTTAAAAGTAAATGGATTGATCCAATGGTGGAGATCCATTTACTTTTTTTTTTTTTTTTTTAAAAACTTTCTTTTTATTTTTTGAATTGCTTTCTCTTGTTTTTTAAAATTTTGAAAATAATTATAATTTATTATTTATAACTTTACATTTTCTGTAATCCATTAGTTTTTTTTTTTTCTGCTTTTAAAATTATTATATTTTTTGTTTTTTTTTTATAAAATAATTTTTTGTTGTTAATTTATTTTTATAAACCATTTTAATATTATTTATTTTTGAAACTCAAAAAATCATTTTGATAAAGGTAAAATTGTACTTTTGTATATAGTTAGAGTTGATTGTTAGTATTTTGGTCAAATGAACTAAAGTGATGTATTTTGAAAATAAGGGACTTAAGTTGTTAATATGATAAAGACGTTAAATAGGTGACATTTGCCAAAAAGTAGGGATTTTAGTGAAATTACACCCAACAAATGAAAAACTTAGATCTCATTTATGAAAATTTAACATGCCAGCATGGAGAATTTAGAGTAAAGGATAACAATACATCTTCTCACATGGTCATAATTAACTTGGGAAGCATACATCATGCATCATAATTGGATGTCATATATATATAGGTAGGTTCTCCCATCAGGTCGTCTTGAAATTATAATTTCATGACGACCAATCACAGCCACATGTTTTAATAAAATACTGATTTTTTTTTTTTTTTAACAAACATTTGAATTTATTAAAACATGTGGTTGTGGTTGGTCGTCCTGAAATTATAATTTCAGGACGACCTGATGGGAGAACCTCTCTCTCTATATATATACACACCATGGGGTTATGGGTTCGACTTTCGAATCCTTCCTCTAAAAAAAATCCGAATTTTTATATACTTAAAAAAAATAAAAAATACTAACCAATCAAATCATTCAAACTCTTATAATTCTTTTGTTCCTAATTACTTAATTACTTAACCCAATATCAAATCATTATTCAAAGCTTGTCATCTAAAATAATGGCTTCTAAATGAGTTGCGAGATTAAATTAGAAAATAAACCATCAAATCTAAACCATCCAACCCTATAGTAACACAAGTTGTGTAAAATAAATAGTTGTGTAAAAGTGTATCAAAAGTTGTGTAAAACAAATAGTTCGGGGCTTGATACATCCACTATATAATAAACATAATTAAGTTTCAAATGAGATTAATTTGATGTTTAACCGCAACACGTGCATGAAATTTCTATATATACGTACCATGCTTTCATGTAAATAATTACCAAATTTTATATGAATAATAGCATATATATAACCATGACAAGATGAGGTTAGTTTAGTGGTATGCCCCTCACGCCTACACTACAAAATTATGGGTTTGAGTATCTACCCCCTTCCCAAAACCCGAGTTACGGTAATATTTCAAAAAAGAAGAAGCATATATAGCCATTACCCTCTGTCCCTCTCTATTATTTTTTAATGCAAAAATTAATGAATATTCTTTTAATAATTTACAGCAATTACTCTTATCATTATACTATATTTGTTCTTCTCTAATTGTTGTGCGGAAGCCTATTTATTCTACTCTATGTACTCACAAATTGGCTGTCTCACCAGGTTCTTGGGTGATGAACACTTAGACATCCATGCCGTGAAGTAGACCCAAAATTTAACATGCCAATATGTTCTAAAAAATACAAGTAAAAAAATTTAGACAAGTACCTTATTTATGAAAATTTAACATGCCACTATGAAGAATTTATAGTGAATGATAACAATACATGTGAGAACATGATCATAATTAATTTGGGAAGCATAAATGATCGTGCATCTTAATTGGATATCTTGATTAGGAAATTCTCAACTCTCCTATAAATACACCCTTAATTATAATAAACTAACCCATGCATGCATCAAATCATTCCAACGTACTCTTATAATTCTTTTTGTTCCTTATAAATATTATTCAAAGTCTTGTTTGATTTCCTGACCACAATGAGCATTCTCATGATCATTGTTGTACTCGTCCTTCCAATATCTCCTGCAACATGCACACCAGCGGGAGACAATATTGGTAATAACATCACCAATTCATCAAAGCAATCCGTTTGCAATTCTTGTCTCCTAAAATCACTTTCAAAATCTGTTCTTTTCTCCAACATTGTTGAGAGATATATTCAAATTTACAGGCCTAAACTATCGAAGGCCGAAGTCCGTGTTTTAGAAGATTGCAGTACACTAGCTGCGTTAAATACGGACTTTCTTTCGGCTTCTTTGGAAATTATCAATTCTACCGCTGCTAGTACCACGAAAGGCGCTGATGATGTCCAATGCTGGCTTAGTGCCATCTTAACAAACCTTGAAACGTGTTTTGATGGCTTACAAGCAACATTTTCTGCTGGAGACGTCAAGAATGGTCTTTCAACTCATCTTTTAAATGGCATAAAAGTTTACGGTGCCTCTCTATCTCTTGTAACAAGAGCTTATGATCAGAAGAAAGGGACTGTGTCCGTGTCCGTGTCTGTGCCGCAGCCTACCAAAGAGCAACTTGATCATTATCAACAACAAACTAATACTATTTTTGATCAAGTTTTGGTGAGTGATCATATCATGATAGTGAGCCAGGATGGGAGAGGAAATTTCTCTACCATCACCGATGCTATCAATGCGGCTGCAAACAATAGCGATGGTAGAAATGGCTACGTGATGATCTATGTTAATGCTGGTGTGTATGAAGAATACATTTCGATTGCTCAGAACAAGAAATATCTGTTGATGAAGGGAGCCGGCATTAACAAAACCGTGATCACAGGCTGTAGGAGTGCAGCTGATGGGTGGAGTACCTTCAATTCTGCTACTTTTGGTACACACACACACACACTATATATATATATAAATTTAGTAATGATCATATTATAAATTTTATTAATGGGTGAACAGTGAACTATATAGCTAATTAAAAATGTATAGAAGCTTCATTGATGTAAATTTGAATTTTATTGCAGCTGTGATGGCACCGAACTTTGTTATGATGGGTATCACTGTCCGGAACACAGCCGGAGCGTTCAAGGGCCAGGCAGTGGCACTTCTTAGTGGGGCTCATTACTCTACATTTTACCGATGCAGCTTCGAGGGGTACCAGGATACTTTATACGTATTCTCTATGAGGCAATTCTACCGAGAATGTGATATCTATGGTACTGTGGATTTCATCTTTGGAAACGCTGCAGTTGTTCTCCAGAATTGCAACATATATCCCCGGCTGCCAATGACTGGACAGTTTAATGCAATCACGGCACAAAGTCGAACTCACCCTAGTCAAAACACAGGCATAATCATCCATAATTGCACCATCAGAGCAGCCGATGATCTTGCTTCTTCAAGCAATGATCATCAAAACGTGCAAACATATCTAGGAAGGCCGTGGAAAATCTACTCCAGGACTGTTTACATGCAATCATTCATGGACAGTTTTATCAATCCTGATGGTTGGCACATATGGACAATAAATTCCACGCTGAGCAGACTGTACTATGCCGAGTTTGACAACACCGGGCCAGGATCAAACACAAGCAATAGAGTACTTAACTGGACCACTTACCATGTGATTAACGCTACAGACGCCGCCAATTTCACGGTGTCTAAATTTCTAACCGGAGATGCTTGGATACCCAAAACAGGAGTGCCTTACAATGGTGGCTTAATATAGTTACTACTATTAAATAAATTATATATGTGTTTGAATTCTCCTTTTTCCAAGAACTAAACTCAGTTCAATTGTTTGATATAGTGTTCGATTAGTTATTCTATTGTCAGTTCGTTCTGATATAAAATATATCAGGACGAAGAATGTGGACCATTAGATTTACATACTTTGACTCAAAATGTATGCACTTATCAAAACTTCTTCATAATTTATGGTCCATATTCTTCGTCCTGATATAAAACGAACTGACAATAGAAAGACTGCGTGTAAGATATCCAAAAACAAAAAAACAAAAAAAATGGTGACCCATGAACAGCTGAAATGTAGGCCCAATTAATTTCCTTTCTTAAGGCCCATGAACAGCCGAAATTGTTTAAAGGATAAATTGCAATGACATACCCCCTACGTTTGCTTATATCACTGCTATATCGAACTTTTCTCTTAATTACAGAAAGTTACCCTTGACCGTTGGTCAAACCATTAGATTTATTGGTGGGCTTAACTCTGAGATGAAAATGTCCAAAATACCTTTGTTAGTATCTTAAAAATCATTTTGATAAATGATAAAAGTAACAAAAAAAATAAAAAATGTGGCAATAAAAATTTAAAAACCAGAAATAACAAATAGAAAAGATAAATAATCATTTTTTTTTTGAAAAAAAAGACATAGATTCAGTACCATCACTAATCCTTAACAGATCTTACAACACCCGGCCATAACAATCCTCACTGGACGATTGGATGATGTCTAAGAGCATCTCCCACAAATACTCAATCTCTATCTCTAAAATAGAGTTCCAAAAGGGAATATTCTCTACAGATCCCATCTCTAAAAAAATTTCACTCCCACCACACCCTATATATATCTTCAAATAATTTATATTTTCATTATCATTTATTTTAACTATCTACAATAAATTATTTTTATATAATTTTATTTTTTAACAAATATTATTTTTATAACATTTTAAAAACATTTTGTAAAAATATAACGTTTTTATTAATGCATAAATTTGTTATAATTTTTTACCTTAGTTTTATCACTTAAATTTTAAATTAATTTTCCAAAAGGGACATTCCTGTTACGCGAAGTGTGCTTAGATGGTCCGTGCAAGGCTGCTGTGGAGATTGAAGTTCAAGGCACAGTGATTGCCCTAACAGACTCCAACAAAGTGAAGACTAATGGCAATTGGGTAAGTTTCAAACACATGGGCCGGTTCACGTTGTCTGGCGGTGGAACTTTTGACGGCCAAGGACCCAAAGCTTGGGGTTCTTGTGGCAAAAAATATTGCAAGCAACTCCATATTGTAAGTTTTACTTTACAGTAGATTTAGTTCCTGGTTTGATTCTCTTGCATGGACTATAAATAGGTCTTATATTGTACTTATTCATTATTGTGAAAACAGAATTTGAGGTTCGGCTCCATGTTAACGTCCTGAGCTGCAAGAATCTTGAATTCCAGCGCTTTGCCATTTCTGCACCCCCTGAGAGCATCAACACGGATGGAATCCATATAACTCGATCTCAAATCATTACAGTCACAAATTCAAACATCGGAACTGGTGATGACTGTATCTCCATCGGTCAAGGAAGTGTGGACCGGGACATGGTATCAGTATAGGAAGTCTTGGTAAGTTTAAGAATGAAGGGCCTGTGGTTGGAATCACAGTGAGGAATTGCACTTTCTCCAATACAGATAATGGTGTCAGAATAAAAACATGACCTGCCTGATCTTTTGAAGGTTCTGTAACCGACGTGATTTACGAAGACATTGTGATGAATAATGTCACCAATCCTGTCGTTATTGATCAAGTTTACTGTCCATCTAATGAGTGCAATGCAAAGGTAGGTACTCAAAAACATAATAATTCTCTAGTCAGGCCCGACTTAATTTTTTTTATTTTTTGTTTTGCGAGTTCACTAACTATCTCATGTGTGTATTCTGTATATGGCGTTTTGTTATCTTCTCCAGCTTCCATCGAAGGTTAATTAAGATCAGCAATGTTAGCTTCAAAAACATTCGGGGTACTTCCGCAACTCCAGTTGCTGTGAAGCTTGATTGCAGTAGTGGCATACCGTGCCAAGGTGTGAAGGTTGCAGACATTGACCTTAAATACACCGGAAAAGAAGCACCGGCAGCACTCTCCGAATGCAGTCATGTTCAGCCTAAGATTTCCGGCAAATATTCCCTCCCTATTTGCGGCGTCTCTGCTTAATTAATTAATTATAGGGATGGACCAAAGTTTTTATTATCGTTTCGAAGCATATATTATTTATTTTGTATGTATTTGAAGATTGCATTTGATGCTGATTTTTTGTTTGATTGAGTTGTGATCGTTGAAAGATCAAATAAGAGGTTCCTATATATTTATTTTGGTTGGCTTTAATTTTTTTAAAGATATTTTATCTAAAATATTCTTCTTTTTTTATTCTTTTAACTTTTTTTTTTCTTTAACTTAAATATTTTGTAAAATGAGTTAAAATCCCACATTTGCTCAAAAAATGGAAAAGTGGGGTGGACTCAAATTGTCTGTCCGAAATTGGTGTCCTAATTTGTGTCTAGCCAACCAAATTAAGATATGTATCTATATTTAATTAATTTTTTTTCAACTTTTTACATAAATATAGACACATGTCCCAATTTAGTTGGTTAGACACAGATTGGAACACCGATTTTAGATAGACAATTTGAGTCCGCGATTGTAATACCCCAATCATGAAATTTACCCAAGTTTATAATCCAAGCCCAAACACATGACTCAAGCCCAAACACAGACAAGTCAATTCGAGTTTCAACCTTGAAATTGCCCAACCCAAGCCTAGGCCCAAGTTGGCCCAACCCAGAATTAGTATTTAAAAATATTAAAATGAAGAGGCAAGCTGCCAGCAAAGGAGTTAGGTGGCAAAATATTGTGAGATGGTGGGAAAAAAATGAAGAATAAAATAAGATGAGAGAAAGGTGGCCAGCGGTTGGATAAGGAGAAGAAGATAAAATAATAGAAAATGAGAAATAAAAAGAAAAAGAAAGAGAAATGAGAGAGAGAAGGGCCATCGACCAAGTCAGAAAAAAAGGAAGAATAGAAATAGAAAAAAAAAAAAAAGAGAGAGAAGCAGACCGAGAGATTATAGAGAAATAAGAGAGAGGAGCTAAGAGAGATGAAGAATTTCAATGATCTGTATTGAGAATTAAGATAAGTGATTTCAGTTTGACTTCTAAGTTTGCAATACAGTGATCAATAATATTATTAGATTTCCTAGGAAATCTTAAATTGAGTTTTATGTGATATAGGATGGATCCAAAGATAAGTGAATCCAGACGGAACCCAGTTCCAGACAGATTTTAACACAGTAGTTAAGTGAGTGGATACTTTTTATTAAAATTTATCTGTTTTGAAATAATTATATGAATATATGATAGCTTAAAGTATTTAGAGACTTATTAGAAATAAATGATTTATTCATTTATTTAGAAAACAGATTTCTAGATAATTGATATATGTTTTAAGAAATGTTTAGATTTTTAGAATTCAAAAATAGATTAATTATTAAAATAGATTTATAGAACAAGATTTTATAAAAAATAAAAAATAAAAAATTGTACAAGTACTTTTAGATAGATTTCCAAATTTTCAAATCAACGTTATTTATGAGAATATTTATGCATGTTTGAGAAAAGTATTTATAAAGAATTATAAGTATATTCAAAAAAGAGATTTCAAACACCAGATATATACCCGTTCCTAGTAGTATCAGATTCAAATTATTGGCCTTTGGGTCTTATGCACATGTGTATGTCAGAGTCAGCTCTGCACGTGTATGACAAATGTTCGGTCAGAGTTGGATTCGCTTTACACGTGTATGACATATGTTTATCCATAGCTATGCGTGACCCCAAAGAGATGAGGGACACATATGATAGATTCCCATGGGTACTAGTTTGGTGTAGATATCCGGATTAAAATATTTTTACCAAATATGAAATTTTATAATGGTTAGAAAGTGAAATTGGAGCGAAAACATAAAATTCGTTTATTTTATTGTAAAATGTGATTTCATCCATTTCTTCATAGAATTTCTTATAAAACATTACTATAACAATGTATAAATCTTGAGCAAAAAAAAAAAACGTTTTTGTCAAATATGAATTTTTATAGTGGTTAGTTAGAGAAGTTTGAGCGAAAACTTAAAATTCGTATATTTCTTTGTAAAATGCGATTTTATACAAAAAAATTTCATAGAACTTCTTAAAATATATTATTATACCTATGTATAAATTTTAAGGCAATTAATTGTTTTATGCCACGTGAATTTTTATAGTGGTTGGTAAGGAAAATTTGAGCAAAAACATAAAATTCGTATATTTCATTGTAAAATGTGATTTAATCCAAACAAATTTTTCATAGAACCTTCTAAAATATTTTATTATACCTATGTAAAATTTTTGAGACAGTTGAATATTTTTTGCCAAATATGAATTTCTATAATGGTTAGTAATGGTAATTCGTATATTTTAGAGTTTAAATTGGGAAAGTGGGGGAAATGAGGTAAATAAGGAAAATAATAATTATTTAAAAAAAAAAAAAAAAGTTTTGGTGGGAAATGAGGGAAATGGGGATGGGAGCAAGTCCCACATCCCCATCCTCATTTCAATTTGAGGATAAAATTCATTATCATCCTCATTTCCCATTTGGGGTATTTTTTTTTTCTTCCAAATGGGAACGGGTATGGGGAAAATAGGGTGTTACTCTATTTCAAATACATTCTTTGGCTTCACTTGAAAAAGTTTCTTCAAGTGGATTTCAAGTGGTAGAACTACTGCAAATAGAGTTTTTAAAGGAAAGGTGTTAGCCATTTTATTGTCAATTAGAAAGAAAAAAAAAAACCTCTTTTAATTGGTAGGATTATACAAAAATTCAAAAAATAAAAAATAAAAAATAAAAAATAAAAAATGGAGGAATCTATTTTTCAATTGATTTCAAATTTTAAAGTTTTTCACGATTCGAAAATGGTGGTGACTGATGAGAAAAAAAGGAAGAAAGAAGAAGCTAAAAGGTAAAGCTGGCATACATCTCCAACGGTCGAACCCCAAAACGATGGCGTTTCAATTTGGGCCCAAAAAAAATTCACAAGAATTCAAGCTCTTTGTTAAGAAAATGCATATACGAACTATATCAACACAGTCCAATCTGACTGCAAAATGTCAATATCACAAATAAGGTCTTGAACTAGCTGATGTACTTTCAGTTATTATTTTCCCAAAAATAAACAGAATAACTCAGGCCAAGCACGACTACAATCACATTAGAGGAAGATGAATTTGCTTCCGCAACATTATTCGCCACCACCCCAGCAGTCGTTCCTTCATCGTTTTTGAATGATGTCATTTTCATTCAAGTAATCCACAAATTCGTCAATGAGATAAGGCCAAGCACCTTCTGCATCATAATTTGATAGTACAGGGTCTACTGTCTGCACATCGGAAAATAAGTTAATGTGAAGTTGAAAGAAGCACCGGTTACATATGCAAGCAGGAACTTCATCTTACCCTTGCAAACTCCAATAGCTGAGACCATGTGTCCCTTGAGATTGCTTTATTATGTCGAGCCTGAACAGCATAAAAACAGAAACAAAATATTTAATGAAATTACTAACAGATGTACATACGAAAGGTAATAGAAGCAAGCTCACCGGGTACGCAATATCAATCTAACCAACCTTTTGTTAGAATATGCTAGAATATTAGTCATTAATGCATAGGACTTCTATTTTGTTTAGGATTCAATTAGCTTAATTATAGGATTTCCTATTTCTTTCCTAATTGTATTTCTCTATCTGTTTTGATTAAGGAATCAATTAGCTTAATTATAGAATTTCCTGATTCTTTTCTAGTTGTATTTTTCCTATAAATTACCTCCTATACGGAGAAGAATAATAACAAAAATATGAATTTGTTCATGGTATCAGAGCCTAAATCAAATTTTTAGGTCTTCTTTTTCTTTTCTCTGAATCTCACTGCCGGTAGCTAGTGGCAGTGGTGCCGGCAGTGAGGAAAAAATGGTACTACCGTTCTACTTCTCTGACATCCGGCCCTCCTACCAGATTTACTGTTCTGACTATTCAATTTTACCGTTCCGACCACCGGAGTACTGTTCCAGCAACCTGAGTTACTGTTCCAGCTATCGGAGTTACTGTTCCGGCCACCGGAGTTATTGTTCTTTTGCTTCCGCTGCTATCTCTGCTATGTTAAAAAGAAACGAAAAAAAAAAAAAAAAAATCATTGAGATCTACTTGCTACCTCTTTTTTCTATCTACTCCTTTCTTCTATGTGCTACCCCTTTTTCTAATCTACCCCTTTTTTCTAAACTACTTCTAATCTACCCCTTTTTCTAATCTACTTCTAATCTACCCCTTTTTTCTACCTCTTTCTTTATTTTCTACCTCTATAAGTTGCTAATAGGACTATTGCCTATTTTCAACTTTTCTACTACTATACAGAACTGCTACCTGTTTTTCAACAGGATTGCTACCTGTTTTTTCTACTACTACTCTAAATTGTTAACAGAACTATTGCCAGTTTTCAACTTTTCTACCCCTTTTTTTCTTCTTTCTTTTCTACCCTTTTTTTGTTTTTAGGTAAGCCTCACAGGCGACCCTTCTATCTTCGACCACCGGTACTACCTACAAATAATGACCAGCTTGCAGATATCCTTACGAAGGCTGTTAATGGAAGGAGCTTCCATGACTTAATTTGCAAGTTGGGCATGAGTGACATCTATGCACCAACTTGAGGGGGGGTGTTAGAATATGCTAGAATATTAGTCATTAATGCATAGGACTTCTATTTTGTTTAGGATTCAATTAGCTTAATTATAGGATTTCCTATTTCTTTCCTAATTGTATTTCTCTATCTGTTTTGATTAAGGAATCAATTAGCTTAATTATAGAATTTCCTGATTCTTTTCTAGTTGTATTTTTCCTATAAATTACCTCCTATACGGAGAAGAATAATAACAAAAATATGAATTTGTTCACCTTTCATAACCCAAAACAAGCTTATTTATCCACATAGATAATACAATAAACAAAACAATACAAGAAAATATAGTCTGAATCATCACACAGACCACCTCCATACCATTCTATGACATCTACTATCTTTTGCGGTTAAGGCATTCTGGAACATTAAAACCATTTCCAACATAAAATATGCCCATTGTAACATAATGCTTTGTGATGATTCGATTAAACCAATATCCACCAAGAGTCAATGAATACTTATGCAAATATCTAAAAAGCATTGACAAGAGAATGCAAGAGTTCATTTGTTACCTGTAAGAATTGGCACCAATGATCGACTAATGGCCACTGCTTCTCAGCAAACAGTAACTGCCACATTCCAATTGCAGTATCCAATGCCAAAGATTTCTGACCCTGAAAATAAGAAAAGACAAATCAGTTCACAACAAAAGAACCAAAATACTATTGGATATGGCCACGCAAGTAAATTTTTAAGTTGCAGATAGTTCAAAGTAGAAAACGTAGTGTGTGACAGCCATTCCAATTGCTTTCAAATTGACCGTGCAATGGGGCAAAAGTGGACTCATGATTTATTCAAGTTCAAGAGTAAAAATAATGCCGGTAAAAATATTGACCAAATAGACATCCAACCATAATGGGATTGGAAAAAAACAAAATAAATCTAAGTGCAACTATCACAAGAAAATATCATTTAAAGAATATTTTAAGTTCAGAAACACATTAAATGTAGCAACATTATACTCCTCCAGGACTAATAAGTGATAACCATTGTTTCAAAACTCAGCTGAGGCAGCCGCCTTAGGCGCACCTCACGCCACCTCGGCCCTCCACCGCCTCAAGGTTTTCTAAACCTAATACCTCCTTGGGGCGATGAGGTGGTGGCATAATTTTGAGCTGTGTTTTCCTCAAACAGAGTATTTTGGGCAGTGGTAGCAAGATTCATTTGACTCAGAACAGTGAGTTTTGGGCTGTGAGTCTGTGACATTAAGGACATTTCTTCACAAATCAAAATTAACGTAAATAAACCCTAATAAACAACAGCCCCTCACAGACCCTCACAGCCCCATCAAGCTCGACAAGGGAAAAACCAAGCCCTAACGGTATATTTTTTCTCTTCTTCTCTTCTTCACATTCCCCTACCATGTCATCATATTTCCATGTAATTTAAGTTTTCATTTTTCTGTTTGGGAGTAATTAACTTCATGTATAGTCTAATTGAGGCGTCGGCCTCGCCTCACTAGTACAAACCGCCTCACTTTTTTAAAACATTGCTCATAACCCTCTAATTGTCTGCTTTCTAACCATCTAGCACCTTAAACTATGTCAAATCCACAGCATCTTATAAATTTTAGCGTTAGTACCAAAAAAAAAAAAAAAAAAAATACCTCTTTCACCAATCTTCAAGGTTATTACTACAAAAACTCTTTAACCAATCTTTATGTTTTCATCAGAGAGCAGAAATGACTACATTACAATATCAAGTTATCAACTATTATGACAAAACACAATACCTTTTCTTTTGCCCAGCCAAATGCAAAGTTGTATATCTCACGAAATTTTTCTGTACAATCATAAGGAAAAAAAGTCATTACAGGAACACGAATATGAAAAAGACCATCTACAACAAAAAGAAATAGCTGTACGAATCTGTTTGAAAGATGTGAAACTTTCAATAGAAAGATTAACCTGGAACCTATATTGACATTTTAAAATCATAATCAATCATTGAGTAAGCACCGAAAATTATGAACCAGGCACATACGTTCATCTTTCAGCTCAGAGCGCATGAACGATATCCTTTCACGGAACTTATCCTGAGAATCTATCCTGTCATCAAATTATATAGCTTTCAACAAAGTTGCATCACAGTGGTTTTAAACCTACAATCTCTAAACAACAAGATGGAACTTAAAAAATTACCCTAGTGATTGAAGTCCACCTATGAACTCTTGCTTGGAAAATTCACACACGGTTGCAGCCTTCATGTGCCATGAAAGAACCAACTGTAACAACAGAATTAACCATGTTACCAAAACTCAGCCAAATCAGTGTACATGTAAAAGACAATAAATCAAGTTGACAATATATATAACAATAGTTACAGGAATATGGGGAGACATAGATAAAAAGTTAATAAAGCTCACTTATAAGCACTTACTTATACGACAACTAGTTTCTTTCATTTTATTCACTCCATGTTCATATAAAACAGTAATCACTGGAATATATCCTAATGTAGCACCACTTTCCCATCTCTCAGGTCATCACTTGTTTCTAGAAATTGGCAGGGTCACCTCCTTAACCTCTTTTAGAGATAAATTACAAAGAAGTAGCTTCTGCAGGATGCCTCCCACGTCAAATGCCATACCAGAATAAAATTCCACCTAAACCTCCTATCTTAAGTACATGTTGAATTAACAGTAGACAGTCTTCTAAGATCTTCTCAAATTCCAATTATTCATGTTTTGCAATAGAAGCTCAGCTACAAAGAGAATAGGAAACAAACTAATCTGCTTCAAGTTTCCAATCAGAGATTCTATTGTGCAGGTTACATCTTTAAAGATTGGAACTTCATTAGAATCAAAATTCAAACTTGGATTCCCAAATAACATTTCTCCTGAACTCAGAAAATAAAAAGTATGAAAGTCTTGTAAAGCAGAGACAAGTGAAGTTTTATACGTACATACCATAACTATATCCTGAGGATCCACCTGTCAAAAAACAAATGCTTAATGTCATACAAACTGAAATAAAGGATTCTAGAAGAATGCAAAAGTACAGGCATTGATAGAGCTCCTAAATCCTAATCCAATGATTTTGGATTATAGTCGCTTTTCAATCACAGTGAGACAGTGAGTATGATAATTTTGAGGGCTAAAACTTGGGTACCCTCCCGGATGCTGCCACGTGGCAGAATCTGGGCCGGACGACCGGTCAAATCCTAAATTTTTTAGGCTTGCTCTAAGAATCTCTCTTCATCGGCTTATCGCCATTTCTTTTGTTATAAAAACTCTCAATTACTATCGCTCTAACAGCACTCGATTTCAAAATTAATTAGTTTCTCATACATATTATTTATGATATTCTTCTTATTCCGACAATGCAAGATCAGAACAATGAACTTCGCGGATTACGGCCGGCCGGTTACCATTTCAATCCGACCGACCTAGAGCTCATTAAGGATTACCTCTTCAAGATGGTATATGGCAATCCACCTCTCTCTACTGTTGATGTCTTCAACATCGATGGTTATGGTGACAGTGAGTGGAGGACATATTTCGAATTCTTCAAAGACGACGACACTCTTTACTTCTTTACAAGATTGGAGACAATGCCCACAAATCGCAGCAGAATTCGTAGAGTGGCTGAGAACGGTAAATGGAAGAATCAGCATCGTCCTACACTTATAATTGATGATTATGATAAAAAACTCATTGGATCAAAGAGCAACTTCACTTTCATCCCCAAAGTGAATGTTCCAGAGCCCCGTGATAAATGGGTGATGCACGAGTTCCGGCTGAAAGGTCAGTACGAAAACAATGAGTGTGCGATTTGGAGAATCAGGAAGATGGGTACAAATGGAGGCGCCGCCGCATATGCTAATCAGTTGCTTTGAGAATGATATCATGGAGTCCATTTTTGGAAATAAGCTATTATGGAGAGGGCAATTTGGGCAAAAAAAATTAATGTTAATGAGAGTCTCAACAGACTTCAGACAAAAGTTAGAAATTTCTACTCTTTTTTCTTGCACTGATAAGATATTTGTCTATATATATATATATATATATGTAAACTACTGATAAGATCATTTATAAAATATCTCAAAAGTAATCCTCTATCTCTCTCGCATCTCTCATCACTCTTTTCATTTATTCACTTATTATATGATCTTCAAATATTATTCATGTTCTTCAATTGTTCTTATTTATTCTTCACCTATTTCTTCAATTATTTTACAACACGCACCTTTTTCATGATTTTTCAGACTTCCATATCACTTGAAAAACAAGCCAACGGGCCCTTATCTGCTCAGGGGTAAATTCGTACATTTGACTTTCCAATTATTAAATAAAAACTATATATATATATATATATATATATATATAAAGAGGGAGAGATGGATGGAAGAGATTTGATCATCTGATCTACTCCATCATATATAAATAAATAAATAAGAAGATCCGGTGAAGATGGCTCCACCTCCAGAAAAAGAAGAAAAATTCTAGACTCCTCGCATCGATCTTGTAGCGAAAGCTGGAGCAAGAATTCGATGAACAAAAACTGGATCGGAAGTTCTCCAGCGTCGAATCCGACCACACTGACCAAGATCTACTTCAAGATATTCATACCCATGTCGCCACTCAACTCCGCTCACTCTTCTGACGAAGCCGATAGCGCTGCCGCTGAACACGCCGCTCACAGCCTCTCTGAACTCACTAAGAACAATATCGTTTTCCACAAAATATATTCCCTTGCCAAAGTGTCTGTGTGTACATCATCTTCCCTCGAGTATGTGTTTGTAGTTGTTTGTTATGTCAGGAATTATTTTTTTCAAGAAATAGTCTGTTGATATGTGTTTTGATGATTGTTTCAGATGAAACAAATTCATTTTTTAATTTGAAAGAGAAACAAATTCATTTTGGTTTGCTCGTTGTTAAAGAGTTGCAATTTTTGTTTGACTATTTCTGGAATTAAATTTTGTGAGAAAAAATCTAGCAATGGATTGTGATGAATGATGATGCAGTCGATAAGGTTGACGATGCAGGAGATGGGAATCATGATTTGTTTTCTGTTTTTAATAATTTATTTCAAATATTAAAATACTAAAATTTAAGGAATAAAAATAAAAAGATGAAATATTAACTTATATCTCATTTCAACTGCAGAGTGTATGACACGAAAGTTGGGATCCGAACAGATCAGTTATGAGCAGGGGTGGGTCTGGATCGGTTTGGTTCGGTTTTGACTAAAACCGCATTGAACCGACATATATTCGGTTTTTAAAAATGTGAATCGGTTTGAACCGTTTTAAACATAAAAGCCGAATTGAATCGAACACCTTTATCTTTGTTCTGTTCGGTTCGGTTTGGTTGAATTCGGTTTTAGGTCTATTGGGCTTTGAAGGTTTTTTATTTTTATTTATTTATTTATTTTTAATATATATATATATATATGTTTTTAAATTTTTTGTGTCTTTAAGTTGCTTTTTTGGCATTTAAGTTTAAACCTTTTTAAGAAAGCATAATATGTTAAAATTAACTTAAACAAAATACAAGCCAATTTTCAATCCCAATCTTAAATTTCAATCATATTCGGTCTACATACTCAATCAAAATATAAAATCTTCATAACTTCTATAATATAGAAGGAAAAAAATGTATTACATAATGTAGTCCAAAATAAAACATTATCAACAAACAGTCCATAATAAAATTGAACTTTACAAAATAATTCATTAAGACGATTCGGTTTATTCGGTTCGGTTTGGTTTTCTATGTTCAAAACCGAAATTGAAACCGAATCGAATTCAATTCGGTTTTTAAATTTCAAATTGATTTGAACCGAATAGAAGCTATGAACCGAATCAAACACCCTTTTTTGGTTCGGTTTCGATTTTTGTGCCCACCCTAGCTATGACTTATGAGTGAGGAGCTCAACTTTTTTAATATGAGACAAAAAGGCAATAAAAAAGCTCTCTACTACATTTGACAATTATCGGATGATAAAAAAGTAAGTTCTTTTTTTTTCCTTTATAAGAATCTTATTAGAAATTGTAAGTATAATCCTAATCTTATTAGGCAGCTCTAAGAATCTTTTTTTTTTTTTTTTTTTTCTCGAAGAAAGACCAGTATATTAACACAAAGAAAAGGAACAACAAGGGCTGTTATGCAGCCAAGAAATCTCCTTTCGAGAGGAGACAGCCATAGAGGCTAGTTTGTGAGCTAGCATATTTCCTTCCCTGGAAATAGCAGAGCAATTACAATTACCTACCTCTTTCATTAAGGCTTTAATTTCTTTAGCTATGAAGATTGCATCACTATTAACAACATCAGAGGAATATAAACTATGAACCACATTGACAGCATCTATTTCAGCAAGCTTCACAGCTAGATTAGATTTCTTTGCTAAGAGCAAACCTTCCCTAAGAGCCAGGAATTCACCCACTTCTGCATTAAAAGAGCCTTGTAGTGGCTTAGATACAGCAGCAATAACTGAGCCTTTATGGTCTCGAATAGCAGCGCCCACACCAATAAAAGGAAGTCCGTCACAAACCGCGACATCAGTATTTAGTTTAAGAGAACCATAAGGAGGGGGGAACCAACCTGACTTAGATGGAGCCTTGGTAGACGCCCGACTTAGAGACAAAGCTTTCTTAGTACCCTGGAATTCACTTAAAAAACAAGCCGCCCAATCAACTAAGTCTGCAGCTGATTTAGGAGTTCCTTTAGTTGATCGCAAATATATAAGTATAATATAATAATAATAAATATAGAGTAATACTATACATCATAATTTTTTTTTTCTAAATTATGTCATAAATAATGTGGCATGTGAGGTGTCAGTATCCTATTAATCATGAGATTATATAATAACTGATGTGATATTGACACCTCACTTATAATAGAATTTGAAAAGAAAAGAAAAATAAAACATCTAACATTACTCATAAATATATTATAATTCGAACTGCGTTATTAATCTCACCGGTCCCGCAGACCCTGGCCCATAATAATTTAAAAGTTTCTTTATTCTGTTGAAAAGCGTATTGTATTATACTTCTAAATTCTAGTGATTCAGTGATTCAAGTTTGTTTGTCTGTCTACTAAAAAAAACAAAAAAGTGATTCAAGTAGTTTGACAAGTCCACGTATCGTATTTCCCATGTTTGGAAATAGTATTTGTCCAAACCCAAAAAGCGCTTTTAAACACAGTGACAGGCGCAGCTGGATACACGCTGTCATGTCAATAATTACTGCTGGATGGATAAGGTTCGCTTTTGAGAGCATAAGACACTGGCCAAATTCTAATCCTAGTCGTATTAGAGCATCTTCGTGAGGCTTACATTTAAAAAAGTGATGATATGTTAACATTGTTAAGACTAGGGGTGGGCGTTTAATGGATCGGTTCACTTTTCAAGTGAACCGATAAAAAACCGATACTATTCGGTTTTTGAAAAAATGATCCGATCCGATAAAATATACAATTGTCAACCGATCAAAAACCGATTGAACTGGACCGGTTCGGTTCGGTTTTTTCGGTTTTGGGCTTATTGGGCCAAATTGTTGGGCTTTAATTTATATTCTGTTTTTTTTTTTTTTTTTTTTTTTTTTTTCATATTTTAGACCTATTGGGCCGAATTTGACCTTCATTACAAAATACAATAAAATCTGGTTTGAAAAATTGAAAAAACACAGGTTGAAAAATCCAGATACAGATATATCGATTGAGCTATTACAACAACAAACAAACAATACTATTGATCATCTTCTTAGAAGAATGCAGAGGCAATTCAAAAATAGAAACTTGGTAAGTTTCAATACTGCTGAAATCTGAACTACAACAACAATAGATTCAGAAGACAACTCATTTGCTTTTTCGAAGCAGCCCCCACTTGTCACTGTTCAGTGATCAGTATCATCACATCAAAATGACAACAGAAAAATCCCCCATCATAGAAGAAGATGATGCTAGATAATCTGGAATTGAATGATCAGTATCATAATTCAAATCTGAAATTGAATTGTCAAAAAACTGCAAAACATTAATATATTAAAAGAGAGAGATCTAAACTAACATGCTAGATAATTAAACAAAAGAGAGATAGATCTGGAACACATCTGATGAAAAAAATACAAAAAAGAACAAATAAAATGTACGCACAGAGCAAGAAATAAATTTTAAAAAAATAAGCAAATGTACAACGAAAAAGAGAGAGCAGAGATAAACTTAAAAAAATAATGTTAAGCAAATTTACAAAGAAAAAGAGAAATAGATCTGGAAACACATGGTAGATAATCAAACAAAAGAGAGATAGATCTATAAACACATTTGATGAAAAAAAAATACCAAGAGCAAGAAAAAAGTAAAAGCAAAGATAAAATTAAAAAATATAATACGAAGCAAATTTACAAAGAAAAAGAAAGAGCAGAGCAGAGACTTAAATCTTGATAGTGAGAGACTGAAACTCGAAAGCAGTGAAATATCATTGAAAACAAATATGTAACAATAAACTAAACATAAATTAAGATAACGAAGAAGAGTTTCCTTACCAAGAGATCGAAAGAGAGAGACGGTGGACGAGAGAGAGAGACGGCGACGAGAGAGAGACGGTGAGTTGAGAGATTTAGGATTTCTGATTTAGAGTTGAGAGAGGGATTAGACGAGAGAGAGCAGTCTGGCTGCTGTGTGCTGATGTACAAAATAGGGCTTTTTGCTTTTATACACCGGTTCTCGGTTCGGTTCTCGGTTTGACCCATAGAACCGGAAACTGAACCGGTTTATCCGGTTTTTAAAATTTTAAACCGAACTGAACCGGTAAACAATGAAAAACCGAAAAAAAACCGATTGGACCGGTTCGGTTCATCGGTTCGGTTCGGTTTAATGGATTTTTGCCCACCCCTAGTTAAGACATTTGCTTTTTATGTGGGATCTAACTAAACTTGATAGACAATCAAATGAAAAATTGGTCTCCAATGCTTCACTTGTAAAACACCTATTTTTAATGACATGATAATTTATTATATTATTTTATTATTTAAAATTTTACCAAACTATAATTACCCAACACCATACAGTGTTACGTCTAAAATAAAACTCACAAACTCAACTATAAAATACAAAGAAGAAAATAGATTGTTCATTAAGACGACTGTTCAGATAAGTTTTATTTTTTATTTTTTATTATTTTAATTTATTAATTGTGTCTTTGTTTTGTACACTATATTGTTGGTTTTAAGTTTTATACACGGCTTATTGATAATCTTTTTCCATGGCTTTTTGTTTGTGCTCGATAGTTTTTGTAAGTTTTGTTATCTTGTATTTTACTTTGCAAGGGCGCCAAGGCTCACTAAATTTATCAATAATTAAGTAGCTAGCAAGTTGTCATTCCAAATATTAGTCACCATTTTTCTCTGTAATTATAACGAATTAAATTTCTAGTTCGAGTCCTTTCACCATTTATTATTACCGAATAGTCTATCTATCTATATTTTAATCAAACCTCGAGATTTTGCACAAAAGTAAATCATAACTTTATTTTCATTGCATTGACAATGAAATGAAACATAATTAGGGACTCAATCTCCAAACAGGTATAGAGTGAGTCTCCATTGAAATAAAAGCAAAACTTAAACACCTAACAACACATCAGTAAGTTGGCATGATCTCAGTTTTCACAGATATGGGAATTCTCACAGCATGAACTCCATTGGTCCATGTTAGGCTACCAAAAAAGAAACCTCTGTTCACTTGATAGGTTGTGGAGATAGTAACCCTGTAAGAGATCTTCTTGGTTGCAGCATCAAACACCAAGACTTCAGGATTTACAGACACCAATATGCCAAGTGGGGGTTCAATTGCTGCTTTATAAATGGATTTAGTGGCTCCTCCAACATTTGTTACAGTTCTGGTGATGGTGGTGGAATTCCCGAGACTTGGTATGGTTATTGAAGGTACATTTACATCCAGAATTGATGGTTTTTCACCGGCGCACATTGTCGGTTTCCCTGTAAGCCTAGAGATAGCAGAATTGCTGTAGCTCATAGCACATAGGTAGTGTATGTAGTCTAGCTGTGGTCATGTCATATACCAGACCAGGATCTGCTGCCTTGTTTGGGTTTACGACACCGCCTCCTAGATCGAATGGATCAGCAAGCTTTTGAGAAGCTCCATGAGCAAATATCGGAGAACCTGAAGGACCATTCTTCCAAGCTGCAACAATCAAAAGTTTGTGAATGCATAGTAACAAAAATGTTGGCAGAAATCATATAATAGAGAAGGAAATAATACCAGTTGTGACAAGTGTTGATTTAATGGCTGCAGGAGACCAATCAGGATGAGCAGATTTGAGGTGTTGCCATTGAAGTTCCAGTTAACATATCGAATCCATTATCGAAGTATTGACCAAGTGGAGAACTGGCAGCTATTATGTTCACACCAGGTGCAGCAATGTCTGGCTGTGTTCACACAAGACAACAAGGCCTCATAATAATGAAAGAGGTTGTCCTAGGAATGTTTTCGCTGGGCTCAACTTCACCACAGGCGATTTGTTTAATCCAATTAAAAAAACAAAGAACACACAAGGATTACTTATATAGTAGTAATTACAATCAAGAAGTTGAAAATAAAGATGAAAATGATTATATATACCTAGTAGAACGCCCGTACAAGAGTATCTGGGTTCCAATGTTGAAATCGGCTTCAATGCAAGGGAAGTCATTGTCACATGGTAATAAGGTGTCATCGGGAGTTCTCGCGAAAATAATACCAACAGCACCTGCTGCTTTTACAAATCATCAGTTTGGTAGCAAATGCATTCTTAATTCTCTTATAAATAGGTACCTGAAACACAACCAAGCTTTGCAACCATCAATACCTATTACTTGAATCACAAAATGTGAACTTTTTTTTTTTTCTTGATAAAACAAGAACAGCAGCACAGCTGCAGAAGGCAAACGCCAAACAAAGCAACAAAAGCTGAAAAAACAGCCCAGAAAACAAACAAACAACAAACACAGGGAAAACAAGAGCCCAACAAAACTATCCAGGCTTCTCCTTTTCAATAATGCTTCAAATCTTCCACAAACTAGATCTAATAGAAACACTTCAAATCTTCCACAAACTCCATAAACAAAAATCTATGAAACAGTGGCCAGTGAAAAATCATGGTACATTTCCAATTAAATGAACCCATAAATGAGTGACCCACCAAAGTTATGCAGCTCAAAACTTTACTAAACTCAATTAATTGAACAAATAAGGACTTATAACATTTATATATACACTGATTAATATTAACAAAGCCATAAGAAAATAAAATAAAGAAACAAAACAAAAGATACCAAACCCATATCAGTTTCAAAAAAAGAAAAAGAAAACCACGACCGTCAAAATAATCAGATAACAAGCAACAATTGTGGAGACATAGTGGGTTTCTATTTTCAATTGTGTGAGAGAGATGCAAACGTACCATCGATGTCGAGTTCTGGCTTCTGCTTTTGTGATTGGTTGTGAGAAGCAAAGCAACTTGGACTCTTGGAGAGGAAGAAGACCACGACCTTGCTTTTCGTTTGATGCTAGCCTCACCTCGAACTCGACTCTGTAACTCGAGATCGCCTGTGCGACGAATCGGAGATGAGATTGATGCGCTCGCCCTCTTTGCTAACCTAACCTGACTTTCCTAATTTCATAAACGAACTCAAGAGTGAAGGAACTCATAGCTTGAACAGAAGAAAGAAATCAATCAAACTGATTTTTTTTTTCTTATTTGGGTCTTTCAGTGCCAAGAGAGAAAGACAAAGAGAAAGAAGGCGGACAAATGAAAAATAAAGTACAAGAAATAGTGGGTTGCTGACTAAGCCAAAATATGGCTGTCGAACAGAGCCTCTGATTTCAGAGGGTCACTTTGACACTGTCCAAATTTTTTTTTTGCCACCTCAGTTTGAAGGTGAATGACCACAACTGCATTGGAGAAGGATATTTTAGCTAATTGGCTGTTCATCTTACATGGCACATATTTTTTTCACAACCCATGTTAGCATTAGAGATGCTCTTAGGTTCTCTCTAAGAATCTCACTTGGTCGTAAACTTCTTTTTTTTTTTTTTTCGCAGTATAAAATACTAACAAACTAATAGCACTCCTTTTCAAAATTAATTAAGTTTCTCATACATATTATTTACTATATTCTTCTTATTTTTTGCAATTACGACGTTTCCGACTTCCGAGGATGCCAGCTTTGAACAATGCAGTTCGTGGATTACGACCGGCCGGCTACTGGTTCAATCCGACCGACCGACCTAGAGCTCATTAAGGATTACCTCTTCAACATGGTATATGGCAATCCACCTCTCTCTACTGATGATGTCTTCAATATCGATGTTTATGGTGACCGTAAGCCTCTCAGGGACGTAGCCAGGAAATTTTGTCTGGATGGGCTAAGTTAAAAATTTTGTTCAACAAAAAGACATAACCAATTATTACACTTGGCCTCTTGCCAATGTGGCTGGACGCTCCCGAGCGAGTCTTCGCCACCAGGGTTCAACGCCAAGAGTGTACATATATTTGTGCAAATTTTCCTTGTCCCACCTTGGCCATAAAATCCCAAGTGTGGGTGTTCTCTCCCGATTCCGGGAGCTTCCGTCTCCCCGTTGTGGGAGCTGTAGTCCGAGTTGCGCTTGTAGAGCATAATCTCGCCGGTCTCGGCAGTTGTTGTATTACCTCAAAAAAAAAAAAGACATAACCAATTATTATAAAAATTCCTTATTTCACAGATTATTTTCATATACAATAGTAATTAAAATAAAATAAAATAAACAACCAACTAAAACATAAAATGACAAAATAAAATGTAAGAAAAAAAATTTAAAGCAAAAGAGATTGGAGATAAATTGGTGGGTTTGAAATAACTATGAAAATATAAATGGTTAATATTAAAAACCTCCCCTCGCCTTTGAACTATTATTGGATGTTTAGTTACAAATGATTTTATTTAAGAGAGTTTCTTTTGACAATCCAATTTTTTCTTTTTACACTTCTTTTCTAAAAACACTACATTCTCAAAATTTAAATTTTAAAAAATTCTAAAGACACTTTATTTTGTTACAAGATTATCCTTTTTATCTTTTTTGAATTAAATTATTAAAAAAATAAATTATCTCTTCTAAATCATTAGCTTAATTATTACATATTAAATACTCTCTCCTAAATTTTTAATTACCATATTAAACTCTCTCTCCTCCAATATATATCTCTATTTTTCTATCTTCATTCTTTTTCAAGTAAGACTAACAGTTAAGAAAGAAAGAAAAAAAAAAAAAAAACTTACTTAGGAACCATATGTATGTATTAAAAAAAAAAGTACCTTGTTTTTTTTTTTTTTTTTATAAAAAAAATCGAAATATGAAAATACTTTTTGTTACTTTGTAGGTATGTGATTGCCGAGAGAACTTTAATTATTTCATTAGTCATAGAAATTCTGTGTTTAATCGAATCTAGTTGAAACAATTTAATATTTAACATATATATATATATATATTTTTGAAAATTGGCTTTTTAATATATATATATATTATTGTTATGGCGTGTTTACTAATCAGGAATTCTACTTAGGAAAGGGAATTAAGTTCCTGATTTCTAAATTCCACTATTTACTAAATTTTTAAGGAATTAAATTCTGTGGACCCCACTCATAAATCAGGAATTAAGTTATTGATGGAAAGGGAAATTGATTCCTCCCACTCACCCTAGGAATCAAGTTCCCTTTCCTGATTGAAAAATGAATTCATGATATTTTTACTAAAATATCCTCACTTAACAAAAAAAAAAAAAAAAAAGTCTTCTTCATGATTATTGACTTTTGTTTTTAATTTACGTAAATCATATTGGCTTACTTTTTTTTTAATCTTCATATTGGTTTATATAATTAATAATTTATATTATTCTAAAAAATTCATATTCCTGATTAGTAAATATGCCTTTAAAATATTTTCTATTTATTATTATTATTATTATTATTAAATAGTATATTAGAAGTTGCATGCATCTCATCTTCATTTTATGTAACATATGAGACCGATTTGAAAAAAATATTAAAATTGTAATAAAAAAATATAAATAATTTTTTTTAAAATAAATAAATTGTGGGATCAAGGCCATGGCCTCGTAACTCACTAATTAATATATGTCGTCTAAGGCAATACATGGACATCAATTCATCCATTGCTTTGTGTTGAATATTATTGTTATCATAATAATTTTATACATATTACAATACCATTTATGAACTAAAAATAACTAAAGCACTTCAAAATAATAATAATAATAACTACTACATATTCATATCTCTTATTTATGTATCAATTCTTTTTTTTTTTTTTTTAATTAAGTCATCTCTTTATCTAATATTCGTTTTACCATTTATGAACTACATATATATTCATGTCTTATATATATATATATATATATATATACACGCTACTGCGACTTTTTTTTTTTAATCAAGTTATCTCAATAATTCTTTATCTAATTAGTTCAAATTTTACGATATAAAGATGTTAATTATTATAATTATAGTGTTATGAGTAATATAACAAATATTTTTTCATAACAAAAAAATATATTTCATCATGTTATATATACAAGGGTATTTTTGTAATCAATTATGTATCATTCCGATTCCTTAGTTTAAGTAAGCACTAGAAATGGAATAAATTTGATTCCGTTTCTGATTTCTAAATTGTTAGTAAACATTAGAATGCAATTTAGTAATTTGATTCCGATTCCCCTCTATTCCCTTTCCGGTGGAACTTGATCCCGATTCCATCCATTCCTGATTAATAAACGCGCCCTTAGTAAAAAACTAAAATATTCATAAGTTTTTTTTCTTTAACTATTAAGAAAGTATGGAAACATGATTTTTTTTTTTTTTTTTTTTTAATGGAGAGATTAATTAGGAGAGAGTGTTTAATAAGGTAATATTAGATTTAGGAGAGACAGTTAAATATGTAATATTTAATCTAATGATTTAGGAGAGAGATTTTTTTTTTTTTAATAATTTAATTAGTTTGGAGTGTCTTTAATTTTTTTTTTTTGTCTTGTTTAGTAATTTTAATTTAGGTTAAAATTGTCATTAATAAAAAAAAATTTAAATTAGAATGTGAATAGATAATTTGTGGATTGTAAGAAGAAGCTATCTTATTTAATATTCAATTGTATAAATTGACCATTATACCCTCCCACTTTTACCAAATAAATTAACAAAATGATAAATAAATAAAAAAGGTGGGAATATTAACTTGCAAAAGAGAAGTTATTTTGTAAACAATTTTATCCCTAAAAATAACAAAATTACAAATAAACCAGAATATGTATTTATTTATGAATTTATTTATAAATCCAAGCAATTACTCATTTTCAATGCTTTTGGTTCATTTATAATTTTGTTATTTTTAAGGATAAAATTGTCCACAAAATAACTTCTCATTTGCAAGTTAATATTCCCGCATTTGTATTGTTTTATTAATTTATTTTTATCGTTACTTTGAAGACCAAAGTTGTGACGGCAAAGATAAGGGGGACGTTAAAAGATGAGGAGCCGTAAATTATTTTTAAGGTCGATAAGGTTTTGTTGCCTAGAGATCGAGCTGTTCAAGGCTGAGCCGGAGGCCCCAAGGGGTGCTAAGGTGAATAAGGCAGATGCCGCCAATGAAGAGGCCGATGCACCGGCAGACGATTTGGCTGATCAAACGGCTGATAATGAAAACGGAGTCAGTAAAATCAACGGTGGGAAATTGATTTGGATAGTTTTAAGTTTGTGTATGGGAATATTTTTCATGTGACAAGTCACATTATTAGCATGAAAGATTTTGAGTTGTTTTTGTTTTTGGTTTTGCCTATTTGTGAAAAGAAAAATAATATGGCCCACTGGATTGGGGTCAATATCTTTTGAAATTTTTTTTTTAAAAAAAAATTGTTTGTGTTTGTATCAATAATGTAAATGCACATTGATTTGTACTATATTTCAATTCGATTTATTATATATGTATAATATTTATATAAAAAAGTTAGACCGACCACCGGGAAGTTTCAGTCTCATTTCTTAATAATTTAGAAAGTGAAAATTTTGCAAAATACATTTCAAATTAGGGATAGGTATTGGGGAAATGAGGATGGATATTAGGGCCCGTCCTGCAAGCCGTTTTCTGTTTTTGTTTTTCGAAAAGAAAAATGAAAATGAAAACAGTGTTTTTGGTTTCATTTTTGAATTCCGAATACACGTCTGGTAGCATTTACTGGAATCCGTATTTTAAAAATAAAAACGGAAAAAACGCATCTGGTAGGATAACCGAAAACTTTTGAAAATTGAAATATCAATTTTTACATTTTGTTTAATATTATAACTGTTATAGGTAAAAATCGTCATAGAAGACTCGTCATCATAATGAGAAAACCAGCCTAGCCACGTAAGCAAAAAGGTCAAAAGAAGTCAACTTAAGGAACAAAACCTCCTAGAGGATGATTTACTCGGCATCAACTAAGACAAAACCAATCAGAGTCGAGTGATACTACTCGGGCATACTCGGTACCCAACGAAGAAGATAGACTACAAGCACTCTCTTTTTAGGCACAAAAGTAGAATCAACGATTGGCAGCTCTAAAGTAACTACGGTACAGCTGCTCAGAGCCCGAAAAGGATACAGACAAGTTCTCCGCGCATAAGGAAATTAGAGTCCTACCTAGAATTAGATCTAGTTGAATTAAAGCACATGGCGAAAATTAAATAGGAAAACAAGTCTTAAAAGGACTCCACGGCCAACCACAACTTGTGGCCTACGACACCAAACCCTAGTAGAACTTGCAAACCCTATCATCATGTATAAATACCCCTGCAAAACATAAAGAGAGGGGTACGTGAGAATTAGTGAGAGAGACCAGAGTGTGTATTTTCTAATCATAGTGGATTTGACTACATTGCTAAGACAACAACCCGTGGATGTTTCTCCGATTATCGGAGTTTTACCACATATTTTGTGTCTTTCATCATTAACTCTTTCATTCCTACTATTTCGTTCGCTGACGGATTGACTACGAAAAATCACCGTCAACAATTGGCGCTAGAAGGAGGGGGAGCTGTGGTTCATAGTTTTCTGAACATACTTCGAGAAACCTTGTGAAGCAATGGCTGGCGAAGGAGATGGCAGCGATTCCAGATATAGTCAAGGACTTCCAGACAACGGGTTGGAGAAAGACACCGCTGTTAATGTCGTAGATGCCACGCTGACAACCGCGGATCAATCAATTGCCATAGCTGACATTCAACGTTTCCCTCCAACCAGCGAGGAGATCACTCAACGGTTCCAGGCCTCTCTACAATAGCTCATATCTGATGCGGCCAAGCAAAGGGTTAACCTGTCCACCACGGAAGGTTTAACTTCATCCCATAATCTACTTACCCCGGACCAGCAACCAAGGAAGTTACGATATGTAATAGTCGCCCCAACACCAGACGCACCTTTAAAGATGGGTCGAAACCCAACAGATCGGCCAGAAACACTACCAGAAAGATAAGCTCGGGACAATATGGAGCATAGAAGGGAAGACTACTCAAGCAGGAGGTATAGCCCCGATCAGGTGAATATCTGAACCGACTAAGAGGACGGACACGCAAGAGGGACCGATCATCGTCTTCAGGAGAAAGCGACCAAAACCATGGCCATAATCGAAGGGGCACAATCCGACTGCACGGCTTGAACCAGGGAACAAGAGATCAGGAACCTGAAGGAAGAAGGCAAAAATTGACCATCAGTCAAGGATTTAACTTAATGGGAGAACCGGAAGGAGAAGGGACATACTCATACAAAGTTTGACCCGGGAGGTTCAAAATAATCGACGGCAGATGGACGCATTAGTCAGGCGTTACGGACGCAACGAGTTATCAGATGACTAGTCAAAAAGTCCTTTCACCAACGGAATCCTAAAGATGCTCTTCCCAGAAAGGTTCAGGATGCCACATGTGGATCAATTCAAAAAGGATACTGATCCAAAGGAGCATGTTAGAAGATATAGAAGCGCTATGTCCCAGTACATTAACAATGATGCCTTGCTATGGCTAAACTTCCTGCAAACACTTGGGGATTTAGGTTCTCAATGGTTCGGCAGACTACCAACAGCAAGCATAAGCAATTTCGGAGAACTGAGCAAGGCGTTCTTGAGACAGTTCCTTGGAAACGTGCACAGAAAGAAGTCAGTTGCTCAGTAGTGCCCAGGATAGATACGAAAGTGATTACACATTACCTGTCCGTCAATCTGGAATTCCGAACAGTAGTGCAAAAGAGGTGACCGTTCAACCCAGAGAGAAGCACAACAATTAAGAAGGAGGTGGAAAAGTAGCTCTCTGCGGGATCGATAAGGGAAGTCAAATATCCAGAATGGGTGGCCAATGTAGTATTGGTCAAAAAGAAAAACAATCAATGGAGAATGTGCATTGACTTCACAGATCTAAACAAAGCATGCCCAAAAGATAGTTTTCCCTTACCAAGAATTGACCAATTAGTAGATGCAACGGCGGGACACAAGCTATTAAGTTTCATGGACGCTTACTCGGGATACAATCAGATCCGGATGAACAAAGCGGACAAAGAAAAAATGGCTTTCACCACAGATCAGGGTTTATATTGCTACAAGGTAATGCCGTTCGGGCTGAAGAACGCAAGGGCAACATACCAGAGGCTGGTGAATAGAATATTTGCCCGACAGATTGGAAGAAACATGGAAGTCTATGTAGACGACATGTTGACTAAGAGTGTCACAGCGGAAATGCATTCAGAAGATTTGAAGGACACTTTCGATGTCCTAAGGAAGTATAAGATGAAGCTTAACCCGAGTAAATGTGTATCGTCGGGAAGGTTTTTGGGTTTCCAGGTCCATCAAAGAGGAATCGAGGTAAACCCCGAAAAGATTAAGGCATTAGACGAAATGGCCTCACCAAAGACATTGAAGAATGTGCAGAGACTGACAGGATGTCTTGCCTCGCTTAATCGGTTCATCGCAAAATTAACAGATAGGTGCGCCCCATTCTTCAGAGCAATAAAAAAGGGGAAAAGACTCGAATGGAGTGAAGAATATGAAACAGCCTTCCAGAATTTGAAAGACTATTTGGGACGAGCACCCATTCTCTCGAAACCAATAGTCGGGGAAACTTTGTACTTGTACCTCTCCATCACGGAAGTAGCGACGAGTTCAGTACTGATTTGACTGGAGGAAAGAGTACAAAAGCCAGTGTATTACACAAGCAAGGCATTGTTACCCGCTGAAACCAGGTACTCACCAACTGAGAAAGTGGCACTCGCACTAATCACGACAGCAAGGAAATTGAGACCTTATTTTCAAGCACGCACGATAGAGGTATACACTGACTACCCGCTGAAACTTATCATACAAAAACCAGAATTGTCAGGAAGGTTGACCAAATGGGCTGTAGAACTAAGTGAGTATGACATCAAGTACATCCCAAAGGCAGCAATAAAGGGGCAGATAGTGTCAGATTTCGTAGCAGAATTCACTGAGCCGAATGTTGAGGTAAGAAAAATGATGGAAGGGAAACAGACGAACAATTTTCAGTGGAAGTTGCATGTTGATGGGTCATCAAACACCCATGGCAGCGGGGCAGGAATAGTCATAACAATCCCAAAAGGGGATGCTGTGGAGTGTACCATGAGGTTTGATTTCAAGGCAACTAACAACCAAGCCAAGTATGAAGCTTTGTTAGCCGGCTTAAGGGTATGCATAGCATTGGGAGCAGATGAGCTAGAAATTTTCAGCGATTCACAAGTAGTGGTTAACCAGGTACTGGACGACTACCAAACAAGAGATGAACACATGATAACTTATCTGGACATTGCAAAAAGATTGCTTAGAAGATTCAAAAAATACAAAGTCTCTCAGGTCCCTCAGGAAGAAAACGAAAAGGTAGATACCTTATCCAAATTAGCATCAGCTACTACTTGTATCAGGTCCAAAGCGATACCGGTGGCACACCTGACCAAGGCAAGCACAACATAACCCATGGAAATCATGATAGCAGAAATCTGACCAAGTCCGGATGATTGGACAACTCAACTCAGAAGATACTTGGAAGAAAACATATTACCAGAAGATACCGCGGAAGCTAAGCGCATCAAATACAGATCAACTCGGTACACGATTCTAAATGGCGAGTTATACATGAGAGGATTTTCGAAAGCATTGCAAATGTGTGTTGCTGATAAAAAGGCCAACCAGATCCTAAAGGATGTTCACAGTGGGGTGTGTGGAAACTATACTGGGGGTAAGAGCCTAGCACATAAAGTACTTAGGCAAGGGTTCTACTGGCCGACCTTGTTTGCTGAAGCACAACGGTTCGCAGAAAGTTGTGAAACATGCCAAAGGATAGCCAACGATATTCAGCAACCCCTAGAGCTGCTCAGGAGCTTAACATCCCTTTGGCCGTTTGCTATGTGGGGCCTCAACCTTATAGGACCAAAGCCTACAGGAACTAAAGGAGGAGCAAAGTATGCTATTGTGGCGGTTGACTATTTTACCAAGTGGGTAAATGCAGAAGCTCTCGTGCACATCACCGAGGCAAACACCACAAATTTTGTCAAAAAGAACATACTATACAGGTTTGGGATCCCGAGTACTATCATAATAGACAACGGAACCCAATTTAACAACAACAAATTCAGGGAGATGTGCGAAGAGCACAAGATCGCAAACTATTATGCCTCGCCTACCCATCGTCAAACCAATGGCCAGACTGAAGTAGTAAATAAGGTGATCAAGCACATGCTGAAAGCAAAGTTGGAGGCAAAGAAAGACAGCTGGGCAGACAAGCTGCATGAAGTTCTATAGGCATACCGAACAACTGCTAGGTAATCCACAGGGGAGATTCCTTTCTCACTAGCATTTGGAAAGGAAGCCGTCATCCTAGCAGAAACAACTTTTACCTCTCCTAGGGTCCAGTTATATAACCCGGAGCACAACGTCAATGCGCTACTTCAAAATATGGACGAACTTGAAGAAGCCAGAGATAGAGCACAAGTAAGGAACACCGCCTACCAGCAAAGAGCAGCAAGTTATTACAACTCCCATGTCTGTGTGCGAAAATTTCAGCTCGGAGATCTAGTGTTGAGAAGGGTGTCCTCGAACACCAAAGACAAAGCAGCGGTGTCCTTAGCCGATAAATGGGAAGGACCCTACATCGTCGACGGTGTGGCAGGGCATAGAGCATACTGGATAACTCGACCAGGGGGTGGCTTAGTACCTCGACTGTGCAACGCACAATACCTGAAGATATTTTATCCCTAATTCCCTAAGGAATCCCTTTAAATTAAATGCCTTAAATATTTCAAGTTTACTGCAGTTTTACATTTTGTCCCAGATTTTAGTTTTTGGATATTCAATTTCTAATAAATAAACGTTGTTCGCTAAAAGTCATGGCCAATTCAGTTACGTAAAACCGAAGATCCCTTGGCAAAACCTTCCCCAAGAATAGGGTGGTCAACCAAAAAGAATCCGCGAGCTTTAAAAACTAGGGCGCCATGAAATCGCGAAAGAGTGGATGGATAGTGTCCGAAGGGGTGGAAAAGCTGAAATGGCATGCCCGCCTAGTTAGGATGGTGTAAACACGCCACCTAGCAAAAAGACCAACCCGAGGCACCAGGTAACTGGAAAATTGCTCGGGGTGCCGCCAAAAAGGCTGGTGAGATGCGCAGCTGTGTTGGCCGGTACGAACTACTCCAATGATTCGGTAAACCCCTGCACAGATAAAACCAGGAGACGTCCTAGGTGACTTGTGCAGGGACCCGAGTGTATGGTCATGGTGAGCCTCGACGTAACACCAGGGTAAAAAGAAAATAATAGACCTTAACGCTAGTTCATAAGATACTCGGCTAAGAAAGGTCACTCAGTTCGAGCAAAAATAATAACCAGTTCATAGGATACTTGGTAAAAATGAAGGAGGCTCCACTCAAACATATCTAGTAAAGATACCTCCGAACAAAATAGAGACCCGGCCGAATACGGGCCGTCAATTAAATAAACCGCAAGTACAGGTTAAGTTCTGCTCATCCCTCTTATGATAATTATCATTATGTTTATTATTATCATGCAGGAAAGGGTCTTAAAAGTCAATTCGCGAAGACAGTAGAATAAAATATCAAGCATTGGACAAATGATGTATACACATACAAAAGTTCATTATAAAAATATCACAAAAATATATATACAAAATTCACTACCAAAAAATAGCAAAATCAGAAGTCAGGAAGATGGTGCCGGGGGTTGCAAACCACTTCCACCGATGCTCGGATCAGGCTCCATCACATATTCGCTTAAGAGGCTGTCATCAGAGGGCCATATGATCTCGTCCTCCTCGTCATCCATCCAAGCGCTGTAATCTTTTCCAAGCACAAGCCCAACGTCAGGATCTTTGCCATTGATCCCCGCCTTCTGACAGGCATGGAAAGTAGAGAAAGCACTAGTAGTAGGGACCTCTAAGTGTATGGGATGTGGCATCTTCCCCTTGCTCCGGTAGTATGCGCGCCACTCCTTCATCTGGATATGGAGAGATTCCAGAGAAGTATCCACATGTTTCTTAATTGAGAGGCCCTAGTTGGTCCTAGCCCGGTCAGTTGCCCTGTTTTTCATCTTGAAGAACTCTCCAGCCAAGACCATCCCTTGTTGAAATTCTTGGAGAAGCAAGGCATCATAAGACGGAGACCTTTTAAAGCGATCCACAGCCTGTATCTCCAGCTCCAGCTTCAGCTCCAGCCTAGCCTCCTTCGATAGGGATTCGACGGTCAAAGCCTGGTGTTCTAAATCCTTGATCTTGCGCTCATAGGATGACTTAACCTTCTCCACTTTTTGCTCAGCTTGGAGCATCGACTCTTGAGTAGAAGATAGCAAGTCCTTCAGGTGTTTGACCTCATCATCAGCAAGGGAAGGCTCAGCTTCCATCTGACTCACCAAACACCGGTCCATGAACTCTTGATTTGTTTTAATCTTCCTCTGGCAAGCCGACTCGATCCGAACATGGCGATCTTCGCTTTCCTTCAATTGGGCTTCTAAGCGCTTTATCTTATTTGCCTGGGCGCTACTAGCTTGATGGGCTTCCGACATCTCAGCCACCATCTGTAACCAATTTAACATAGAAACAGTGAAATGGTGAAGAATCAAAAAGATAACAAGAAATCTGATTAAGAATTACTCACATAGAAAGCGCTATTGAAGAAGTTATGCAGACGGTCGGACGAAGAGCCAGCCCTGAAGCAGCTCTAGTTATCCTCCCCTATATAAGCATGGCCTGAAGCCATAACCTTCAACAGAGCCTGGGGGGTAGGCACGCCAGGCTGGACCGACGGACCTGGACCACCAACACCAGTTTCAGGCAATCCGGTGGCCGATGCTGCCCGAGGAGAGCCAATGAAGTCCCCAGCATTAGTCCCGACTTGATCTCGCGGGGGAGTTCGAATCACTGCTTCTTCAACCCCAGCACCAGCCTCATCACCAGAGGATGAATCGACATACGTGACCACCCGGGGAATTTTTAGGGCGGGATGGCCGGGTGAAAATGAAGCCTTCCTCTTCCCAGGTTACCTCCTGCGTGTATCCAAATCGACAGCAAGATCTTTCATGTCCGGGTCAGGGTCTCTCATTCCAGCATCATCCCCGACAGCCGAAGAAGGAATAGGAGTTGGCTCAACAGGGGTCGAAAGTTCAGAAGCCACTACATTAAAAGGCTCCCGAACCCTTTCATCACCCTGGGGCATAGTAGTTGTTTCATTCTGCTCACTCTCCTCCTCACCCGCGTTGCCCGAAGCACGGGATGGAGAAATCCCACGAGAAGCTGAAACTTCTGTCCCGGAAGGCTCCCCAATTTTTCCTTACCCTTGGCCTTCAAGGAACTGGCAGGATCCCTCATCTGGGCAGATACCTTGTCTGCAGCAAGTTCACCCGGATCAGGTATGTCCTCCGCCAAGTTCGGTTCCTCATCAGGACCCCGAGTCTCCTGGGGCATATACTCGGGAACGCCTGCCTCAGTTCCTTCCTCAGGAGGGCCTTCGGGTGAGCTCTTGTCAGAACCACCTTGTGGAGGAGCTATCCCGGCCTCCTTTAGGCGCATAACCTCTTTTCGGCTCGCCTCAATAACGGACTTCATCCGGCGCGCTTGTATGTCACATACAATATCTACATCAAACACTGTTGACGGTGATTTTTCGTGGTCACCTGGTCAACGATTTGATTTCGATTTATTTTAGTTTATGAATGGGAATGGTTGAAAATATTGGGAATGAAAAGAATAACAAACGGAGATACGTGGTAAAACTCTGATGACCGAAGAAACATCCACGGGTTGTTGCCTTAGCAACAAAGTAAAATTCATTATGAAAAACTGTTACAAAATATTGCACTCAGATCTCTCTTGCTAATTCTTGCGTACCCCTTATTTTGTGTGTTACAGGGGTATTTATACATAATGTTACTAGGGTTTGTGGGTGCCACTAGGGTTTGGTGTCGTGGTGCCCAAGTTTTGGGCGATTGTCCAGTCCTAGACGGATTCTGTTTCCTTCTTGAATGTAACATATTTCCCGATTTGGCTAAGTCCGAGTTTGGGATTGACTCCTCCTCCTTTATTTGCGGGAAACCTATTTGTTTCCTTGTTGAACTCTGGGTAGCCACACCGTTGTTTATTGTGGGGATACCGGTTGCTTATTCTACCCACGCGTTCGAGGTGTGAATGCTGGCGACTATCTTTTTTATCGAATCCCGAGTATGCCCGAGCAAGCTTAGCTACCCGAGTCGATTTTCTTCGTTTGTGGTTGGGTTGCTTTAATCTTTCCCGAGTAAGTTACTTTGGGGGATTTCTGCCCCTTCGAGTTGACTTCTCTTGACTCCTGCTTACGTGGCCTCTTATGGTGATGACGTGTCCTTCACGACGATTTTTACCTATAACAATACCCCCTTAAATATTTGAGCCGACTGTATCGAGTCAGGTCTTCTCGGGACAAATATTTAATTTCATATACTTCCTTTTGTTATAACTTGTCTTCGTTTGTCGTTTTCTGCATTAATGTATCCTCGTTTGATTCGAAGCATTAAATGACGTGTCTTAATTGCGACCGCATACATTTAATTTACCACTCATTTCAGAAATCTCTTGATGGTGACGCTTCTGCTCTCCGACGGCTCAAGGCGCTCTCTGGTTGCCACATGTCTCCTTCTGTTTGGCTGTGGTACAATGCATTTATGAGACATAACCCCTCTGCTCGCCTGTGTGCAGCCCATGTCACGACCCACGTCACGACCCACGTCTCTCTGTTTTCCGCTTCTCCGCGTTTCTCCTAGGGTTTTGGTCTTTTTTGAAATCGATATGTTGCCTATATATATTGGCTTTGCACTTATTTTCTCATCTTTATTTCTTCCTCCGCCATTTTCGTATTTCTTCGAGAGAAAAGTTTGCCTGCATCTATTGTATTTCTGGGTATTTCTGGGAATTTCTGGGAACCTTGTTCTGTTCTCCAACTCGTCTTGAACTTAAGCGCTTCTTAGTCTTGCTCTGCCGAGATAATCAGCTTCAACCCCCAGATCTTTTCTTGAAGACTCTTCCTCTGCAGTCCGTGTAACTTCAGTTTTTCGATACATCAAGGTTAGTTCTCATGGATTCTGCAGCTAGGTATCGTTTTTTTACTGTTGGTATGATTGCTATTGAACGAAATGATGCTCTCACTGCCACGGTTGTTCACAGGTTATTAGAGGATCCTCCCTCCGATCAACCACGTTTCACCGACGCTGACGTTTCTGGAATTTACCGTGACACCCCTCCTACTTCCGAAGTTCCTCTCACTCCCGAAGTTTATTCTGTTTCTTCTGATTCTACAACACCCGAGTCTTACCACCCCGAGGAGTCTTATCACCCCGAGGTTCAGTCGGATTCATCTACCTCTAACCCTAGTTCTATTCGGCTGTGGTGGAGACGAATGGGGAAGCATGGTAGCAAACGCAAGGTGTACAAGGACTCCCATTCCCGAGAGAGTCGTATCGGCACTCAGAGATTGCATGAGAGTGACGTGGAGGAGGAGCATCGGGCAGCTCGCCTCATTTTTTCCCCCGATCATGCATACGCTTACGATGTTGAGCCGAACGTGGTTGGTCCCACCGAAGTAAGCAAATACATAGGTCGATTTGACTTGGATACCGACCGCGTTCAGTTGAGCCCGACTGAAGGTCGCGCAGCATGGAACCCCCCGCCGGGTATGGTGGCTGCTTATG
The DNA here is from genome assembly GCA_008009225.1 of Acer yangbiense. Lineage (NCBI taxonomy): Eukaryota > Viridiplantae > Streptophyta > Magnoliopsida > Sapindales > Sapindaceae > Acer > Acer yangbiense. Next base: position 68,577,825 of record CM017762.1, read on the forward strand.
GGGCAATGCTTTCTTGCGGCGTGACCCTTCCACTCCAGCCTTTCATTACTTGGTTTCTTACAGAAGCCCAACTCTCCCCTGCTCAGTTGACCCCGAATAGTTACAGGATCTTGATGTGCATGTGGCACATGTGGCACCGAATGAAGAGGCCACCTCCAACTCCTCGCGAGATCAGGCACTTCTATTCATTGAGGCCGCTGGGCAAGTTGGGAATTTATTTTCTTTACTCAACTAAGCCCGAGCATTGGATTCCTAAGGATGTGGAGGTCCGCGGCCAAGTTGAGTCGACCGTTGACGAGAAGATGAAGGGTTTTATCTGGGGCTTCTTTTCTTCTAACAAATTTTGGAAGAACAGTTGGTTCTTCGTTGGTGGTCATTGGGGCCAATCGGTTTCTTTTGACCTTGATGAGGCTCGAGTGACGTATAAGGTTCCTCGATATTTTTGCTCGCCTGAGCGCTGGAACCGAGCGACTCCAACTTATACCGATAGCGAGCTTGTGGCTTTGGCCCGGGCTGCGGTGAGGCCTTTGGAAAAAAGAGGCAAGCCGTACCTCTTCAGCGAGAGCAAGATGATAAAAGCTCGCATTTTCCCTCAGATTTCTGCCCATCGGTGACGCCGTGAGTTTTTCTTGTTTCATTTCCATGTTATTTTTTGCCTAACTAATTTTTTGTTTGGTCGGCTCAATAATCACAAGTTCCTTTTTTTCCAGTGTATGATGTAGATATCGTTTGTGACGTTCAGGCGCGCCGGATGAAATCTGTGGTTGAAGCCAGTCGGAAAGAGGCTTTGCGCCAAGAAGCGGCTGGGATTGCGCCTCCAGAAGGTGATTCTGACGAGAGTTCTCCAGAAGATACCCCTGAGGAGGAACATAATGAGGGTGTTCCCGAATACACACCTCAGGAGACTCGCGGTGCTGGTGAGGAAGCTGACCTTGCGGGGGACATGCAAAATTCGGGTGAACCCCCTACAGACGAGGTAGCTACACAAGCAGACAGTCTTGCCCGCTCAAGGCTCAAGGGTAAGGAGAGGGTTGGGGAGCCTTATAATGTGCCGCGGGATGCTGAGCCAGCTAGGGAGCCTCTTGGTGCGGTGGCCCCCGAAGTTCTGGTCTCTCCCGAATCGATCCCTGTTCCTTCTTCTGCGGGTGGTGATGCTGAGTTGAGACATCCTGACCCAGATTCTGAAGATCCTGCTGTTGATTTGACCACTCGCGGGAGGCAGCCTGAGAATGAGCGGGATCACTCGCCTAATAGTCAGGGTAATTTGAGGGGTCCTGCTTTTGATGAAGCGGCTGCCGTGTCTCAATGCATTGACGGGGTCGGGGGGCCCTCTGGCACTGCACCAACTTCTGTCCCCTTATCACCTGATGTTGGGGTTGATGTTGAGGTGGAGGATCCTGCGTCCAACCTTGACACTCGCGGGAGGCAATCCGAAAAAAGGAAGACTTCATTTTCTCCCGGGCGTCCTGCTCCCAAGATTCCCCGGGTGGTTGCCTATGTTAACTCGTCTTCGGGCGATAAGGAAACTGGTGTTAGGGCTGAAGATAGGCTTTTTCCTTCGCCCCCCAGAGATCATGCTGAGACTCGGGCTGGAAGCTTTGGCGGCTCTTTCCCCAAGCTCAAACATCTGCTGTTATGCCCGATCCTGGTGCTAGTGGCTCGGGTTTACCGAGTCAACCTGGTGATCCTACCCCCCCAGTCCATGTTGAAAGCCATGTCCTCGGGCCATGCTTACATTGGGGAGGATCATTGGAGTCGCCTCAGGGTTGGTACTCCGTCTGACCGACTCTGCAGCTTCTTCAACAGCGCTTCCTATGTGAGTAACGCTTAAACTATATGTATAATTTTGTATTTTCTTTTGCTACTGTTGTTTTACTTAGTTATTCACTATCGATTTGCTGTAGATAGTAGTCGAGATGTCCGAGGCCTACCGAACCGGTGAAGCCCAGGAGGAAAGAATAAAACGGCTAGAAGCCCAATTAAAGGAGAGCGAAGATCACCGCGCTCGGGTTAAGTTAGCTTGTCAGGAAAGGGCTAGGTCAAATCAGGTGCTCTTGGATCAATGTTTGGCACGCCAAATTGAGGCTGAACAAAAAGCATCTTTCACTGCTGAGGAGGCCAAAACTTTGCAAGATCAGTTGTCATCCACTCAGGACGCTTTGCTCCAGGCCGAGCAGAACTTTGAAGACGCCAAGTCATCTTATGAACACCGAATCGAAGACTTGGAGCGTCAGGCTTTGACAGTCAAGTCCTTATCGAAAGAAGCTACGCTGGAACTGGAGATACAGGGTGTCGATCGTTTCAAGAGATCTCCGGCCTATGATACTTTGCTTCTCCAGGAGTTCCAGCGGGGGATGGTCTCGGCTGGAGAGTTCTTCAAGATGAAAAATAGGGCGACTGACCGGGCCCGGGCCAAGGCCAACTGGAGCCTTTCAATTAAAAAGCATGTGGATACGTTTCTGGAGTCTCTTCGGATCCAGATGAAAGAGTGGCGAGCGTATTGTCGAAGTAAAGGTAAAGCGCCACATCCCATGCACTTGGAGGTTCCCACTGTCGATTCCTTCTCTACTTTTTACGCTTGTCAGAAAGCGGGGATTGATGGTGAGAACCCTGACTTGGGGCCTGTCCCTGGGACTGACTATAGTGCCTGGATGGATGATGAAGAAGAAGATGTGATTGTGTGGCCCTCTGATGACAGCCTCCTGAGCGAATATGTGATAGAACCTGACCCGAGCGTCAGCGGGAGCAACTCACAACCCCCAGCGCCGTCTTCTTGATCTTTTATTTAATTATTTTTGTAACGATCTTTGTATTCACCTTTACTCATATATATATGAATCTTTATTCTTTATGTTGTTCCGTTGTTTCTAACTTCCTGCATGATAAACACATAAATGGGATGAACTAAATCTGTATTGAGTATAATTTATTTGACGGCCTATACTCGGCTATCTTTGAGCTTATGGATTTTTGGAAATCCCTAGCTTTACTTCGGCCGAGTATCTTATTAACCGGCAGATAATTAAACCGAGTATCTTATTTAACTGGCAATTAATTTAGCCGAGTATCTTATTTAACTGGCATCTGATTAATTCAACCAAGTATCTCATTTAACTGGCATTTGATTAATTCAACCAAGTATCTTATTTGACTGGCATTTGTCTTTCGGCCTTTTATTAAGGTCGTTTTACCTCAACGTTACACCGAGGCTCGCCACGACTATGCCACGTAGTTCTCTTACCTTTTATTACAGGTTTGGTGATGACGTGGACTAATTTTTATTACAGATTTGCTATTCCGGCTCCACTGCTCCAGAGCCTTCAGGTTCGTCATCTTTGAAGAAATCGTATGTTGGCTCCTGATCGATTTCTTGTTGTCTATATTCCGCCTTTGTCCAATCATCAACACAAACCTGTATCTGAAGTGCTTTCGGTGTCAAGCACAAATGTTTTTCATTTAATTTTCCCTTAGCGCTTATTCTGTACCGCCACAGTAAGAAATGTTTATTTTTTAGAAATGTCATTGATTTCATAGCTATGATTATTTATTTATATTTAATTTAGATATTTTAAAAATCAAATATTTATTCCATATAATAGATGACTAATATGATATAAATACAAAAATGTAATTTATTTTGATATGTTAGGGTATATGGATGCGTTCGGTACTCTTGTTCAAACTAAAATTATTAAAATATATATGAAAAATTCTTTAAAAAATATCAAATAATATATTAATATATATATATAACAATAAATTGAGGGTAGAGAGGTTTATGAAACTAAAGAAAAAAATAAAAATTTAAATTTATAATTAAATTAGAACAATAAATTGAGGGTGAAAATTTGAGAAATGAATTGGAAAAGATGATAAAAAAATAAAATAAAATAAATAAAAAATAATTAAGCTAAAAGAAAAGGACTGAAATCGTCTGTCAAATATTGCTATCACAATTTGTGTCTAACCAACCCAATTGGGACAGCTCAATAAATATATTTACATTTAATTATTGTCTTAAAAAAGAGTTTGCATTTAATTTCTAACGTCAACTTCTTCTCCGTTAACTTCTCAGTCTTTTTTTGTTTTTTTTTTTCCAAAAAAAATTAAATGACTTGACTTTTGAAATTCCACTCTACAAAATATTATTTCCAAATTATTTCCTCATTTCTTTCCTTTCATACGCACATCTCTTTCCCGCTCTCCACAAAATTTTCTTTTACATAAGCCATTTTCTTTCTCTGTAGGTTTAATCACTTCTTTTTTTTTACTAAAAATATTTAATTACCTTTTTTGTTTTAATTTATTTTGTGACACTTATTAATATATAACTTAACTTTAATTTTACAGAATGAAGCATCATTGTCTTTTCCATCAACACAATCAACTCCAGGCTCATTTTCTTTTCCATCAATACCACCAACTCTAGGCTCATATTCTTTTCCATTTACACAACCAACTTCAGGCTCAAATTCTTATCCATCATATCCGTTATTGCATTTCCCACAACAATATCCCAATCAGGTATATTATTGTCTCATGATAATATTTTCTTTTATGAATAGTGTTGTGTCTATTTTTTTTTCATTAATTGAATGATCCTAAATTACTGTAGCTTCATTATCAAGCTCAAACTGGAGATGCAAGTAACCAAACAAGCATGGTAGAATTGTTACAACAGGTACTATTTTTTGTTTTACTTATGAGATTTTAAATATCTTTTATTTTTTATTTTTTTATAGGCTTATTCGCACAAAGCAGGATTTCAAGGAAACGAGTTTATAGGCAATCAATTTCAAGAGTAGTTTTTTTTTTTTTTTTTGTTTATTTTTAAGAGGAGGATAGTAGTTTCTTTTTATTTCTCTTATTTTCAACAATGACACTACGAGAAATTGTTTGATTTTGCCGTTTCAAAAAGAAATTGTTTTATTTTATATAATCTATGATACAATTTAGCATATTTACCGTCCATTTTTTTTTTTTTTATGGACCATATTTAAAATTGTAATTTAAATGGCAGAAAATTAATATATATATATATAAAAGTAATTTTTTTTTACCATAAAAAACGAACTAGATCAACATGTATAATCTGAACATTTTAAATTAATTTTTTTTATTTTATCTAAAAATACTGCAATCAATAAAATAGTATATATTCAAATATAAAATCTGGTACAAATTTAAAAGAAATATAAAAGCTGGTATTAAATCCCTAATTTTAAGGGAGAGAAAGAAAATGGCTTATGGAAAAGAAAATTTTGTGGAGAGAAAGGCAATAAAGTTAACGGAGAAGAAGTTGATGTTATGACTACGTTAATTGTTATATATATGTATAATGAAAATCAATTTGCTTTTTAAAAAAATTGAGGTGGGCACCTGGCTAAACGTGGGTCCGCCCCTGGTAATCAATCCTAAAATGGCTATGCTGGGTAACAAGACTTCATGCAACCACTATTTATTGATTGTAGAGTACCTATGTTTTAACCTTGTCCGTAGATGCTGTGGCAGAATCTGGTCGGAGGATCGTTCTACTCCTAATCCTAGTCTTCGATCGCAGGTTTCCGACGATGGGAGCTCTGAACGATGAAGTTCGCGGAGAACGGCCAGGCGATTCCCGGTTCGAGCCGAGCGACCGAGAGCTCGTTGATTGCCTCTACATGATGGTAAATGGCATTCCAGTTCCCGATAATTATCCTGTCTACTCTATGGATATTTACGGTGAACGTAATTGGAGGACACTCTTCGAAACAAGCGCAGACGAAGACACTTTTTACTTCTACACACCACTGAAGCAGAGGACCGGAAATGACAGCAGAAAAAGAAGAGGGACTGGGGACGGTAAATGGAGGAATCAGCAGCATCCTAAACCTATAAAGGATGATCAGCAGCAGCATACCATTGGAACAAAAGGTAACTTCTCTTTCATCCCCAAAGATGGTTTTCCCGAAAACTCTGGTAGATGGGTCATGCACGAGTATAGGTTGTATGGCCGGTACGCACAAAACTTGGATTCCAACCGGTACGGTCTTTGCAGAATCAGGGAGAAGCGTAGAAAAGGAAGCAGTGCTGCAGATGCTAATGGAATACCTGCTGACTATGATCGACCAGATGATGAAGATATGAGTGTTGAGAATTGGTTAAGAGATGTAATAAGGAGTCCTAAAAATTAGTGTGTGTCTTAGTGTAAGGAAACATCATTCATGGACCTGGTTGCATGAATGATGTGTGCATCTTATTTCCTGCATTATAGTTATTTGGATTGATAATGTGTAACCATGAAATCTCTGTTCCTCAATTAATCATTCCCAAAATATCTCCCCTGTTCTCTCTATTTCCTCTGTTCTTCTCCTTCTTGCTTAAATTCTTTTCTATTCACAAATTATTACACATCACAGCTATAAGGGAATTATTTCCCAAGAGTTCTATGAAGTTTAGAGTCCTTATTACAGTTGAGTAATCTGATAATTAATTTTTCAGAGTTTTTGTTATTTTACTGGTAACATTTGCTGGTCTTGTGTTTCACTTATAGTTGATAGTTAAATGTGTTATGTTAAATTATACAGGAAATGTGTTACCAAGAGTATCCAACCTATCACTTACGTATAATAGTTAATTTGTGTTCTTACTTCAATTTACACTCTTTTTTTATTTTGCATCCTAGCTACCTAATAGAACCCATGTTTCTGCGAGTTCGATTAATTCAATTGCGACCAAAACTGAAATTGGGTTATGTTAGATGAGTTGATAAAGTGAACCTATCTCAATCTATCATGATCATACAATTCTCATGATTTGGTATCAAATCATGGGTTTACAGGTCGTTTTTGCCTTGGGCCATCTTTTGAAAAGTAGATATAATATAACGTATGTTCTGTAATTAGTTTGAGCTATTGTGTGATTTTGATAAAGTTTCAGGGTCACTTTGTAATTTTCAAAGGATTTGAGCCAATTTTTAATTATTGAAAATTAGTTGGCCAGTTTTTATTTTAACAAATTATTGGGGCCGTTTTGTAATTACTGAAACTTTAGTGGCCGATTTGATTTCTACTTTTGGAATAAATGTGTTTACTAATCAAGAATGAAAATGAAATAAAATCAAGTTATATTTAACTCAAATTATATATACACACATCATAAGCTAAAGCTAGATATCCAAATTTTTTGTCCAAATTCATACCCCAAAATGATGTGGAATATGATTTATCAGAATGTGAAATAGTATTAAGGAGCTAAAGAGTGTAATTGATTCATAATATACAATTCACAACAATTAATCTTAAAAATAAAAAAATAAAATCAGAAGAATTGAAGCTCTTGTTAAGAAAAAGCATATACGAAGCATCCATATGAACACAGTCCAGTCGCGGGGGGGGGGGGGGGGGGGGTATTTATAGAAAAGAAAAAAGAAAAAAAATAAAAAAATAATAAAAGGGGGTAGCCATTGGGCCCAATGGTAGCCTAGAAAAAAATATATATATATATTACGCGAACCGGCAGTTCCATTTCGGTTCGAACCGCCCGGTTCTTCAAACCTTAGAACCGAAACCGGTTCAGTTTCAGTTTCAGTTTCAGTTTCAGTTCTAGTTCTGGAATCAGAACTGAAAATTCGATTCCGATTTCAGTTTTGGTTTTTTCGGTTTCGATTCTGGTTCCGGTTCCCCCTACGGTTCCACGGTTCGAGCCGGAACCTTGCCAGGTCTAACTTGTCCCCATCCATACGCAGTATTTTTTTTTTTTGAGAGATTATGACACTCGGTTAATCCTAATATTATTAGTATCGCTCTAAGTGTATATATATATACAGATTTTCTATTATCAGTTCGTCCTGATAATAAATATATCAGGATGAAGGATGTGGACCACTAGATTTACATACTTTGACTCAAAGTGTATGCACTTATCAAAACTTCTCCATAATCTATGGTCCACATTCTTCGTCCTGATATATTTATTGTCTGGACGAACTGATAATAGAAAGACTGTATATATATATATATATGTTTTCTATTGTCAGTTCGTCCTGATATATTGAAGAATATGAACCACTAGATTTACATATTTTAACTCAAAATACACTTATCAAAACTTCTCCATAATCTATGGTCCACATTCTTCGTCCTGATATATTTATTGTCAGGACGAACTGACAATAGGAAGACTGTATATATATATATTTTCCAAGGTCTTAGACTGACAATAGGCAGCTCTAAGAATCTCTCTTGATCGCAAATATATAAGTATAATATAATAATAATAAATATAGAGAAATACTATACATCCTTTTTTTTTTTTTTCCAAATTATGTTATAAATAATGTGGCACGTGAGGTGTCAGTATCTTATTAATTATGAGATTATACAGTAACTGATATGATGTTGACACCTCACATGCTACGTCATTTATGATAGAATTTGAGAAGATAAGAAAAATAAAACATCTAGCGTTACTCATAAATATATTATAATTCAAACTGCGTTATTAATCTCACCGGTCCCGCAGACCCTGGCCCATAATAATTTAAAAGTTTCTTTATTCTGTTGAAAAGCGCATTGTATTATACGTTCTAAATTCTAGTGATTAAGCGATTCAAGTTTGTTTGTCTAAGGAAAAAAAAAAATAATAATAAAAATAAAAAAGTGATTCAAGTAGTTTGACAAGTCCACGTATCGTATTTCCCATGTTTGGAAATAGTCTTTGGGCTCGTTTGGGATAACTTTTACTTTTAGCTTTTGACAGTAGAAGAAGAGAAGTAAAAGCTCGAGCTTTTCAATTACCGTTTGGATGATCTATTTTAGAAGAACTTTTGTGTTTAAAAGAGCTTTTGGAACTGTTTGGCTGCAACATTTTATAAACCCTTCTAATTATGATATGACCTTTTTACCCTTCAAGAAGACTTTTTGAGCCTATTTGGTTGTAATAATTTTTTTTTCTAAAAAAATTGGTTGTAATAATTTAAAATCTTTCTAATTATAATATGAAATTTGTACCTTACTTAGAATAAATAATATATATGTACTTTTTTTTTAATAAATAATGAATATAAGATAACATTCTTTCAATTATATTTTCTTAAAAAAATTATACTAAAATAAATAAAGTAATAGAAAGATACATAAGAGCATTCATATTGTATGTAGAAACAATTATTATCTTTAACTGAATTATAGTTACTGAGTTACAGAAGTACTACCAAGTACATAAATGTTAAAACTACTTCTCAATTTTTAGACTAGTACTATATTTCAGGGCAATTTGCTGTACACAATTTGTCACAATTTGTTCTAAGTCATTGAACTAAGAGACAATAAAGCTGACTTGAAGACTTGAAGCAGCAGCAAGCATGGCAGAGGCATGAAAGTCCCATACATTTGCAACAGTTTCGATAAGTCCCTTTTCACGAGCAGTAGCAGCAGCTGCAGATGCAGCTTGGGCATAGTGAGCGAAATGGCGCACAGCACGTACAGCAGTTTTGTATTTGTAGACAATGCAAGCAACCACTAGAGCAACAAATGCACAGAAAATTGGAACAAAACTTTACCCTACTCAGATTTAATGGATATAATTACTACATACACTTATCCTAATATTCAATTTCCGAAAAACAAATAGACATTCGGGGTGCCACCAACCCTAAACTTTCATATATGACTTTTAAGTGAAAATACCACCGTGCAAAAGATCATAAAAGGCATATATAGTCGTGAAGAAGAATCAGGAAAAAGAAACTGTAACAGAGCTACACGCCTACACATGGATATCTTACGGTTCATGTTAACAGGATAATAAATAGTCAAGGCAACAGTTTATTAGTGACAAGCAAGTGATTACTTCAAAATCACAAATGCAGCTTCTGAACTTAACAATAGCTTCTAGAAGGAACAGCAACAAGTATTCCACACAGAAAGATGTAACCATTAACATGAAACCAGCATGGCCTATAATAAACATAATCACTGCTTATTTGGATTGCAGACAAATAAAGTATACTGGTTATATAGCTGGAGCATTCCATTATAGGTTCCATAAAATAAGAACTAATGAGTGGAGCCAAGAACATCTAGTCCATATTCACTCTCTTGATTTACAAGTACAAACCCAAATGATGCGATAATGAAACAAGTGATCATGCTCTGCAAAACTTCTAAATTTCTTATAGTCTGACCATAATGCACCCTAGAAGTCTAGAACTTTGATCAATATTCACCATTAGCAAACCACAAGTCACAAGCACATTACTAATCTTTTCGCGCATTAAGTAGTAAGTAGTACATTACTATAATAGTAAGAATCTACCATTTTCATGCCAACAACATTGAATCAGACAAAAATAACCAATAAAACACTGTCATTTATGGAAAAAGAAAATTATCCACCTGAGCCTTGCTAAGAAACATTCCCGAACTCGTTCGAACTTCACTCTCTATACTCTTACTGGACTCATTATCTGCCACCATTGACTTCTCAAGCTTGTCCTTAGCCTAATCCACCAGTTCAACACAAGGCATTTTCACATTATAAAAATCACAAAAAATTTCCCATAAAGTTAATAGCTATCACATTTTCATCCTAAACAGAAAACAAAAGGGAAATTTTTGCCAACCAGATCAATAAGGTGGTCACACAGTCACACTCCTCATCTGAGAGAAACCCTTTAAATAAAAAAGCCCTGAATAATAACAATAAACAAATCAAAATTGAAAATTCAATACACGCAAATTATGTATACAAAGCAAATTTGTAAACAATCTGACGTAGAAGTCGAATAAACTCCGGGAAAACACTCTCCGAAGGATCGTGGCTCGTCGGAATAACGAAACTCACTGATGAATCAAACTCTCAGAGTTTGAACAGCCAAAGAAGAAAATATTTCATTATCTCAAAAACTGATTTCCTCCAGGAGAATACACGCATAAAAGGGTAAAGTGCTAGCACTAGGAGACAAAAAACATAACAAAGCAGAAAATGACAAAATAAGCTAAATGACGAAAAAATAACAAACAGAAAAAATTAAAAGAAAAAACTGATAGACTCAGTAGAGCTGCCCTGCATCAATCTCCCCTTCTTGAAAAAGATTCATCCCTGAATCTTGAATGATGACAGGCGCATCATCTGGTGGATGATATTCGAAAATATCTGCAACATTAAAGGTATCAGAAATGTTGAATTCAGCTGGTAGTTCGACCTGATACGCGTTATCCCCCAGTTTGCGACGAACTCGAAAAGGCCCGTATTTCTTGTTCTTGAGCTTACTGTACGTACCAGCAGGAAATCGATGTTTCCTCAGATGGACCATCACTAAATCACCCTCATTAAACAATTTCTGACGACGATGTTGATCTGCAGCAGCCTTGTATTTGGAATTAGACCGTTGAAGACTTTCTCGAATGTCTTGGTGTACTTGAGTTACAAATTGAGCTAGCTCAGTGGCTGATTTGCTCTTAGCACCAGTGAACTCAAACAAATCAGCTGTAAAGTTTGGGGGTTTGAGGTAAACAATTGAGAATGGTGACTTCCCTGTAGACCTGTTGGGCTGGCTATTGAATGCAAATTCAGCTTGGGCAAGGGCTAGATCCCATTGTTTTGGTTTGTCACTAGCTAAACATCTCAGTATGTTACCAAGAGACCTGTTTACTACTTCAGTTTGCCCATCAGTCTGTGGGTGTGAAGTACTGCTGAATTTCAAGCTTGTATCAAACCTCCTCCACAGTTCTTTCCAGAAGTGACATAAGAATTTAACATCTCGATCAGAAACAATTGACTTAGGAACACCATGGAGTCTCACGATCTCTTTGAAGAAAAGTCGAGCAACATTACTTGCATCTGCTGTCTTCTTGCAAGCAATGAAATGAACCATCTTTGAGAACCTGTCCACAACTACTAAAATCGAATCTACCTGTCTCGCTGTCTTTGGTAGGCCAAGCACGAAATCCATACTCAAATCCTCCCAAATCGAATCTGGAATTGGCAAAGGGGTATATAACCCTGTGTTTTGAACCTGCCCCTTGGCATGCTGACAAATACCACAACGTTTAACAAACTTAGTGATTTCGCTAACCATGTGAGGCCAATGAAATCGTTCAGTGAGCAAGGCTACTGTTTTGTCTCTACCAGGGTGTGCAGAAAGTCCCCCCGCATGGAATTCTCGAATCAAATGTTCGCGAAGAGAAGTGGCAGGGACACATAGTTGAGCTCCTTTGAACAAGTAACCACCATGAATATGGAAATCTGCAGGACCACAATTATTATGACATTTTTCCCAAATGAGTTGAAAATCTACATCAGTGGCATATAGGTCTTTGAGACAATGGAAGCTTGTAATCTCACTTTGCAAACTAGACAAGAGGCATGCTTTTCGACTGAGAGCATCGGCAGCCTTATTAAGCTGTCCAGATTTGTGTTTAAAAACAAAAGTAAACTTTTGCAGATACAAAACCCACCTAGCATGCATACGGTTGAGGTTCTTTTGTGAATTGATAAATTTAAGTGCTTGATGGTCACTCTCCAGCACAAACTCTCTCTGAATAAGGAAATGTTCCCAATGTTGTAAGGCTCTCACTATAGCATATAACTCTTGCTCATAGGTACTCCACCTTTGCCTGACTTCATTCAATTTTTCACTAAAATACTCAAGTGGTCTGCCTTCTTGGCTGAGTACAGCACCTATGCCCAACATAGAAGCATCTGTTTCCACAGCAAATGCCTTGTCAAAATTAGGGAGAGCTAATACTGGTGCAGTACTTAGTTTTTCTTTAAGCAACGCAAAGCTCATATCTTGCTCATGCCCCCACTCAAATTTTCCTTTCTTCATGCAACTAGTAATTGGAGCAGCTATGCTACTGAACCCTTTGATAAACCTCCTATAAAATGATGCCAACCCATGGAAACTTCTAACATCAGTGATAGACTTTGGAGTAGGCCAATTTCTTATACTTTCAACTTTTTTTTCATCAACCATAATTCCCTGCTTACTAATAACAAAGCCTAAGAACAGTAAGCTTTCTGAGAGAAATTCACATTTCTTTAAATTTAAATAAAGCTTATGAAGTCGCAGCAATTCTAGAACCTGCTTCAAATGTTCCATATGGTCTTTAATACTCTTGCTAAATATCAAAATGTCATCGAAATAAACCACCAAAAATTTACTAATGTATGGCTTCAAAACATGGTTCATCAACCTCATGAAGGTGCTAGGAGCATTGCACAACCCAAAGGGCATCACCAACCACTCATACAACCCCTCTCCTGTTTTGAAAGCAGTCTTCCACTCATCACCAACCTTGATTCTTATCTGATGATAACCACTCTTCAAGTCTAGCTTTGAAAAGATAACAGATCCCTCCAACTTATCCAATAGGTCTTCGATTCTAGGAATTGGGAACCTATATTTGATAGTTATCTTATTGATTGCCCTACTATCCACACACATTCTCCAACTCCCATCCTTTTTGGGTACTAACAAAGCCGGCACTGCACATGGACTTAAACTAGGCCTTATAAGTTTTTTTGACAATAAATCATCAACAATAGATTGCAATACCTCATGGTCTTTGGGACTCATCCTGTAGTGAGGCAAGTTGGGTAAACTAGCTCCAGGTTGTAGGTCAATCTGGTGCTCAATATCTCTCTCCGGAGGCAAAACTGCTGGTAGGTCATCAGGAGCTACATCTTTAAAGTTTTCCAGTAATGGCTGTACCATTTTAGGCAGTGAGTGCAGGGTTGCAGGAGCTTCATTAACAACCATTAACACCATTTCCTGGCTTTTGGTAGCCTCCAATACAAATTGCTTCTTAGATAAAATTAGATAGGATTGTTGATCAGTGTTTTCAACTGGTTTAGGTTTTGGTGGTGTTGGTGTAGGCATGAGAGCTATCTTTCTTTCTCCCCACTGAAACACATAACTGTTTGCCCTTCCCTTGTGATTAGCATCAACATCAAATTGCCATGGCCTCCCCAAAAGTACATGACAAGCATCCATATCTATAACATCACACAACACTTGGTCTTGATAATGTTTACCAATTGAGAAAGTAACTAGACATACATCAGTCACAGCTGTGTCAATTCCTTTCTTAATCCATCCAATCTTGTAAGGTTTAGGGTGCTTCTCAGTTTGGAGATCTAAAGCTTTAACTAATGCCCTTGAGACCACATTATCACTGCTACCACTATCTATTATCACATCACAAACTCGATTATTGATCGTGCAACGAGTTCTAAAAATTTCATTTCTCTGAGAATTGCTCTTCTGTTTGGGAGCTAATAAAATTTTTTGTAAAATACAGGTAACCAGTTTTCCATTGTCTCCATATACCTCATCTATATCATCTTCAAACTCATCCTCATCCTCATACTCTCTATCTTCTTCTTCATGATCATTCAACACATTAATCTGTTTCCTTAGAGGGCATTCATTTGACCTATGTCCAGGTAAATTGCAACGAAAACACTTACCAGGAGTTGGTCGAGCATAAGGATTGTTTCTAGGTTGGACTGAAGGAAGTTTCCCTTGATTTTTGTTGCTGGGCTCAATGACACCTTCACTGCCCTGTTTTGGTGAACTGGTAGATGTTGAGGAAATGCTCTTCTCTTTCTCACTACTAACATTTCCGGATGGTTTCCTGTTAAAGTAGGTTCTACTCGAGGCTCTAGCAATTTGAGATTCAACTTTGATTGCCAAATTGATGGCTGCAGATAGACTCCAGATAGTCTTCAACTCCAGCTTTTCACGAATAGTTTCCTTCAATCCACTGACATATCGAGCTACTAATTGAACATCAGATTCATTCAAGTTATTTCGAGCACTCAACCTGTAAAATTCGTCTGTATAATCATGAACTGATTTTCCCTTCTGCTGGCATTGTTGGTACTGAACATAGAGCATCTGTTCATAATCGGCTGGTAAGAAACGATTCCTCATCAACTGCTTCATTCTACTCCATGTCCTTACTGAACCCTTGCCTTCTCTCCTTCGATTATACGTCAGTTGTTCCCACCAAGCAGAGGCTCCTCCTCGAAGCTTGTAGGCCACTAGTTTCACCTGTTTGTCCTCAGATACTTCCATGTATTCGAAGAAATGCTCCACAGTTTGGATCCAATCAAGAAATTCTTCGATGTGAAGATGACCATCAAAATTAGGAATATCGATTTTCAATCGATAGTCAGGTGCTCTGTTTGGTTGTCGCCGACCACCATCTCGTCGATTCCTGAGATGCAAGTCCTCTACCTCCTCATCAGTGTCAGAATCAAAAGGTGGATTGGGTCGTTGTTGCAGTTCTTCCTCAGAATCTGACCTGTGAAATGGAGTGTTTCGTCGATTCCCCAAATTCAACCCCACATGTGGCCGTGGGTTTCGACGAGGATTCACTCTATTTGTATTTCGTCCACCAGAACTGTGATTCATAATTAATTGTTGAAGTGATTCAGCAACTAGATCCACTTTTCGTTCCAAAGCTGTCACTGAAGTTCGTAGGGCCTGAACATCGCGATTATCGTCTCCGCCTTCCGCCATCGAGCGTCGGGAAACAACCGGGGCTCTGATACCAGTTGACGTAGAAGTCGAATAAACCCCGGGAAAACACTCTCCGAAGGATCGTGGCTCGTCGGAATAACGAAACTCACTGATGAATCAAACTCTCAGAGTTTGAACAGCCAAAGAAGAAAATATTTCATTATCTCAAAAACTGATTTCCTCCAGGAGAATACACGCATAAAAGGGTAAAGTGCTAGCACTAGGAGACAAAAAACATAACAAAGCAGAAAATGACAAAATAAGCTAAATGACGAAAAAATAACAAACAGAAAAAATTAAAAGAAAAAACTGATAGACTCAGTAGAGCTGCCCTGCATCACAATCACATATACAAATTATGTATCAAACTTTGCAAATAATAACAATATTGCTAATTTGGAAGTGAAATCTCATTCTCTTCATGCTTGATTCATTGACACACTTTCTAGTTATTTTCCATCCTACAAATAAACTAATAATCAAAAAATAACAAAATTAAAATAAAAAATGATAAGAGAAACAGAGACCTGAAGCAAGCCAATCTCTCTCTCCAAAACCTGAACTTTAACCGTCTCCTTTTCCGTACAGATCAAGACCACCTCCAGGTGGAGACCTGGGCTCATGGGTGGCTCCACCGCCGTAGACCCACATACAACCTCCATTATCATCCAACCCCACAACCCCTTCGCATCCTCTCTCTCTCTCCCCTTCTCAACATATTAGCCATGGCTTCATGAAATTAAAAGACCCAGATCAAATCCAAAAGGTTAGGGTTCATCTTTCGTTGATTAAGGAGGAGAGGAAGAAGAACGATAGATGAAAAATATTAAAGGATACAAGTGTCAATTTTAGTTTAGTATTTATAGCTAGAGGGGTAATATCGGTAATATGAAAATTTCATTAAACCAAATTATGGCTTCGCGTGTTTTCACATAAGCTCTTTTGAAGGAAGTTGGTTGGTGTTGGCTTTGACAGAAAGAGCTTTCAAAAACTAAAAGCTCTTATTACAAAACACCCAAACACTCTCAAAAGCAGCTTTTGGGCTCCAAAAGAGCTTTTAACCCCTTTAAAAGCCTAGCCAAACAAGGCCTTTGTCCAAACCCAAAAAGCGCTTTTCAAACACAGTGACAGGCGCAGCTGGATACACGCTGTCATGTCAATAATAACTGATGTGGCAGTATCTGGATGGATAAGGTTCGCTTTTGATAGCATAAGATACTGGTCAAATTCTAATCCTAGTCTTATTAGGTTCGCTCTAAGAATCTCACTTCTTTTTTTTGTTTTTTTTTTCTTTGATGGAACTCTAAAGAGCATCCACAATGGGAGCACAACTATTCAAGACCCATTTATTGCCACATCATCAAAAATGGGTCTTGAATAGTAAAAAATGGGTCTTCCCATTTGGGTTCTATTTATTTGGGTCTCATTTTTCTATAATGGTGTTCAATTGAAAAAGTAAAAGTGGATCCACTTTTTTAACTTTTTTCCAAACAATCATTACTCTTCTTTAAAATATTATATATATATATATATATATATATATATATATATATATTCAATAATTATTTAACAAATTATGATTAATTTAAAATAATTTTTTCACAACCGAATTACATCAACAATAAAAATAAATATTTAAAACAAAATATTGTATAAGATTAGACATGGCGTCGGTTTCAGTTCGGTTCGGTTCGGTTCGGTTCGGTTCCGATCCGGTTTCAGTTCCGATGGTTCAGTTTCAGTTTCGAGTTCGGTTCGGTTCGGTTCGGTTCGGTTCGGTTCCGGTTTCGGTTTCGGTTTCGGTTTCGGTTTCGTTTTCGGTTTCGGTTTCGGTTCCGGTTCCGGTTCCGGCTTCGGTTCCTGCTTCGGCTCCGGCTCCGGCTCCGGCTCCGGCTCCGGCTCCGATTTCGATTTCGGTTTCGGTTTCGGTTTCGATTTCGGTTTCGGTTTCGGTTCTGGCTTTGGTTTCGGTTTCGGTTTCGGTTTCGATTTCGATTCCAGTTCTGGTTTTGAAATTAATGTTTTCATTCAAATTATTTTAATTTTATTGAACTAAAATTTTATAATTGAAATTAAATTTATTTATATTTTTTTCATTATATATATAATTATTGAAGTTAATAATAATATATTTAAATTTAAATAATTGAAATATATATATTAAATTTATTTATATTTTTTCATTATATATAATTATTAAAATTAATAGTTATATATTTTAATTTAAAATAAATATATATATATATATATAAGCCCAACCCAATGATTGGGAAGTGTTGGGAACCCAACCTAATCATTGGGTAAGACCCAAATTGAGTTCTAAATTTGGAACCCAATTTGGGTCTACTTGGGTGGACCCCACATTTGGCTCTCTTTTTTTGGGTCTCATTTTGCACCATTGTGAAAGAATGTGATAGGTTCCAAAGTGGATCTTGTTAAAGTGGGTCTCATTTTGGCACCATTGTGGATGCTCTTAAAGTGGGTCTCATTTTGGCACCATTGTGGATGCTCTAAGAATCTCACTTGATCGTAAACTTTTTTTTTTTTTTCTTTTTTTTTTTTCGCAGTGTAAAATACTAACAGACTAATGCACTCCTTTTCAAAATTAATTAAGTTTCTCATACATATTATTTACTATATTCTTCTTATTCTTTGCAATTAGGATGTTTCCGACTTCCGAGGATGCCAGCTTTGAACAATGCAGTTCGTGGATTACGACCGGCCAATTACTGGTTCAATCCGACCGACCTAGAGCTCATTAAGGATTACCTCTTCAACATGGTATATGGCAATCCATCTCTCTCTACTGATGATGTCTTCAATATCGATGTTTATGGTGACTGTGAGCCTCTCTGGGACGTAGCTAGGAAATTTTGTCCGGTTGAGCTAAGTTAAAAATTTGAGAGCTTCTTTTGACAATTCAATTTTTTCTTTTTACACTTCTTTTCTAAAAACACTCCATTTTCAAATTTTAAATTTTAAAAAATTCTAAAGACACTTCATTTTGTTACAAGATTATCCTTTTTATCTTTTTTGAATTAAGTTATTAAAAAAAGAAATTATCTCTCCTAAATCATTAGATTAATTATTACATATTAAATATTTTCTCCTAAATTTTTAATTACCATATTAAACTCTCTCTCTTCTAATACATATCTCTAATTTCCTATCCCTATTTTTTTCTCAAGTAAGACTGCAGTTAAGAAGAAAAAAAAACTTACTAATAAACTTGATTTGTAGGAATCATATGTATGTATATACTAAAAAAAAAAAAAACTCAAAAAACAAGTACCTTGTTTTTTTTTTAATATTTTTTTTTAAATCGAAATATGAAAATGCTTTTTGTTACTCTTGTAGATATGTGATTGCCTGGAGAACTTTAATTATTTTATTAGTCTTAAAAATTCTAAGTTTAATTGAATCTAGTTGAAACAATTCAAGTTTTCATATATCTTTTTTTTTTTTTTTTTAAATTGACTTTTTAATATATATATATATTAAAATATTCATAAGTTTTTTTTCTTTAACTATTAATCAGAGATTGATTAGAAAGTATGGAAATATGATTTTATTTTTATTTTTTATTTTTGAAAATGGAGAGAGATTAATTAGGAGAGAGTATTTAATATGGTTATAACAAATTTAGGAGAGAGATTTTTTTTTTTTTAATAATTTAATTAGTAAGGAGAAGCTCTCTAAAATTTTTGTTCAATAAAAAGACATAACAAATTATTATAAAAGTTCCTTATTTCACATATTATTTTCATATACAATAGTAATTAAAATAAAATAAAATAAACAACCAACTAAAACATAAAATGACAAAATAAAATGTAAGAAAAAAAATTTAAAGCAAAAGAGACTGGAGATAAATTGGTGGGTTTGAAATAACTATGAAAATATAAAGGGTTAATATTAAAAACCTCCCCTCACATTTGAACTATTATTGGATGCATAGTTATAAATACTTTTATTTAAGAGAGTTACTTTTGACAATCCAATTTTTTCTTTTTACACTTATTTTCTAAAAACACTACATTCTCAAAATTTAAATTTTAAAAAATTCTAAAGACACTTCATTTTGTAACAAGATTATCTTTTTTATCTTTTTTGAATTAAATTATTAAAAAAATAAATTATCTCTCCTAAATCATTAGCTTAATTATTACATATTAAATACTCTCTCATAAATTTTTAATTACCATATTAAACTCTCTCTCCTCCAATATATATCTCTAATTTTCTATCTTCATTCTTTCTCAAGTAAGACTAACAGTTAACAAAGAAAAAAAAAAAAATTTACTAATAAGCTTGATTTTTATGAACCATATGTATGTATTAAAAAAAAAAAAAGTACCTTGTTTTTTTTATAAAAAAAAAAATCGAAATATGAAAATACTTTTTGTTACTCTTGTAGGTATGTGATTGTCGAGAGAACTTTAGTTATTTCATTAGTCTTAGAAATTCTGAGTTTAATCGAATCTAGTTGAAACAATTTAATATTTAATATATCTTCTTCTTTTTTTTTTTTTTTTTGAAAATTGGTTTTTTAATATATATATATATATTACTGTAGTAAAAAACTAAAATATTCATAAGTTTTTTTTCTTTAACTATTAATTAGAGATTGATGGAGAAAGTATGGAAACATGATTTTTTATTTTTTATTTTAATGGAGAGATTAATTAGGAGAGAGTGTTTAATATGGTAATATTAGATTTAGGAGAGAGAGTTAAATATGTAATATTTAATCTAATGATTTAGGAGAGAGTTTTTTTTTTTTTTTTTTTTTTTAATAATTTAATTAGTTTTGAGTGTCTTTAATTTTTTTTGTCTTATTTAGTAATTTTAATTTATGTTAAAATTGTCATTAATAAAAAAAAAAAAAAAATTGGAGTGTGAATAGATAATTTGTGGATTGTAAGAAAAAGCTCTCTTATTTAATCTTCAATTGTATGAATTGACCATTATACCCTCATACTTTTACCAAATAAATTAATAAAATGATAAATAAATAAAAAAGGTGGGAATATTAACTTGCAAAAGAGAAGTTATCCTGTAAACAATTTTATCCCTAAAAATAACAAAATTACAAATAAACCAGAATATGTATTTATTTATGAATTTATTTATAAATCTAAGCGATTACTCATTTTCAATGCTTTTGGTTCATTTATAATTTTGTTATTTTTAAGGATAAAATTGTCCACAAAATAACTTCTCATTTGTAAGTTAATATTCCCGCATTTGTATTGTTTTATTAATTTATTTTTATCGTTACTTTGAAGACCAAAGTTGTGACGGCAAAGATAAGGGGGACTTTAAAAGATGAGGAGCCGTTAATTATTTTTAAGGTGATAAGGTTTTGTTGCCTAGAGATCGAGCTGTTCAAGGCTGAGCTGGAGGCCCCAAGGGGTGCTAAGGCGAATAAGGCAGATGCCGCCAATGAAGAGGCCGATGCACCGGCAGACGATTTGGCTGATCAAACGGCTGATAATGAAAACGGAGTCAGTAAAATCAACGGTGGGAAATTGATTTGGATAGTTTTAAGTTTGTGTATGGGAATATTTTTCATGTGACAAGTCACATTATTAGCATGAAAGATTTGAGTTGTTTTTGTTTTTGGTTTTGTCTATTTGTGAAAAGAAAAATAATATGGCCCACTTGATTGGGGTCAATATCTTTTGAAAAAAAATAATTAAAAAAAAAATTACTTAAAAGACATACAATTCAAGGAAAAAAATCTTTTACAAAATAAATCTATTAAAACCCCCATATTTTTTTTCCCAAAAAAAAACCCAGTAATCTGTTTCTTAAAAAAATAAATCATAACTCTTAAACCCTAAAATTTACTTTTTATACACATACAAAATATTATGTAAAAGTCCGAGGAAAATATGGAAGAAAACTGCATTGAAAGCATATCAAAACAGTACTCTTTTGTATTTAGGAGAGATTAGAAAAATTGTTAAAAAAAAAAAAAAAAAGGGAACTTGAGAGAGAATCTGAAAAAGGAAAGTAGAAAAGTTTACCTTTTGAGGACTGCTAGGTGCACTCGCTTGGGACAGCGAGTGAATCAGTCGCCATTTCTCATGTGGACATTTGTCCACTTGAATGGCATTTAGTGGTATTTTTGAAGTTAAAACAAAAAGAGTGGATATTTATTAATGACAGTTTTGTAATAAAGTTAAAATAAAAAGACACATGTCATCCTTATAAAAAGCGAGTGGATACTCGCGGGTGACTCTAGCATTTTCCTTAACGTTTTATTGAGTAGGTGAGAAAAGCAAGGCAAATCAACCGGAAGCAAAGAAAACCCCACTTAACTAGGAATTGAAAATGCTGCTTTACCATTACATGTACACTCTGAGTACACGTCCACGGCTGTTTTGTACTTTTGTGGGGAGATTTTGTTGACCCCGCTAATGTCTCAGTCTCTCTCTCTCTCTGTAATAACTCGACACATTTGCACAACCGGGTCCACTCTCCATCTATTATTGTCTATTTAGAATTTTTTTAAATAGACTACAAAACAATTTTTTTTATTTTTTTATTTTTATTGCAATAACCAGCAACTGAAATACAACACCTGAAATATAAATCCAGGACAGGAATACATGAAAACATATAAACAACAAGCCGGGACCCATCAACTATCGACATCTAAACACGACCCAGACAAGATCTCCCACGATGGGGAGAGAAACCCACACACAAAGGTGGGACACCCCACACAAGGGGGACAAACACCCTCACAAAGAGGGAAACAACTACAGTACAGAAACCAAATATACCTAAACCGAAGCAAAATAAAACCGATCGGAGGAAGGGGACCTTGGCTGCCGGAAAATGTCCAAGACCAGATCGGATGGCGCCGACGATTGGAACGCCCCAAACCGGAGGGCCACCAGAGTCAGCTGGAGAAAGACCAAACGACGTCGGAGAGGACTTCCGGACGAGCTTCGTCCCCAGCGCTGCAGCCGAAGGAGGACCCTAGCTGGATCGGGAAGATAGCTGTCGAAAAGAGAAGAGAAACCACCGGCAAGCCTCTGAGAAGAAAGAGAAAACCTCCGCGGAATCTTGCCGGAGAGCGTCGCCGATGGACCTCCCAAAAGATCAACATCGCCGTCGACGCCCCCAAGCACAGTAGGGTGTCGGCGGCGGACGGGATGAAGACGATTGGAAAAGTGTTTAGGTTAAGAATATGAAGAGAGAGGTCAGAGAGAAAAATCTAGAGAGAGAAGTTTCGAGAATTTAAGTATCCCAAAACAATTTTGTTAAACTCATCTTTTTAACAATTTTTTTTTCTAGACTCTAACATTACTTCAGTATCTTTACAGTTTTATTTGATTATGAAGAATGATTTACAAAAAGAAACAAACAATTTTTTTAAGTGTTGATTTTTGCTAACTCTTTTGCATAAGCAAATAATAAGAAGAAAAATTACAGATTTTTTTTTATCTTAATTATTTTCTCTTAATATATTTTTTTGAAAAATAGTTAAATGAAGAAAAAAAAATTGAAGTAGCAATGGCGCTCTTTTAAATGTCAAGTGTCAAATTGAGACACAATCAGTGGATTACCAGAAAAAAAAAAAAATCTTCAATATCAACAAAAAAACAAAATTATTGAAAATTCGGGGAGAGAGAGAGTGTGTGTGTGATGGACTTGTTATCTTTACTGGGTACGATGAGCAGAAGAAAGGGTGGAGATATGTGTTGATCCCACCACCAATAAAGCATACGTCTCGCCGCATGTTGTCTTTGATGAGGCATCATCATGGTGGTCTACTGAGAATGTAGTGTTGCCAGACTCGGAGAGTTTAGACACGAGTATGCGAGCGCAGTTACCAGAGTGGCAGGAGGTTTTTGTTGGGAGCGACTCGAAACCTGTAGAGTCGCCAAAATCGAGTTCACGAACTGGCAGTTCTTTGAGCCCCATTTGATAGAAGACAGGTGTTCGCGAGGTTCAAAGTCCAAAGCCCATAAGCCAGGAAAAGCCTTCCCCCAGAAGGGTTGGATACAAGACAACATTTATGGTATTCAATGAAAAAAAAAAATTAAACTAAATGATTTTTTTTGTTTTTAAAATTTAGGTTTTTATGATGAAGTGTTAAAAAAAAGTATCAAAAGAAAAAAATGATAATTTTGGAACAAAATGAAGTGTATTCATAATTTTTAAAAATTTAAAATTTTAGAATGAGATGTATTTAGAAAATGAGTGTGGAAAGAAAAAATTGGATTGTAAAGAGAAAATCTCTTAATTTTATTTAATTAAATAAAAAATTTACAAAATGAGACATAAATAGACTGGTAGGGGTGTGCCAATAGCACCACTCAAAACATAATTAATTAATAAAAAAATCTAAATTAATTAGACCTTATAAACTTCCTAGATATCTCTAAATTTGAATATTTCATGATCAATATATAAATACTGTACATTTAAATTATGTTTTAAAAACAAGAAGAGGTTGTATTAGTGGTAAGCCTCTCATACTTACATCAAATAAGTCATGGGTTCGAATCATGCTTCTTTCCTAATCCCGAAATATTGTAATAGTTCTAACAAAAAAAATGATGTAATCCATATATATGAACATAAATATCGTTCTATCAAAACTCAAGCAACTTGCATGTGGTTTTTTTTTTTTTTTTTTTGAACAGTCCAAGCTAAGAAACAAAACACAAACATCGATTCAAACATTGTTATTGACGGTTAATTAAATTTTGAGTGATCCTATTGGCAAGATGCATTACAATTTTGAGTGATCCATCAACAAATTAAACAATTCCAAAATCTCTGTGGAATTCGAATCAAGGAAACAATTCAAAGTTAGCTTTCTATAGAATTTTACAGTTTGCGATTTCAAGTTTTCTAGAAGAGTTATGACCATTTTACTACCCAAAGGTCAGCCAGAATTTGTACACGGAATTTTGGAAATAAAGCATTACGGGCTACTTATTCGGGAATGAACGAATTTGTTATGTTTTGGAAGATTAATGAAGGCCTAAAATTCACTTTAATTCAGTTTTAGTTGATCATAAACTTTCTATGTTAGGATTAGTTGAGATTGGATTAAGATTCCTAAAGTTAGAAGGATTGTATTTCCTATTTTGAGACTCCTTGAATTAGCCTTATTGGAGGTTGATTGGAGAGCTAAAAGGAGACCTAATTCATGCCTATTTAAGAGGAATTACAGCAGAAAAATCGGATAGACAACATCAGAGGCAAGTTGAAGAGTTCGAAGGTGACATTCCATCGATTATCCGGGTTCTATCATTATTATAACGAACTGACAATAGAATGACTATATATATATATATACACACAGATTTTCTATTGTCCTGACAATAAATATATCATGACGAAGAATGTGGACCACTAGATTTACATAATTTGACTCAAATTGTGTGCACTTGTCAAAACTTCTCCATAATCTATGGTTCATATTCTTCGTCCTGATATATTTATTGTCAGGACGAACTGACAATAAACAGACTGTATATATATATACACAGATTTTCTATTGTCAGTTCGTCATGACAATAAATATATCAAGACGAAGAATGTGGACCACTAGATTTACATATATACTTTGACTCAAAGTGTATGCACTTATCAAAACTTCTCCATAATCTATGGTTCACATTCTTCGTCCTGATATATTTATTGTCAGGACGAACTGACAATAGAAAGACTATATATATATATATATATATATATATATATATATATATAAAGGTCTTATTGCCCATTATCAATAGACAGATAAAGGTCTTGAATTCAATGTCTTTTTGGTTATTATTTGCCCAAAATAAAAACAATAGAGGAAGACATAGGGTCACTTGCCATGGTGGTGGGCCTTCCCAAGGGAACTCCCCACCACCAAGTTTTTTGAAACTTGGTGTATGCATGATATATGCAAATTTTCCCACCAATAGTGCGGGTGTTGTCCCACTATATGTGGGTGATGTCTCTTCTCTTGTGGGAGTCGTAATCCGAGCTGAGCTTGTAGAACCCAATCTTACCGGTCCCAGCAGATGTTGTTGTACTTATAAAAAAAAAAAAAAAAAAAGAGGAAGATGAAATTACTATTTCTGTAGCATTATTCACCACCTCACCATCAGTCATTTCATTGTTACTGATTGATGCCATTTTTCATTCAAGTAATCGACATATACGTCAATAAGATCGAGACCAAGCTGCACCTTATGAGTCATAATTTGATAGTGCAGCGTGCGGGTCTACTGTATGCATAACGAAAAGAATGAAAAGCAAATTTTAGTTCTTTTGTCATTAGCATAGACCACATGCCAATCAAATTATTCATTGCTAATCCCCTCTACTAATTTATCAGACAAAATATGAATGGAAAACAATATAATCTAATCCCCACAGCTATGAATTTTACGTTCTACTTTGAGAGAAATTTAGACTTTTTTTGTGCTAGTCCTTTTATTCACAACCGAATCTGGAATATTCTTCTTTAATGTTGGTATTTCAATTCATTATCTAAATTTCATTTCAGATTCTACTGTACTATTCCTTTTTGAAAAGTGATTAGGTAAAAAACTCATAAAATATGAAAAAAAATGTCCCATCTTTATTGCTGTATTTCCCATCTTTACATCGTCGTTTTCTGGCGGTAGCGGTGGTGGTGGTGGAGGAGGTCTCGTTCATTTGTTGAATAGTGTGGAGCAAGTCGTAGCAGATGTAGATTAGTTTTTACAAGTTTGATTTTTGGGAATTGAGAACAACAGAAGATAGGAGTTTGATATAGGAGCTTCAAACAAAGATGGTGATAAATAAAAATAATAAAAGTCGTCGGATTCGGCTTTTTTCTAGTTGTTAAATTGGGAAATCCATGTGTGAACGCGGAGATTGACAATTACAATAATATTATAATTGGTAAGAGAGAGAATGAAAGGTTTTCAAGTGTCTTTATATGAGAGGCTTATTCTACCATGTTACGGCAATCTATCAACTTTCATGAAGTTTCACTTATTAAATGACGACTTTATTTTTAACATGAACTTTGAACATCGGGTGATGATGCAATCGGAAAATAAATGGAATATTCAAAAGTGTATGAGTTTATTCCAATTATACAAATCTCTTTTAACATTATTAAGGAGCTAAAGAATGTCATTGATTCATAATCTTTTAAGTTGTAATTTGCCACATATTAAACCATCCAGTTTAGCCTAGTAAACACAATGAATACTTTACGATGAATCAATATGTAAAGGTCAGTGACAATGGGAACTAGTGATGATAATAAATAACAGAAGATGACTCTGATTGCTTAGAGTTGAGAAAGTCATTTTGGAATGGAAATTCTATTTCATTAAAAATAACATGCCTGGAAATGTAAATTCTACCGGTAGAACTGACGCATTTATAACCCTTGTGAGCATCACTATACCCAAGAAAGAAACACTAGAGGGTATGAAATTAGAATTTTTGAGATTGATAAGGTCGAAGACAAGGAAAACATGCACATCCAAAAGCTTTGAGAGAGATATAATCTGGTGTTTTATGAAATAGCTGAAAAATTGGAGTTTGTCCAACTAGGACTGAAGTGGGAAGTCTGTTTATAAGAAAAACCAAGAAGGAGACCAAGAAAGTAACCAAGATCAAAGGGAAGTGCTTCCTTTGTGGTGAAAAGGGACAATGGAAAAATAATTGCCCAAAGTCTCAGAAAAAGAAGGAAGAAGGTAATGTTAATCATCTTGAAACATGTTTTTTGGTAGATTCTACAGATTCTTGGATCTTAGACTCTGGAGCCACTAATCATGTTTGTTATTCTTTGCAGGGGTTCCAAGAAAGGAGAAAGCTGAGTAAGAATGAAATCAACTTGCGTTTGGGCAACGGAGCGTTGGTGTTTACCAGTGCAGTGAGAGATATTAGAGTTAATCTAGATTCTAGTAGGCATTTAGATTTGATATACGTTTATTATGTACCTCAATTCAAGAGGAATTTAATTTCAGTTTCTTGTTTAAATAAATTTGGATATTCGGTTACTTTTAATAAAGATTTTATTATTAGTAGGAATAACAAATTTGTTTGCAAATGGGCTTATTCTTTTTGCATAGAAATATCTCTCACTTGTTAGATATAGAATCAACGGAACCTAATCATAAAAGAGTAAAATTATCAAAAGATGAAATCTACCTATGGCATTTGTGCCTAGGTCATATTAACCTTGATAGGATTAAAATATTGGTTAGTGATGGACCTTTAAGTTAAGTGACTTAAAGGTTGATGATCTACCTACTTGAAAATCTTGTCTGGAAGGTAAGATGACCAAAAGGTCGTTTACGACCGAAGGCACAAGAGCCACTGAATGTTTAGGATTAATACACACTGATGTATGTGGTCCTATGAGCATTTAAGCTAGAAGTGGATATGAGTACTTCATCACTTTCATGATGATTACTCGAGATTTGGCTATATGTATCTCATGAGACATAAGTCGGATGCTTTTGACATGTTCAAAGCATTTAAACCTGAAGTGGAAAATCAGTTTGAGAAACACATAAAAATCTTGAGTTCTGATCGTGGTGGAGAATATCTATCTGGTGAGTTTCGGTAATATCTTATTGATAATAGGATAATTTCTCAGTTTTCTACGTCAGGTACACCTCAACAAAATGGGGTGGCAGAAAGGAGAAATAGAACTATTTTGAACATGGTTAGGTCTATGTTGAGTTATTCAATGCTTCCTAATTCTTTTTGGGGATATGCTTTACAAACTGCGATGTACATTCTAAACGATGTACCATCTAAGTCGGTTCCTCAAACATTGCATGAGTTGTGGACTAGAGTGAGTGAATTTTTTATTTGCTTAAAAAATAAATCCAACTCTAAACACAAGTGTAGAATTCAGCCAAGAGGAAAAGGAGAGAAGAAGCGTTTTATTTTGATAGTGCACTACTAGCTTTTACATCAAAAGGTTTTGGGCACAACTTCGAATAAGGTTCACGCAAGTTTCGATCAAAAGATTGAGAACTCACAAGTGACCGAACGTTCTTTGTTTTCTCTTGGAAGATTATTGTGACTGACAAAAGAAAAAGTTTTTTGTTATCCATCCTCAAGTACACAATTCAAAGAAAGGAAGCCCACACTCCTAGGTGATTCACGTTCGTGATTAGATTGGAAGATCTTGGGATTACAATCGATGCAACATCAATCGTCACGTGGAAAAAGGTACGATATCTTTTGTTATCAGTGTTCGAAAAAACGGTCTGGGCAGTCGCCTAGACGCTAGGCGGCGTTCGGCCGTCCCGAACTGGCCCAAGTAGGTAGAAAAAATCGATCAACGCTCGCTCAACGGTCAACGGTCAACAGTCAAAGTCAACGGTCAATCCTTAAAAAATCGGCCGCCTAAACCGGTCCAGACCGTTTAATCGGTCCGGGCGGAGTCAAAGTCGTTGACTCCGCCTAGACCGTTTTTTTATTTTTTTATTTTTTTATTTTATTTTATTTTATTTTTTAACGAATTGCTTCTCTGTAAACAGAGGACTTTGAAAGAAAAAAAAATAAAAAAAGGAGAACTGGAGGAGAAGAAGAATTATGTGGAGAATCAGATCCGGTTTCTCTGTCTCAAAATCCTATTCTCTACTTCTCTCTCTATCTCTGTCTCTCACTTTCTCTATCTCAAATCAATTTCTTGATATGCTGAAATCAATTTCTGTTTAAACGAACCCATATGAGCAAAATCAACACACAAATTAGATTCAAGTGCTGTTGACAAACAAAACCCACCAAGATTTAATGAAAAATAACTAAAAAATAAGCTTTAATAGAGGAGTGAGAAAGCTTGAATGGAGAGAAAATGGTGGAAGAAAAGAGAGAAGAAGGTTGTAGGCGTGAAAGAGAGAGGTGAAAGAAAGAGAAAAGATTTTTGACTTTTTAAACACATTTGTAAAATAACAAAAGAGACCTTCTTTTAATGCAAAAATCTAAAATATACAATAAAAAGTAAAACTATATTAAACAGGTACAATAGATACAAACAATAAGAGAATTTATGTTGATTTTATTTTAGTTTCGTTATAATATGAATTTCGTCATAATCGGTCAACGAAAAAAGTCAACCGCCTAGAAATCTGCCTAGGCGCTAGGCGCTAGTCCTTTACTAGAACACTGTTTGTTATACATTAATTAGTCAAGGGTTAAGGTTCTTCTTTTAAAGGAAATTTTTTAAACTATACAAATTAATTTTTCGCTTCCGCCGCGTGTATTTTTCCCTACAATTTCCATCTTTCTTGACAGCTGAGCTTGAAGACACATCTTTGTTGCTGCTAATCTTTTTCTCACTCGAGCTTGTTTCCTTCCTAATCACCATCTTAGGCGAAGCAGCGATTTCAGGATCTTTGTCTCCAATGCTAGCCATTGCTAAAGCTCTGATACCAAGTTAAGTTTTAGAGAAAGTTATATCTGGACAATTCTCAGCTTGGAATCCGATTGAGGAGAAACAATTGTATTTATGTCTTAAGGGTGCGTTTGGTATGTGGGACGAGACGGGACAACATGGGACAACTTGGCGCGCCATTAGCTTGGGACGGGATATGACAATGTGGGACAAAAACATTATCCCACCTCAGACCCTTGGCCAAAATTGTCCCATGCATGGGACAAGTCTGGAAAAGACATTTTTGCCCTTAAATCTTCCAAAAATTACAAAAATACCAAATATAAAATAAAACCCAACCCCATTCTCTCTCTCTCTCTCTCTCTCTCTCTCTCTCTTCGTTCGACCTCTTTCGATTTTGGAGGTGGTGGCTTTTGTTGATTTCGATTTTTAGTTTTTGATTTAGGGTTCTTGATTTTGGGTTTTTGATTCATAGCGATCGAAATACCAAATCATTTGGGATTGCGTCATCGACAGCGAGGCTTGTGAGGATTTGTGAGGTTGTGGCTGGGTTTGATTGAATCCGGTGGTGGATGTGGTGATGTATGGTTCTAGGTTTGATTGAAGTTGGTGGTTTGATGTTGACGATGGTACTGGGTTTGGTTGTGAATGGTGGTTTGGTGTTGACGATGATGGTGGGGTTTTTTTATTTGTATTTGGTTTTTTTTTTTTTTTTTGGTTTTTCGATTTGTTTTCAGATTTTGGTTTGGTGTTGATCGTTGATGATGATGATGATTTGTGTCAGTAGCGAGATTCACTATTTTGATTGAAGAAAAATGTTGTTCTTAGTTGAAAACCAGATTTGAGGAATGAAGATTGCATGGATTGGAGCAATTTTTTCCAGATGAACATGAACGGTGATGCTCTAGTGGGAATGCAAACAAAGTTCATTTTACTAAAAACAAAAACAAAAAAAATAAAAAATAAAATAAATAGCAGGACTTGTGTTGATCGGTTAGAAGAAGAAAATGTATATTAATTGTTTGAGAGAAATTCAAAACTAACCACTTGAAACATTAAACTTTTGTTAATAACCACTTTTGAAACTTTAATTATTAATAACCATTTTTTTAAAAAACTTTCAGTGTATGTCCATAAATTACCAGAGTACCCCTGAAAATAGTTTTTTTTTTTTAATCTCGAAGCAAACTTGAAATCACGACTAAATTGAAAATGTCCAAACTTGAAATTATGACTAAATTGAAATGTCAAAACTTGAACTCATGACTAATTTGAAATATCCAAACTTGAAATGTGGACTATATTGAAATTTTCCTCTCCTTCTTCCTCTCCTCAAATTAGGTTTAGGTTTTTTGTTTTTCTTTTTTTGTTGCAAACCACATCGTCGGCGGAAGGGGGATCGATTCCGTCGCCCATCGCCATCCTGTCGTTGGCGAAGCAGCAGCACACGCCACCAGCCCACCCCGTCCCGACGCACGTGAAGGACGCGTTGCTCGTCGTTTGTCGCTCGGTTGGGCGAAGCCCAGATCCTCTACCGATCTCTGTCGCAAAGCCTATAAGGTCGCCAGCACTCGGCGACACCTTCGTCGGTGCTCGGCGACCCTCAAAGCACGCTGGCGAGAGGGAGACCGGGGAGAGAGAGCAGAGGAGAGAGAAAAGAAAGGAGAGAAAAAAAAAACTGATTTGAGATATTTTATAGGACTAATTGCACAAACGTCCCCTGAGTTTAGGCATAATTGCATGTATATGGAATTTTTACCCATAATTGCACAAACATCCCCTGTAATTAGTTGACTTCGTTAAATCTAACCATTGACCACAATTTTAACCAAAAAATGACTAAAGTGCCCCTAGTTACCTATTTTATAATTAATTATATATATACTTTTTTTTTTGACAATTTATATATATACTTAAAAAAATTATTATATATATACTTAAAAAAATAATTATATATATATATATATATATATATATATATATATATATATATTTGAAGAAAAATATTATATATACTAAAAAATAATTATATATATACTTAAAAAAATAATTTTATATATATATATATATATATATATATATATAAATAATATTATATATACTAAAAAATAATAATTATATATAATACTTAATTTATTTATTTAAAAAAATGGATTATAAAAATGTAAAAAATGGATTAAAAAATGGATTATAAAAATTGTTAAATAAATAAATTAAGTATTGTATATAATTATTATTTTAAGTATATATATAAATTGTCAAAAAAAATAAAGTATATAATTAATAATAAAATAGGTAACTAAGGGCACTTTAATCATTTTTTGGTTAAAATTGTGGGCAATGGTTAGATTTAACGAAATCAATTAATTACAGGGGATGTTTGTGCAATTATAGGTAAAAATTCCATATACATGCAATTATATCTAAACTCAGGGGAATTTTGTGCAATTAGTCCTATTTTATATGGAGGTATTCAAGTAATTTTACAAAAACATGGTTATTAATAAATAAAAATTCGTTTGTGGTTAAAAACAAATTTCTAATAATATATGTGGTCATTTTTGTCAATTTTCACTAATTGTTTTCAACATTTCATAAATTTTTTTCTCCTAATGATATCCAAATCTTTTGAGCAATTCATGAGCTTTCCAACTCCATTTTTTTTTTCTTCCCTGTTTGTTTTCCAATTTTTTTTTTCTTTGTTTAATTGATTTAAGAGCACATAAATTATTAGGATGAATTTTGTGGAATTGATTTGTTGTTTTTGTTTGTGGAATTTGATTGAAGAAAAATTTATGGTGTTTGTGCAGTGAGAAAATATTAATTTTGTATGATTTTTAATTAATTTTAATTCAATAATATTTGATATTTTTTTTTGTCAACTTAATAAAATTGTTATAAACATTGAAAATGACCGGAGGGGTACTCTGGTCATTTGAACCTCTTGTTAGGTCCTGTCCTGTCTCAACCATACCAAACGCATAACAGTACAATCCACGGTTCTATTTCAGGCATTCCAAACACAATATGGAACAACATGTCCTGTCTCGTCCTGTCTCATCCCGTCCAATCTTATCCTGTCCCATGTCCGTGCCAAACGCACCCTAAGGGTGCGTTTGGTACGTGGGACGGGACAGGACAACGTGGGACAATTTGTTTTTGTCCCACGTTTGGCGCGTCCTTAGCATGGGACAGGACGGGACAATGTGGGACAAAAATCACAAAAAACTTAGCCCCTAAACTATTATTATTATTATTATTATTATTATTATTATCATCAATTTATATTTATAAATATTCATTTATTTTCTTTCAAAAAAAATCATTTATTTTTTGTTAAAAAAAAATTGTGGTTTCGATTTGGACGAAGCTTTCAAAATATTTATTTATTAATTTAAACTAAAAATATTATAAGATACATTAACAATAGAATTATATCAATTAGAAATACATAAATCTATTAACAATTAAAACGGTATAATTGTCATGTTACTGATTTTCAGATATTGATATTCTGACATCATAAATAAAAAACAAACATATCATCTAGATTTCAAATTTCAGTCACTATTCAGACTTCGGTCAACTTCAGACCTATTCAGACTTCAGACCAAAAAACAAACGCCACCAAAGTGTCAAAGAATAAAAACAAGTATCAGCATTGGATCATAGGCCTCACATCAGGCCCATTATACATAAAGATAGAGAACTCCTTTTAATTCATGTTCTAACAAAGCCAAGAGGGAAATATCAAACTATAAGTTCCTTACCGTCAACGGATACAACAGAACCAAACAAAGGAAAAACTCGTTACAATGGTCATAATATTGAACAACATCAAAGATGAAATGATTCTAAAACTTCTAGCAGAAGGCTCATATCAGAGAACTAACAGAATTTAGTGTTGATTACTCAACATTTTAATTCTTTCAGAGATTATTTGACATCCAAAGGACATACTAAAGAAAAAATAACAAAATAAGCATCTCAAAACACATAACATTACATTGTCAATTTTGAGTTGTTAAATAAAACCAATTAAAGAACATAAAACTAACCTTTCACATGAGGATCTCTGTGAACAAACTTTCCCTCTACAAAAGCCTTATCCAAAACAATGAAAGTCTGCTCTGCAAGTAGATGGTTTAAAGGTTTGGTATTGCATAGTTCTTCTAGGTATTTTTCTTGATATAATTGTGGGAGCATAATTTCTACCAGCATTCCTTGGACTGAGAATTTATTAATTTTTAAATTTTTTAATTTCTGCTCTCTCCTTTATTAATTTTTTTCTTTTCAAAAATTAAAATTTTTTTTTTATGTAATTTATATTTAATAAAAAATTAAAATTTATTTATAAATTATGAGTTAGTTGATAATAATTTGTGATGAATTATTGACTCATTTTTTATTCAAATTAAAAAATTACAATAGAAAAAGTAACAGGCAAATTACAATTATTAATATTTTTTTGGTTAACCTACCAGACGTGTTTTTCCCGTTTTCATTTTTAGAATATAGCTTTTAGAATATCCTACAATACACGTTTTTAGATTTCGAAACTGAAATAAAAAACGTTGTTTTCATTTTCGTTTTTATTTTCGAAAAACAGCAGATGAAAAATGCTTACAGGACGGGCCTTACATCCTTGAAAAATTGTCTTTGTATGTACACATCATTAAAAAAATTTAAATATGAAATTTTGTAATTGTAGGTGGTCGAACGACTTGGTACGTCGAACGGGTCGGGTTGAATCAGGCCCAGAGCAACTAAGCTGGGATTAGTATGGTTGACGTCGACTGTTGCTTGCAGATGGTCGTGCGAACTTCGTTGTACCTGCAAAAGAACTTTAAAT
The DNA here is from genome assembly GCA_008009225.1 of Acer yangbiense. Classification (NCBI taxonomy): domain Eukaryota; kingdom Viridiplantae; phylum Streptophyta; class Magnoliopsida; order Sapindales; family Sapindaceae; genus Acer; species Acer yangbiense. Next base: position 68,612,568 of record CM017762.1, read on the forward strand.
AGAAGTATAGATGGTAACAAGATGGTGGTGGCTAGAGATCGTAGCCTTATATGCGCTTGGGCTGAGCGACGTCGATTTCCGATGACCGGAATGTTCCTTTAGAGGCAGAGTTTCGGTACACTTTTATCAGCTTTAGTTCCGAGAAAATCCGAGAGGGTTTTGAATGAGAGGTCCTCCTTATTTATATTAGAGGCAGTAGCTCCAACGTTCACTATCAGTCTTTGATAGTGGGCGTGATTCTTGGAGAAATCTCCTCTTGAATGGGCAGTTACTGACTTTTGTAACTGAAAATATTTGAATAAGTCTCTTAATGATGGTTTTTGCTGGTATCTGTGTTGGGTCGACCCAGCATAGTAGGCTTAAATAGGACCCATTAGGGAAATATGTTCACACTTTGTTGGGCTGGGCCAGTTAGCCATTTTTGGCTACCACAGTTTGTCCCCCACTCTCTAAAGAAGAATCTATGATTTAGAGAGTGATTTCCGTTGGGTTGACCTTTATTGGATCCGTCATTGCTGATCAAGCTGCATTAAGTTGAATCGAAGATTTTCTTTGAATTGACCATAGTCGGCCGACTCTGCGTCGAATGGAATCAGTATCTATTGGAATATTTGTTTTACCTGACGCCTCCATTGGATGAACGACGTTTTTGATGTTGATTCAACATTCGTCGTTAGACGGTAGTTTCTTGTCATCATTGATGGCAACCTGATGTGACAGATGCTAAATCGATGTGATGGCCGTTTTTCCATGATGGCGTCAGCTGCATTAATTTCATGCGCACCTTTCAAGAAGCTATAGCTGTTTCGAATTTTGAACTGGATAGGTTAACGGTTACCTAGGTTAACCGGTGATTTTTACTTGGGTTAACTGGTAGTTGAAGGGGCGTCGACACGTGTCAACTAGGGTTTTTTTTTATAAATCCCACACCTGTTCCATTCGATACTTTGCAAAAAAACTGAAAGTTTTGGAGAAAAATTGAAGAACTGAACTTATCTCTTCAACTTCTACGTTGGCCTTGAAACTGAAGCGCCCCATACCCATTTCGTGGGATTTCTTCGCGATATTCTTCTTTGAATCTCTTTCAGGTTGGTGAAATCTATTCCTATTTATATATACTTCACCATTTATACATATACTTCCTTTATGCTTGCTCTGAAGTTTTTCATTATTTATCTGGGAATGTATCTTCTTTACTATATTTGTTAGATTCTGAGGTTTTGATCCATATCGAGTTGGTTTTATCTGCAAAGAATTGTTTTTTTTTTGTTTTTGTTGTGTTGTTGCGACGAGAGCAGTCGGTTAGAATCTGGAAGCCTTCGACAGTAGGTAGATTCCTTATCCTAGTATCTAGGTCGGCTTTTAAGTAGAGTTTAAGAAACCCAACCTTAGATTTTTGGTCGAAGAAAAAGTCTTTAGGTTGTGATTGTAGCTTTTAGCTTCTGTCTGACTTGTGCATTTTCTGCATGTCAGATTTTGGAGATACAATGTCGAACGACGAGACAATCTCGGAATTGGCAATTAACTGGACTTCCAGTGATGGAGTCGATAGGACTCAGGACGTCGATCGACGAGTCACGGTTGAAGATCCGTCGACGGCTGTCCCTATAAATGCTAGGGGTATGATAGAGCAAGGCGCTGTATATGCTATCGCGTCGGCTGTAGAGCATCCAGAATATGTTGAGGTTCCTGAGGCGTCGACATCTGGTCGACATTTAGGTATATTGAAAGACAGTCCGGCGAGCTTGATCACGGAGGATATGTTGCCTGGCATAAGGACGATGTATGGTATTCCAAACGACGTTGAATTACGTGCGCCAAGGGAACATGAACGTGCTGATTGGGATATCCCGGGGTGGACGTGTTTTTATGAGTATACTCTCCGTTTAGGTTTTAGATTCCCTGTCCCTCAGCTCGTTCGACGAATGTTGTTATATTACGATATAGCTCCCGGTCAGTTGATGCCTAACACCTGGAGAATACTGTTGGGTCTAGGAATATTAAATGAGAGGTATAATGTACAATTTGGATTGGGGTGTCTCCTTCATAACTATTATTTGAAAGAACATCTAGTCGACACTGGTCGTTACTCGTTAGTGCCTCGAAATAAAAAGAGGGAAATCATTATCGATACTAAGTCGAACGACAGACTTTGGAAAGATACGTTCTTTTTCGCGAAGGGGCCTCCGGTCGATGGCCCATGGAGGAGAGGGGAGGAGGAGTATCAATATCGACGGATCTGGAATCGATATGGTAAGTTTCGAAAACTGTCGATTGATATGTTCGTATGCATTCTTTGTGAGTTGCTTGTTTTGACCATTTCATTGTCTTTGCAGAAATCAAAGGGACAATAAAACCTCCGTCATGCGACGTCGCACCTGAACGTACCAGGGTTTTATTAGAGATCCCTGCTAACCAAAGGAGTGTCAGTAGCTTGCTTACGGAAGGTAATTTTAGGCCAAGTCGACTGTGGAGGTGGTCGACACTAAATAGATCGCGCAGACCCTATCCTCATGTGAAGGATTTCTTATCGTACATATGGATCAGGAGGAGTCTTGAGGTTCTCCAGTATAATTTGAGTTTTTTAAAGCCTCTAACTGATGTTGAACGTCGTTTCGCAGTGACGACGATGGCGAGCGCGGAGATTAATGTTCCCGAAAATGCTGAGACCATGAGGCGTTTTAGAGATGAAATCGCCAGGAAACGGGCGGCATCTCAAGCCAAACAAAAACGACTCGTAGGCGAGTCGAAGGAAGGCGCTGCAGCCGTAGTGGACCAAATCCTAGATTCGTCGCCAGAGAGGAGTCCGCTGGCAAAGAGGCAAAAGAGGACTTCTGCTGTCGATCGACAGAAGAAAGCGGCGTCCGGCTCAAAAGATAAGTCGGCTGGGGCTGATTTTGAGCCGGATTCTCCAATGAAGCTACTTGCTTCTGGACTCTCGTCATTTAAGGATCCTGCAGGGTTCTTAAAGAGGTCGGACGACTTCACTCTTGTTGATGACGACATGCATTTGAAAAACGTCAAGACGGAGGAAGTTTTTGATACGTTGCTGCTATCAAATTTTCAGGTAGAAAGATTCTTGTTTTCACTGGCAGTATTTTATTACGTATATATATATTTTTTTTGACGATTTAATATCTCGTTTTTGTAGGCGTACCAAGCGACGCTGCATCTACATGGTCGATACAAGGCCGTAAATGACAAAAATGTGATGCATCGCAAGGCGGCCGACGCTCTTAAAGCGGAAAATGCGAAGCTCTCCAAGGAGAAGTGTGTAATGGAGCGCCAAAAGGTGGCCCTGGAGGAGGAGTTAAAAAGTTTAAGGGATCGACACCAAGTCGAGGAGACAAAGTTCAAAGAAGCGGCCGACCAACATGAAAAGACGGTCGAGGCTCTAAAGGAGCGAGCGTTGTCGATAGCAGTGGAAGTTGTTTGTAAGGCTAGGGCGGAGCTTTTTAAAGAGTTCTTGTCGGGCGTCCAATGGGATCCTCAACATATGAGAGAGGAAATTGACCTCTACGAGGAGATGGAGCGTCTGAAACTTGAAGAATCCCTTGATGGAGAAGACGTTGTGGATGTCGACAGAAGCCCTGGGGCTAATGAATGTCCCGACAATAATGAAGAGAGTGCCGCTGTTGCTGTCGCTCCTCCTCCTAGCGATGCTCCCTGAAATTTTATTTTGTAATGCTGGACGATCTTGATCGACCTTGATATGTAAAAGATTGTTTACTTATTTTGAATGAATCGACCTTCTTTTATTTCTGAATGTTTATTTGCTTATTGGATCGACTATCAAATGATGGTAGTTACACAATGGTAAACAAGTTTTGATTGAGATATCTGAAATGACTCATGATCTATCGTAAGTCGAACGACGTGAAACGAATAAGATAAGCCTGTAAACTTATGCTCAGTCGTAGGAAGGTTTTAATTTTGAATGTAATAAGCCTGTAAACTCATGCACATTCATAAGTCGAACGACGTCGACTGTCATATGGGGGTCAATCACGCGTTTAATATTCGTAAAAAGTTGCTTAGGATGCGCAAGGAGATAGTTGAAAGAGATAAATATTAAATAAAAAGATACTTTTCATTTACTCGGAGAAATTTGGATTCGCGTACATGCGTTATAGTTGACAAGACCTTTTATACAGATTCGCGTACATGCGTAATATATATAGTCGACAAGACCATTTTACATAAATTCGCGTACATGCGTTATATTTGGTCGATAGGATCTTTTTATACAGAAGTTCACGTACATGCGTTATGGTCGACAAGACCTTTTTATACAAATTCGCGTACATGCGTAATATATATGGTCGACAATATAAATTCGCGTACATGCATTATATTTGGTCGCCTTCTCCCAGTGTCGTTCCCCCACTCTTAATATGTGATTGTCCTGAATGAGGATATTGGGAGTTTGAGGTCGAAGTCGGTGAATGCGGTCGTTGAAGCTGTATATTCAAAAAATAGAAAGTTTGCTTGTCGACGTTGACAGCGTCGTAAGATAGATGGTAATTTTTTGAGCTCAGTTTTGCACTTAGTTGCACGAAGGTGTCATCATTGCTCTTCTCCGGGTTGAGTTTGTTAGAAATGAGAGGAAAAAACAAAAATAATGAAATCAAAAGATAGTTTAGAAATGGTACTTTTTTAGATGTAGAGCGTTCCAGCTGTTGTGTATTTCTCGTCCATCGAGTCCTCTAAGCTTGTAAGCTCCACGCCCGACGACATCTGTAATTTGATACGGTCCTTCCCACGTTGGTCCCAATTTTCCGGCGCCTTCTTCCCTTGTATTTTGGAAGACTCGTCGCAATACCCAGTCGTGGAGTTTGAAGATTCTGACGCTAACTTTTTTATTGTAGTGTCGAGCGACTTGTTGTTGGTACGACTGGATTCTCAAAGCGGCACGATCCCTTCGTTCGTCGAGGTGGTCAAGTTCGAAATTGAGTTCCAAGTTGTTTTGTTCCTCACTCGGATTTTCGCTACGGGCGGTCGACACCCTTGTTTCTATTGGGATGACAGCTTCTGAGCCATAGACAAGTGAAAAGGGAGTTTCTCCTGTCGACCGTCGTGGGGTAGTTCTGTATGACCATAGGATTTCTGGAAGTTTTTCCACCCACTCGCTCTTTTCCGCTTCGAGTCGTTTCTTCAATGTATTAACAATGGTTTTGTTAGTCGACTCAGCTTGTCCATTTGCTTGGGGATATCGTGGAGTTGAGAAACTTAGCTTGATTCCGTACTTGTCGCAGAAGTTCTTGAAGTCGTATGAAATGAATTGGGACCCGTTGTCGGTCACTATTTCCTTGGGTACTCCAAACCTGCAAATAATATTTTTCCAAACGAAGTTGCGTACCTCAATATCGCGTACTTGCTGATACACCCCGATTTCGACCCATTTGGAGAAGTAGTCCGTCAGGACCAACATGTAGACGACGCCACCAGGTGCAGCCGGCAGCTTACCTACAATGTCCATCCCCCACTTCATAAAAGGCCAAGGGGACGAGATTGAATTCAGCGTACCTGGGGGAAGATGTGATATTGGTGCGAAGCGTTGGCATTTGTCGCACGACTTGACGTGATTTTGAGAATCAGTCCGCATGGTTGGCCAATAATATCCCGCCGTGACAGCTCTGTTCGACAAACTACGGGCGCCAGAATGATTCCCGCATTCCTCATGGTGTAGACTTTTTAAAACGTCGTACGCCTCTCGTTTGGTGACACATCTCAAGTAGGGTCCGGTGAATGACTTTTTGTAAAGCTTGCCATATATGATACAGAATTTAGTTGCTTTTGCCTTGATTCTCCTTGCTTCAGTCCTGTCGTCTGGCAGAATATCAGCTTGGAGGTAATTGAAGATCGGTTCTATCCAGCTTCTACCATCGTCGATTGGTGCCAATATCTCTGCTTCTTGAATTGATGGAGACATGAGATGAACTATAGGAACCGACTTTGAGCCATTTGTTGCTGTCGATCCAAGGCTTGCTAATGCGTCTGCTCGCGCGTTGTCGGATCTGGGTATTTGATCTATCGAAAATTCATCGAAAGTCGATTGAAGCCGTTTAGCTTTGATTAGGTAGGCCGACATTCTTGGGTCCCTTGCTTCGTATGATCCGTTTATCTGTCGAACGACTAGTTGGGAGTCGCTTAACACTTTGATTCTCTTTATTGTCAGGCTTTTTGCTAATTCGAGCCCTGCTATCAGAGCTTCGTATTCAGCTTCATTATTTGTTGCACGAAAACCACAATGGATCGACTGCTCCAGTATATCTCCCTGGGGGGATTTGAGTACCAGTCCTAGTCCGCTTCCCTTGATATTACTCGAACCGTCGACCGACAAGGTCCATTTTTCGCTGAGGGTTTCTGTGGCGAGCGCCACCAGTTCTGGTTCTGCCTGCACGTTTTCAGGTGGAGTGAAGTCTGCCACAAAGTCGGCCAATACCTGTGATTTCATTGCTGATCTTGGATGGAAGCTGATGTCGTACTCGCTGAGTTCTACTGCCCATTTCGTCAATCGACCTGAAAGCTCAGGTTTATGCAAAATATTTTTAAGAGGGTAAGTGGTTAGTACCTTAACGGAGTGGCATTGGAAGTATGGCCTCAATTTGCGTGCTGCCACGACAAGGGTCAGTGCGAGCTTCTCCAGTCGACTATACCTGGTTTCTGCGTCGAGTAGGGTTTTACTTACGTAGTAGACTGGATGTTGGTTGTTCTCTTCTTCTCTCACGAGGACTGCGCTTACAGCGGTGTCGGATACTGCCAGATATACGAATAATGTTTCGTTGTCTTTTGGCTTTGACAATAGTGGTGGCGACTTCAAGTATGTCTTCAAATCCTGTAGTGCCCTTTCACAGTCGTCGTTCCATTCGAACGATTTATTTCTTTTGAGTGTATTGAAAAATGGTAGACATCGCTCAGACGACTTGGAGATGAAGCGGTTCAGCGCTGCTACCCGACCGGTAAGTTTCTGCACGTCTTTGATGCATTTAGGTGACTCGATGTTTTCGATCGACCGTATTTGGTCTGGATTTGCTTCGATTCCCCTATGGGTGACCAGATAGCCCAGAAACTTTCCTGAAGATACACCAAAAGAACATTTAGTGGGGTTTAGTTTCATACCATATTCGTCGAGAACGTCGAACGACTGTCGCAAATGGTCGATGTGTTGTTGTGCGACTAGGGATTTGACCAGCATATCGTCGATGTAGACTTCCATTGTCGATCCGAGCATTTTTGCGAACATTTTGTTGACTAGCCTTTGGTAGGTTGCACCTGCATTTTTTAAACCAAAAGGCATTACCTTATAGCAAAATGTACCTCGCTCCGTGACGAAGGCCGTCTTCTCCTGGTCGTCAGGGTGCATTAGTATCTGGTTGTACCCGGAGTATGCGTCCATAAAGCTTAGTAAGTCGTGTCCTGCGGTAGCATCTACTAACATGTCGATGTGAGGTAGCGGGAAAGAATCTTTGGGGCAGGCTTTGTTGAGGTCTGTGAAGTCGATGCAGACTCTCCACTTCCCGTTTTTCTTCTTGACTACTACGACGTTTGCTAGCCAGTCGGGGTACTTTACTTCCCTCACTGACCCGATGTCGATCAGTTTTTGGATTTCGTCGTTGATAACTTTGTTTCTTTCTGGAGCGAACTTTCTTCGCTTTTGTCTTACCGGTTGATGATCTGGGTCGACCTGCAATTGGTGTACTATTACCTCGGGGTCGATGCCGACCATATCTTCGTGTGACCAAGCGAAACTGTTGCGACGCTCTTTGAGGAATGTAATCAACTGCTCTCGTATGTCGTCCGACAGTCTGGACCCGACGTATACTTTATTTTCTGGGTGATCTGGGTCGATCGACACTTCGTCGAGTTCCTCCATTTGAGGCTTGTTTTGAGTCGACTCGACATTGGTTTCCTGTAATTGCTATAAATCTTGTTTCTTCCTTTTAATGGCATTCTGGTAGCATTCCCTGGCTGCTCGTTGTTCCCCTTTGATCTCTTTCACCCCCCACCTGGTAGGAAATTTGATCATCTGATGATAAGTCGACGGGATGGCCTTCAACTCGTGTATCCAAGGTCTGCCAAGTATGGCGTTGTAAGGAGATTGACAGTCGAGCACGAGGAAATTGATGTACAAGTTGACCCCTTCAGCGTAGACTGGCAGCACAATCTCGCCTAACGTGCTTTTTTGCTCTCCACTAAACCCGGTCAACATAGTCGTTCGACGACTTAACTTCGACTCGTCGACCTGCATTTCTCTCAAAGCGCTGTTAAATAAAATATTGCACGAACTACCATTATCAATCAAAATGCGTTTAGTTAAACAATTTGCAATATGCAGAGAAATGACTAAAGCATCATGGTGGGGGGAGAACAAATCTGATTTGTCTGTCGACCGAAAGGTGACTGTTTCGTCGACTTTGGATGTGTGTTCTCGATTCGGCTGGACTTCTGTGTTTGATACTTGTCGCGTGTGTCTCTTGGCTGCTGAATAACTTACGCCACTGACTTCGGATCCACCTACGATGTAATTGATCACTCTATCTTGCCTGGGTGGCTCCGGAGGACTGTCGGCGACATCTGATTGTATTTGGTCGTTACGTCTCGCGTAAGTCTGTTTTCCCTTCTCCGTTAAGAACTCTCGAAGGTGTCCCCGTTTTAGGAGTTCAGCGACTTCAAATTTCAGGGCGATGCAATCTTCTGTACGATGGCCATGATCCCCATGGAATTCACATCGAAGCTTCGGGTCCCTGTGTTCTGGTAGGGCATTCATCTTCCGTGGCCACTTGACTGTTTTGCCCATTTCCTTCATCACTGCTACAAGGTCGACAGGTTCGATGCTGAGGTTATATTCTGGTGCTTCTACTTGTGGTCGACTAGACCTCAAATTACTGCGATCGACAGAATGTTTGTCAATTGAGCCCTCGTGTCGAGATTGGGGATTCCGTCGGTTGTTTGTAGGGTAAGGCTGTGATCTCTGGTCGTTGGATCTTCTCTCTACTCGATCGTTGCGTCGATTACCATAGTATGTACTGTTGGCTTTGCCGACGTAATTTGCTTCATTTTCTTCCCACTTGATTTGTGCCCATGCTTTGGCTAGTACATCTTCCATAGTCCTGCACGGATACTTAGTGAGCTCTTTATATAAATCAGAATCAAACCTTAGGCCTTTCCTGAAGGCGTAGATGGCGGTTGCTTGATTGCAACTTGGGATTTGCACTTTTTCTCGATTGAAGCGTCCGACGTAAGCTCTCAAGTTTTCGCCAGGTCGTTGGACTACTGTATAAAGGTCGTCCGACTGCTTCTCCAGCTTGCGACTGCTCGCGAATTGCTCCATGAAGGTATCCGTTAACTGCGCAAAAGAATCAATTGAGTTATTAGGCAAATTGGTATACCATTGTAAAGCAGGGCCACTAAGGCTAGATCCGAAAGCCTTGCACATGCACGCCTCTCTTAGATCGCGCGGAATTGCGGCGGTGAACATTCTCTGCTTGTATTGTGCAATGTGGTCGTCCGGATCTGTTGTCCCTTCATATTGCTTCATGTTTGGGAAGCTAAACTTTCTAGGCATCTCGGTAAGAGCGATTGCGTCGACGAACGGTGAGTCGGCGAAGCTGTTGGCAGTGCTCTTCTTTATCGGAGCTGGGACTCCTGGAATTCGTTGGTTGAGAGCTTCCATTTCTGCGAACCTGCGAGAAAATTCTAAGTCATTATTGAAGTGCATACCAGGCCCGGGTTTTACTAATCCGGGTGTCGACTGGAGTGATATTGTCGCTTTGTCGACATTGTCTGGTCGTTGGTCCATTGCTGGATCTCGTTCGTCCATCCCATCGTTCCGAGCAGGCATATCGTTGAGGTTGATATCAACCCTTGCGGTCTGAAGTTCTGGTCGATTCTGACGGTCGGCCGGATTCATCTCGGGTCCGACGGGATTTGCTGGTGTCCTTGGAGCAGGTCGATCGACAAACGTTTCTGCGTTAGGTGTCGACGTTGGGTGCTCCGATGTCGCTGAGTCAGGTACTACTCCGTCGACTAGTGCTCTCAGCTCTCCATTAGCCGCTCGAATTGCTGCATTCTCTGCTTCCAGTGCCTGCATCCTCTCGACGTTTGCGGCCATTTGAGCGGTCAATGCAGCAATTTGATCTTCGACGGTGGGGATTGAGCCGCTTCCAGTCATGTTGAGTTTTAGTTGGAACAGATTGATTGAATTTGGAAGTAGTTGCAATGGGCCCCACGGTGGGCGCCAAACTGTAGGTGGTCGAACGACTTGGTACGTCGAACGGGTCGGGTTGAATCAGGCCCAGAGCAACTAAGCTGGGATTAGTATGGTTGACGTCGACTGTTGCTTGCAGATGGTCGTGCGAACTTCGTTGTACCTGCAAAAGAACTTTAAATAGAAGTATAGATGGTAACAGGATGGTGGTGGCTGGAGATCGTAGCCTTATATGCGCTTGGGCTGAGCGACGTCGATTTCCGATGACCGAAATGTTCCTTTAGAGGCAGAGTTTCGGTACGCTTTTATCAGCTTTAGTTCCGAGAAAATCCGAGAGGGTTTTGAATGAGAGGTCCTCCTTATTTATACTAGAGGCAGTAGCTCCAACGTTCACTATCAGTCTTTGATAGTGGGCGTGATTCTTGGAGAAATCTCCTCTTGAATGGGCAGTTACTGACTTTTGTAACTGAAGCGTTTGTAACTGAAAATATTTGAATAAGTCTCTTAATGATGGTTTTTGCTGGTATCTGTGTTGGGTCGACCCAGCATAGTGGGCTTAAATAGGACCCATTAGGGAAATATGTTCACACTTTGTTGGGCTGGGCCAGTTAGCCATTTTTGGCTACCACAGTAATCACACCCTAAATATTACCAAATATGCCCTTTCTTTTAATTTTAAAAATATTAAAAATATGTAAATTATAAAATATTTTAAATCAATATATATATATATATATATATATATATATATATATATATATATATATATATATATAATTAAAATCACAGCATAGCTTCTTTCATTGCAATGCTGCTGCTACAAAGAAGGGGAAATCTAATTTCTTTTCAGTTTTTTGCCTTTTTCGTTCATTTGTAATCGCTTAATAAGTTCAATGGGAATCATTTGTTCATGTGCTTGATGTGATATCAGAGAAAGCAATGAAAGTGAGAAACCCACTAAACTTAAATAAACAAATGAGATTTTACATAATTATTATTAGATATGAGGGTTTTTTTTTTTTTTTTTTTGGTGGCCGCCTCCTCTTTGTTTTTTCCATCTATAATGGAGAAGGTTTCCAGTATTTCACACAATTATGTTAATATATATATATATTCATTGGCAGGCTGGGGTGGCTGCTCCCTCCATTTTTCCAATCTAGAATGGTGTAGGCACTAGGCAATATTGCAACAGCTTTCCATCTTAATTTTTAGGATTCTAAGAAGTTCACCTATTTATTGATTTGGATTATTATTTTTTGTTTTTTACTATTTTTATTTTATTTGCTTCCTTTTTTTTTTTTTTTTTTAAATTTGGTTTATAGTTAATCAACTATTCAAAGGAATCAAAACAGTCCTCTGATTGTTGTTAGGTTTGGTCGGGTAGTTTCAGTCCTCTATGTGAGGTTTTGTTGGTTGTTTTTAGTCCTCCTTGTGAGGTTTTGTTTAGTTTCAGTCCCTCTTGTGAGGGTTTGTGGGTTTGGTTTTTCTCTCCCAGGTGTGGGAGTTGTCGTCTGGGCTGTACCTCGATCTTTGATCTCGATGGTCCCAGTTGTAACCACTACCTGGATCAGTTATCCAGTTAATGTAACTAGTTGTTACCTCCAATCAAAAAAAAAAAGAAAAAAAAAAAGAATCAAAACAGTAAAATAGTTATAAAATTTATTATTTATTTTAATTAAAATATTAATAAATTAATTTAAGGATAATATTAAAATTGTAAAAAATATATAAATTTGGAGTGTACATGGAATTTTAGAGAGGGTGAGATAAGAGGAATTTGTCCGTTTTACCCCGCCTACCAACCGCACCCTGATCTGAAGTCCCATTCTTAACATTTTGGGCCCAAAAAGATTGTTTTACACGACCGTGAGAGACTGAGAGCATATGGCGCTTGACGCTTCCAATCACAGTGAGAATATCATCCATAGCCATCATTATTTAAAAGTGATTCAAGCAGTTTGATAAATTCCACGTATTTTTATTTTTATTTTTATATAGGGAATTCCACGTAATTCATTTTAGTTTGTCCGAATAAAGTAGAGTGGCAAAATGTCAATCCGAATCCGAGTCGGTCTCTAAAACTATCTGTGGAGTGTGGATTTTGCACTATAAAACGACAGTTAGATACTTAGATTCAGTCTAACAGCACTTCATTTCAAAATTAGCTTCTCATACATATAATTTACTATATTCTTCTTATTCTTTTGCAATTAGGAGGTTTCCGACAATGGCAGCTCTGAACGATGAAGTTCTCGGAGAATCGCTGGCCGGTTTCCGGTTCCATCCGACCGACCGAGAGCTCATGGATTACCTCTACAAGATGGTACAAAATGTCAATCCATCTCTCACTACTGATGATGTTTACGATGAATGTGATTGGAGGAAACGCTTCCAAACAAGCGCAAGCGAAGACACTTTTTTCTTCTTTATAAATTTGGAGAAGAGGAGCTTAAATGTCAACAGAATAAGAAGAGTGGCTGCGGACGGTGTATGGAAGAATCAGTGTCGTGAATATATATATGATCATGATGGCACAACAATCATTGGATCCAGGCGCCACTTCTCTTTCATCCCCAACGAGGATTTTTCAGAACCCCGTGGTACATGGGTGATGCACGAGTACCGGTTGGAAGGCCGATATGCAAACAACTTGGATTCTAACCGTAACTGGTACAGGCTTTGCAGAATCAGGAAGAAGGGTTGAAATGGAAGCAGTGCCGCAGATGCTAATGGAAGACCTGCCGACTATGGTCGACCAGATGGTGACTGTATGATTCAGTGAAAAGAATTGGTTTCCAGATTTACCGTTGAGTCCAGTATAATTAGTGTGTATCTTGGTGTAATGAAACATTTTCTGTATGGTCCTGTCCTAGTGTTATGTGCACAGCACATCTACATGTGTGCTAGATCATGTACCTGGTTGCATGAAAGATATGTGCATCTTATTTCCTGCATTATAGTTATTTGGATTGATAATGTGTAACCATGAAAGCTCTCTTCCTCAATTAATCATTCGCAAAATATCTCCCCTGTTCTCTCTATTTCCTCTGTTCTTCTCCTTCTTGCTTCAATTCTTTTCTATTCACAAATTATTACACATCAAAGCTATAAGGGAATTATTTCCCAAGAGTTCTATGAAGTTTAGAGTCCTTATTACAGTTGAGTAATCTGATAATTAATTTTTCAGAGTTTTTGTTATTTTACTGGTAACATTTGCTGGTCTTGTGTTACACTTATGGTTGATAGTTAAGTGTGTTATGTTAAATTATACAGGAAATGTGTTAAATTAATTCTCATGATTTGGTATCAAATCATATGGGTTTACAGGTCGTTTTTGCCTTGGGCCATCTTTTGAAAATTAGATATAATATAAGGGCCATCTTTTGAAAATTAGATATAATATTACTCTTAAAATAGTGAGCAAAAAGAAAAACAGATATCGGCCAGGCCCAAAATCACCAAATCCACAAGTCTCGGAAACGGGCCGACCCAGTCAGTAGTACAAGCCAAGATTGCGAGATCGAACGGTCGAACCAAAAACCCTAACCCCAGTAATAATAGCACATATATATCACTCGCAATATTTTCGTGGAATCGGCCATTGTTTTTGATAGATGCAGCAGCAGCAGAAGCTCCAATTCTCCCTCCCTCAGTTCCTCCAGGTACCTTAACCTCTCTCAGTTCCTCACTCACATTCGCTTTCTATTTGTGTTTTGACTGTGTCGCGGATCCTTCGATTTTGTTTTCGTATTTTATATGACTTGTTAATTATCTGCTTTTGTGAAGAACATTTGATTTGGTTCATTGGAACATTTGATTTGGTTATTTTACTATATTCTTCTTATTCTTTGCAATTAGGAGGTTTCCGACGATGGCAGCTCTGAGCAATGAAGTTCGTGGATTACGGCCGGCCGGTTACCGATTCAATCCGACCGACCTAGAGCTCGTTAAGGATTACCTCATCAACATGGTATATGGCGTTCCACCTCTCACTACTCGTGATGTCTTGAAGATAGATGATTATATTTTATACTCGTTAAGGATTACCTCATCAACATGTTGAGTAATCTGATAATTAATTTTTCAGAGTTTATGTTATTTTACTGGTAACATTTGCTGGTCTTGTGTTTCACACTTTCACTTATGGTTGATAGTTAAGCGTGTTATGTTAAATTAAACAGGAAATGTGAAACCAAGAGTATCCAACCTATCAAAGCCACTGCAACCGAAATTCCCCCTACAGTCCAGAGTAAGAGTTGATAGATTCTATTTTATGTTTGGGAATATCTGTCTAATATGTACTGATTTCTTGTTGATTTGTTTTGGTTTGTTTAGAGTTGTGGAAAAGTGGGAACACCAAGGTTGGAATCAATGGTACGTTTCCTACTTATTTTGTACGGAATTTTTGGGTCTAACTAAAATTGAGGTCCAGCAAAGCTAATGTTAAAATGATGATCTATTAGACTGGGATGATGGGTTCATTGGATACTTGGATGGTGGGACTATCAATTTTGAAATTGGAGATGTGGAACTTTTTATAAGCTTTGTTGCAATAAATTCTTTTGCTAGGTGCAATTCGTTGTTGCTCAGTAGAATCTAAGAAACTTTCTTGTGTGAATTTGGAACATTTGATGTTAATCATAACTGAAATATATTTCTTAACAGCTACATGCAGATTGTTTATACTATTCTGTAAGATAAATCTATATGAGGGTAATTGTCAGCTCTGTGAATGTGTTTTGCTTCAATCCTTTTCTGGATAATCGATAATCAAATGTTTGTGGCATGAATAATTCTCTGTTTGAGAAATCTATGGATGAGGTGGTTAGTACAAAAATAATTGAAAATTGATTGGCCTTGTAGTTGCAATTTAATGTGCCGTTGCTCTTTTGAGATATGAGTTTAATAGTTAAAAATTTCTTAACGTTAACTTATTTTAATGTTAAATTTGTGCAGGTTTTGGTCGGATTGGAAGGTTGGTTTTTCGAGTAGCAACCTCCAGGGATGATGTTGATGTTGTTGCAGTTAATGATCCTTTTATTGATGCCAAGTACATGGTAAGGATGTGCAGTTCTTTTTTCTTCCATGCAGTTTAAGTTCATAATGTCTTTTTTGGATATCAAATGATTCACCTCATTATTGTGCTTGTGCTTTTACTTGAAATTTATGTAGTAATACTAACACGATGTTAATTGTATAAATTTGTAATGTATTTCATAGAGCCTTAAGCTTTATCTTTTAGAAATCAATGAGAACGAGTACATAGCATGAGATTTTGTAATATGCGGATTGCTAAGTGAAATGCATACATTTAACATGCTTCCATCTGTAAGTTTCCATCTATGGAGTTGGGGTAAAAAATTAACCTGCCACTTGTTTTGATGATACCCATAAACGTTCTATTTACTAATTCTGCTTGATTGGTGCAGGTTTGGAACATGCATGTTTATTTCAATATACGGTGTTTCTTTTTTCTGACATATTGTCCCTAAAGTTGTAAATCTTTCCTTCCCTAACTGGTTACTTGTGTATTCTTGTCTCATACATACCATGGTAGTAACAGATGTTTGATTCTTTATACTTGTTAGACTTCTTAGAATTATGAGAGAATGGTTCTAATAAATTATTTTCTTCTTTCTCCCAGGCTTACGTGTTTAAGTACGATTCCACTCATGGAGTTTTTGATGGAACCATCAAGGTTGTGGATGAGTCCACATTGGAAATTAATGGGAAGCAGGTTAAAGTTCTTAGCAATAGGTATTTCCTTGGAAATCAAATGACGACATATATGATAGCGTGCTTGGTAATTTATTATAGTTTAGGGGCTAAGTTTTAAGTAATCCCTATTTAGGAACCCAGCAGAAATCCCTTGGGGTGATTATGGAGCCGACTATGTTGTTGAATCTTCTGGAGTTTTCACAACAATTGATAAGGCTTCAGCTCACTTGAAGGTTAGTACTTATAAGCTCTTGATACTTCATCTTTAGCTAACTGTCTGCTGTCTGTCTCTGTTCATACATCTACAGGCCTCAACTTGAGCTTTTCTTGACTTTGCTTTACAGGGTGGTGCAAAGAAAGTTATAATATCAGCTCCATCAGCAGATGCTCCGATGTTTGTCGTAGGAGTGAATGAGAAGACATACAAACCAAGCATGGACGTTGTTTCTAATGCAAGCTGTACTACCAATTGTCTTGCTCCTCTTGCCAAGGTTTGATTGCATTTGCATACAGATTTGAGGCCTTATTTATATCATCCATGCAAAAAGTGAAGGCATTTATTACCCTATTAGTGGTTTGCCAACACAAGCTATGGCAGCGCATGCACACATCCTAGGAATTGGTCTTTAGATGTAATCATTAGTGGTTTGCCAATACTAGTTTTGGCAGCGCTTGCGGACCACCTAGGAGTTGGTCTTTGGATGAAATGAAAAAAGAAAAATGTCCAAGAGTGATGTCTTTTCACTCAACGTTTACTGAAATTCTAAACTTGATTTGACTATGTTACTTACTGCAATTCGGCTCTTGATTGAATATTCTATTGCAATTTGGTATTAATTTTCGTAGGTTGATATTATGATTTTCTAAGATGTGAACAAAATAAGGTATAAAATAATTGCCGTTGGCCAATATATGGGGAAACATAGAAGTGAAAATAAAGGGTTGTTTGAGCAAAATTTGTCTAAAAAGTCCAATGAAAGTTGGGATTTATGTCCCACCATGCCTTGCCTGTTGAATATATTGACAATAAATTTGAAATTGCTTTTTGCAGGTAGTTCATGAGGAATTTGGTATTGTTGAAGGTTTAATGACAACTGTACATGCAACTACAGGTGTCTCTAATCTCTGTTTCTCTCTTTCATTTTCTCAACATTTAATTGGCTCTGGTGCAGTAACTAACATAGTTATGATTGTCAATGTTCAGCTACACAAAAAACTGAGGATGGTCCGTCACTGAAAGATTGGCGAGGGGGTCGTGGAGCTGCACAAAATATCATTCCTAGTTCTACTGGTACTGCAAAGGTTAGACTCATGGGTGTCTATTTGGAATCTTTTGAAATGTGAAATTCTTTGTTTGGGTACTATAATAACTTCACAATTTTGGATATTGCAGGCTGTTGGAAAAGTTCTTCCAAAACTCAACGGAAAGCTTACTGGGATGGCCTTCCATGTCCCAACTCCCAATGTTTCTGTTGTGGACTTAACTTGTCGACTTGAGAAGAGTGCTTCATATGAAGATGTCAAAGCAGCCATAAAGTATGGTGATTTTTTTTTTCCAGTTATAATATACAGCTTGCATTCTCTCCTTATGTTATTTATTTTCTCTCTTTTGTTATGGTTTTGTTTACTAAGTTACCCTTTTTATCTTCAAATGAAGGTATGCCTCGGCGGGGCCATTGAACGGCATTCTTGGATACACAGATGAGGATGTTGTCTTGAATGATTTTGTTGGTGACTCAAGGTATTAACTTCCTCACTTACACCCCTATCAATTCATCGGTGTAAAAAAGCTTCTTTTTTTCAAATGAGGCACTTGCACAAGCTTTTTTTTGTTGTTCAATATTAAACGAAAAATCAAAAAGTTACATGGCTTGATAGTATACATGGATTGAGAATTCAACTTTGATATTTACTAATAGGGGAATTACAGTTTGGTCGTTTTGGTTTATATATTTTAAGGAAATGTTGCTTTTTTAGTTAGATATATTAGGGCCTTTGGTCCTTATCTTTTTGAAAACATATAAAATTGGTTCCTTCATCAGTCAAAGTTAAATTGTTTAGTGGTAAAATGATACTTTTAGTCATGTTTTAATGTTTGGTGACGTGGTATTTTTTTTTTATATAGGGACAGAGTATATCTATAAACTATATAAAAAGAGTGAGTTGAGAGGTATTTTTATCCTTTCTATTTTGTTGTGCTTTTTTTTAAATTGTGAAAAGACTTATATATCCTTTCTCTTTTCAAAAATTATATAGAATACTTTATATGTCTATAGACAATCTATAGAAAATAAAGGGTATACATGGTATTTCATTATTTTATTTTATTTACAATTATTAGCACAGTAAAATGACATTTATATCCTTGGAGAATTCTGAAATGACATGATTTTTTTTTAATAAAGAGTATAAGCAAGGATAGAAGGGTCTTTCACATTATATGGTTACTTGGTTAGGGACCATTTTGAAATCCTACTTGTAATTTACCATCTGATTTTTTTTTTTTTAATAATTAGCATCTCTTTTCTAACCACCGTGTCGGTTTTCTGTCTGATTTAATTCTCTCTTATGACTCCTCATTTTACTTTCTTTATTCCATCGACTCCCTTTTTTATTTTTATTTTCTCTCAGACTCTCCATTTCTCTTTGCTTCATTAGTCAAAATTTTGAAGGAATCTGGAATTTTGATGGTGTTGTGAGTTTTGGTGATGGAGTCATCGTCGGACATGGTGAGAGGAGTGGCGGCGGTGGCTATGGAGTTTCCGGCTACTGATGCGGGAGATAGATATCAGTGCCATTCGCACCTCCAGACCAAAACAAGAGGATCGTTTGCTCTGGGTATCTCACTACAGGTAACTCGCGTTCTTTCTTCTGCAATTTTTATTCTAATTTTCTAGATTTTTCAACTGAGATTCAATCCCATATCAGTTAGGGTTTGTTGTTTTTCATGAACCCTGCTCCTTGCTCCTTTCAAAAATGTTTCTGCTCTGAACTCTTGAAATTTCAATCTCTTTTTGTTTGTTACTAATTTTAACTGTATTTAAGCTCAATTTCATTAATTCTTCAAGTTTTTACTTTGTCTTTGTTTATTTTGATTCAGTTTTTTTTGTTGCTGCAATTACAAAAAGAAATCAAATTTTCCATTGGAATAAAGAGATGCATCAAGGAAGAGGAACAAGTGCAACTTTTTAGTAGAAAAAAAAACTTAGATTTAGTGAATTTATGTTGTTTCAATGTAATGATTATATTAATTTGGGACTTGATTTGGATCAAGCTGTTTGCGAGTTAGTAAAGGACTTAATTGAGATTTTTTTTTTCAATTTGGTGGCAGAATGGGACAGCTGAGGAAGTGAAGATCTTCACGATGTTGAATGAAGTTGAAGTCCCTTCAGAGGATGTTGTGGGTATGTCTTTGTTAGCTGTTTTGTTGGGTCTCTTTACATTTAAATCAACTTAATTTAGTGAAAAATTGTCATTGAATTGCACCGAAAAAGTGATGATTTGTTTGAAAGAAAATGTTTTTACCTTCTGAAATATGTTAATTTTAAAAAGAGAGAATAAGAACGTTATTTGTTACCAAACCCACTATGACGGTGCTTGATGTCCATGTGTGTTTTCGTTCGATGTTATTCATATAGCAGTACTAATTTGTTGATGTGGTCTGGATTTTTTTTTTATTGGCTTGCAGAGGTTGTTGTTAGCCCGCCATTTGTGTTTCTAACTTTAGTCAACACTCTGTTGCGGTCTGATTTTCATGTTGCCGCACAAAACTGTTACTGGTGAAGTTAGGTATGTTGTTATCCAATACCATCTCTATATTACATGTTTTTGTACATTTAACTATTAGTAAGCATTTATATATAGGTTTTAGTTTGTTGAATTTCTGATGTTGATTAGGCTGGTAAAATATGCGGTTTAGATTGATTGTGGATCAATATGAAGTTAATGTTTTTTTTAATTTGTTTCCACAGTGCTAATTGATGGCTTTGTACCTCTTGTAAGTTATTTTTTCGTACCTTTTCGCACTTAAATGATTTGGTTACTTTTTTAGATTTTGGCTTACTAAATGATCTTTATCTGATGCAGTAGACTGTCTGACCAACTCTAGCTTTTTATATGGTTCACCTCAGCTGTGAGGTGAATCTATCTAAAAAAAATGTTTATTAGTAAATAATAGATTTTAATAGTGCTGCTTATGAATTATTAAAGTATGTTTAGTGCCTTCTTTAATTTTATAAGAGTTTGTAATAGTTTAGAAGTAACTAGTTGTTTGGCATGTAGTTTTATATTACAGTTGTCTATATTACATGTTTTTGTACTAGTGCTGCTTATGAATTATTAAAGTATGGATATTGCAAGCTGTTGGAAAAGTTCTTCAAGAACTCAATGGAAAGCTTACTGGGATGGCCTTCTGTGTCCCAACTCCCAATGTTTCTGTTGTGGACTTAACTTGTCGACTTGAGAAGAGTGCTTCATATGAAGATGTCAAAGCAGCCATAAAGTATGGTGATTTTTTTTTCCAGTTATAATATACAGCTTGCATTCTCTCCTTATGTTATTTGTTTTCTCTTTTTGTTATGGTTTTGTTTACTAAGTTACCCTTTATATCTTCAAATGAAGGTATGCCTTGGAGGGGCCACTGAATGGCATTCTTGGATACACAGATGAGGATGTTGTCTCGAATGATTTTGTTGGTGACTCAAGGTATTAACTTCCTCACTTACACCCCTATCAATTCATCGGTGTAAAAAAGCTTCTTTTTTTTCAAATGAGGCACTTTCACAGGCTTTTTGTTGTTGTTAAATATTAAACTAAAAATCAAAAAGTTACATGGCTTGATAGTATACGCTGATTTCAAGCATTGCTCATCAAGAATTTTTATGATTCTTGTTACCGTTACTTTTCATGTCAAGATGATTCTTAGGATTTCATATATGGTTCCTTTGTTAGTCTCAACTTGGTGATTTGACAACTCGGATGGCTTGGTTTTATTCTAGGTCAATTATATTTGACGCCAAGGCCGGGATTGGATTGAGTACATCTTTCATAAGCTTGTGTCGTGGTATGATAACGAGTGGGGTTACAGGTACATCTCTTTTTCTCAAACATGGTCTCTGAAACAGAATATACGGTTGTGGTGGTATTTGCAATTTCTTGTGACGATTGTTTTCTCGGTTTTTTCCTTGCAGCAATCGAGTGCTGGACTTGATAGAACATATGGCGTTGGTGGCAACCCACCACTAAAAAGTTAAAACGCGTTTGCCAGGCAAATGATGCTGCAATTTGAATGCATTATGTGAGTTAGATTGAAAGAGTAGTTACAAAATTTAATAGCCATTCAGTCCTTTTTTTTTTGGTCTCAAGTGATTTTGTTTTCAACATGAACTTCAAATATCCGGTGATGCAACCTGAAAATAAATGGAATATTCAAAAGTGTATGAGTTTATTCCAATTATACAAATCTCTGTTTGAACATTATTATTACCGATTTATGATCTTCCAATTCATGAATTGCATTTCTCTTTTCTCCATAGTTATTCGATTTAAGTCATTGTTCTTAGATTTTTTTAGACATTATTGTATATTTAAAAAAAAAAAAAAAAATCTTAAATTGTAAATTTTAAATTTGGATTTAATATAGAAATAAAAAGTGGAAACAGAGGCTGAAATGAGAATTCAACTTTGATATTTACTAATAGGGGAATTGTAGTCTGGTCCTTATATTTGAAGGAAATGCAGCTTTTATACCTAACTTAGGTATATTAGGGTTTTTGGTTCTCGTCTTTTTAAAAATATATCAAATTGGTTCCGTTAGTCAAAGTTAAATTGTTTAGGGGTAAAATGGTACTTTTAGATATGTTTTAATGTTTGGAGATGTGAGGTAATTTTTTTTTATATAGGGTTAGACTATATTAACTTAAAAAGTGGCATAAAAATTTGACTTTGAAATCTAACTGTTTATCTATTTTCAATCCAAAGGTTAAGATAATTGCTTTGTGACATCAAAACTCCATTTAGAAACGAGTCAATGATGATATGGCAATGAAACTAATTACATGGATTTGCAAATCAAAAAACCATCCATGAAATTTACCCAAGTCTATAATACAATCCCAAACACGACTCAAGTCCGAACACAGATAAGTTAATTCGAGTTTCAGCCTAGAAATTGATCAACCCAAACCTAGGCCCAAGTTGGCCCAACCCAGAATTAGTATTTTAAAATATTAAAATGACGAGGCAGGCTGCCAGCAAAGGAGTTTGGTGGCAAAATATTGTAAGATGGTGGGAAAAAAAAAAAAAAGAATAAAATAAGATGAGAGAAAGGTGGCCAGCGGTTGGATAAGGAGCTAGAATAAGATAAAATAATAGAAAATGAGAAATAAAAAGAAAAAGAAAGAGAAATGAGAGAGACTGAGAGAGAAGGGCCATCGACTAAGTCAGAAAAAAGGAAGAATAGAAAGAGAAAAGAAAAGAGAGAAGCAGACCGAGAGATTATAGAGAAATAAAAGAGAGGAGCTGAGAGAGATGAAGAATTTCAATGATCAGTATTGAGAATCAAGATAAGTGATTTCAGTTTGACTTCTAAATTTGCAATACAGTGATCAATAATATTATTAGATTTCCTAGGAAATCTTAGAGCATCTCCAATGCAAATATGCATTTTTGAGTTTCTAAATAGTGCCACATCAGCATTTCTATTTATTATGAGCCCACTTTTGAAAAAAAATTAGAGAAATGCATATTCACATCTCCAATGCAATTATCTAAAGTCAAATATGCCTCCATTTTATGTCTAATCATAATAAAACAATTATTACACTATCTCTCCTCTTTTATTTTACAATTAAATGAGGTTTAATCTTATTGGTGGAAAGAGTTAGAAATCATAGTCAGCATTTCTATATCTAAGAGAGTTTCTAGAATTAGAAACACAACTCCATATTCTCTAACTTTTTTTTGGCCACATCATCTCCATATTCAACTTAGATAATAGCATTGGAGATAGTTTTTCTAACTTTTTTAATATCTATCATATGTAAATGCATAATAGCATTGGAGTTGCTCTTAAATTGAGTTTTATGTGATCCAGAGATAGGTGAATTCAGACGAAACCTAGTTCCAAAACAGATTTTAACACCGGAGTTCAGTGAATGGATACTTTTTTATTAAAATTTATCTGTTTTGGAATAATTATATGAATATACGATAGCTTAAAGTATTTAGACTTATTAGAAATAAATGATTTATTCATTTATTTAGAAAATAGATTTCCAGATAATTGATATGTTTAAGAAATGTTTAGATTTTTAGAATTCAAAAATAGATTAATTATTAAATTAGATTTATAGAACAAGATTTTATAAAAAAATTTAAAAAAAATTTAAAAAAATTGTACAAGTACTTTCGGACAAATTTCCAAATTTTCATATCAACGTTATTTACGAGAATATTTATGCATGTTTGAGAAAAGTATTTATAAAGAATTATAAGTATGTTCAGAAAAGAGATTTCAAACACCAGATGTGTACCTGACTACCCGTTCCCAGCAGTATCAGAGTCAGATTATTGGCCTTTGGGTCTTATAAACATGTGTATGTTAGAGTCAGCTCTGCACGTGTATGACAGATGTTCGGTCATAGTTGGATTCGCTTTGCACGTGTATGACATATGTTTATCCATAGCTCTGCTTGAGCCCAGAGAGATGAGGGACAAGTATGATAGATTCCAATGGGTACTAGTTTGGTGTACATATCCAGATTAAAATGCCAAATATGAAATTTTATAGTGGTTAGAAAGGGAAATTGAAGCGAAAACATAAAATTTGTATATTTTATTGTAAAATGCGATTTCATAAATTTTTTTCATAGAATTTCTTATAAAACATTACTATAACAATGCATAAATCTTGAGCCAAATAAAACGTTTTTGCCAAATATGAATTTTTATAGTGGTTAATTAGGGAAGTTTAAGCGAAAACTTAAAATTCGTATATTTCATTGTAAAATGTGATTTAATACAATTTTTTTTTTTCATAGAACTTCTTAAAATATATTATTATACCTATGTATAAATTTTGAGGTAATTAATTGTCTTATGCCAAATATGAATTTTTATAGTGGTTAATAAGGGAAATTTGAGGGAAAAAAAAAATTCGTATATTTCATTGTAAAATGCGATGTATCCATTTTTTTTTTCCATAGAACCTTTTAAAATATTTTATTATACCTATGTAAATTTTTTGAGGCAATTGAATATTTTTTTGCCAAATATGAATTTCTATAATGGTTAGTAATGGTAATTCGTATATTTTAGAGTTTAAATTGGGGAAGTGGGGAAATGAGGTAAATAAGGAAAATAATAATTATTAAAAAAAAAATGGTGGTAAATGGGGATGGGAGCAGGTCCCACATCCCCATCCCCATTTCTATTTGGGGATAAAATTCATTATCATCCTTATTCCCCATTTGGAATTTTTTTTTTCTTTCAAATGGTAACAGGGATTTATGGATTTTGGGGAAAATAGGGTATTGCTTTATTCATATACATTCTCTGCTCCACTTAGAAAAGCTTCTTCAAGTAGATCTTTTAGTAGTAAAACTTTTAATCTTTTACAAATAGAGCTTTTAAAGTAAAGTTGTTAGCCATTTTGTTCTCAATTAGAAAAAAAACTTTTTTGATCGATAGGATTATCAAAATATTCAAAAATAAATAAATAAATAATAGAGGATTCTAATTTTCAATTGATTTCAAATTTTAAAGTTCTTCACGATTCGAAAATGGTGGTGACTGATGAAAAAAAAAAAAAAAAAAAACAGAGGCTAAAATGGTAAAGCTGGCATGCATCTCCAACGGTCGAACCCCAAAACGATGGCGTTTCAATTTGGGCCCAAAAATTTTTCACAAGAATTCAAGCTCTTTGTTAAGAAAATGCATATACGAACTATATCAACACAGTCCAATCTGACTGCAAAATGTCAATATCACAAATAAGGTCTTGAACTAGCTGATGTACTTTCAGTTATTATTTTCCCAAAAATAAACAGAATAACTCAGGCCAAGCACGACTACAATCACATTAGAGGAAGATGAATTTGCTTCCGCAACATTATTCGCCACCACCCCAGCAGTCGTTCCTTCATCGTTTTTGAATGATGTCATTTTCATTCAAGTAATCCACAAATTCGTCAATGAGATAAGGCCAAGCACCTTCTGCATCATAATTTGATAGTACAGGGTCTACTGTCTGCACATCGGAAAATAAGTTAATGTGGGCATACAAGTGAAGTTGAAAGAAGCACCGGTTACTTATGCAAGCAGGAACTTCATCTTACCCTTGCAAACTCCAATAGCTGAGACCATGTGTCCCTTGAGATTGCTTTATTATGTCGAGCCTGAACACCATCAAAAACAGAAACAAAATATTTAATGAAATTACTAACAGATGCACATACGAAAGGTAATAGAAGCAAGCTCACCGGGCACGCAATATCAATCTAACCAACCTTCATAACCCAAAACAAGCTTATTTATCCACATAGATAATACAATAAACAAAACAATACAAGAAAATATAGTCTGAATCATCACACAGACCACCTCCGTACCATTCTATGACATCTACTATCTTTTGCGGTTAAGGCATTCTGGAACATTAAAACCATTTCCAACATAAAATATGCCCATTGTAACATAAAGCTTTGTGATGATTCGATTGAACCAATATCCACCAAGAGTCAATGAATACTTATGCAAATATCTAAAAAGCATTGACAAAAGAATGTAAGAGTTCATTAGTTACCTGTAAGAATTGGCACCAATGATCAACTAATGGCCACTGCTTCTCAGCAAACAGTAACTGCCACATTCCAATTGCAGTATCCAATGCCAAAGATTTCTGACCCTGAAAATAAGAAAAGACAAATCAGTTCACAACAAAAGAACCAAAATACCATAGGATATGGCCACGCAAGTAAATTTTTAAGTTGCAGATAGTTCAAAGTAGAAAACTTAGCGTGTGATAGCCATTCAAATTGCTTTCAAATTGACTGTGCAACGGGGCAAAAGTGGACTCATGATTTATTCAAGTTCAAGAGTAAAACTAATGCCAGTAAAAATATTGACCAAATAGACATCCAATCATAATGGGATTGGACAAAAACAAAATAAATCTAAGTGCAACTATCACAAGAAAATATCATTTAAAGAATATTTTAAGTTCAGAAACACATTAAATGTAGCAACATTATACTCCTCCAGGACTGATAAGTGATAACCATTGTTTCAAAACTCAGCTGAGGCAGCCGCCTTAGGCGCACCTCACGCCACCTCGGCCCTCCACCGCCTCAAGGTTTTCTAAACCTAATACCTCCTTGGGGCGATGAGGTGGTGGCATAATTTTGGGCTGTGGTTTCCTCAAACAGAGTATTTTGGGCAGTGGTAGCAAGATTCATTTGACTCAGAACAGTGAGTTTTGGGCTGTGAGTCTGTGACATTAAGGACATTTCTTCGCAAATCAAAATTAACTTAAATAAACCCTAATAAACAACAGCCCCTCACAGCCCCATCAAGCTCGACAAGGGAAAAACCAAGCCCTAACGGTATATTTTTTCTCTTCTTCTCTTCTTCACATTCCCCTACCATGTCATCATATTTACCATGTAATTTAAGTTTTCATTTTTCTGTTTGGGAGTAATTAACTTCATGTATAGTCTAATTGAGGCGTCGGCCTCGCCTCACTAGTACAAACCGCCTCACTTTTTTAAAACATTGCTCATAACCCTCTAATTGTCTGCTTTCTAACCATCTAGCACCTTAAACTATGTCAAATCCACAGCATCTTAGAAATTTTAACGTTAGTACCAAAAAAAAAAAAAAAAAAATACCTCTTTCACCAATCTTCAAGGTTATTACTACAAAAACTCTTTAACCAATCTTTATGTTTTCATCAGAGAGCAGAAATGAATACATTACAATATCAAGTTATCAACTATTATGACAAAACACAATACCTTTTCTTTTGCCCAGCCAAATGCAAAGTTGTATATCTCACGAAATTTTTCTGTACAATCATAAGGAAAAAAAGTCATTACAGGAACACGAATATGAAAAAGAACATCCACAACAAAAAGAAATAGCTGTACGAATCTGTTTGAAAGATGTGAAACTTTCAATAGAAAGATTAACCTGGAACCTATATTGACATTTTAAAATCATAATCAATCATTGAGTAAGCACCGAAAATTATGAACCAGGCACATACGTTCATCTTTCAGCTCAGAGCGCATGAATGATATCCTTTCACGGAACTTATCCAGAGAATCTATCCTGTCATCAAATTATATAGCTTTCAACAAAGTTGCATCACGGTGGTTTTAAACCTACAATCTCTAAACAACAAGATGGAACTTAAAAAATTACCCTAGTGATTGTAGTCCACCTATGAACTCTTGCTTGGAAAATTCACACATGGTAGCAGCCTTCATGTGCCATGAAAGAACCAACTGTAACAACAGAAAGAACCATGTTACCAAAACTCAGCCAAATCAGTGTACATGTACAAGACAATAAATCAAGTTGACAATATATAAAACAATAGTTACAGGAATATGGGGAGACATAGATAAAAAGTTAATAAAGCTCACTTATAAGCGCTTACTTATACTACAACTAGTTTCTTTCTTTCATTTTATTCACTCCATGTTCATATAAAACAATAATCACTGGAATATATCCTAATGTAACACCACTTTCCCATCTCTCCGGTCATCACTTATTTCTAGAAATTGGCAGGGTCACCTCCTTAACCTCTTTTAGAGATAAATTACAAAGAAGTAGCTTCTGCAGGAGACCTCCCACGTCAAATGCCATGCCAGAATAAAATTCCACCTAAACCTCCTATCTTAAGTACATATTGAATTAACAGTAGACAATCTTCTAAGATCTTTTCAAATTCCAATTATTCATGTTTTGCAATAGAAGCTCAGCCGAAAAAAGTATACAAAGAGAATAGGAAGCAAACTAATCTGCTTCAGGTTTCCAATCAGAGATTCTATTGTGCAGGTTACATCTTTAAAGATTGGAACTTCATTAGAATCAAAATTCAAACTTGGATTCCCAAATAACATTTCTCCTGAACTCAGAAAATAAAAAGTATGAAAGTCTTGTAAAGCAAAGACCAAGTGAACTTTTATACATACATACCATAACTATATCCTGAGGATCCACCTGTCAAAAAACAAATGCTTAATGTCATACAAACTGAAATAAAAGATTCTAGCTACCATTAAAAGAATGCAAAAGTACAGGCATCGATAGAGCTCCTAAATCCTAATTCACAATTATAAAACCTTAAACTCAAAACCATCACACAAAATATATAAATCAATAGGTGATCAAAACAGCTACCTGAATATCATTGCAAAGGAGAGTGATACCATCAACCAGAATCATATCAAGATATGGATCTGCAGAATATTTTAGAATAAAAATTTCTTAGTGTACAATAATTTTGTAAGCATGTGACATGTGACCAAATAAATTATTGGAAAAAAAAAAACAATTCAAAAGGTAAAGCTTGCCTTTATATTTGTTATAAAGCTCCTCTAAATGTTTAGTATCGGCTGTTTTTACTTGGGGTAGGCTGTAGAAATAATCAATTGCAGCCTCAACATGCCAATCATTGACCTTCAAAGACTGAACTGCAGCTTTTTCACTGCATAAAAAAATAATAATCAAAATCTCATTAATAAAACCACCAAACATAAAAAGATTAGACAAGCCAACCCCGCCTCTATATTAAGCTTTGCAGAATGCCCATATATGATCTTACTCTACCGCACAGTTAACATAATCCTCAGATTGTCTAAATTTTTCACACCCACAAGCAAAAGTCAATAACTCAATATCACCATAAATATTCTCAATTTTTTCTACCACCTAATAATCATGTACCAAAAGACAATTCTTCATCCATATACAAACAATTTCCACCACTATAAGACTTAAAGGGTAGCAGGAAAATGAAGATTTTACTTCGAATTCAGTGTGTCTCAGTCCACAACTTTTTCTTCCACCACCTACTAATCATGTACCAAAAGACAATACTTTTACTATATTCATGCAATTATCACTACCATAAGACTTAAAGGGTAGCATAAAAATGAAAGAAATTTATTCGAATTCGACCCGTTTCTCAGCCCACAATTTTCACTTCAATCCCTTCAATTCCCACATCAAACAACCATTAAACTAATCAAATGGTGATCTGATAAGAGGTTACCTAGCTCCGGTTATCTGTATGAACTGAGTGAGCTTGTCACGGTTGCCTCTACTAATCTTATGCTGCCAAAAAAAAAAAAAAAAAAATCATATCAGAACACAACATATTAGGAAAAGTTACAGAGACACCACAAACCCATCAGCACAATCGATAAATGGAACCACCCCATAAAAAAATGATTCAAATGATCAAACCCAGGTATTGAATTCAGCTAAAATATGGAGAAATCTAAGAAAACAGATTGAAGAAAAAGAAGCAGAGATGAGAGAAGTGACCATTTTTGCGAGGTGGGTTGTGAAGAAATCCAAAGTGAAATGGATCTCTCAGTGTTGTGTTGGATGGAACTGGAGAAAAATTAAATTTCGAGAGCGAAACTCCTCTAGGGCTTTGCTTCGCCACCTCTTCCTCTCTCTCTCTCTCTCAAAACTCTCTTTTCACTCACTTTTCTTTCTTCGTTTTCTTTTGTCTGTTCTGCTATTTCTAATTTCTATGCTCGAAAATTTTACTCTTCGTTCTTTTTTTTAACTATTTTTTTTTTTTTTTTGAAAGATAAAAATTTTATTCCTTGTTGAGGTTTTTTTTTTTTTTCCTATTAAAATATAATTAACCGTGATATATTTAACCTTTTATCATCCGGGATCGGATCAAGTAGAAAATTCCCCGTGCACTACTAAAGCTGAATTGTAGACTGAATAGTGATCGAAAACTGAAAACTAAAATATAAGTGATAAGTTATTTTTTTTAAAAATTATAAAAATCTGAAAACTAATACTTTTATATCTATACCCTTTCAACTTTTATTTATTATATATTACATTTTAATATATTAAAGACAACTAAAAACAGTAATTTAATGATGTAATAAAAAATTATAAAAAAATTCACCCAATAAAATATAGGACAAGGATTCTCTTCTCACCTCACTTCATCCTCACATTTTCCTCACCTTTTTAAAGCATATGATTGATTGTTCATAAAGTGTCAATCACATCATCACCATTCATTCATTGCAATGCTTATGTGTTAAAAGATTGAGGTGGGGATGAGGTGAGGTGAGATGAGGAGAGGATCCTTGTCCTAAAATACAATCACTTGAAGTTAAAAACAACAAATTGAACAAGTTAATTGAAATTTAATTGTGTAAGATGATTATACGTGGAATTATAATAATATAAAAACATATTTATAATATATATATATATGGTTTATCAATGTGGCCATACCATATAAATTTGTCACAAACAAACATAATTCAATTCTATATCAAACAAACATAATTCAATTCTATATAAATTAGAGATGAACATCAAAGTGCATGTAGTTTCTGGCAGTGACAAATGTAATCTACTCAAACTAAACAATCAATTAAGTTGGTATGCAAAACTTGAAAAAAAAAATAAAAAAAATATGAGTGCTAATTTTCCTTAAACATATAACATAAAACTAATCAAATTATGAGAAGAAGAAGAAAAAAAAAAAGAGTCTTTACGTGAATATAACTAGAAGTCGAAATAGGATTGAATACGATTAAAAAAAACCATTGGATTCGAATGGAGATTTTGGATTCTTGAAACAACTAGGTTTTATTACTGCTAAAGGTTTTTTAACAGTAAGAAGAAAAAATATATATTAATATAGTTCAGGGTTGTCATATAAGAGACAACCGGAAATAGATAAAATTATGAGGATAATTTTAGATGTAATAAATTGATATATATTCCGGTGATTCTTGGTTAAGTGAAAAGTGAAAAATGAAAAAATTTCACTTTTAGGAACCAATGATTTTAGGAGTTCATTTAATGATTTTATCACTTAAAAAATCAAATGAAACAATTTAATGACACACATTAAATGTCATTAAGTATTAAATGTAAAAATCAAAATAGGCCTAAGTGGTGCATAGCAAAACACTAAAAATTGATCATGTAATATAACAATATGATGTGGCAACAACATATCTAATCTTTAGTGGTCGGTTGCAATGTTGTGTGGTGCAAAACAAGACATATTGGACATGTGGTGTAAAAATTTGATGTGGCTCTTTAGTGGTCGGGTGCACTTAAGATTTTATCTTGATTAAAAGCACCTCCAATGGTAAGTGGGATTTTTGAGTTTCTAAGTAATATACCACATCAGTATTTCTATTGAATATGGATCCATTCTACGAAAAAAACAATTCAAAGAAATACATATTCTCATCTTCATTGCAATTATCTAAAATCAAATATGTATCCATTTTATGATCAATCATCATAAAACATTTATTTCATTCTCTCTCCTATTTTATTTTACAATTAAATGAATTGTACTGTAATATTATTGGTGGAAATAATTAAAAATTCTAATTACAAACTCATCTCCATATTCTTTAAAAATTTATTGTCACATCACCCTCCATATTGAAGTCGGTGAGCTTTTTCCATCTCATTATTTATCTATATTATGGGACACTAAATTTTCTTCAAATACATAATAGCATTGAAGATGCTTTAAGAATCTATTAGAAACTAGAGATCAAAGGCAGACTGCGGACCACCATAGAGGTTAGCCCAGTTGAAAAATAAAATATAGTTAAAAATTGTGTATTTTATATTTTAATACTATAAATTTAAGTTTTTATCATTTGGCCCCCAACTTCAGATTTTCGATTCCATCTCTACTAGAGATCTAACTTGTGATCGAATTTTAGAGTCTTTAGTAAATTGAGGTGGGACTTGTCGAAATTTGACACTTTGATAAGATGATCAATCTACTTATATTGTCATGGAATGTAACTACCAACTAGTGTGGGGACCTAGAGGGATCTTGACTTAAGGGATTTAATAGTCTACTTGAAGGATTTGGATCCCCCTCCTCTTGTCTTCACCTAAATCAATGGTCTGAATTAATTTTATCTTTTGGTTGAGTAAAACATAAAAATTAATATAAATAATCTAGACCATTGATTTTCTATATTAGACACATGTAAATAAATTATGAAGGTTGAGACAAGGTGAGGAGAGAAAATATGAGATCACATATGAATAGCTATTACACGTATATATATCTTCCGACACTTGGAACTTTTATTAGGAAAATACCGTACAAACCTCATCACCTGTAAGAGAGAAGTGCATAAGAGCATCTCCAATGCAAGTGTGGATTGTCTATCAAAAATTGTTGACATGACAACAATGTCAAAAGGCATGCCTTTTATATGTTAGAAATGTATAGTTGATAGACAACCAAATCAACATTTAGTCTCTAATGACTTCCGTTCAAAATATAATTTTTTTTAATGACCTGTCTTTTTTATTTTATTTCTTTCACAAACAATATTATTATTTTCATAGAAACACCAATCACTTTCTATGTCGTAAATGTACTTGCTAAGTCAATCATGTTGATAGTGTCCAACAGATAGTCTAAAAGTAGACAGTCATGTTGACATTGTTTTTTTTTTTTTTTTGTCACCTCAACTTGACATGAATGAAGATGGTTGCATTGGAGAAGTATATCTAAACTCAATGCCTATTTATTCTAGTTGGCATCCAATTTTTTCACAACTCACAACTGCACCAGGGGTGAAACCAGAATTTTTTTTTATGGGTGGGCTATGTGGACAATTTTATATAGATAAAAAAATTATACTACACAATAAAAACAAATCATTTTGATTGCGAATCTCGACGATAAGAGATAATTTTCATTAATTAAAATAAAATAGTACACCTAGTCAGGGGACATAATGAACATTACCCTTGAATACATATTCTAACCAAGAAAAAAACACAAGAAAATAAAAATGAAATATGCATGTAATGTAAATACAATAAGATCCTAGTTAAATTTTGACTTCTGAGGCTTCAAAGAAGCAAAAACATCTATTACCGAATCTGAATCAACTGTATCAGCCATATACAAACTAATGAATTAATATATATTCAATATACTACCATATACAATTAGTTTGACCTATTGCCATATTCATTGTTCTTAATGTATATATACTTAATTTTACAATTATAACGAAAATTGGGTTGTTCAAAAACCGGGTAACCTGGGTTGTTGTTTATTTTTTTGAAAACAAGTAGATACAAACAGGGGCACAATTGCACAAACACACACCAAAAAACACAAGGAGCCAAGACGCTACTAAGTGCTAACACCACAACAAACCACAAGCAAACCCCACCAAAAAAAAAAAAAGAGTAAAAAAAAACAATTAATTAATCACCAACGTAATCACCTGGGTTGTTCAACATAATCACTAAGAGGGTGTATTCAATTAGGATTTTAAAAGACTTTTAATGACTTTTATGGAATTAAAAAGTTTAGATGTATTCAATATAGACTTTTAACGACTCTATAAAAGTCATGGGGTATTCAATAATAC
Source organism: Acer yangbiense (assembly GCA_008009225.1). Taxonomy (NCBI): domain Eukaryota; kingdom Viridiplantae; phylum Streptophyta; class Magnoliopsida; order Sapindales; family Sapindaceae; genus Acer; species Acer yangbiense. The sequence goes on from CM017762.1 coordinate 68,646,153, forward strand.
AGACTTTTATAGATTTTTAAAAAGTCTTTAAAAGTCATGTGGTATTCAATCAAGACTTTTTAACAGTCTATAAAAGTTATGCGGTATTCAAAATCTCAATGACTTTTAACGACTTTAAAATATCAATGACTTTTAATGACTTTTAATGATTTTTAGTTATAACAAATCTCACAATTTGTCTTCCATTCCTACCAAAGACTTTGAATGACTTTTAAAAAAAAAAAAAAAATAGAAAGAATTTCACTTTAAAAGAAAAATATAAAAAACTCTTTAAAAAACATTAACAACCAAATATATGTTCTATTTTCAAATAAAAGCACACTCATTGTTAACAAATTTCACAAATAAAATAAAATGAATAACTTTAAAATGAATAAACATTATAAAAAAAAAATACAAACATTAACGATCTATAACGAAAAAAAAAAAAAACTAAAAAATAATATAAAACAACTCTTCATCAGCTATGCAATTAAGAATGAGTTCATATTTTTTTACCTATTTTTTTAAAGCAACTAAACAACACCGAAACAAATTAAATTAACTTCATTTATGTAAAATAAAAATAATAAAAGACAAAAACTACTACTTAACCATGCCAATATGCTATAATCAAAGTCGCGTATGAGCATGACTCCATGTAATTATGATCAATATCAAACTACCAACTTTTAGGTATGGATCTTATTCAACAACTAGGTGCGGTTTTTATGTTTTATCTTTAGTAACTTGAATGGACTTTTGGTTGATTTTTTATACTCATTGTCATACTTTCGTAGAGACATGTAAACGTTAATATTATTGTCGGTTTGCTACATTTATTCTAAAAGAAAATTTATAATATTTTTACTAATTATAAAAAACAAATAAAATTTTGACTAATTTTTAAAAGAAAAGGAGCATAATGTCTTTATAATGCAAAATATAATTTAAAAAAAAAATTAAAATCACATATATAGACATGAATGCTTTTATCAAGTTTAATTAACTATGGTTTTCTTTTATTCATTTGAAAAATTATTTTTATTGACATGATAAATATATATAATTTTGCTAAAACAAATTATACATTATATTTAGAAGTCAATGAAAGTCTGTGAAAGTCTGTAAAAGTCTTTTAAAATGAAAGTCCATGAAAGTCTTTTAAAATGAAAGTCAATGAAAGTCCATGAAAGTCCATGAAAGTCCATGAAAGTCTTTTAAATAAAAGTCTATGAAAGTTTTTCATAATCTTGTAAAGTCTATAAAAGTCCATAAAATCTGCAAAAGTCATCAACTTAAAAAAAGTCATTAAAAGTCTTTCGAAATCCTAATTGAATACACCCCCTAAATTAAAATCAAAATTATCATCACAATCTACAATTAATTTTACAATATAAACTTTAAAATAAAAATAAAATAACTTACGTTGTTCTCCTGCCGACGTCTATATACCTCTACATATCCAAAAGCTATGAAATAAAATTGAAATTCTTGGAGAGTGGAGATCGGAGATAGTTGGAGACTTGGAGATTAAGTCATAACTTATACGGTAACTCTACTGCTTCTGTTTTTCTTAGTTGTTACTTGTTAAGGATTTAAAATTTCCCATTTGATTTTTAAGTTATTAAAGGGTTAAAATTCTTAATTTGATTTTTCACTTGTTAAGGAAATCTAATGGGCTTGAATGGGTTTGAATGGGTTTGATATAATTTTTATATTATTGGGCTGTTAAGAAGATAAGGAAGGAAAAATATGATAAGTTAAGTTAGAATTGGAATTGGGCTGGGGTGTACTTAGAACTGAATGGAATGTATATAGAACTATTGAAAAAACTTATTATTATTTTTCAAAAAACTAGGGTGGGCTGTAGCCCACCCTAGCCAGGCCCAATTCCGCCCTTGGCTGTATTGGAGATGCTCTAATTACTGGAAGCAATTGGACGACCTCCTCTTACACGATGAAATTAAAGTGTGGTGATAACCGATTAGATCACCAAATTCTTCCATTTTTGAGCCTCTACACAATGATGATGAATTTATATCGTTATACAAGATGTCTAATTATCTAAGGCTTACTATCAATTTAGTCTCTTTTGGTGAAAGCTCAAATTTTTAAGAGAGCTTCTTTTTACAATCTAATGTCTTTATTTTTACACATCATTTCTAAAGACACTTAATTCAAAAATTTAAATTAAAAAAAAAAAAAAAATCTAAAGACACTTTATTTAAAAAATTTAAATTTCTAAATACAATCCATAATTTATTTTAATATTACTCCTTCTGAATACCTCTTTTTAGAAAATTTGAACCGAAAATGGAAAAGAGATGCAAAATAATCAAATGAAAATAGAATAGAGAATAAAACTGAACAAAAGTGAGGCGATCGAAACTATTTTTGAGATCAAATTGTGAAAATAGGAAAACAATATTTGATTTTCTTTTTTGGATTTTAAAGTTGAGTAAAAAAAATCCATTGAGTAAAAAGATAATTTTAAATATGTTTTTCTGGATTTTTTTTATATATATATATTTTCTAGTGATGGTGATGATTGAACATGATTGGTATTTGTGAAAAATAAAATTGTTTTCAAATTTGGTTTAACAAGAAAACAAGACAACTATATATAAATATATATGGAAGAAACACGCACAAAAAAAAAAAAAAAAAAAAAGTTGGAGTGTCATTAGAATTTTGTCTTGTTTAATAATTTTGGACCAGTTTGGTATTGCTTTTAAGAAGTTAAAATCATCTTATTTTATAATTTTGTCATAAAATGCGGTTTGGTAAAAATTTCCAAAAGTAATTAATTGATAATCTAATAAGTTTTGATTGAGAAGTATACGAGGAGTTACTTTTTGAAAGTGATTATGGAATAATCTATTTCAGCATTTAATGAATATCTTAAAATATCATTATTATCATTATGAAATCAAATTAAATCATTTATATACTTTATTTCATCTTAAAAGTAAATATTATATTTAAATATTGATTCGATTACAAAATCAATTTCAGCACTTTCGAAATAAAATTACTAAACATATCTATACTATTTTTGAGCTATACAGTAGTTTTAAAAGTACAATTAACCAAACATATAATGATTAACTTCACATCTGATTACATCTTCAATACAACTAACAATGATTATTATAAAAGTTACGGCAACGTCAAACTAGTCCAAAATTTCATGTTAAAATTGTTATTAAAAAAATATAAAAATTAAATAGAGTGTAAACATATAATTATTGGATGGATTGTCAAGAGCATTTTTCATTTTTTAAACGTGTTTGTTTTTTAAACACTGTTGGTCCTTTACTTTTTATAAATGTATCAATTCGGTCCATCCAACCCTAATTTTGACGATCAAACTTAACATAAAAAGATAATTGACTAAAATACCCCAATTTTTTTTTTTCTTTTTATAACTATAACTTTTTATTTTTATTCCTTAAAATTTTTAGTATTTTAATATTAGAAATTAATGTTTTAAAAAAATCATGATACTCATCTCCTGCATCATCATCCTTGTCACCTGCATCATCACAATCCATTTTCAATCTGAAACACAATCTATTACCAGAATTATTTTTTTTCCCACAAAAATCAATTCCACAAAAATAGTTACTCTTTATCAATGAGCAAACCAAAACGTATTTGTTTCTCTTTAAAAAAATAAAATAATAATAACCATCAAAGCACCTATCAACAGACTATTTCTTGAAAAAATAAAATATCAATTCAAGCCAACCTCAAATCCAGATTAATCACTATCCATCATCATTATTCAAATTCAAACCCAAATCAAACCTAAGCCAAACCATCCAGATTCATCATCATCAAACCAAAATCAAACCCAAGCCAGACCCAAATCCAGATTCAACATCATCTAGGACCCATATTCAATGGTGGTGACAAGGGTTTGAAGGGGCTTAATTAGGGGGTGAGGGTTTTGTGAGTACGCATGAAATTGAGAGTGTGGATTCTGGTGAAAATGAGGTTTTTGCAAGAAGAGGTTTAAGAGAAAATGAAATTTTCGATGAATTTTGAAATGGGAGGATGGAGATGAAACCCAGGCAGCTGAGCACAATTTTTCCTTTCAGGGATACACAAAATCTTGACAATTTTTCTTTCACTAATTTGAATAGAATTGGGTCAAATTTGATGAATAACCTTTTTGGGTTTTCAATCAAATTTGATGAGCTTTTGATTTTTGTATCGTTGTTGGATATATTTCGGGGAAGAAAATAATGAAAAGCTCAAAATTTGTGAGAGTTGAAAAATAGAGAATTTTTATAGTGTTTGTGTTGTTGAAGGGAGAAGTTTTGGCTGGTGTTGTTGGAGAGAGATAGAATGAACTGAGAACTTGTATTTTCTGGGCAAAATTCCATTTTTGAAGCTTTAGATGTGAAAATGGAAGTTAACATGGAGATGAAGGTAGAAGCTGTTTAGGAATGATAGAGATGCGAAGGGATCTCCGTCTAATTTTTCATCTCAAGAAAAAAAACAAAATCAATTTTTTCTTTTCTTAAAAATATATCAGTTTTTTTTTTTTTTTTTTTTTTCCTAGTTACATATATAAATATTTATTTATTTTTTATTTTTATGTAGAAACGTGGTAATTTTTAGTTTAAAGACTAAAATACCCTTATAATCGTTATATTGGACTAACAGTTGACTAACGGAAAGGCCTATTTGATATATTTCTGGACCACGAGTTTTAAAAAAGCAAACACGTTTAAAAAATTGATATTTCATCAAAACTTTGAGACTAAATTGGTAATACCCCATTATCTAAAGTTAATTCCTGCTCACACCTCTCATTATATTATATATATACAGTCTTTTTATTATCAGTTCAAACTGGTAAAAGTTATATCAGTTCTTTGTATGTGGGCCACTGGATTTAAATACTTTGACTAACAAGTGCATACAGCCAAGTCAAAGTATTTAAATCCAGTGGCCCACATACAAGATACTGATATAATTTTTATCAATTCGAACTGATAATAGAATTTCTATATATATATAAAAGGAAGCTTTTTTAAAAAATAAATAAAAACAAAGAATGCATATTAAGTATAATGTAGATCTAGAATAGTTTTTTGGGTTTTATCATTTTGGTCCCTATGTTATCTGCAAGTTATGACTTTTTTAACTGTCTTTCCATTTTTCACTAACGTGGTCCCTATGTTTTTAAAAATCCATCAATTTGGTCCCTCTGACCACAAATTTAATAGTCTAAGGTTACAGAAAATGTAAATTGACTCTCTTACCCTTCACTTAAATTAAAAAGGTTAAATGTATGATTTTACACTCTAACCTTGTAAAATTTTACAGTTTTACTTGGTTTGTAATCCAATAAAAATTTAACATGTGTCATCAAATTTTAAAAATAAAAAATTGAAATTAAAATAATGGTTAAATAATAATAAAATTCTGAATTTTTTTTATAAAGAAAATAAAACAAATAGAGAAATAAAAAAATAAATATTAAATTAATTCAACATTCAATATGATTGCTTTAAAATGAAAATAAGAAAATTGCAAAATAAAAAATGGGATCCATTTCTAAGATGGATGGTAGAGACCAAACTTAAAAAATAAAAAATAAAAAAAATAAAAAGATAAAATAAAAAATAAAAAAATCACAAGAAAACTAGAAATAAATAAATAAATAAATTGATTGGTGGAGATCCATTGGATCTCCACCGATTGAATCATCAACCCTAAACACCACCATTTGAACCAACTCATCGATTCTTCGATGGATGAAGAACCGACGATTCGATGAAGACCTAAAACTCGGCGAACCCTATCATCGTCTAAAACGGCGATTCTTTTTCTTAAACTGTTGTTTGCCATGGAGACCTAGATAAATTCGATTATTTAAAAAAAATAAAAAAAAATTATTTGTAATTAAATATTACAATTAATTAAATGAATTTTATTTTGTGTTTTGTGATGTTTTTTTTTTTTACATGTGGCATATTACATGTTTAAAGACAAAAATATCCTCGGGACTGTTAAATTTGACTAACGGTTGCCTAACTGAAGGACAAAATTGGTGGGTTTTTTAGAACATAGGGACCACGCCAGTGAAAAATGAAAAGACAGTTAAATAAGTCATAATCCGCAATAACATGGGGACCAAAATGATAAAACCCCAATTTTTTTTTTTTTAAAAATTAGAGTAAATAATTCTTTATTAAAAACCAAAAAAATTTAAATAAAAATCATTTTTATGAATGTAACAAACAAACAAAAAAAATACAGTATTATATTTTAAATCGATTGTTTTATCAGTAATGATACACATCCCACCTATAATCCCACCATTTTCATCCCAATACACGTGACAATTGAGGTGTCACTTAATGAGTGGACAAACATTAATTAGTGAGTGAATACATGGGTAAGAGAGATAAGTATCAATTAATGTGTGTCCACTAATCAAGTGACACCTCAACTGCCACGTGTGTTGGGATGGAAATGGTGGGATTATATGTGAGATGTTTAACATTATTGTTGTTTTATTGTCACCAAAAAAAAAACTTACGGAATTCTGCACCAGATATATATATTTATGGGTTATTATATTATCTATATTATATCTAGTTTTGGTTTTTGTCACTGTATAACAGGGAGAGAGGGAGAGAGAGAACAGCAGTCAAAGAATCAAAGCGGAAATTATATTGTTTTTGTTTTTGTTTTCTTTTGCAATTTGCAGAATTGGTTCAGGGATAGTGACTCTATAATAATACTAATATTTTTAAAATTGTTGTAAAACCACATATAAATAAATAACAAAACTTATAGATGTAAATAGATGAAGAGAAGAGAAGCGGATGCTTTACTAATAGCTTTTTGTTCTTCTTATTTCTGAATTCAAGAGTTGCCTACAAATTTGTCGTCTCACACCAAAGCCCAGGGGTCGTTCGTTTTTTTATTTAAAGACCGACCAGTCCTGAATTTTATTGAAAACTGAATAATAACTGAAACTTGAATCTGAATTACATGTTTATTTTTTTATTTTATTACCTATAAAAATAATAATACTAATATTTTTAAAATTATAATAATACTCTACAGAAAAACCATAGATAAATAAATAACAAAAACTTATAAATGAAGAGAAGAGAAGCGGATGCTTTACTAATAGCTTTTTATTCTTCTTATTTTTGAAATCAAGAGTTGCCTACAAATTTGCCGCTTCACACCAAAGCCTTAGGTTATGTTTGTGATTGCTTTTACTTGAGAAATAATCACTTATTTCTCAAGTTTTGAGTAAATATGTGTTTGGTAAACTTTTCAAAAGCTGCTTATTTTACAATTTGCTCCTCCAGTGATCAGCTTTTGAGATATTGGTTGGGGGTAGCTTTTGGAAGCTAATTATTGAAGAAGCTAGCTTATTGCTTATGCCATGTCCATAATGCCCCCACTATTAAATAAAACGACGATAAAGCCATCACATTAAGCAATTGTATTTTTCAAAAAACTATAATTCATAAATATTTATCTTTTTGAAAACTTAAAATAAGAAAAATGCAAAATTCAAAACAAAAGAGAATATTATGTTTAATAAAAATAAACATTTAAAAAAAAACAAAAAACAATTGAAGGACAGTGGCCACCATCGTCGCCGGACAAAGTGGCAGGAGGTTAACCGAACTTCTCCAGCGACGTCGACATCGCCGGTTTCCTCAGTTAGTGACAGAACTCGCAATAAAAATGGTGAGATTTTGTCGCAATGTATCACGAGATCCGTTGCAATCTCGATTGCAAGGATTGAGGAGGCTCGCTGGAGTAGAACGACCACCATCGTTGATGGAAAAGCTTGTTGGTGCTACAACGATCGTGAGAACGGGAGGTCATTGTTCCGTTGCCGCAATAAAAAACCAGCACCGAAGAGGCTGTTCGTCGCGAGAACAGGATGACGCGAGAACAAGAGGAGACTGTTCGTCGCCTCTTCCACTGCCGGAGGAAAACCAGTCTCTTCCTTCGACGCCACCAGCGAAGGCTGGTTCTTATCTGTTGCTGAGTTTCAGTTGTGTTTGAGCAAGTTGACTTAGGCCTAGTTGTTTGAGAAGAAGCTAAGTTGACTTGGTCAATTTTATTTTGTTTAAATTTGTTTATTTGTTTTTATATGCTTTATATTTATATTGTTAATGATGTCTATTTTAGTAATTTTGTTCAATACATTTTCCATCATTTCAAAAATTAAGCACTTTAAAAATTTAGTTTACCAAACATTTACTAACTTTTTTCTAAAGTTGATTATTTCTTAAATTAAGTTATAAGTAGAATTTTTTCAAAACAAAGCAATCCCAAACATAACATTAGTCATTAAGTTAGAAGCAAATGCTTGCTTCTTCTCCACGTGTGTGATGACACACATTTAAGCGGTGTAAATTGTTGTGTTAGTCTATCAAGTGGTGAATGGAATTATGAAAGCGGTGAAAATCCATCTAATTTCACAACAAATATATATATTATATTATTTAATTTAAGCGAATGTATTCCTATTTATTGTTGTGGATACTCATTATAATGTATGATAGATTCTGTTTGCAAAGCAAGAAAATAAGAAAGAGAATATATATATATATTATATTCTAGTAGAAAAATAATAAGTTAAACTAATTAGTAATGGAAATAATGAACGTTGATATTGTCACCCATAAAACTAATTAGTACATCCATATCTTCAACTACATCTTTTTATTAAAAAAAAAAAAACTTATGATAAACCCTAATTTTTATGAAAAACTCTAATTAAAATCCAATTTTATTTCAAGTATCAAACTTTTTCATTATCACATAATTATCATATAACAAAGTATTGGAAAAATAATTTTCAGATGACTCTTATCATATAGAGGTTATAGGTATTTCTTCACTTTATTTTGTCATTCTTTTATGTCTAGTTATGAACTCTATCAATAAACAAAAAACGATAGAGTAATTTTTTTTAAGAGAACGGTAGAACTCAGTTAGTTTTTTATTTTATTTTATTATTATTATTATTTTTTAAAGATAGTTGTATATATAAGATAATTGAAGATTTCATGACCTCATACAATCCAATTCTATATCTTTTCTTTCATAAATCTCTAGACCTTTCCAATAGTAAATTGGACCACCATTAGAATAGGATTTGATTCCAAAAATAATATGATTTTTTTTTGTTTGTTTATAAATTGACGTGTTAATAATTTAAGAGAGTTTATAAAAAATGCATTAAAATGAATGTATTTATTTCAATGAGGGTACTATTGGTATTATGATGAGTGCTTATAGTAATGATTTATTTTTAAATTTTAGACATAAGTGTACTTATAAAAGTGGGTGTACTAATTAGTTTTATAGGTTCCCTTAAAAAAAGAAGAAGTTTTATAGGTGGTAATATCGGTACCCATAGAAAATATATATATATTTTGAAATATTACATAAATTCGGATATTATTAGGGAGGGTGATGATTCAAACCCACGACCTTGTGGCGTAGTTGTGAGTGGTTTTACCACTTAACCAACATCGTCTTGTCTATAGAAAATAGATATTGATAAGAAAAGAAAATTAAATGAGGAACATGTCATCCCTCTACCTACACACCTAACTAATTCAATTCTCTCATTAATGAAAATTGATGATTGAGAGAAAAATGAAAAGAGATATTCCATGAATTGAATCATTGTCGATAAAATAATTAAAAATCTAAAAGAGAAGTTCTCAAAATGAAGAATAAAGTCTACTGGTAAAGAATTTATTTTGAATCATGTTCTTCGGTACAAGAAAAAATGTCACTTGTTAATTTACTTGAGTATGGTAAGTTAAATTCCTTCTCTAGTAAATAGATTCTAAATTAAGATTAAGTCTTTAGTTGGGAATTCATGGTGACAATTTGACGCAGTGAATAAACCAGATAACACAAGTCCGGTAACAATTTTAATAGCAAAATATCAAAACTATCAACCGTCTTATGATACTAAAGGGGTATTTATAGCCAGTGGAATTGGTCCAAAATATCACCTTTTTAAAGTGAATTGGTGAGAATGTCACTGGTTTAATAAGTTAAGTTTAAAAGGCACCTATTATGGTGAACTACCAAAATTGCCCTTAGTTAAACATTTATGTTATTCTCTTTGAGTTGTTCTCTGCAACTCAAACGAAGGCTTGAAATACTCAGTTACTCTCTCTCTACAAATAAAAGTTCAAGGTCTTGCCCCGACTTTCTTCTTCAGTAAAATAAGGTAATATTTCTTGAACTTGCTTCTTTGAAGTTGTTCACATTTTAGTATGTAAACTTGAAGCCATTTTGAAAATGATTTCGTGCCTTTTTGAAATATTTTCGTGCCTTTTTACACTGTCATCGTGCCTTTTGAAGTTGTTATCGAGCCTTTTTGAAAAAAATTTCGTGCCTTTTTGAAATATTTTCGTGCCTTTTAACACTGTCATCGTGCCTTTTGAAATTGTTATCGAGCCTTTTTGGAAAAGTCTCGATAACTTTTCCAAAAGGCTCGATAACTTTTCTAAAAGGCTCGATAACCTTTCTAAAAGGCTCGATAACCTTTCTAAAAGGCTCGATAACTTTTCCAAAAGGCTCGATAACTTTTCTAAAAGGCTCGATAACTTTTCCAAAAGGCTCGATAACCTTTCTAAAAGGCTCAATAACCTTTGTAAAAGGCTCGATAACTTTTCCAAAATGCTCGATAACTTTTAACACTGTCATCGTGCCTTTTGAAATTGTTATCGAGCCTTTTTGGAAAAGTCTCGATAACTTTTCCAAAAGGCTCGATAACCTTTGTAAAAGGCTCGATAACTTTTCCAAAAGGCTCGATAACTTTTAACACTGTCATCGTGCCTTTTGAAATTGTTATCGAGCCTTTTTGGAAAAGTCTCGATAACTTTTCCAAAAGGCTCGATAACCTTTCTAAAAGGCTCGATAACCTTTGTAAAAGGCTCGATAACTTTTCCAAAAGGCTCGATAACTTTCCAAAAGGCTCGATAACCTTTCTAAAAGGCTGGATTGATTTTCAAATTTATTCGTGCCTTTTAACAATGTCATCGTGCCTTTTGTAGTTATTATCGAGCCTTTTTGTGACAAAAATATTTCGAGCCTTTTTGAAAAAAGTTTCTAGCCTTTTGGTTGATTTCGAGCCTTCTTCAAAAAATATCCGTGCCTTTCTGAACAAAGTTTCGAGCCTTTTAACAAAATATTCGTGCCTTTTCGAAATTGATTTCGAGCCTTTTTGACAAAAATATTTCGAGCTTTTTTGAAAAAAAATTCGAGCCTTTTTCAAAAAATATTCGAGGCTTTTCATGTAATATTTGAAGACATTGTGTAATCATGGGTTTTTGTTAATGGTTTGTGATTATTAATTTGACAGCCTCATGAATCGGGTTAGAATAGTAATATCTTACAACGGTCGATGGGACCAGTTACCCGACGGAAGTCAGAGGTTTGTTGGATCCGATAACCGGGGAATGTACGTGTCAAACAATATGACTTACGAAGAATTGGTGACGATCGTGCATACTATTGTGAACTATGATGTAAACAAATACAATTTTGAGTTGTCATCAATATCACTCGTTCCTGGCAGTACGTGTCGCACATTGATAAGGAATGACGACGATGTCCAGTTTATGCTAGGGGAAGATCGAGTGATCCCTCAAGTATGTGTCAGTCTAACTGAGCGGACAGCTGGAGATGTGGTAGGGAATAATATTCCTCCTCCTGAAAATACCCAACAGTTTGGATCCTTTAGCGGTAGCAACCAAGTGTTCACCCAAGGGGGTCCCAGCGAAGGTGTGGGAAACATGTGTGGTGTCCCAGAAGTTGCGGTCGACCATGCACATGCAGCTGAAATTCAATTGGGTGATGTGGGTGATGTGTTTGGCAGTCGAATTGAGCAGTACAATGAGCAATACGATGTGCAGTACAATGAGCAGTACGATGTGCAGTATAATGAGCAGTACAATGAGCAGTACAATGAGCAGTACGATGCACAGGACAATGAACAGTACGATGCGCAGTACAATCAACAGAGCAATTACCCGAACCATGAACAGGTTGATACTGAGGCAAATAATGAACATGTTCATGATCTCCAAAATGTAGATGAAGAGCCTGCACAAATGCAAACAAGCGGTAGACGTGTACAAGGAGTTAGTTGCACTGCACCAGATATGCCTGGGACTTCCGAGGTCCGTTGTAATATGACATCATCTGATTCTGTTAATGCGAGAACTTGGGTTATTCCAGGAGCAGATTCATACTCGTTTGGTATTGGTACAAGCAGCACCTTGGCAGCGCAAGAACCGAGAACCATGATTTATAAAGGTCAATTTTTTCCGAGTAAAAAGGATTTGAAGAGGCTAGTTGGCCATTTTGCGATGCGGCAGAACTTTGAATGGAAGGTGAAAAGGTCTAATAAGACAACTTTACATTTGGTTTGCATCATTGACGACTGTACGTGGAAATTAAGAGCGGTGAGGAGAGAAGAAGGTACTTACTTTCAAGTCAGAAGTTTTGTCAACGAACACAGCTGTCCCTTGGAGGAGATTCACCGTCGCCACCGACAAGCTGGTGCAGTCATAATCGGAGAAGTCGTTGCCCCTAGACTTCAACAAACCGATGGTCGTCTCATGCGTCCGAAGGACATAATCGCCGATATGAAAACAATGTATGGCATCCAAATCATGTACAGTAAGGCACATGATGCCTTGCAATATGCATTGTCATTAACCTATGGAACGCATGAAGAAAGTTTCCAACTGCTCCCATCTTTTGCGTATGTTCTCGAACAGCAAAATCCGGGCACAATCACGGACTTACAGTGCGATGATCATGGTAAATTCCTCTACTTTTTCATGTCGTTAGGGTCCTCAATTAAAGGTTTTCGGAGGTGTATGTGTCCTGTTATTGCAGTAGATGGTACCCATTTGAAGGGAAGATTCGGGGGTACAATGTTTGTGGCAACTGCACAAGATGGAAACGAACAGGTGTATCCAATTGCTTTTGGGTACGGTGACTCAGAGAACAACCTTTCATGGGAGTGGTTTTTAGAATGCTTGAGGGGTGCCCTTGGTCATATAGATGATCTGGTTTTCATTTCCGATCGCCATCCAAGCATTGAAGCAGGGATTTCTAAAGCGTTCCCTTATGCAACCCATACCGTTTGTGTCTGGCATTTTGGTGAAAATATGAAGAAGCGATTCCACAGAAAGGATGTTGCCCAGATAATGGATTACGCTGCTAGGTCGTACATTGAAATCCAGTATGATCGGCACATGGAAGAGTTACGTAAGCTGCACCAGGGTGCATACGATTATGCCATTGATGCCGGTCCACAGAAGTGGTCCCGCGTTCACTGTCCCCAAAGAAGGTACAGGTTGATGACCACAAATGTTGCAGAGTGCATAAACTCATGCCTAAAATTCGCTCGGCAACTGCCACTAATGACACTGGCAGAGTTCATTCGGAATATGATACAGAAGTGGTTTCATGATCGTCATGCAAATGCACAGTCCATGCGTCATCGATTGACCGACGCCGCACATCTTTTGATCCTCAAACGTGTCGAGAAGTGCGGTTATATGACCGTAAATCCAGTTGACTGGAACATATTCTCCGTCAGACACAAGGGAAAACAGTGGACGGTTGACTTAGCCCGGAAGACATGCACATGCAACAAATTCCAAATGGACTTTTTACCATGTAAACACGCACTTGCAGCGGCAAGGTACATTATAATTTACAGTTAACGGTTTATATTATCCAAACGTGAGTCTCACCCTTTTCATTGTTGCAGGGAGCGAAATTTGGATTTTACATCTCTGTGTGCGGACTACTACAAGAGGGAGACACTTATTGATGCATACTCAGTTCCTATTATGCCTGTTGGCCATCCTGCTTCATGGGTTGTGCCATCCGACATCGCATCACGGGTGGTTTTAAATCCAAAGGCGAAGAGGCAATCAGGTAGACCAATGGAGGGTCGACATGCCTCGTCTTCGGAGAGGACAACCACACAGTCGTGTAGAAGGTGTGGACAACCAGGACATAACAGCAGGAGGTGTTCCAACCCACCTATGGTTAATGAAGGTCCCAGCACAATTGTCCCCGAGGAATACCGCCGCAAGTGCAGTATCTGTCATAAAATTGGACACAACAAACAAACGTGCCCTGAGAAAGACTGTACCGTGGAATGAATGGAGCCTTACTTACAAGAGGAAGACGAATTGCCACCCTTGGTTCTTATGTTTTATGTAGAAGTAATATGATTGATTTCATGTTCGAATTTCGTTTGTTATAGTGTTTATGTATATCCCAACTTTATTTATGGATTTCAATGTATGAAATGTGTTGAACTTTTAATACATCAATCTCTCCAGCCACCTTCATTGCTTGAACTTCCCCAGCCACTACCCCCAGATGCTACAGATAGACCTGGCAAGGTTCCGGTTCTAACCGTCGAATCGGGGGGGTTCGGAACCGGGAAAACCAGGATCGGAACCGGATTTCTGGTTTCGATTCAAGAACCAGAACTGGAACCGGGGGAGGCCGGTTCCGGTTTTGGTTCTAATTTTTTTGAAAATATATTACAAAAGGTTCGGTTCTAAAACCGACGGTTCCGATTCCAGAATCGGAATCGAAACCGAAACCGCCAGTTTCAGAACCGAAACCGAAACCAAAACCGGAACCGGGGGACCCGGTTCCGGTTTCGGTTTCGATTTCGGTTCCACCAAACCTTGGAACCGAAACCGTGCCACCTCTAGCTATAGAGGAGCCCCCAGTTGCAGGGCTTCACATTGGTACCATAGCAGCAACTGATCTAATTGATGGTGCTGACTCATGCTGAGGATCGTCGATATGCCTCTGGAAATATGCCACAAGCCGATCAATGTCCTCAAACATCCTTTTACTGAACTTAAATCCCTTGGGATATAGACCAATATACTCATGATGGGGATTTGTACTTCGTATATAAGTTAGAATGAATGTTCCCGGATGCTCATGAGAAATGCCAAAACAGTAAACTATCCGTGTGGGATACTCTGCTTTCTCAATCCTTAGATGCTTATCAACTTCCGCAATAGTACCTTTGTTTTATGAGGAACATGTCTCCAACCTGATGTCTTCCAACATCGTTCAAACTTTCACAACCATGCTCGATACAGTTGTTTGGTGAGACCCTTGGTTCTTATGTAGAACTAATGTGATTGATTTTATGTTCGAAAATATATTAGAATTTAGTTGTTCGTCTAATGTCATACTAGATGCTTTATTGAATTTGCTGTATTGTTTATGGATTTCAATGTATGAAATGTGTGTGTTTAACTTTGAACTGCAAACACTTCAAACACTTGAAGAAAAAAAATTCATCATTTCATTACTCACAAAATGTTATGTACATCAACTACAACTACATCTACATCAACTGTATGGGCTTCGAGTTACAAAAAACCTCGACGGCCATCTTCTCCCGGATGGTGGCCATATCAGCTTCGGACCAGTCGAAGGTATCCCTGTTCGCCACCAGGTACTCAATAATTTTCAATGTATGGGCCCCACAGTTTCCCCTGCAATTAACCACGTGAACAAACATTATAATGGGATGCTATTAAAACCGATTGTGATAGAATAAGAACTTCAAACAGTCATACCCCCGTTCCTGTTGCGGCACACGGTTGGCGTGCACGTAGAACATCCGGAACGGCTTTTCTTCCCTTTTGTACATCGCATCACCTCTCTGTCTGTTCCGGTGAAAGTGTACCGCATCCAGCATCGAGGGTAGCAACCACCTTAAACACGCGAACTGGGTATTCCTATGGCTATATCGGACCTTCTGTCTGAACGGGTCAAACACGAAAATGTGCCCTTTCGCAAGGTTGACGCTGGCCACGACCCAATGGTAACCTCCGAGGTTGCAAGGAATCAGAACCTGCAGGTGTTTCTCCAAAGTGTTAGCAAATTTTTTTATTATACAGATGGACGCAAAGTCAAATTTACACTGACCGTGTCAACGTCGTGCCATGGCAGGTTTGCCTGCGGGAGCAGGCCACATACCACCTCAAGCTCATCACGAGGATACTGGCGATCCAGCACAGTCCAACCATCTGGGGGTCTCTTGTCCTCACCCATGCAGATTCTCTGCCAGCTATGATATGCCAATGTCTGTACATAGAAAATTAACCGACACGTCAGGCAAAAAATATTTGAACACATCAAGGTAGAAGAGAAAACCGTACTCAATAAACACTTACATAGAATTGTGAATCTAGTATGTTGGTCCTCCTCTCGTACACAGTGGGGAATGCTCGTTGACGTTTCTGGAGAACGTTGCAGTATGCGTCAATGTGCTGACAAATATCAACAATTCGTATTGTTAGGATTCAACCATTTGTGAATGAAACTTCTACAGGTGAATCAAGTGAGGAACATACCGAATCGTCCAACTCCATGAAGTTGGTTTGAAACCGGTGGAACCAAGTCATATTGACACCAACTGGGTGGTGCAGATCCACATCACGTCTGCATAATTGGAAACAAATTTAACATAATACTTACTTGTACCTGTGGACGAAAAAACTATAAACAGATTGTAAGTTTTTAGTAAGTTTTTAGATTATACTTACAATTCCCCTGTCATGCTCCTCTTGTAGGCTAGGTACGCCGCAAGCTGGTCAGGATCTACCAATTCGTGTGGCATCCATTCATGTGCTGGCTGCGGATGCGGTATCGTCCGTGGCCTCTTCGGTTCACAGGGGTTTGTGTATGGGCTCCGCTCCATCCAACTTCGACGTCGAATCCGGTCTCCACGCCTCAGGGGTGGTGGACTCCGGTCCAAATCAGGGTGATCGGGGTGGTGTGAGGAGGAACTCGTTCCCTGTTGATCACCTGAAATCGATCAGTGGGGTGTCAAATGACATACCGGAGGTCGGCTGGAGGGGTCGGCTACACTCGGGTCGACCGAAGGTCTATGCTCGTAGGAGGAACCTCGTACGCTGGGATCGACTGGACGATCGCGCTGGGTTGTGGCGTTAGGGGTGACCTCCTGGAAATGTATAGGTGTGAGCTCCTGGAAGTGAACAGGATCATCCAGCAGCTGTGATGAGGGGACTGTGGTGATGTCCTCAGGCAGTACCTGCTCCTGGGAGTGAACAGGATCATCCAGCAGCTGTGATGAGCGGACTGTGGTGATGTCCTCAGGCAGTACCTGCTCCAAGACTGCTGGCTCTATATCACCTACTGTCTGTGTACCACCGCGCACCTCCTCTCGTGCTGTCACATCATGACCCTGCGGATCTGAGACTGTGTCTGTGGTACGTGGCTGCCTATGGCTGGTCCCTCGGTCTGTCCACCCTGTACTTGTGGGAGTAAATGCTCCGTCATGGTCATCAAATGGTTGGTCATCGAATGGTGGACCATCCATACGGTGCTGCGACGTCGGACCCTGTTGGGCCCGGATCAAATCCAGCAACTCCTGATGCTGCGCAGCTCTTTTCTCTTCACTCGTACGGAAAGCCTCCATGACATCCGTACGTAATGTTCGAACAGCATCCATCACCTCTGCCAATTTATGCTCCCAAGCCTGAAAGGAATTCGGACTCTGTCAGTACTAAAACTATTAAGTCAATTGAAATTAAATCATGTGGTCCTAAAAATGCTTACGTACCTGTGGACGCTCTCCGACGCCTCCCCGTGAATGACCTTGAGGTCCAGGCTGTCTGTCCAAATTGAATCGTACCCGCCTACGCCTCACGGGAGTAGGACTGCCAACCTCCGGTTCTGAATCACGTCCAGCTGTAGGTTGTCTGGGCAAAGTCACGCGTACCCGCCTAGACCTCGTGGGACTCCCACGGCCATTGCCGACATCCGGGTCTGAGCCCTCCGTATCACTGGGTCCAGAGTACGAAGGATCCATATCACTAGGTCCGCAAGAATCCTCCGTATGACTGGGTCCGCCAGTCCTATGTAGTTCCGGATCCGGGAGGCCTCCAGATAAATCTACAGCATAGTGATCATACATAGTGGGTCCCTGATCTATGCCTTCGTAATACCGTTGACCCATCTCAACAGCTGTCGCCACCAATTTAGACCGCGCAGACATCTGCAATTGGAGTTACATCATTGTAATTACATCATTGTAATTATACACATACTAAAAATTATAAACATTAACAACAACAATATTTACAGTTTCAGAGAAAATCTCATCCAGCTTTTTCCCTTGCGGTCGCTTAGTCAACTTCCATTTCAGAATACGTGGAGGGGGTAGCTCGGGGTTAACCCTGCGGATCCCACATTTTTTAATGCCAAGGGAGGGGATAACCTCAAAAGAAAATACCTGCGTAATAGACAAGTACGATCACAAGTAAATACATCAGTCATATAAAAAATTCTCAATTAAAGTACGGATGCAAATTGTAAATGCTAACCAATAGTGCGTGCGCTAGACCGTATATGTTGTAGGACTCGATGGTGTCAACGCCCTGTCCTGCCTGTCGTGCTGCCTGCCGTGGACTATCCAAAGCATGCATGTAACCATAAATAGACCGCCTATACACGTATGCGCCCCATGGGAACGCATCAAAAGTGTCCAAGTCCTCGACTACTCGAAACTGCCATGCTGGAACTTTAAATCTCTCGTCCACCCCCATCAGTATCCAGTTCAGCAAAAACAATAATGACAGCTTCACTGCATCGTACTGCGAATGGAAAACACCAATCCGAAGCACCCCTCTCAGCTCTTGAAACTCGATGACTCGACGCTGGAAGTACTGGTCGTGTATGCCATTCTGTACCACCATATCATAACTCGCTGTGTCGGGAATCACTCCGAACTTCAATCCGGTGATTAGACAAAACTCAACCTTCGAGAACCGGACCGTATGGTTCCCTAACAGAAATCGCATCTCATCTTCCGGCCCGTTGTGATGCAACTCATGTAAAAGTAGCCGATGGACAATGCCGCCAGAAAAATTAATCTCACGATGCATCCGGAGGAAATGACCGAAACATGACTCAGTAAACCGACGTCGGTCTTCGATCCTTAGATTTTCAGGTACTCTTTCAAGTGCATTGTCGATATCTCTAAGGTCATCAAAATGGTCATGCCGAATAATTTTTCCATTGAACCATTCTCCCACCGGGGTTTTAAGGAAATCATTCGGATTCGCCATCTGCATATTGACGGAAAAAAAGCAAATAAGTTACTGAAAAGACTTGAAAACTGACGGTAAAATTCAAAACTGCACGATAACATTACAAAAAGGCACGATAACATAAAGGTTCAAAAAGGCTCGATAACACTACAAAAAGGCACGATAACATTACAAAAAGGCACGATAACATAAAGGTTCAAAAAGGCTCGATAAAAGTATAAAAAGACACGATAACATCAATGTTTAAAAAGGCTCGATAACATATCAAAAAGGCTCGATAACAGTTCAAAAAGGCTCGATAACAGTAACAAAAGGCACGATAACATATAGGTTCTAAAAGGCTCGACAAAAGTTTCTAAAAGGCTCGATAACTTTTCAAAAGGCTCGATAACAGTAACAAAAGGCACGATAACATATAGGTTCTAAAAGGCTCGATTTTGTTTCAAAAGGCTAGACAAAAGTTTCTTCTAAAAGGCTCGATAACTTTTCAAAAGGCTCGATAACCTTTCTAAAAGGCTCGACAAAAGTTTCTTCTAAAAGGCTTGATAACTTTTCTAAAAGGCTCGATAACCTTTCTAAAAGGCTCGACAAAATTTTCTTCTAAAAGGCTCGATAACTTTTCAAAAGGCTCGATAACTTTTCTAAAAAGGCTCGATAACCTTTCTAAAAGGTTCTAAAAGGCTCGATAACTTTTCTAAAGGCTCGATAACCTTTCTAAAAGGCTCGACAAAAGTTTCTTCTAAAAGGCTCGATAACTTTTCAAAAGGCTCGATAACTTTTCTAAAAAGGCTCGATAACCTTTCTAAAGGCTCGATAACCTTTCTAAAAGGCTCGACAAAAGTTTCTTCTAAAAGGCTCGATAACTTTTCAAAAGGCTCGATAACTTTTCTAAAAAGGCTCGATAACCTTTCTAAAAGGTTCTAAAAGGCTCGATAACCTTTCTAAAGGCTCGATAACCTTTCTAAAAGGCTCGACAGAAGTTTCTTCTAAAAGGCTCGATAACTTTTCAAAAGGCTCGATAACTTTTCTAAAAAGGCTCGATAACCTTTCTAAAAGGTTCTAAAAGGCTCGATAACCTTTCTAAAGGCTCGATAACCTTTCTAAAAGGCTCGATAACTTTTCAAAAGGCTCGATAACTTTTCTAAAAAGGCTCGATAACCTTTCTAAAAGGCTCGATAACCTTTCTAAAAGGCTCGATAACCTTTCTAAAAGGCTCGATAAGACTGCAAAAAGGCTCGATTCAGTTTCAAAAACTCTTGGAAACCCAGAACTTCATCGTTTTCACTACCAAAAGGCTCGAAATTTTTTCCTAAACTAAAACCCTAACCTAAACTCATCAAACAAACATAATGGACAACAAATGCGTGAGAGATAAAGACATACCGTGGTCGGTATTGACTTCGCCGGTACGTCGGTACTGTAGCTCCGTCGACGGTGGTTCGTCGTCACAATTTGGTCGACTGTTGCGCTGTCGGGGTTTTCTCTCAGAGCTTTTCTTCCAAAGTTTCAAAACAAAGAAACAGACAACAAATGGGTATTTTCGTCTGGTCCCATTAAATGGTGCCTTTTAAACTTAACTTATTAACTTGGTGCCTATTCCCCAAAAACCAACCCAAAAGGTGCTATTTAATTTTTGAACCCGCTATAGCCACCTCACAAACCCAATACAAGAGCACTATTACAAATCCAATATAAACCCAAACGACCGTATAAATAGAAAAACTACAATTAACATCACAATTTTTCTCGGATGCATCACTCTACAAGTGCACCGGTACATCGAAGATTTTGTCCATTTAACACAATTGATAGTGCACTTCCTGTCCACGTTTATGGTGAAAGGTCCGACCCATACATTTTGGGGATTTTTCTCTCCGTATTGTTGTAGTAGATAAATCTTTCTCTATGAGAATAGATATCCAGACCGTACATGTAGTGTTTCACTGTTTCATATCAATAGTCTCCAACAAACCCAAATCAAAACTTATTTTGAGAATAGACAGGCATGTACAATTGAAATCAGATAACCAAACTAAAAAAATAAATTAATAAATAGCAATTTTTTTTAGAATCTTAGCGGTGTGAAACAGGTTGATAATATTCTTTAAATATGTCTCCTTCTCCATGTAACACAAGTCGGCTATTACAAGGCATGAAAGATGATGATGATGATGATGATGATATACTTTTTACCTATATTAACCACTCCACCACTTCTGAGACATCATCTCCAATCCTTAGAACCAATCAGCTTCTTCACGCTTGTTTTCTTTATCCAATCTTTTGTTTTAATTTAATATTTCTTCACTATGAGGAGCAGTTGGATTTTCATTTTCATGTCTCTTTTTTTATTTGATTTATTATATAAGCACTGTCAAGTGTCAACTCTTCCTCTCTCTTCCAAGAAACAGAGTACTACTTATTTCAATTTGATAGTTGAAAAAAGAAGAAGAGAAGAATATGGTGAACGATCTCCGAACGGATTCGTCAGACTACCGGACTGAGCTTCTGTCTCCTCCCCCTGCCGGAGAGGAGGTGGTGGTGCCCATCGAGCCGTCATGGCGTCTTAATATGGATAGGTTCCACTTGCCTGCAGACCACAATATGGATTCTGATTTTGGCTTCGGTTACTTGATTAGAACCTTAAGTGAGTGCTTATAATTATTACGAAAACTCGAATTTGAATTTCATAATCTTGATTATTTTGATTATTACTTGTTAGGGAAGCAAAGAAAACTTGCAGGTTATTACAAGAGGCAAAAGAAGCTTCTCAAAGGGTACAATGAAGTAGACGCATTCACTGAATTGGGTGTTTTGCCTGGAATTTTAACCCAGGTATATATATATTTTTTAATATGAAATCTGAATAGGTCTTCTCGTGGGTTGCACCGGACTGAAGCCCAGTCTGAAATTTAATAAAAAATTAACAAGTTGTTATTAATTTACCCTTTATTTTTATAGTTATTACAATATGCCCAAATTGATTTGTTAATAGAATGATAGGATATATGGTCACAATTTATTTATTTATTTTTTTGTGTATTATCTTGTTGTAACATGTTTTTTACTGTTTGGTGTTAAAAAACTGTTTTGGGTCCAGGGAAGGGGAGAGACTCAAACCTACAACCTTTTGGTGTAGGAGTGAGAGGTATACCACTGGACCAACCTTATCTTGTCTAAGTGGGAACTATTAGGTAGTACTTGTTAGAACAACAATATGATTTTTGTCTTTTATTTGGTATAGATCATATGTTTAAATAATTTTGATATAAGAGTTGTGGGAAAAAAGAGCGAAACACCTACTTGAGATGCTTACCGAAAATTTGCAAAATATAATTTAATAATTCTTAGTTTGTATTGTAATGTATCTTTGAATTTTAATATTAGTATTTAATTGATTTTCTAATCGAAAATTAATATAGGTTATAGATTATAATGGCAAGTGAACAAAATCAAAGCTAACTCTTAATCATTTCTACAATAAAACAATTGGTGGTCAATCAATTAGAACTAATGCTTCACTGGATATTGAAACTTCAAATTATCTATATTTATTATGTCACATGACTCGTTGTATATTTAATTTTTATTAATGAAATTTTTATGCTACTATAGTTATCTTAAAAAAAATTATAATTGGTATTAGTTCAGTATCGTCGGATAAAAAATCCTGGATTCATCACTGGGTCTGAAATTACATTTTAAGGCAAAATTTGATTAAACAAGAGTTGTCTATTTCAGGATGAAATGGAGCAACTTGCAAGGAGTGAAAGGGTGGCGATTTATGCATCAAATGTAGCGAATTTGGTGCTTTTCTTGGCAAAGATTTATGCTTCTGTTGCGAGCAAATCATTGGCAGTGATAGCTTCGACATTGGACTCTCTACTGGATCTCTTATCAGGCTTCATTCTCTGGTTTACTGCCTATGCAATGAAGAAACCGAATCAGTATCAGTACCCAATTGGCAAGAACAGAATGCAGCCTGTCGTAAGCCTCGTTTCATCCTCTAAACATATTCGAATTAGCTAGGCAGGTCTTTCCGTACAGTTGATTGATCTGGACGGAAAGACAGTCGTGTAGTGGACTGTCAGTATTTGAGAATGACTGTCGGGAATTATAATATTTTTGCAGGGAATTGTCGTTTTCGCATCAGTAATGGCAACTCTAGGATTGCAAATATTGTTCGAATCAGGTCGAGAACTTGTCATACAGGTATGTCAATTGTTGATTAATATATGATCATGTACAATCTTTTAATGTCACTGAAACACTCTGTGCAGACACAGCCAGATAAGGATCCTGAGAAAGAAAAATGGATGATTGGAATTATGGTCTCAGTCACAGCAATAAAATTTGCACTCATGATGTATTGTAGGAGATTCGAAAACGAGATAGTTAGAGCATATGCTCAAGATCATTTGTTCGATGTCATTACTAACTCAATCGGTCTAGTAACCGCAGTTTTAGCAATCAAATTCTACTGGTGGATTGATCCTATTGGCGCCATCATTGTAAGTAATCATAATTAAAACCCTGATTATGATGATAATTGATCTGAACTTTTACCTGAACACGAACACGTTACAATGCAGATTGCTCTGTATACAATGGGAAATTGGGCGAGTACAGTGATGGAGAATGTGTGGTCGTTGATCGGGAGGACAGCACCAGCAGAGTACTTGGCAAAGCTGACCTATTTGATTTGGAATCATCATGAAGAAATCAAGCAGATTGAGACAGTGAGGGCATACAATTTAGGGTGTCAATATTTTGTGGAGGTTGATATAGTTTTACCAGGAGAGATGTCACTCAGTGAGGCACATAACATTGGGGAGACTCTACAAGAGAAGCTTGAACAACTTTCAGAAGTGGAGAGAGCTTTTGTTCATGTGGATTTCAATGCCACTCATCAGATTGAACACAAGCCTAAGAATACTTGATAATTGATTGATTTGGGGGGATCATATATAATGATTAGCTAGCTATGATATAGGGTATTTGATTCTTCGATCATATGATGATCATCAAAGATTTAAGTACTTTAATTTGATTATTGGTGTGATTTAATTTACTTCTCTAAATAAATTAAATCATGTTTAATTGGATTATTGGTGTGATTATTGTTTATGATTGTTGTAAGATCTAATGAGGGATTCTTATTCGCCTTTACATATTTTTGAGAGAAAAAAATATCACTTTATCTTTCCCTAAAGAATGTGTTAATATATTGGGCCATGAAGTTTTAATTAGTAATATTGTGTTACGCTGAAACATATATTGGTGGTCAAGCTGAATTGAGAAAGAAAATTTGCTTCACATCGTAAAAGTTGAGTGTTTGTGCGTTTCGTGGATGAAGGTTTACGTCGAACCACATAAAATACATTAAATCTCGTATCTTTTTATTTTTCTTTGTCTTCATGTAATTTGATTCGTCATTTGAATTTGTCTATTCCGTAGTAAAATATAATTAGTAGCAACATAGAGGAGATGTCTAACAATGTGTTATAAATTGGTAATTAAAATCCTATAATTACACAGATAACCCCTCTACCCCGTTGACTAACAGTTGAGCACCATTTGTCATTAACTATTAAAAGGCAATTTGGTCTTTTGCAGTGTTATTAAATGAATCTTCATTTAATAAAAAGGGATAATTCGGAAGAAAACATCATTTTCCTTGACTCGTTTAGTTTTGATAAGTTTTGGTTGAGAAAGCAAGTTCTTATAATAAGCTAACACAATTACCAATTTGATTAGGCAACTAAAATATCTCTCTTTTTCTTTATATCTTTTTAGAGACATGTTTGAATATATCTTAATTTCTATCAAACACTTCATTTCATGTTGTCATGTTGAACATATATGCAAATAATACAGATAAAGTTATCCTAGCTAGCTACTACTTATCAAAATGCTGATGAGAATTGCACTACTTACTTGAAACTTATTATATAAAATTTCATTATCAAAGTGGTCACCCCACAACAGTTTTTAACATATATACGTGAGTGCAGACTGCGACCACCACTGAATTAAAAAAGCACTATTACCTACTTGTCTTTTACAAAGTGCTTTTTGAGGTAGTACTTTTCCATCTTTCCTTGCACTAAACAATAACATAATGTGGCTCTTTATCATTTGGGTTCTCCTCTTTGCTTAGGTGGTACTCTGCATTTCCTTTCTTCGTCAGTAATAGGGATTTGAATTTCATAATGTGCATTTTATAATTATGTATATGTGTGAGAATTTTAATTTATCTGGTGTTGTAAGATTAGATATCTTCAATTTATTGGAGTATGTATCTGAACCGTACATATAGTCATGATTGATTTCAATAAATATCTTTCGGTTATAAGAGTAGATATCCGTGTCGCACGGGTGGTATTTGATCTCGATAAATTTCAACACACCCTAACAGCTTTAGATTTCAAAAAAAAAAAACATATATTTGTACACGGTCATATTGACTAAATGGGATTTCCATACTAATATTTTTTAAATATATATTATTTAATTTAAGAGAATGTATTCCCATGTATTGTTGTGGATACTCATTATAATATGATAGATTCTGTTTGCAAAGCAAGAAAATAAGAAAGAGAAAATTTATATATATATATATATATATACACAGAAATTTTCACATGAGTGCGCACTCATGTATTTTATATAAGTGCATTGAATGTGAGCCATTAGATTTACATGCTTTGATTTAGTGTGTATGCACTTGTCGAAACTTCTCCATAATTAGTGACTCACATTCAATGCACTCATATATTTACATGAGTGTGCACTCATGTGAACAACACTATATATATATATATTCCAGTAGAAAAATAATAAGTAGAGCAGCAAAATTGTCTGATAGAAAATAGATATTGATAAGGAAAGGGGACATTTGTAAAAGTAGTCAAATTAAGAAATGGATTAGAAATAATAGGAACTAGTTACCAGGATACCTCATTATTATATTTCCCATTGTAACCACCAAAGGCAACCATATACTTTTCCCTATCAATTGATACTGAGCAAACATGAGCCCCTGCTTTCAATAAATATGTTTAGACATCATCAATGATTTAGAAGTTCAACTTTTGTAAAACAAAAAATTCACTATAACAACCTTCAAGTAGCATGTACATATATGATAAAAAGGCTCCTCAAGACTCTTATGGCATCTATATACTGATATCTTATAATATTTATAAGAAAAAGATAATGATAGAGTGAAAATAGCAGGCAAATGTTGATAGTACAACACTTCTATTGACATCATTGACCTTCGTTAACAAAAATAAATAAATTTATATAGATGCCTAAATAGAAAATTGGCAACTGAAACATTAATATTAGCATCACACTTATCCCCTTATCTAGGAACAAGATGATATTTTGTTTATGCGATAGATGAGCAAGAACAAAAACCAAATCAATAAGCTAGAGTACTTTCCCGTGGTCACCAATTGTCTGACCTCCAGAGGCACTTGTATGAGTTGATTAGGGTCATGTAAATTTTATTATGTTTCTACTTTTGATTTTGTTTCAGACTTAGACTTTCATTGATACAACTAAAAGATTAAAAAAAAAATCAGAACCATTTTGACAACGATTTATATGTAGACAGAGTTCATTTATCAACTTGTAGTGGAATTTTTTTTTTTTTGGCAATATATTCACTGATGTTAAGTTGTATTAGTCGGTGTTGTGAAATTGAGTGATTACTGACTTATTGTGCTTTGTGTGTTATGAGTTGATTAGAATCATGTAAATTTTATTATGTTTCTACTTTTGATTTTGTTTCAGACTTAGAATTGATTTTTTAGGTTTAAGGTTTCTAATATTTATTTCTTGGAATGTAGGTTTTAATACCTTGTTGTGTATATTCCTTTCATTGGGTGTTGTGTAAACTTAACTTGTACACGCCCAAAATTGAGATTTACGACTCATTACAAGAGGGGAATGACAAGAAGAAACAGCTAGAACAGGTACCTCATATTAAGTCACTCGTCTCATTTTTATCTGGTATACTTCGTGCTGTTGGATACTATGAGCAACGTAAATCGGATCCTAAGCTTTTGGAGGTTGATGTTGTTGAATCGTACTCGATTCCTTAGCAACATGACACGTGAGAACATTTTTAATTTTTGTTTGTTTTCAACATTTTATTATTATTTTTCACTTATCGATATTGACAACTATTATTGGTAAATGCAGGAGGAGTTGCGGTGTGTTCATCATGAAGTTTATGGAAAATATTGTTCAAGATAAATGTTACCAAATGGACTTCACAGACGATATGAAGGTCATTAGAAGTGAAATTGTTGAATAGTTTTTTCAAGCTTCGCTGCCATGCCAACGATACTAGATAGATGTTGCCATGTAAACAGAGGAAACTCAAATCAAATTTTTTGGTAATATTAACAAACAGAATTTCAAGTTAAAAAAGCATCTGTAGTACCTAATTGCCAGTTTTTTCATGACAAAATAATAGTGTAGTTTTTTGTTTCTTCTCTCTTTCATTTTAAACACAATACGTATGCTTAAATGTAAAATTAAGAATTGATCCTAACAATGTCCTAATAATTTAACTCAAACCAAGTCCATGATTTTCAAACAAAAGTTGTACACATTTTCATCATTTTAAACAATAAATAACAATCCAAATTGCAATAAATTACTTTAAAAATAAAAGTCTCAATGGTTAACAACCAACACTCAACAAGTTTCAATCCCAGTCAATCTGTATGTCTTCTCCACCAACTCATTGTATGACAACTTGTTTTTCACCCACTCCCCAATAAGTTCCTTATCCATGTAATCGAAATCGTCCCATCGACCGTTGTAATTGATTGCTAACCTAAAGCTTTTCATAGTTCCTAAAGCAAATAACAATTGAAAAAAAATAGTTCATAAAAAAAATTTGTAAGAAAAACAGTATTTCACATTTCCCAAGGATATGTCACGTATATCATGAAATATCCCATGTATGTCATGTTTAACATGAACTATCTCATGTATATCATGTTAGGAATGACATATCCCATATATGTCATGTTAGACATGAAATATTCCATGTATATCATGTTGGATATGTTGGATATGAAATATTCCATGTATGTCATGTTAGGTATGAAATATCCCCTTTATGCAGTATTTCGTGCAATGCATGAAATATTCCATGTATATCATTTAGGCATGCATGAAATATCCCATATATGTCATGTTGGACATGAAATATCCTATATATGTTATGTTGAATATGAAATATCCCCTTTATGCAATATTTCATGCAAGACATGAAATATCCCATGTATATCATATTGTGCATGAAATATCCCATGTATGTCATGTTGAGCATGAAATATCCTATGTATGTCATGTTGAGCATGAAATATCCTATGTATGTCATGTTAGGTATGAAATATCTCATTTATGCAGAATTTCATGTCTTGTATGAAATATCCAATATATATCATGTTGGGCATGAAATATCACATATATATCATGTTGTGCATGAAATATCTCATATATGTCATGTTAGGCATGAAATATCCCATGTATGCCATGTTAGGCATGAAATATCCCATCTATGTCACTTTTACTGTGACACACTGCGTGAAATACAATTTCGAACTGAAATCGATGTTTTTTCATTTTCACCAAAAAAACTTCAAAATTGAAATAAAATAATAAAAACCCATTAACAATATCATCTAAGAAACACAATAATACTATTGAAATTGAAGATTTACAAACCTTGAAATTTTGAGGAGAGATTCAACCACAAACTCGAAATTTTCAAAAAACTCTTCCCAAA
Source organism: Acer yangbiense (assembly GCA_008009225.1). Classification (NCBI taxonomy): domain Eukaryota; kingdom Viridiplantae; phylum Streptophyta; class Magnoliopsida; order Sapindales; family Sapindaceae; genus Acer; species Acer yangbiense. The sequence continues at coordinate 68,675,124 of CM017762.1, forward strand.
TTTTGGTTTATTTGCGATTTCCCTTCAAAATAACTTTAATTTCTTGACAAAAATTAGTTAAAAACTAAGATTTAATAAACATATGAGTGATAAAAAGATGGGTGATAGAGATGAGTGATAGAGAGAGATGAGTAATGGAGAGAAAAAAAAATTAAAGGGAAAAAGAGGATAAAAGGGTAGTTTTGTAATTTATTGACTAAAAAATAATGTATTATGATGATTGGTTATAAACAATAAAAAATTAGAATTTGGTTAAAAACAATAATCCACTCTAAGGTTAGGTTATTTTTTGCAATTTCCACAAAGGGAAAATGAGGAACATGCCATCCCTCCACCTACACACCTAACAAATTCAATTCTCTCATTAATGAAAATTGATGATTGAGAGAAAAATAAAAGAGAAGTTCTCAAAATGAAAAAAAATTCTACTTGTAAAGAATTTATTTCGAATCATGTTCTTCAGCTATAGATATATCTAACGGTTGAAAATTCAAATTCGAATGACTACGGTGAAATTTGAACCATTGGTACTAGAAAAATGTCAATTGTTAATTTACTTGAGTTGAGTATGGTCAGTTAGATTCCTTCTCTAGTAAATAGATTCTAATGTTTTTCTCTGTTTGAATATCAAAACCAACAAAAGAGAATTTCTAAATTAAGAATAAGTCTTTGGTTGGGAATTCATGTACGGATCAATATTAAAAATTTAAGTTAAAATGAAGTGCCAATTTTTCGGTGACCGGTTGTCCGGGTGCATCACTCTACAAGTGCACCGGTACATTGAAGATTTTGTCCATTATTTAACACAGTTGATAGTGCATTTCTCGTTCATGTTAGTGGTGGAAGATTCGACCCATGCATTTTGGGGATTTTTCTTCAGATATTACTGAAGTAGATATGTCTGCTTCTATGAGAATAGATATTCGGATTGTATATGTAATGTTTGATATCTACAGTCCCAAGACATACCCAAATCAAGACTTATTTGGAGAATAGACAGGCATCTACAATTGAAATCAGATAACCAAACTAAACAAATAAAATAGCATTTTTTTTTTCTAGACTCTTGAGCAGTGTGAACAGATTGATAATATTCTTTAAATATGATTCCTTCTCCATGTAACACAAGTGTAAATTTTAATACTATAAACTAAGTCAGCTATTACAAGGCATGGAAGATGATGATGAAAATGATGATCATTCTTTTTACCTAAATTAAACACTCCACCACTTTTGAGACATCATCTCCAATCCTTAGAACCAACATTCTTCATGCTTGTTTTCTTTATTCAATTTTTGTTTTAATTTAATATTTCTTCACTTTGAGGAGCTGTTGGATTTTCATTTTCATGTCTCTTTTTATTATTTGATTTCATTATATAAGCACTGTCAACTCTTCCTTTCTCTTCCAAGAAACAGAGTACTATTTATTTCAATTTGATAGTTGAAAAGAAGAAGAAGAAGAAGAAGATGGTGCATGATCTCCGAACGGATTCGTCAGACTACCGGACTGAGCTTCTGTCTCCTCCCCCTGCCGGAGAGGAGGTGGTGGTGGCCATTGAGCCGTCATGGCGGCTTAATATGGATAGGTTCCACTTGCCAGCAGATCACAAACACATGGATTCTCATTTTGGATTTGGTTACTTGATTAGAAACTTAAGTGAGTGCTTATAATTATCACTAAATTAAACTAGAATTTGAATTTCATAATCTTGATTCTTTTGATTATTACTTGTCAGGGAAGCAAAGAAAACTTGCAGGTTATTACAAGAGGCAAGAGAAGCTCCTCAAAGGGTACAATGAAGTGGACACATTCACTGAATTGGGTGTTTTGCCTGGAAATTTAACAGAGGTCTCAAATCTAAATACGTCTGAACTTGAATTTAAAGGCGAAATTTGATTAATAAACAAAAGTTGTCTGTTTGTTTCAGGATGAAATGGAGCAACTTGCAAGGAGTGAAAGGGTGGCGATTTACGCATCAAATGTAGCGAATTTGGTGCTTTTCTTGGCAAAAGTTTACGCTTCTGTTGAGAGCAAATCATTGGCAGTGATAGCTTCGACATTGGACTCTCTACTGGATCTCTTATCAGGCTTCATTCTCTGGTTTACATCCTATGCAATGAAGAATCCGAATCAGTATCAGTACCCAATTGGCAAGAACAGAATGCAGCCTGTTGTAAGCCTCGTTTCATCCTCTAAACATATTCAATTAGCTAGGCAGGTCTTTCTATACAGTTGATTGATCTGCACGGAAAGACAGTAGTGTAGTGGGCTGTTTGTATTTGAGAATGACTGTCAGGAATTATAATATTTTTGCAGGGAATTGTGGTTTTTGCATCAGTAATGACAACTCTAGGATTGCAAATATTGTTCGAATCGGGTCGAGAACTTGTCATACAGGTATGTCAATTGTTAATTAATATATGATCATACACAATCTTTTCATGTCACTGAAAAACTATGTGCAGGCACAGCCAGATAGGGATCCTGAGAAAGAAAAATGGATGATTGGAATTATGGTCTCAGTCACAGCAGTAAAATATGCGCTCATGATGTATTGTAGGAGATTCGAAAACAACATAGTTAGAGCATACGCTCAAGATCATTTTTTCGATGTCATTACTAACTCAATCGGTCTAGCAACCGCAGTTTTAGCCATCAAATTCTACTGGTGGATTGATCCTATGGGCGCCATCATTGTAAGTAATCGTAATTAAAACCCTGGTCATGATGATAATTAATCTGAACTTTTACTTGAACACGCTACAATGCAGATTGCTCTGTATACAATGGGAAATTGGGCGAATACAGTGATGGAGAATGTGTGGTCATTGATCGGGAGGACGGCACCAGCAGAGTACTTGGCGAAGCTGACCTATTTGATATGGAATCATCATGAAGAGATGAAGCAGATTGAGACAGTGAGAGCATACAATTTTGGGAGTCAATATTTTGTGGAGGTTGATATAGTTTTACCAGGGGAGATGTCACTTAGTGAGGCACATAACATTGGGGAGACTCTACAAGAGAAGCTTGAACAACTTTCAGAAGTGGAGAGAGCTTTTGTTCATGTGGATTTCAATGCCACTCATCAGATTGAACACAAGCCTAAGAATACTTGATAATTGATTGATTTGGGGGGATCATATATAATGATTAGCTAGCTATGATCTTCATATGATGATCATCAAAGATTTAAGTACTTTAATTTGATTATTGGTGTGATTTAATTTACTTCACTGAATAACGAAAGAAATGATAAAACCCACCTCAGAAGGAGCAAAGTTTTGTTTTCCTGTATTTTGTTTCTCTTTGAAGCATATAATTATTTGATATGTCAATCATGTATATATTTCGGTGTGTGATAATGATTTTTGTTCGGTAAAGTTGTGATTGTTGTAGGGTGCTTATTCAGTCCGATAATATCTCAGTTAGTATAGCTCTAATAATAGTTAAGATTGCACAGAAATAGTAAAACTGAATACTTAAGTTACTAATAATAGTTATTTTGGATAAATTTAGCTTAAACTAATTGTGGTTGTAAACTGTAGTGCCATTACTATAAAAAGCGAAGCTACAATTAATTTCATAATTCATTCAAAAGAAAGAATAAAAGTTTACAAAGAGACTTTTCTCTTTGTAAACTTTGCAGTATCAGAAAGTTAAAAACAAAATGAGAAATCTGAATATGGCGGCATTATTGTTTTTAATGTTGATTGTATCAACCGTTGCAGCTCAACCCGCGGTTGTTTTTGATGTTTTTAAATACGGTGCAAATGCTGGTGCGAACTCAGTTATCACCGAGGTAATTAAAACCGTGTGTATGTATATCAATTTTGTCTTTTAATGAACAAGTAATAACTACGTATCATCTCTCAGGCTTTTTCAAGTGCTTTTAAAGAAGCCTGTGCATCGGCTACCCCAAGCAAAGTCTTGATTCCAAAAGGGACATTCCTGTTAGGCGAATTGTTCTTAGAAGGTCCGTGCAAGGCTGCTGTGGAGATTGAAGTTCAAGGCACATTGAATGCCCTAACAGACAAACCGACGGCTAGTGGCAATTGGGTAACTTTCAAAAGCATCGACGGGTTCACGTTGTCCGGCAGTGGAACTTTCGACGGCCAAGGACCCAAAGCATGGGGTGCTTGCGGCGGTAAATTTTGCAAGGAACTCCCTATTGTAAGTTTATTCAAACATTATATAACTTTATATATATGATCAAGACTATAGTTAATGCTCGTAATTGGTCGTGATCACAAAACCTAACTTGTGCTCCCGAAACTACATGAGGGGCATGTGGAACTATATAAACTATAAATAGGTCGCATATTGTACATATTTATTATTGTGAAATATAAACTTTGATAAAATTCACTTTTATTTGTCAGAATTTGAAGTTCCAGTCCGTTACTAATGGGTTAGTAAAAGACATAACTTCTAAAGACAGCAAACAGTTTCATGTTAGCATCCTGGGCTGCAACAACCTTGGATTCCAGCACTTTACCATTTCTGCACCCGCTGAGAGCATCAACACAGATGGGATCCATATCAGTCGATCCAGCAACATAAACATCACAAATTCAAACATCGGAACGGGGGATGACTGTATTTCCATGGGTCCTGGAAGCCAACAAATAACAATCACAGGCGTTACTTGTGGACCGGGACATGGTATCAGTATAGGAAGTCTTGGTAAGTATCAGAATGAAGAGCCTGTGGTTGGAATCAGAGTCAGGGGTTCCACCTTCACCAATACAGATAATGGTGTGAGAATCAAAACATGGCCTGCCTCTTTTGGAGGTTCCGTGACCGATGTGATTTACGAAGACATCATCATGAATAATGTCAGCAATCCTGTAATTATTGATCAAGTTTATTGCCCGTCTAATGAGTGCAATGCAAAGGTAGGTACTCAAACATATATATACGGTTTTATATATATCATCATGCATATTGCATATATATATATAGAGATAGGTGATTGTATTTTCTGAATATGGCGTTTTGTACGTTTTCTTCTTGATCAGCTTCCATCGAAGGTTAAGATAAGCAATGTCGGCTTCAAAAACATTCGGGGTACTTCTGCAACTCCAGTTGCTGTGAAGCTTGAATGCAGTAGTGGCATACCGTGCCAAGGCGTGGAGGTTGCAGACATTGGCCTTACATACACCGGAAAAGAAGCACCAGCAGCTCTCTCCGTGTGCAGTCATGTTCAGCCTAAGATTTCCGGCAAAAATTCCCTCCCTATTTGCGGCGTCTCTGGTTAATTAATCTATATCTTTCTCTAGGACGTACTATATACCGAGCTGAGTGCAGGAATGTCTAGGATGATTGCTTGGTCAGACCAGAGATAAATGTCTATGATTAATAATTATATATATCCGATAATCATTATTATTCTTTGATTCATTTTTTTTTTTCCACCCAGAAGAGGCGGGGAGTAAATGAATAAATAAATGGGTCAAAATCATAAATAGCCCTAAAATTAAGGGAGTATTCAAAAATATCATTCTCAATAACTTTTCTTTTTTTATCAAAGAGAAATTATTTTGGATAAAAATGCCCTTGGTGCAAATATCTCAGGTAAAAAAAACAACTTTTTTTTTAATCATTTTCATCGCCTCCATCAATGGAGGTTTGTCTGCTCCACCAATGGAGATCTGAATATTTTCTATAATCGAGGTTTGTCTGCTCCATCAATGGAGGTCTGAAAAAAAAATGTTTTATTTTTATTTTAGAAAATTGAAAATTTGAAGAGAGATTGAAAAATAGAAAAAATGGAGGTTTCCAGGATTATTACACGCTGAAATTGTAATTTTAGCTTGTAAAGATGTATTCAGCGTGTAAAGATTTCAGCTTAAAAACGTGAACTTGAATATGACTTTTGAGAGGGTAAACGATGTCCGATTTTCACCCATAATATACCGTTGGAATCGTTTCGACGAGGAGAACAATATTTTAAAGAGAAAAGAGAGTAAAAAGAGTTTTAGAGAGAGAAACATGACAATAAGAACTTATGAAAGAGAGAAAAAGTTTTTTTTTGAAAGAAAAAACAAGAAGAACATGACAATAAATATTAAAGTTGTCTGAAAAGTAGATAAGGGCATACTTGTCAAAAAAATATTTCTCTTGTATAAAAAAATAAAAATTATTGGAATGGGAAAGTTTTGAAAACCCTATTAATTTCCAGGCCAAATGGAGGAATTTTGCCTAAATAAATGTTCAAGTAATAAATTTAAATCAAAATTTTAAGTTATATAATATGTCTGAAAAGTACCGTTTAGTTGTCCATCTAAAATTCATTAATTAATATGGTAATATTTCAACGGGATGGTATATCTAAACCTTTCTCATTGTCCCAAGAAAATAATATATTAATTAATTAATTAATTATGTCCTGGGACATCGTCTTGTGTGGAATAATTTCTAGTGTATATAGTTGTTTAAAATGTTTTATTTTCTCTACCTCACTAAGAAATAGAGAATATTCTAACCAATATTCTCTAGTTTATTTTGGACCAACATTGTTTATGAAGAACACAAAATAAAAAATAAAATTTCTAAAGAATCTTAAATTCATGCATGACAGCTTTTCTAGTAATTACCTTTCCACATTCGACTCCATTTTTTTTATTTTCTAAAATATGACATCAAATGAATCACAAGCCTGCCCAAATTTGTCCAAATAAATACTACATATCACACCCAAATATTTAGCTCTAGGTTGATATTTTTTATACCATTTAATTGTGAGATTCTTTTTATAATTTATAGTTTTCTACATCGGTACAATGTACATGGTATGGACCATTTTATTATTCCTCAACACCACTAAAATTAAATTTTCTCAAAAACAAAAACAAACAAACCATTTTTGTTAAATTTTTTTTTTTTATTTAGGGATACTATTAAAAACCTCCCCTCTAGTTTGCATTTTTGGTCAAAAACATCCTCTAGATTCATTATTGGCCAAAAACCACCCTCTAGTTTGATTTATTAGTCAAAAACCAGTTTTTGTTAACTTATGTTAACATTTCTTACAAAGGGGCCAAAAATTAAATAGCACTTTTTGGGGGAGGGCTTGTGCAAATAGCACCACTTTAATAAGTCATGTTTAAATAGCACCAAAGTAAGTGATGAGACCAAAATACCCCCACTTACTCCTTTCCTTTTTATTTTTTTTCTCGAAAATTCGAGACTTTTTTATGCGTTTTCGAGACTTATTCATGTGTTTTCGAGACTTATTCATGCGTTTTCGAGACTTAATTCAAGTTTGTTCGGGACTTTTTCTGTTCGACCTCCATCAATGGTGAACAGTGACGATCCGACGACGGCGCCGGTTGACTCTGGAGATAGTTGGATCTGGAAGAACGAACGACGCGGAGTTCGTTGGCGCCATCGGTTTCGTCAGATTCGCGACGGATCGTCATAGATAGGACGATGAAGATTCGCGACGGTTTGGGTTTGGCTTCGTTTCTCTCTCTACACAGCTCGAAAATGAAAACGAACACTTCGGTTACAATTATTGGCACTCGACGAACGTTTTCCTGGTGGTTTTGCCGGTCAACTCGCCGGTCGGCGGTGGCACCTCCATTGAAGCTCCATCAATGTAGGTTTTGGAAAAAGGAAGAAGAAGGTGAGGACACACAAGAGAAAAGAAAAGAAGTTGGGGGGTATATTTGTCCAAATTCCATTTTTGGTGCTATTAAAACAAGAGTTATTAAAGTTTGATATTTGTACAATTCAAAATTTAAAAAATGCTATATACTCCTATTTCCTCTTCTTACAAATATACCATTTTACCCTTGGTATTCAAATTTAAACAAATAAAAAACTATTTTAAAAATAAAAAACTGATTAAAAATCTTCAAAAAATAAATTTATTTTTTGAAAATACAAAAAATCATCATCGGCCAAAGATTCCAAACCCAGAAAAAAAAAATATCGACATTCAACAAAGCACCAAACCCAGAAAAAAAAAAAAAATCATCAACACTCCACCAAACCCATGACCTGACCTAACCTTCATCACCGTCACCAAAACTGAAACCCATAAGGAAAAAAATTCAAACCCAAAATCTGAAAAACAAAAAATACCACCTTCAATCTGATCCAAAAACCACCATCATCATCATTATCACCTCCAAACATACACAGAGTTTAAAAGAAGAAGAAGATGGTGCATGATCTCCGAACGGATTCGTCAGACTACCGAACTGAGCTTCTGTCTCCTCCCCCTGCCGGAGAGGAGTTGGTGGTGGCCATTGAGCCATCATGGCGGCTTAATATGGATAGGTTCCACTTGCCTGCAGATCACAAACACATGGATTCTCATTTTGAATTTGGTTACTTGATTAGAAACTTAAGTGAGTGTTTATAATTATCACTAAATTAAACTAGAATTTGAATTTCATAATCTTGATTCTTTTGATTATTACTTGTCAGGGAAGCAAAGAAAACTTGCAGGTTATTACAAGAGGCAAGAGAAGCTCCTCAAAGGGTACAATGAAGTGGACACATTCACTGAATTGGGTGTTTTGCCTGGAATTTTAACAGAGGTCTCAAATCTAAATACGTCTGAACTTGAATTTAAAGGCGAAATTTGATTAATAAACAAGAGTTGTCTGTTTGTTTCAGGATGGAATGGAGCAACTTGCAAGGAGTGAAAGGGTGGCGATTTACGCATCAAATGTAGCGAATTTGGTGCTTTTCTTGGCAAAAGTTTATGCTTCTGTTGAGAGCAAATCATTGGCAGTGATAGCTTCGACATTGGACTCTCTACTGGATCTCTTATCAGGCTTCATTCTCTGGTTTACTGCCTATGCAATGAAAAATCCGAATCAGTATCAGTACCCAATTGGCAAGAACAGAATGCAGCCTGTTGTAAGCCTCGTTTCATCCTCTAAACATATTCAATTAGCTAGGCAGGTCTTTCCATACAGTTGATTGATCTGCACGGAAAGACAGTAGTGTAGTGGGCTGTTTGTATTTGAGAATGACTGTCAGGAATTATAATATTTTTGCAGGGAATTGTGGTTTTTGCATCAGTAATGACAACTCTAGGATTGCAAATATTGTTCGAATCGGGTCGAGAACTTGTCATACAGGTATGTCAATTGTTAATTAATATATGATCATACACAATCTTTTAATGTCACTGAAAAACTATGTGCAGGCACAGCCAGATAGAGATCCTGAGAAAGAAAAATGTATGATTGGAATTATGGTCTCATTCACAGCAGTAAAATATGCACTCATGATGTATTGTAGGAGATTCGAAAACGACATAGTTAGAGCATACGCTCAAGATCATTTTTTCGATGTCATTACTAACTCAATTGGTCTAGCAAACGCGGTTTTAGCCATCAAATTCTACTGGTGGATTGATCCTATGGGCACCATCATTGTAAGTAATCGTAATTAAAACCCTGGTCATGACAATAATTAATCTGAACTTTTACCTGAACACATACGAACACGTTACAATGCAGATTGCTCTGTACACAATGGGAAATTGGGCGAATACAGTGATGGAGAATGTGTGGTCGTTGATTGGGAGGACGGCACCAGCAGAGTACTTGGCAAAGCTGACCTATTTGATATGGAATCATCATGAAGAGATGAAGCAGATTGAGACAGTGAGGGCATACAATTTGGGAGTCAATATTTTGTGGAGGTTGATATAGTTTTACCAGGAGAGATGTCACTTAGTGAGGCACACAACATTGGGGAGACAATACAAGAGAAGCTTGAACAACTTTCTGAAGTGGAGAGAGCTTTTGTTCATGTGGATTTCAATGCCACTCATCAGATCGAACACAAGCCTAAGAATACTTGATAATTGATTGATTTGGGGGGATCATATATAATGATTAGCTAGCTATGATATAGGGTATTTCATTCTTCATATGATGATCATCAAAGATTTAATTAAGTACTTTAATTTGATTATTGGTGTGATTTAATTTACTTCACTGAAGAACAAAAGAAATGATAAAACCCACCTCGGATGGACCAAAGTTTTGTTTTCCTGTATTTTGTTTATCTTTGAAGCATACAATTATTTGATATATCGATCATGTATATATTTCGGTGTGTGATAATGATTTTTGTTCGGTAAAGTTGTGATTGTTGTAGGGTGCTTATTCAGTCCGATAATATCTCAGTTAGTATAGCTCTAATAATAGTTAAGATTGCACAGAAATAGTAAAACTGAATACTTAAGTTACTAATAATAGTTATTTTGGATAAATTTAGCTTAAACTAATTGTGGTTGCAAACTGTAGTGCCATTACTATAAAAAGCGAAGCTACAATTAATTTCATAATTCATTCAAAAGAAAGAATAAAAGTTTACAAAGAGACTTTTCTCTTTGTAAACTTTGCAGTATCAGAAAGTTAAAAACAAAATGAGAAATCTGAATATGGCGGCATTATTGTTTTTAATGTTGATTGTATCAACCGTTGAAGCTCAACCCGCAGTTGTTTTTGATGTTTTTAAATACGGTGCAAATGGCGGTGCGAACTCAGTTATCACCAAGGTAATTAAAACCGTGTGTATGTATATCAATTTTATCTTTTAATGAATAAGTAATAACTATGCATCATCTCTCAGGCTTTTTCAAGTGCGTTTAAAGAAGCCTGTGCATCAGCTACCCCAAGCAAAGTCTTGATTCCAAAAGGGACATTCCTGTTAGGCGAATTGTTCTTAGAAGGTCCGTGCAAGGCTGCTGTGGAGATTGAAGTTCAAGGCACATTGAATGCCCTAACAGACAAACCGACGGCTAGTGGCAATTGGGTAACTTTCAAAGGCATCGACGGGTTCACGTTGTCCGGCGGTGGAACTTTCGACGGCCAAGGACCCAAAGCATGGGGTGCTTGCGGCGGTAAATTTTGCAAGGAACTCCCTATTGTAAGTTTATTCAAACATTATATAACTTTCTATATATGATCAAGATTATAGTTAATGGTCGTAATTGGTCGTGATCACAAAACCTAACTTGTGCTCCCGAAACTACATGAGGGGCATGTGGAACTATATAAACTATAAATAGGTCTCCTATTGTACATATTCATTATTGTGAAATATAAACTTTGATAAAATTCACTTTTATTTGTCAGAATTTGAAGTTCCAGTCCATTACCAATGGGTTAGTAAAAGACATAACTTCTAAAGACAGCAAACAGTTTCATGTTAGCATCCTGGGCTGCAACAACCTTGGATTCCAGCACTTTACCATTTCTGCACCCGCTGAGAGCATCAACACAGATGGGATCCATATCAGTCGATCCAGCAACATAAACATCACAAATTCAAACATCGGAACGGGGGATGACTGTATTTCCATGGGTCCTGGAAGCCAACAAATAACAATCACAGGCGTTACTTGTGGACCGGGACATGGTATCAGTATAGGAAGTCTTGGTAAGTATCAGAATGAAGAGCCTGTGGTTGGAATCAGAGTCAGGGGTTCCACCTTCACCAATACAGATAATGGTGTGAGAATCAAAACATGGCCTGCCTCTTTTGGAGGTTCCGTGACCGATGTGATTTACGAAGACATCATCATGAATAATGTCAACAATCCTGTAATTATTGATCAAGTTTATTGCCCGTCTAATGAGTGCAATGCAAAGGTAGGTACTCAAACATATATATACGGTTTTATATATATCATCATGCATATTGCATATATATATATAGAGATAGGTGATTGTATTTTCTGAATGTGGCGTTTTGTACGTTTTCTTCTTGATCAGCTTCCATCGAAGGTTAAGATCAGCAATGTCGGCTTCAAAAACATTCGGGGTACTTCTGCAACTCCAGTTGCTGTGAAGCTTGAATGCAGTAGTGGCATACCGTGCCAAGGCGTGGAGGTTGCAGACATTGGCCTTACATACACCGGAAAAGAAGCACCAGCAGCTCTCTCCGTGTGCAGTCATGTTCAGCCTAAGATTTCCGGCAAAAATTCCCTCCCTATTTGCGGCGTCTCTGGTTAATTAATCTATATCTTTCTCTAGGACGTACTATATACCGAGCTGAGTGCAGGAATGTCTAGGATGATTGCTTGGTCAGACCAGAGATAAATGTCTATGATTAATAATTATATATATCCGATAATCATTATTATTCTTTGATTCATTTTTTTTTTTTTTCCACCCAGAAGAGGCGGGGAGTAAATGAATAAATAAATGGGTCAAAATCATAAATAGCCCTAAAATTAAGGGAGTATTCAAAAATATCATTCTCAATAACTTTTCTTTTTTTATCAAAGAGAAATGATTTTGGATAAAAATGCCCTTAGTGCAAATATCTCAGGTAAAAAAAAACAACTTTTTTTTAATTATTTTCATCGCCTCCATCAATGGAGGTTTGTCTGCTCCACCAATGGAGATCTGAATTTTTTCTATAATGGAGGTTTGTTTGCTCCATCAATGGAGGTCTGAAAAAAAATGTTTTATTTTTATTTTAGAAAATTGAAAATTTGAAGAGAGATTGAAAAATAGAAAAAATGGAGGTTTCCAGGATTATTACATGCTGAAATTGTAATTTTAGCTTGTAAAGATGTATTCAGCGTGTAAAGATTTCAGCTTAAAAACGTGAACTTGAATACGACTTTTGAGAGGGTAAACGATGTCCGATTTTCACCCATAATATACCGTTGAAATCGTTTCGACGAGGAGAACAATATTTTAAAGAGAAAAGAGAGTGAAAAGAGTTTTAGAGAGAGAAACATGACAAGAAGAACTTATGAAAGAGAGAAAAAGTTTTTTTTTGAAAGAAAAAACAAGAAGAACATGACAATAAATATTAAAGTTGTCTGAAAAGTAGATAAGGGCATACTTGTCAAAAAAATATTTCTCTTGTATAAAAAAATAAAAATTATTGGAATGGGAAAGTTTTGAAAACCCTATTAATTTCCAGGCCAAATGGAGGAATTTTACCTAAATAAATGTTCAAGTAATAAATTTAAATCAAAATTTTAAGTTATATAATATGTCTGAAAAGTACCGTTTAGTTGTCCATCTAAAATTCATTAATTAATATGGTAATATTTCAACGGGCTGGTATATCTAAACCTTTCTCATTGTCCCAAGAAAATAATATATTAATTAATTAATTAATTATGTCCTGGGACATCGTCTATATAGTTGTTTAAAATGTTTTATTTTCTCTACCTCACTATGAAATAGAGAATATTCTAACCAATATTCTCTAGTTTATTTTGGACCAAAATTGTTTATGAAGAACACAAAATAAAAAATAAAATTTCTAAAGAATCTTAAATTCATGCATGACAGCTTTTCTAGTAATTACCTTTCCACATTCGACTCCATTTTTTTATTTTCTAAAATATGACATCAAATGAATCACAAGCCTGCCCAAATTTGTCCAAATAAATACTACATATCACACCCAAATATTTAGCTCTAGGTTGATATTTTTTATACCATTTAATTGTGAGATTCTTTTTGTTGGGGATAATCCTCTAGAACGATGAACGCGGAAACGCCGTGCCTAATATATGCCCATAACTCATAGCAAATAATAACGTCAATAAGCAGAAAAATAGATGAGAGAGAATAAAACAATCACAACACAAGATATACGTGGAAAACCCAAAACGGGTAAAAAACCACAGGCCGTCAGGACGACAGAGAAAGTTCCACTATATGATAAATTATAAATTGTTACAACCATATACTCCAGGATTCTCTCTCACACCTAACCCCAAACCACATTCATAAGATCCTCACCAAGAACCCCACAATATCCCCTAGGTCTCCCCTCAATATCACCCACGGATCTCTAACTTGATCCACCGATATTCCCTTGGATCCCTCCTCGGATATTCCCATTGGGTCTCCCCGGATCTCACTACACACTCTCTGATGTTACATGGTGTTCTTTTTCTCCACACACAATAACCTAAATACAAGGTCTATTTATACTAGTTACATAGAGTTTAATATAAAAGGAAATCCTACTCCTACACGTACAAGACTTACTTATTCCACATAAATACTATTTCCTTTTATGACAAGTCTTCTTGTAAGGAGTAAATCCTATTCCTTCAAGCACAAGAACTTCCAGAAACAAACTACTTCCTTTTTCCGCTGAAGATTTTCCGTTTCACGCATGCTTATGATTGACTACGATTCGGGTCACGGTTGCGCACCCGCTTCCTAAACCGTTGCAAGTCACCTAAAATTACATCGCTCAGAAAACCGCGATCCATATGCTAAAATAAATATGGCCGCTGCCACCACGACCGCTGCCATTACCTCTGCCAAAGCCACAACGGCTCGGTAGCGGTTTCAGCTGTTCTTCGTTTCTTCTATTCTTCGATCTCCCTCAAACACCATAATTTAACTTCCAAACGTATCCCACGTCTTCCAGGAAGTACCACATCAGTTGAGTCTTGTTTGGTTCACTTCGGGTTCATTCGAGAATACGAGCCAAAACCTAACACTTTTTATAATTTATAGTTTTCTACATCGGTACAATGTACATGGTATGGACCATTTTATTATTCCTCAACACCACTAAAATTAAATTATCTCAAAAACAAAAACAAACAAACCATTTTTGTTTAATTTTTTTTTTTTTTTTTAGGGATACTATTAAAAACCCCCCTCTAGTTTGCATTTTTGGCCAAAAACCACCCTCTATTTTCATTATTGGCCAAAAACCACCCTCTAGTTTGATTTAATAGTCAAAAACCACCTTCTGTTAACTTCTGTTAATATTTCTTACAAATATACCATTTTACCCTTGGTATTCAAATTTAAACAAATAAAAAACTATTTAAAAAAAAACTGATTAAAAATCTTCAAAAAATAAATTTATTTTTTGAAAAAACAAAAAATCATCATCACCATCATCGGCCAAAGATTCCAGACCCAGAAAAAAAAAATATTGACATTCAACAAAGCGCCAAACCCAGAAAAAAAAAAATCATCAACACTCCACCAAACCCATGACCTGACCTGACCTTTATCACCGTCACCAAAACTGAAACCTAGAAGAAAAAAAATTAAAACCCAAAAATCTGAAAAACAAAAAATACCACCTTCAATCTGATCCAAAAACCACCATCATCATCATTATCACCTCCAAACTAAACCACCATTACTACCACACCAGAGATTCACAAACAAAAAAAATTTAAAAAAATTTAAAAAAAAAAAAAAAAAAAATCAACATAAAGGCCAACAACATCATCATCAGTTCATCACAACAAAACCCATAACAAAGGATGCTCTGCCGATCACCACAAAATGCCAACTATTAACCCCATATCTTCGGATCTCCACAATTTTAAAAATCCAAACAACCCATGTCCACTTTCGCAACGAACGGACTCCCCTTTCACGGTGTACGAGGATGCGAATTTCTCAACAACCAAATGAGATGTGAGAGAGAGAGAGAGAGAGAGAGAGCAGTTGCCATGGATCCATTGTCCAGTTCAATTTTCATATTTTTTTTTCTATTTTTTCCCTACTAACAGATGAGATTAGAAAAAGAGAGATGGGAAGGGAGGAGACAGGGAGAGAGAGAGAGAACGGTTGATTTGTGAGGGAGATATTTTTTTGGTTTTTTATTTTTTTATATTTATTATTAAATGGATTTTTTATTTCATTTAATAATATTTTAAATTTACTCACTCCCCATTTACTATTATACCCTTCATGGTTTAGCAGAAAAAATTGAATATCTTAACAGAAAACTAACATGAAGGTGTATTTTGGCTAATAAATCAAAAAGTAGGGTGGTTTTTAGTCAATAATGAAACTATAGGGTGGTTTTTGGCCAAAAACAAAACTAGAGGGTGGTTTTTAGCCAAAATGCAAACTAGAGGGGGTTTTTAATAGTATCCCTTAAAAAAAAGGTTATGCCATGTGTAAGCATATAAAATCATGCACACAAAAAAATAAAATATAAGCACATACACATCAGATTATAATTAACCTCTCCCATCATTTCAATAAGAGACAGATATATTATAAACAGTGTATGTAGACTTGGCAAAATTTTACACGACCTATTAACACGATCTAAACATATTCAAAAATAGCGGTTGGTAGGTCAAGTTTATTAGATCGGGTTGTTAATGGGTCAGCCCATTAAGACACGAAATATAATGAGTCGGTTTTGAGTTCACCCTTAAAAAAACCGTTAATTCGATAACCCATTAATATAAAGATTTTTTTTTTTAATGTGTTTATGAAAGTTATTAAAAAAATCTTTGTATAATCACATTATGAAATTTATATTAAAAAAAATCTCTATAATTATGGTTAGAATATATTTTACTAATTAATTTTTTAAAAATTTCTAATTTTTTTCTTTTTTTGAAAGAGGAAAATTTCTAAATTAAAAACTCTAAAACTTTAAATCAATTATTTCACAATATTATAACCCTAACCCTAACCCTAAAAATCTAAAAGTAGCTAGTTAACTTGATTGCATGAGTTTGATCATGCTTCAATGCTATTTATTTTCAACTTTTTAATAAATCTCAAATATAATATTTTGTAACGGGCCGGGTTGGGTTACCCATTAATTTAACAAATGGTTTTGGGTTTGTATATTTCAACCCATTAAGCTAACGGGTCGAGTTCGGGTGGAGCAATTTTAACACGACCCAAACATAGACCTGGCAATGGGACGTGTTATTGCGAATTCATGTCGTTTCGTGTTTGGGTAATGTTAAAATTGCTCCACCCGAACCCAACCCGTTAGCTTAATGGGTTAAAATATACAAACCCGAAACTATTTGTTAAATTAATGGGTAACCCGACTCGACCGGTTACAAAATATTATATTTGAGATATATTAAAAAGTTGAAAATAAATAGCATTGAAGTATGATCAAACATTCAAACTCATGCAATCAAGTTCACTAGCTACTTTTAGAGTTTTAGGGTTAGGGTTGGGGTTATAATATTGTGAAATAATTGATTTATTGTTTTAGAGTTTTTAATTTAGAAAATTTTCTTCTTTCAAAAAAAGAAAAAAATTAGAAATTTTTTAAAAATTAATTAGTAAAATATATTCTAACCATAATTATGGAGATTTTTTTTATATAAATTACATAATGTGACTATACAAAGATTTTTTTAATAACTTTCATAAACACATTAAAAAAAAAATCTTTATATTAATGGGTTATCGAATTAATGGTTTTTTTAAGGGTGAACCCAAAACCGACCCATTATATTTCGTGTCTTAATGGGTTGACCCATTAACAACCCGATCCGATAAACTTGACCCACCAACCGCTATTTTCGAATGGGTTTGGGTCGTGTAAAATTTTGCCAGGTCTACCCAAACACGAAACGACATGAATTCGCAATAACACGACCCATTGCCAGGTCTAAGTGTATGCATGAAAATTGTGTTCAATAAAAACACAAACTCTTCAAGATAACTAAAAATATTTTCAAAAAACAAATCCTTTTTTTTTTTTTTTCGTTTTTGTTTTTGCTGTATCGGTTTTGTGTTTCGATCTCGAGAAAGAGAAAACAAAAATGGAGAGTCAAGGAGACCTGTTGCAGCCAAGAGCTTCTCTAGATGCCGGCGGGACCTGACCCCTGAAACGTTGTCGTCTGCATGGTAGCTCAGTCTCGACAACTTCCGCCTGCAACCGAGCTTCGATGCCGACGACCATCACTGTCAATGTCGGAATGGTTTTTACGGCTAGTTTTGCACTCCAAGTATGTGTTTTTAGAAAATGATCGAAAACATCAAATTGTTTTTTCTTTTTTCTTTTTTTCTTTTTCTCTTTTTTATGCACAACCAAACACTCCAATTATAGTATGAATTTATTTTATTTTTTTAACTTCTTTTTTTGTGTGTTTATATAGTAAAGTTTGTTGTGACAAAGATTCTAATACTGAGAAGGAAACCCTTTTTTGTTTGATTTAGTGGGCACATTTATGCATCAAATGTAGCGAATTTGGTGCTTCTTTTGGCAAAAGTTTATGCTTCCGTTGAGAGCAAGTCATTGGCAGGGATTGCTTCGAAATTGGACTCTCTACTGGATCTCTTATCAGGCTTCACTCTCAGGTTTACAACCTATGCAATGAAGAATCCGAATCAATATCAGGGGCCGGCCCATAAGACCAGCAAACCCAGCAGTTCGTTAGGGCCCCTAATTGGCCCAATTTACCTCTTCATCTTTTATAAAATCAGGGGCCCCAATATCCAATTTATTTAAATTTAAAAAAGGGCCCAATCTAAGACATCTAATTTATTTAAATTAAAAAAAGGCCCAACTGAATTCTAATTTTAAAAAAGCTTAACTGAATTTAAAAAAGGTCCAATTTATTTAAATTTTAAAAAGGCCCAACTGAATATTTGCACTTTCACATACACATTAGCAACTTAGCAGACATCATTTAATCGTTCATCTTAGCTGCTAACCTAGTTCACAACGATTTTGTTCCGTCTGTGAATTCCAGAGGCGAGCCAAAATCGTATCCTTTGGTTGGGTTTCTAGCTTCCTGACACGTAGGTACTCTATCAAAAATTCAAAATGTGGTTCTCCGTTCTTGCTTTCTAAGAGGGCCATTTCAATCATCTTTTTTGAGCTTTTTTTTTTCCTATGCCCATAATTTCTGTGTGCCTATAATTACTTTGGTAAGATTCTTCATTCCAAAGTCAATAATCCCCACCTGTGAATTTATGGAAATAAACAAAGATTATATTGAACTATTGAAGACATATTATTTTTTACAAAAGTTTCCTTGAATAATTCAATAGTTATATATTGAAATTCTCAAGGATTAAATCATTCTTGTTAACATGATTGTTAAAAGAGTCTTCACACACAAGGGTTGAGTTGATTGACTGTGTTATCTATCGAAAAAAAAAGTGTTTGCGAATCTTGATGGTAGTAATGTAATTAGTAAATTTGCTCTTCAGAAGGCAAAAAGAATAGAAATTTAAATAATGTTTTGTTTTTATGTTTTTAGATACGATAAATATTTTTTGTTTTAATTTATGTGGATTACGTTGTATTTTGTAAATGAAAAATTATTTATTTAAGGTGAAGAATTACATTGTATTTGGTATATGGGGCCCCGATTATTAATATCATGAAATGGATCGAGCCTCGAAATGTCTGGAGACGGCCCTGAGTCAGTACCCAATTGGCAAGAACAGAATGCAACCTGTCATAAGCCTCATTTCATCTTCTAAACATATATTCAAATAAGCTAGCTAGGCAGGTCTTTTCGTACGCAGTTGATTGATCTACACGGAAAGACAGTCGTGTATAGGGATGGCAATTTGACCCGCACCCGCGGGCACCCACCCGAACCCAACCCTCTAGGGTCGGGTTTGGATGGTGAATTTACGACCCGCGAACCCGTATAAAGTAAAACCCAGCGGGTTTGGGTTTGGGTTTGGGTGTGGGTTTGGAAAACGAACCCGTGGGTGAACCCGCGAACCCGCATAAATAAAAATTATATAATATTTAGTAT